>OY744482.1:19384938-20584938 GCA_963556165.1 Tipula helvola | reverse complement strand
TGAATATAACAAATGGGAAATGATGTTGTTAGCGCCTCTTCGACCAATATCTTATTATAGCGATATTTGCTGTACATAAGCTGTTTTTTGTGGCCAAGAGTTCAAAAACAATTCATCGTCCTAACTGTGAATTAACGTATCTGACATTTTTGCGAAATCTGATTTCTGATACCTAATGGTAGACCAACGCAGGTGCAAAAGTTCAGATAGAATTTCTCACGATGAACCATTTGGTATCGGTGCTTGACGTACAGGTTCCAAGAGCTTTTCAATTCTTTGTCTTGCCCTTAGAAACAGATTGGGGAAAACAAATTGAAAAAGGACAAGCCGGTCCCGACATCATTTGTTTTTCGTTTTCGGACTCAGGGACTTTCAAAATATCGAGAAAAGTGGTTTTGGCGACCAACCAAATTTTTGGGTAATTTTGGATTTTAATACTGCAGAATGCCTGTGAAATACTTCCCAAAATAATCCCAAATTTTCCGTATACGTATATTATATTTTATGTATGGGGTGGTAACTTAATCGCCTAAATGCATTTTCAGAAATAAGATTTTTCAAATAATCATCTTTTAGGAGAAATATAATATTCTATTTAATTTAAAAGATCCCATTTAGGCAGCATTTAATAGTCAAAATGACTAAAGCAAAAAACATTCATGACATTTTGATTTTATATTGGCCTTGTATGCAAAATATCACATGGTCAATCCTAAGGGTCAGCGATATAAATAACAGGCAATATATCTACGGCGAAATTTGTTCACCAAAAATCAAAAGATTGACATTCGGCTATGGTTCTTGTCTCTTTTTTATAGGCCTTAAATTTAAAATGGAGCATGTGGATTGTCGGGATTACATGGTCCATGCATCATACAATGGGAGGTGATCTCATGTACTCTTGGCTCGGTGTAAATAATCGGAACTTCGGCAGGGTTGATACGATCTATGGATTTTTAGAACTCATTCGAGTATACATATGCCATGCACTTTCTAAGCACCCCGTGCTTCGTCAAGTTTCCAATTTAAATACTCGAACAACTAAATCTGGGCAATCTGATGTGATTTCTCCCTTTGGAGGTTCTTAACACTTTCAGGTAATTTCGGATTTGCCGTAACGGTAAAGAAAAAACAATCAAGCCGAATTTTTCAAAGGTTAACATCGTTTCTGTCATGTTCTTGGTGAACTTCGCATGACGATGGCAGAATCACTGGAATGCCGGCCTGAACTTTCAAATTTGTACTTTGGTTAGCCCTTGGTATAATTCTGTTTGTAACGTCCTCTAACGGAAACGAATGAATTTTAAATTATGTGCCTCAACTTGCAAATATAAATCTACTATCCATTGCTGAGTAAAACGACCGGCATTAATGATTGGATTAAAGGGATTTCTAAAGGCCAGTTGAAAAGTATTAAACATTTATTATGAGCATGCTAATATTTTGCCGAATCCGTCGTATATCGTCATATAGCTATCCCCTCCCCCCAATTTGGTTGCCCTCCCGGCTCTCCGTATGCATATAAAAATTGCATATGTATGGATCCTTATTAAAATGTTAATGTGAATGAATTGCTGAGTGCATTTTCATCTTTATTATCAGGATATATTCTGATGACTCCATTATTATGAGTTGAGTGTTATAGTGTCTTTGATCTGAGCGACGAGCTATTTATCATTTCTCATATTGCAGGATGAAGATGGCACGTGAGATAATAAATATGTGCATCACCATGACACACATAAGGGCCGGAACCTGAAGGTCTCTGAATTTTTGCACTCATTGATGCGAACGCAACAGAGCTATTGCGAGAGCTGACGTTTTTCGGAAGTTTTTGTAATTCCGATGATGAATGACGATGGACTGTATGGTAATGGTAGATGGCACAGATTTCGTCGTTGAAATTTGATGCAACATGCAGTATATATGTATGTATATTGCCTATTATTTACATCGCTGACCCCTAGAATTGACCATGTGATATTTTGCAGACAAGGCCTATACGATAGAGATCCCAGAAACCATAGTCGAATGTCAATCTTTTGATTTTTGTTGAACCGATTTCATGCCTGTTATTCATCTTGATGACCCCTACGCAGTTTGTAGCGTAATATTCAACATTAAGATACTTCTGATTTCAGTTTAAACTTGTTTTTTATATCGCCTGAATGAATGCAATATGTACAAACACATACATACATATTTTTTGTTATTTGGGAAGAATTTCACTTCGATACTGCAGAACATGTTCTGTACCATTGCCCAGCCATTTTCTGGTAAAGACTACAACATCTAGGACGGAGAATTATAAGTCCAGATAGTATGCATCATATACCGTCCGGCACCAATAGGAATCATCATTCTTCAAGGTGGTATTTAAAATATTAAAAACGTTAATAGTTTTTGTTATTGTTATGTATTCGAGCAAAATCGACCCTCATCGTGTTAAAAACAAAATAAAGAAAATTAAAATGAAAAAAATCACCCGAACACATACTTAGACCGAAGCACATAATTCATAACTGTACATTTTCGGCTATACATTTAGGGGACATCATGTCGAATAGAAAACATAAGAGATATTTAAAGACACTCTAGGTGCCTAACTGTAATTAATTAAAATAGCAAAGTCACAAATATTCATTTTCGACTATTTGCATATGGGCCTCTATATAGGTAGGGCAAAATCTCGGCTTCAATCTAATTTAAATCCAAAAATTGGAATTTTTTGTTATAATTAAAAAAAAACTGGGATGGGATGGAAATAGTATTGCCTGACGTACATTATTTCTTTATCTTAGTAGGGAATCCTGAGATAACGCACTTTGGAAATTTGGTCAATAAAAGATTTTTAAAATTTTCAAACGTTTTATAATTTATTAAGAACTTTACTAAACAACTATTTTATATTTTAGAAATTAGAAATGAATTTTAATTTTAAAATTTACAATTTCTGCAATTTTTTCTTGCAATTAATTATATGAGAAATTTAATTATTTTTAAATTTTACAAATAATAATTATTTAGGATAGTAACATTCATTAAAATTTTTGGATTTTGTAAAAATTTAATTTGAGAATTATAAAATTTTAAAATATTGTCAAATTGGATTTTATTTCAACAATTAATTAATTGTTAATTTTTAAATAAAAATCTAGTACGAATTCAAAATTCAAAGCGACATTCGAAATCTTATTAATTCAAACGATTAGAATTATGTATTAAAAGAAGATTCGTTCTCTAGAAGTTTACGAATCATTTTTAAAAATTTTGGAGATATTTCTATGTTTGTTTGAATTTCAAATGTTATTACAAAAATTGTATTCGGAATTTCGTAAAATTCAAGATTTTAAAAAAATATAAAGTTGTTTCAAATCTGCGATATATAGCCACAATTGAATTTTAAAACTTAATTATACCTAATTTGCCAGAAAGTTTAGCCGAATTTTGTGACCAAATTTGCAAAGCGTAATAAGACCATAAAAAGCGTTATAAATTATTTTTCTGTTACTTTCAAATTACAATAAGGCCATACAAAATAATTATGTCTTAATTTCCTACGACTTTGTTACCTTGTCCTCTATTTTACCGCCGTATCACGCTCAGACTCCAACCCTAACCTAAAGCTGCTTCATAGATTGTTAAAACGAATAGTTTTGGTCGGATTAAAAAAGCGCACATTTTTACCAGTAATTAACAAAACAAGATTGGATATAAAATTAAACCAGTTTCAATGTATATTTTAACGATCGAAGGATTTTATGTAAGACTCAAATTTTTTTATTAAAATATTTTTATACGAATTATTAATTTTGATTTTTAATACTCTAACACCGAAATTCATAACGAATTTGATATTTTGGTCGAGAAACTCTAATTTTTTCGTAATGCAAAATACAGAAAACAAAAGACATGTTCAAAGTAAAACGACGAACCCGATTTATGGAAATAAATGTTTTCTGCGATTGAAACTCAAATGCCTTTGCTTTAGTCAAACATTTCGTCATTTACACGATACTTTGGGATACAGTGAATTCTGTAATTACGAGTATGTTAAATGAAGGAGTTTAAAAATAAAACGCATGTATATATAATGGCTTTTTAACAACTTCCGTCAAACAAATCACGTGCGTGGAATGTTTATAAAAATCTGTGGTGCGCTTTTATACATTTGATATGTTTCATTATTTATGTAATATTGTGTGTATTATGTATCTACGAGAGGTTGTAATGCATACAGGATTAATGATCATCCCAGCATTTGATTTTTGACTCCAATTTAATTAGGAAAAAATATTGTCGGTCGTTTTCGCGCCTGAAATACATAGGTATATATACTCCATCCATGTAAACACAACTTTCTATAAGGCTTTATATTTTAATTTATTTATGTTATTTTGTACAAATCAAAATTTTCAAACTCTAGACCGCATACAACTTTCTAAATATATAAAACAAAAACACAAATCTGAATGTTTCTATTTTATATATGTTATGTATATCTGTTGTCTTAAATAATTTTTTTACAAGTATCTTGTTTTAGTGTCGGTTTGTTTATAAATTTATTTGTTATTGTACAAGTCAATGTATCGACGAAACAAACAAAAAATTGCGTTACACATAAACAACTATCTGAATCAGAGTTGTGCAATAACTTGGCCGTATACACCCATATGTACATACATTATACAGTTTGTAATTAACATGGAACTATACAAAGTCATCGTGCGATCATCTAGGAAAACCGTATGTTTTACAAATCAATTTCGCATCCAACAAAATAAAAATAAAAAAAGTTTTAATTCATTTCTCAATTAAAATGATTCATTAGAAATATAGAGGTACATTAAAATTATCTAAATCTTAATTCAAACTCTTGAAAAAAAAAATAAAAAAATATCTTGAATTTTCTTCTTCTCGCCGTCTTATTATTTTTAATAATATAAATTTATAATTCTATACACCAAGTAATTTATATTTAAGAAAAGTTCGAAAGAAATAGCGTAGAAAATCAATTCACGACTTTGACATGCGGGGTTACTTACATACACATACATATACAAAACATACTTAAAAACATAAATGGTAATTAAATAAAATGAATATAAGAAATGAATATTATAACACAACATACCGCGCTCGATTAATCGAGCCAAGAGTAACAAACACTCGCAGTTACACAAAGATGTTGTTTATTGTTTTTGTAACGTTAACTTACAATTGTGTATAAAAAATGTAGTTGGTTGAATTTGATTGATTTTGTATTTTTTTATTATATATGTTAGATTTATGCAAGATTTTGTGGGAGTGACATTTTGGGATTTATATAGATAAGATTTATTTTATACAGTGTTCTTATCACATCAAAACGGTTATACGACGGAGGATAAAATTTGTTGACCGGTTTTAACAGGCCGAATCTTCAACGTTAGCATTTAACTTGCAAGAAGCGAAATTATCCGAACCATGTCTAGTCTCTTACTATAGATAGATTGTGTGCAAGATTTCCGAGATTCTCCATTGATTTGCATCATATTACATACATATTATTCAAAGTTTTTGTTCGTAATCCGGCAAGAAACAATTTAATCGATTTCTTGCAGAAATTCGTCATTCATTTCAAACATGCCAAATGAGCGAACTTAATTATTTCACTTCACAAAAGTAGTTTTTTTTAAAGGGTTAGAAGATTTGTTGGTAAAACCTATAAAAATATTAGGATAAGATAATTTCGCAGTCGATAGGAGCCGCTAGATAAACTCAAACTTGCTAAAAATTATAGCAAGGGTATCAAAATTATTCGACTGACGAAATTTAAAATCAAGCTGAAGGTTATGATATGGGCCAATGTCATTTTGCTGAATATCACTACCATGACCATTCAATGTCTTCTTCCTTAAAAAAATCTCATGCATTTTTAAATGATTTTTCGAGCCCATTATAATGCCCCACCTGGGGGTCTAGATTCTGATCAAGTGACAATTGACATTTTTTTGTGACTTCGTTTTAAAATTTTGTAGATTTGGTCATTAAAAAATCATCTTAAATTTAGTTGAATCCAATTAAATTCGTGAATTATATTAAAAAGCGTTTGACCATCCTTCATACCCATACATAAGAATAATTAGAGAAGTTAATATATTTCCTAATAATACAACTTAACAGAAACTAAAAGGTAACCAAATTATTATCCTTAGAAAGATCGTTATCGAAGTTTAATTGGCTTTTACATTTGTGTTTTTTCAAAATTTCTCCGTAAATTAAGTCCGCGGGAATTAAGTTTTTAAAAAAACTGGATTAAATCCGCGCTAAATTAATTAATTTTTAATTATGAATTAAGTTCGCAATGCAAAACAATTAAAATAAATTGTTATTTGTTTAATTTATTTATGAAGCTTTTCAATTTCATTTGAAGATGTTTAATTCGCGGAATAAATTCATATTTATAGCGAATGAAGTCATTCGTGCCCCTGAACAAATTACCCTGCTAATCCCCTATAAAATAACCGCGCGTACTCTGGTATTGGAGGTGGTGTGAAGTTTAGGACAAATTGACAAAAAAAAACCTTACAACAGCCAAAAGTGTAGCAGCATATTACAATTTTCGCAAAATTTGTTAATAATAATGATTTTGTCGTTTGTTATCTGGATAAGCCTTGGTGTTCAGTAGGAGTTCATGAATATTTGTGCCAAATGATATTTTTGCGCGACCCTCAGGGGCTGAGATTTTTATTTTAACAAATTTCCCTATATAAAAAAATGTGTAGCTTGAGTGTGATGGCCATTGACAAGTAATCGTAGAGATAGGTACGCAGATCTGACTATGCCTTGGTGTTCAGTAGGATTTCATGAATATTTGTGCAAAACGATATTTTTGCGCGACCCTCAGGGGTTGAGATTTTTATTTTAACAAATTTCCCTATATAAAAAAATGTGTAAAAAAAAATATTTTACAAACAATATTTTAGCGCGACCCTCATATTCATGAAATCCTACTGAACCCCAAGGCAATATCTCTGCGATTACCTGTCAATGGCCATCACACTCCAGCTACACATTTTTTTATATAGGGAAATTTGTTAAAATAAAAATCTCAGCCCCTGAGGGTCGCGCAAAAATATCGTTTTGCACAAATATTCATGAAATCCTACTGAACACTTTAACATAGTCAGATCTGCGTACGTATTTCTACGAATACTTGTTAATGACCATCAAACTTCACCTACACTTTTTAGTGTATATACTCTTCTGTTATCAGGTTTTGTTTTTTTTTGTCATTTTTTTTTGTCAGAAACTTCACTTTAGTCCAATTAGTTACCTTAATTGGCTCTTATATCATTTTAACAAAAAATCTTGAACGTTCGATTCAGGCCACTTATATACAAAAAATTTGAATAAAACACATTTTCTGCAGTCACAATTAGCCTTGTCGAATAAACATATCGATACTCTCACCTATTACCGGCCTAAAACTTTCGATTCAGGCTTGATGATTATAAAAATTTGTCTGCATGCTAATTTTGTAATCATATAGCTGCAACAGTGTCCACAAAGTGGAAATCTAGATTTTTTACAGTTCGATAAATATAGCGTTACAGTACAGTGGTGCAACAGACGATAAAGCGAGTTTCAGTAGTAAAATACGCCTTGAAATCAATATTCTTAAATCCTATGTTTGATTTTAGGTTAAGATTGAGAGCCGCCTGGCAACGTTTAAATGATTGTAGAAATTGTATTGTAACATAATATTTATACTCAGAAGGTCTTAATCTAAATATAAAAGATCATCTCGGAACATCAGTCAAATGTAATTTTAATTTGCTGTACTGCGAAATCTACGGCTTGAATGATGAATGACGTAAGATTTTCTACAGCATTGTCTATTTGAGTGCTAGTACATATATTCAAAGAAGAGGAAATAGGAACTATTATGAGACTATATGTTATGTTTAACGATATTTTGGAAGTAATTCAAAATGCATTTTCGGTATCTTTAGATCTATTTAAATAATCTTAATGTCGGAAAGAATTTTTAAAAATCTCGGAAGAACAAATTTCGAATGGAATAAAATCTCGAAAGATATAATTTCGCAAAAAAAACCTCAAAAGTCTTGTTTTTTATGACTTGTAAATCATTTTATACGAAATGGGGGAAGAAAAAATTCTTATGCGTTAATTAAGCTTTAAGTACAGTAAAAACGTACCAGGGCAAGGTTTGTTTGGGTTTTACAACATAATATTAGAGGCCTTTTTAAAGATCATGATATATATGCACCTGGACCCTATTGTAAAGACCATTGTACACTTCCTACAAATTGCATTGTGATTGAGATAGAACATGAAAGCTTCAAATACTACATATAACGTTTAATACTATCACGAGATCGGAATTACACTCAAACGTCAATCTGTGCGTACTGTTTGGCTGATTCAGTCAACTTTCCAGTAGAATATGCTAGTTGATTGAAGGGCACGACTATGAAGTGGAGAAGATGTATTAACCGTTCGCTTGATAACGGTACCTCGACTATTGCACTCGTTGATCCGTACTGTGATATTTTAACTGGAAGGGGCTCTTAACGTTTTACGTTGGGAAGAACCTAAAACCCCTCCCTCTCCCTCCCAAATGGTGTTCATAACTTTCGGGCTACTCGTAGGTTCGGGCCAAATTTTCTGTCCATGTGCCGCACCAATTCATGTTTTTTTACGTTTATTTATTTACCACAATTAGCTGGACACACCTAATCTCCCGATTTTTTTATTTTTATTTTTTTTTCCTTTACCAATGTTGACTGATAGTCGATATGTCTACCATCAACTATCTAGCTATTCAAAATAACAGTAAACCGCGGACAACGTATTCGTGTAAGCGTAGTTGCCTACCATTGAGGCGTAATAATTCAGTTTTAATAAAATCTTTTTTATACATTTATGTACCTACAATAAATGTTTTTCGAAATGTTTGGATCAAACGTAACGATACGATCCGTTAAAAACTCTTTACAAGAAGGTTCAATGAAATTAACGCTTCAATAAAGTAATTTTTTTTTTCAGGACCACTACGTAAACTGATAGATGGGTTATGACCTTGTGATATAAATGAATTTGTAACAAGAGGACGAGAACATGAAAAAATTCGACACATATTATCATAATTATAATAAATTGACAGACTGAATGAATAATTTGCCTTCGTTTCCTTACTTGTCTCAAAGAATTGTTATTTTCGGGACTGGTAATCCGAAATGTATGATTCAGATAACTTTGGCGTAGGTGAGCAACCCATAGCGCAGAGTTATCAGCGATAACGGTGAAAGAAGAGCTCGCTTGGGTTCGAAACCGGCGGAATCTGAATTTTTAAATGAAAAGAGTGCGCCAAGTAAATTAAAAGATTCCCTCCTATATTAAACGATCAAAATTATGTTTGGAGAGTCCTGTGATAGTTTTTCAGTGCGAGCAATACCCCAAATCATTTTGACAAGAAAACCGATAGAAATCCGAAAATTTGAAATTTGCATTATTTGACTTTCTCGGCATTAGCCCAAATTTTCGATAAATGTTGCCAATTCTCAACCCTAGAACATAGGATATCGCGACCAAACACAGCACAGGCTATTTCGCATCGACAATCTAGACTTTGCAAATATAGCAATAAAAGGCGATTTCGGTACGGTACACGAATGTATAAATCTCAATTGGGAGACGGTAAACGTCGCAATACATAAATCAAAAACTGTTTCTGAATGCTTTCAATTCGATCAGCATGAATCCGATAGAATAGATGCCATATAACTGCAGCAAACTCCAAAATGGACCTAACGTAGGTAACGTAAAGAGACCTTAACATGTAGGGATCATGAAATTCTCCACAATGTCTCTTAACTAATCCTAACATGGAATATGTCCTACTAATTAAGTAATCAATGTGTTTATTGAAATTTAGGTTAATTGAAAAAATTACTCAAAGATCTTGAATGTCACATGCTCGCTCTATTTGTTCATCCATCAAGACATATGGAGCTCCAATACCTGATGTCCGAGATCTTGAGAAAGATAGAACTTTACATTTATTAGCATTCAAAGACAACTTATTTAAAATACACCACTAACAAAATATGTCAAGTTCATGCTGCAGACGTTCCGTGTCAGTGAAACAAAACTATTGGCATACATTTTTAGATCATCTGCATATAGAAGACATCTACAAAAATTAAAGCCCTGAACCACGTCATTAATTAATAAAAATTATAAGAAGTATTGGTCCCAGGTGACTACTCTCAGATGAACATAGATATGATGCGATCCAGGCAACTGGAATGAAATCAACACCGAATGGCATCAATTTCTGTAAAAAAAATTGTATGATGAAAATCGGTGTAGACGACATCAAACTGCCCGCGAGCTCCCAAGGCGTCAAATACATGGCACGAAAAAGTCATCACAGCCTGTAAAAAACCATGTTGGTACTCACTGACTTTATTTATCAAATGAAAATCAAGTATCGATTGAACTAAAAATTCAAAAAGTTTAGGAATCACGGATAGAATTGAAATGCTCCTATAGCAAGTAAAGTCGCTTTTCTGCCTGATTTAAAAATCGGTCTAACAAAAGACAATTTCCGCACCTCAGGAAAGGAAGCAGTTGAAAGACTTAAATTAAACAAATGAAGTATTGGCTGACATATAGCATATGTGCATTTGGTCAAAATAAATGGTGTAATACCATCGGGGCTGCACCGTTGTCAGCCTTCAAACCAGAGAAAGTAAACTGAAACCTGGCAGAAGATAACAAATCTAACGACATCAAAGCATTTCTCGTGCCGTCCTCATCGAACGAGCTATGGAAAAACTTTGCAAAAGCGTCACAAATTGCTTGAGAACCAGTGACAGACGTATTATTGTAAGTCATCACACGGGGATAGCCCTGTGATTTCCTCATCGTATTTATGAAAGAAAAAAACCGTTTTGGATTGGAAGAAATTTCATTCTCTATCTGTAGGATATACATTTTATACAAGATCAAAAATTTAAACTCCTTACACAGATCACGGTACTTTCGTTTAGCATTAATATCACCAGTTCGTTTAAAAGCCTTAAATGCTTTAGACTTGCGATTAGCAATATTTTACAAGTGAAGACTAAACCATGGCTCAGCGTAAACGGAGTTCACGAGTTTTTTTGGTACAAATAACTCAAAATCAGTATTCAAAACTTGATAAAATTCAGACACGGCTCCTACTATTAATACTAAATGCACAAGAATCGAAATCAACAAAATAAAATTTAATCAAAAGTGGTGTATGATAGATGCTGGAATGCCCAGCTAAATGAAGACATGATTCAATTTCAAGGGCATCTAAAGATGTGAAAAATAAATCCAAAATACGTCCATGATAGTTGAAAACAGTGTTGCACTGACGAGTGCCAAACTTTCCAAAGTTATCTAACATCTGGTCAGAAAGGTCTTCCGAAGTTGATCCATAAAAATCGCCGTTCGTCCAGCTCCAGTCAATTTTCGGTAAATTAAAATCGCCTGCAAATAAAATATGATCATCGCTATTCATTAGCGGTAATAGCTCATCATTAACAAAATTCACAAAACCTTTGTAGACATCAGCCGTACTGCCATACGGAACATACACAGAAACCAAAAATAGCCAAAACTTACCACATTTGACTTTAACAATTGTGACATAATAGATTTACGCGCTCAAATATTAAATCATTTTTCAGTGCAACAATGATACTCTCACCTTTAATTGTGACGTTCTCGGGCTCACGATCCTGACGAAATACAGTGTAAGACGGTTGAAAATATTCTTCTGAGTTAAAATTGATGTTTAACCAGGTCTCAGTAAGATTAATAATTACACAAAAGTGATGAATAAATTGCAGTAGCCTTGAAGCGTATGCCACTGTTATTGTGATAATAGATATGGAAACTGTTGCTGTTGTTCGATGTATTGTTTTTGTTACATGTGACGTTAGTGATGTTGATGATAGAATCGTTGGCAGTTATATTTATATTACTACTTATTTGATTAGCATATGATTCGAACACAGTCGGTTCGTTAGAAGGATAGCAATTATTTACGTATTAAAGTTCCACTAGGCCACAGGTCTGATTACAGTGCCTCATTAAACTTATCCTCGTACACAGCAACTTTGAAATAAATAAATTGAAGGCTGTTCACGCCGCAGTTTTTTGGAACAAGTGGCCAGCATTCAATTTCAGTTTAGTACTGGGATGAAAGTAACTGACGTACAACCATTTCTTATTCTTCACTAAAACTGCTTGTAAATGGTCGGTAGAAACACCAATACCCATGATGGTACCCTCACAAAAAAAAAAAAAAATTGTAAAGGATCTTTATTAGGTCGTTGTGAAATAAAATTTGAAAATTTACTAGAATTTGATTGGGGAGTTTGTGGATTAAATTGATAAAATTCAGTTCAAATTTATTTAAACATTTTTTTCAATTTTTCTCGATTTTCGTCATTATACAATTATTACCATGTGTCACCAAAATAATTATTTTCTTGTACTTTTTAAAAGAATTGAATTTAAAATTGGAGAAGCTAACGACGCTCTCAGAAGGTTGTTTCGTTTCCCAACTTAGCCGTCGTTTGATTATTTTACTAAACCTTAAACCAGTTTGACCCAAGAATATTTGTATCAAATCTAGTTCAATTTTCTTACAAGTCAAATTTATAATTAGTCGCAAATTAATTTCTCAAATTTCGAATTTTTTCCCTGTTTCAGAAATGTATAGTTGTGGCCTTTCTGTAATCCCCACTGTTAAGATAATAAACATAGGTTAGCTGTTAAATTTTAATGCATTTTTTACTTATATTTGTTTTTTTTTATTTCCAGGTAATTCACAGCTTAAGTAAAATACAGATAAGTAAATAGTTTTAAGGCGTACACATCTCTAAAATTATAGTCTTTAACATAAACCGCCTGAGTAGAGAATTTCTAGAATTTCGCTTTTAATTATTTTTTTAAAACCCTTTTGCAAGAAGTTGAATAATAAAAAATTTTATTTGTTTAAATAAAACGTACACCATTTTCATTGCGTACATAATAATAAAAAAAAAAACGAAGAAGATCAGCAAGAAAAACATTCTTGGTCTTAAAAATAAAAACAGGTACCATTATCATCACCATCAATTTTATTACTACTATATATGTATGTATATAATGTACTAGTGTTGGTTTGTTTTTCAAATTCTTTTCAAAACCACAAAATTTTATTGTGGAAATTAAAGTTATTCACATAAATGAACTTTCAGGCCCATCATTATATGCCGTTATCTATAAAAATAAAAAACTACTTCTGTGCTTATCTTATAAAGTCGTATACCCATCAAACATTTTTTATTAACACATTTTGTTAAAAAGATTAATTATATTCAAATCCCATCAACAAATTCTTTCGTTAATTTTTTTTTTGTATTATTCTGGTATTTTTATTCCACCATCTTTTCTTTTATTTTTTTACTTTTTTTATTTAAGAACACAACAAGAAAACGAACCAAAACAAAACAACAACATAATCTCCTCCTATTTATCATCTTATTATCAAATATTCACAAAATCCAAAACAAAAAAAAAACCGAAATATTCATGTCATGAGTTCACTGACTTGATTAACACTTTTATACAACACATATGTGGTGTATAATAATATGAGCTTTGGTATTTTCTCCATCATCATGATGATGATCATGATAATCATCAACATTACAACATCCAATGGATATTATGTATGTACAGAAAATATAACTCGATATACATACCAAACATAAAAACACTTTGCTGTTAACAAAAATTTAAATTCAGTTCGTTATGCTCAAATTATTTTTTCGTTGATCATCATCATCAACATGCGCGCCACCGCTGATCGTAATGAATGTTGATGCATTATCATCGTCGAAAACCCAAAGAATAAAACAACATTAAACCATCTTTTAACGATTTAAAGTTTTGTTTTTTTTGTTTTGTGCTAGGTAGTACACGTCTTGGCGAAATTCTGCGCGTTATCTTAACTTGAAAAGTTTTTTTTTTTGTTGTGTGGTATACGCACGAACTAAAGATTTTGATTTTCTCCGTGTGTATACATAGTGAAATGAAATTGAAATTGGTTTTGTTTTTGCTTGTGCGGTGCAGTCTGCCTCTATCTCTTTCTTGTTGTTTTGGCGGATATACTACTTAAACTTAATATATGATTGTATAAGACGTTGGCAAAATTATTGACGCATGACCTTGATGTGTATATACGAGTACATATATAGTGTTGAAACAAATTTATTTGCTGTTACCCTATTTGCACCCAAAAAATTTGTTTTGATTAGAAAATCGGCTATGCATCTATAGCAGGTCTGTCAAAACATCGAATAATTTAATAGCAATGTGAGAATTAATAATCTAATTAAAAATTCCTTTTGGGTCGATTCAAAATTAAATTACAGAGTTGTTCGGTAAAAGAAAAAAATCACCGTAAGGCAAATAAACGTTTCTACATATACGCAACGACATACATATGTATCTTATGTACACTAATTCTTTTGAATTCTTAGACATTTCTTAATTCATTCGTATATACATTTATTTGAATTTAGATTTTGTGTGTTAAGACCACACCGATTACTTTAAAAATAAAAATTTAAACCAGTCAGCCGCTTTGTTATATATTATTACAATATTATTTTATAAATTCAATATTTTCAATCTCACGTTATGTATGTTTTAGTAGTCTTATGTATTTTGTGCGATGGAAATTTCTTGTTTGTTTTTTAGGCTGGTTTCAAGATTTGTATTTCAAATTTATGCAGTAGTGGTGAAAAATCAGGAAACAAAATTTTTTTTTGCATTGCTTCTCAGAACAGCTTTTAGATTGATTGTAAGAAAGGTCGAGTAACTAAAAATTGCCTTAACTACTGAGATAAATCACTGTTTTCTGCAAATCTGGGGCAATCACATGAAAAGAAATGTGGCACGTGTGAATACATTCTTTAACATCGGTGTAATACTTACTCCAAATTAAAAAATATACAGTGTCTTAAAATTATTCCAATGAAGTATTCAAGTGAAATGGTCGATATGATCTGCACATCAATCACCTCATAAATGGCACGATCGAAAATCTCAGAGATTTTCATAATTTCGCAAAATTCATTTAATGAATGTACATATGGGAAGTTGACCCAATGTTCATCCTAAAAGAAACGCAGTGGTAACACTAAAATAAAAATGTTCTTCATATTTAAGTGTCTGCCCAAAAAAAATTACTATCATGATAGCAACATTTATCACGACAGACTCTCGGCCCATAAATAAAACTATCATGCGAAACATGTAAGGAAACATATACCTGTATAAGGAGAACTTAAATTTTGGAGTTCACTTCCCCCAACCCGCAACATTTTTGTGGACCCTTTCAAAATGTTTATTGTACCTATGAACAAGTAAAGCTTTAAGTGAAAAACTTATTTCTTCCTATTGTCTATTCTCGCATTAATTAAAAGTATCTGATTTCGAGAGTAGATGACACGAAACATCTTGCAACTCAATACTCTGACGATTTCCAAATACATATATCGATAAAGCAGCATCACAAATTTCGAATATAATTTAAAAAATATCAAGAATTTCGAAATATGTAATCTCAAAAATGTAGAATTTCCAAATTATCTTGCATATTCTTGAAAGTTCTCAAATTTCGAATTATTCGTAAATAAGTTTGGGTTTTAATTTAACTTTTAATGTTCAGCCTTTTTCATACTTTTAGGTTTTTGCTAAAATGATTTAAGTATGTACATGCAAAAAATCAAGAACTTGTAATTTTATAAGCTTTCAATTATCAAAGTTTTTTTAACCAAACCATTTTACTCAGAAGTATGATTGTAGCAGCAGAATTTTGGCTATAATTTAGAATATTTGAACTTAAAGTTAATCAACAATCATCAAAAGCTTTTAGTTTGAAAAAATTTTCAAACCAAACCATTTTACTACGAAACTTGGATTTTATAAAGGAAAGTGGTATTTTCAGATAAATTTAGAATATTTGTTTTCAATGAGCTTTAAGCTTGAATTTTCATAATTTAAGGTTTTTCTTAAAATGTTTTATGAGCAAAAATTTTGTTTTGTAAAAAATGTTAAGCACTATTAATTTTAAGAGCTTTCAATTATAAAAGCTTTTTAAACCAAACCATTTTACTCAGAAATTCGATTTTACATAGGGTAACGGAATTTAGCAGAGCCTTCTAGAAAATAGAGCCATAATCATTATGACGTATTTTTTCGAAGCTTTTTTAGTGGTATAACTTTTCTCTGATTTCCATAGGAATCCATAGTAAAAATGGTGTTTTTTAGCTTCAAGTTTTTCAATGAAAAAAACAAAAATGTTACAAAATGTTTATACAAAAGAGCTCTACATATCTTTAACAGAAATATACAAGAAGAGTATATTGAAATTAAGTAAATATTAATTGCACAAATATTAAAATTAAATTATTTCTAAAATATTTTTTTCGAACTTTCATTTTGAAAAATACAACAAAGTTGGCTCTGACGAATTATAATAATACTTGCTAAATTTATCTTTAGTTTTACTAGTGTACGTTAGATGTCTATAATTGTTGGCAGAGAAATACGAAACAAAAATGATTTAATTACAAAATTATGACACGTTCTTAATATTTTGTGAATTTGTTTTGCTTTTCCTACAATTTTTGAACTCAAATTTCCCCAGGTGGCAATTTTTGGTACAATTTTTCAAAATGTTTACTGCTCACTGCCATCTATGTATATTGACTTAATGCACACGTTTTGTAGTAAGCTTTTCTATTTTAATTTGACCAGAAAGCTGTTGTTATGAACTTTTTTTTATATTTTGGTTTAAATAAATCAGTTATTACAAGAAAATGAAAACGATTTACTTAAACGAGATTTATATATGTTGAAATTCAAACATTTATGAAAATATTTCAGAAATCTTAATTAAGAATTTGCAACGTTTTCATTTATAAATTTGTCTTAGGAAAAAAAGTGATTTCCCATATGTTTTATGTGTTTTACTATGGAAATTTTGATTTTATCCTCGTTTCTAATTCCCTTATAAAAGCTTCGTTTTTAGATTATGGCTTGTATAATCAAGGTTGCTTTGAATTTAGGGATAATTTAGTATATTTGTTCTCAATGTAAATTTTCAAGAGCTTTTAATCAAACCAAAACCATTTCACTAGGAAACTTGGTATTATTATAATGTTTCGTTTATCGAAGCTTTTTCAATCAAATCATTTTGGAATTTTGAAATAAATTTAAAATATTTGTTACAATGAGCTTTGGGCTTGATAGATATAAATTAATACTATGTTTTTGGGTATAAACGTAACATTTCTTAGATTTTTAATAATTTCAGGTTTTTGTTACCACTGTTTTATGTGCAAAAAATTTCAAGAGCTTTTAGTTTTCAGAGCTCTCACTGATCAAAACTTTTTAAACAATTTATCTCAAAATTACTCAACATTTTTTATTAAATTTGAACTTAATATTTTCAAGCCTTTTGTATTTACAAAAAATGTCGAACTTTTAGTTTTAGGAGCTTTCACGTATCGAAGCTTTTTAACCCAACTCATTTACTTTTTGTTCTGAAATTCGATAGTTTAAAAGAAGCTGAGATATTGCAATAAATTCATACTTTTTGGGTTTGAACTTAATATTTTTGAGCTTTTTAATCATTTCTGGTTAGTAATAAAATGTTTTATGAGTATACATTATGTATTTGAAAAAATTGTGAAGAGCTTTTTACTTTGATATTTCATAAAACAATAGATGACGAAATTTTGGGTAGGATTTAGTATATTTGTGCTCAATGTAAATTATTAAGAGTTTTTAGTTTTAAGAGCTTTTCAAACCAAGCCATTTGACTTTTAAATTTGATATTATAAAGGAAGGTTGTATTGATTAATTTAGAGTTTTTGTTTTCAATGAGCTTTAAGCTTGATAATTTATTTATACTTTCTTGGTAATTTTTGTACCTTTCCTTAAATTCTGTCCTACGTTAAAATGTTTTAAGAGCTTCACTTATCAAAGCTTTTCAACTCAAATCGTTTTACTCAGAAATTTAATTACAAAGGGTTTTTTTTGGAAAAAATTCAGAATATTTGTTTTCAATGTACAAATTCTTCATTCAAAATGTGTTTCCATTTTCGAACGTTCCCCAACCCCCACCAAAAACAACCAAAAAAAAAACACCATCACTAGTTGCAAAATTAAGTTGGCATTTGCATTTTCCTTATATTTAAATTAGTTTTTCAAAATAAACCGGTAAATTTAATTTTTATTTACGGTTTACTGGTAATCAAAATATCCGCTAAATAAGAAACTATAAGGCGAGCGATACGCTGATTGATTTTAGGGACTGACTGCTCTGGCTCAAATGAGAGAAACAAAAATTTATTTTCAGTTGCGGTTATGTGTTTTTCTAATTTCTTCTTGAGTTTTATGAACATCATAATGATACGTCGTAAGCTGCTAACACCAGCAGATTACTGTATAAGCTCCCTTTTTCTAATCAAAACTTGTTTGTAAAAGGTTGAATTTGTTTGACGAAAGGCTCAATTTGATTTGTAAAGTTTGAATTTTAATACAAAAGGGGTAAACTTGGAGTTACGCAAAACTTATAATACAAATAAATCAACGAGACAAACACTAAAATTGTTGCCGTTTGATGTAGAAAGCTTTGATTTCAAACGAGTTTTGCTAATTTTCTTCTAAATCTAAATATCGGTCAGAACCTAAAGTAACTTTTACTTCTATATGGAGTCAGAACCGAGAAGAAATTGTTGAACCGGTCTTAAAAAAATATTTTATAGCAACAGGAAGAATTTCTTCTTTTTCTAAAAATTAGAACACCGCCTTTTCCTAAAAATTTCCTAGAAATATACCGTTCTGCAGTCTAGACGTTGCAGTTTCAGAAGATTACATCGGATCGATCCTGATAAGGTGGAAGGACATATTCCACAGCACGCATGGACGGCAAAGAACGGAGCGCGAAAAGAACAAACTGTTTCTAAACACTCTCAATCCTCCCGGAATGACAGTGGGGTAGGATGGCGCCCAAACTGGAAATGCATATTCCAAAATAGAACGAACAAACGAGATATAGAGTGATGTCAAAGTTATCGAGTCTCTAAAATCCCTGCAGTTTCGTTTAATAAAGCCCAACATAATATACGACTTTGAAATAATGGTGTTAACATGTCTAGTAAATGTAGCGTCGGATGCAAAAATCACACCAAGATCGGAAATGAGCTCAACTCGGTCAACGTCTACATTGTACAGCTGATATTAGTGAAAAATGGGTGAGAGATACGATTAAAGGAAAGAGTCTTACATTTGCTCACCGTTCAGAGCCAATCTATTGTTAATTGACCAACTGCAAAATCTGTTTAAGTCCTCCTGCAACTTTATGCAATCAGATATACTAGCAACACGGGCGAAAATTTTCATGTCGTCTGCAAAGAGGAGACAGTTAGCAAACTCAAAGCATTGAACAACATCGTTAATAAACAATGAAAACAACAATGGGTCAATGTGACTACCTTGAGGCACGCCAGATGGTACACGATACAATTGGGAGTAAGAGCCCAAGAATCTAACGGAATGCCAATTACTGATGAATTTCTGTTTTATCGGCTATTCCTAAATTATTTGAATCGATGGTCAAAGACCGTATCTTTATTTTAATTAAAAATTCCATTTCTGAAAACCAGCATGGGTTTTACCCGGGACGATCAATTGTGACTAATCTTGTTTTGTTCACAAATTTTTTGATTTTACCATTAGAAGGAGGTGACAGTGTTGAAGTAGTCTTTACTGATTTTAGTAAGGCATTCGACAAAATTGACCATTGAACAACTCAAGTGCAATATTCTTCCTTTAAAATGGAATTTGTCATATTTAACAAACCGTACTCAAAAAGTTCTTTTAAATACTATTTTATCTAGAGATATAAAAATTTTGTCTGGTGTCCCACAAGGTACCGATGACTAATTTAATGTTAGGGTTTCTATTCCGTTTCTCAAAAGATTTTGATGATCCGTATACTCTAAAAGTGCTCTTAGTGTCATTGGTTCGTTCGCACTTGGAATATGCCTCAATTGTCTGACATCCGTACTATTACATAGTACAATTTCTCTAGCCGTGTAGAATCAATTCAGAAGCGATTTCTGATGCTTGCCTTAAGGCGACTCCCGTGGGAGGCAAACGCTCTTAGGTATGTGCTACCGCCATATTTAGGCCGTTACCTGTTACTGAATATTGAACCATTGTCCGTAGACAAGTTTCAGGTTTTATAATGGGCCGAATTGATAGTTCACGACTACTGTTGTTATATTCTTTACGTATTCCCGTGCGATCACTCAGGCACCGAGGCCTTGAGATTAATCTCCGCTTACGTCGGTCGAATTTTGGTATGTCAACTTCGCAAATCCAATCTTTAATTCAAGTCGTATATTTAATAATGTTTCTGCCGTGTTCGATTTTAATTTGTCTACAAACGAATTTAAAAGTATTGTTAAGAAATTTTTATTAAGCTAATTTGAATTATATTGTATTGATTTTATGTTTTCCCTTTTAGAAATACCAGATGTACAATGGTACTGCTGGCTAATAAATAAATAAATAATCCATGGAATTGGCCCAGTCAAAAACGCTAAATACTCTATCTACTATTTCAGAAATTTTGGTCATATCCCTTGCAAACCACCTTTTGACTGAAACTGTCAATATCTCCTCCAAAATATTGGTCTGTTTAAATTGTTGATTCTAGATATTGTCTGATTTCTCAGCTCATACTAATAGGTGTCGTTTATTGGTCGACACTCCCTGTATTTTAACCCGAGAGTCATACAAAGTATATCGACCTCATAAAATAAAAAGTTTCCTTGAGTTTTCTCTGTGGTAGTTTAGTTTCGTAATGAAAAGCTCGCACGAATAGAAAGTTCGGTCTACTCATCGGGTAGCTACTTACGACCAAACTATAAAAATACAATTCTAACTGCATACATTAACTATGCGGCAAGAACATACTGACTTAGCGAATTATATTCACTATATCAAAACTCAAGGAAAACCCTCATTTATGTGTTTTAGGCCTCATTTTTCTGATTAACAAATCGAAAAATCTTGCGAATGCCATTATTGTTTTTGTCTATAAAAAGCCGAAAGTATCTCATTAATTTGAATACAGACAAACTTTTCCTTCTAATACATATTTTTGAGAGGGATTGTTAATTTTTGTTTTTGACCAATTTAGTTTTGGGCAATTTTACATAAATTGAGCTGAGTGTAGAACTAAAAATCCACTTTAGTTTAAAATTAAAATAAACAGTAGTCGTATACGTAAAATGTTGATTTAATTCAGTAAATTATTTTAAACCTAAATACCAAAAATAAATTCGACTTTGCTAAATCTACTCAAAGAATGTACAAAAATCAAAGATTTTTAATAAATGTAATAAATTATGTTTAAGAATCACTGTGTACAACCAGTTACAATTTATTGTATACTTAATTAACAGTTTAAAAGTTATAAAATTTTAATAATATCTCGTTTTGATGGCTACCAAAAGATGAAATGTGACGTGTATTTCATTACGAATGATTCAAATTTATTATCTTGTTGGTTCTGACTTGTGTGGAATTTGACAATAAACATGTTTTCCATCCATAAATATATTTATGTTATTAATTAATTGGCAAAAAAAAAACATCAACCCCACCCCTCCGCAAGACGCACGTTCTGCGTTAGAGTGGATACAAATAAAATTCTTGATTGGATTACGAATTAGTTGGAATTGAAAGAATCTATATATGTACCTACATAAAAGTTTTTTTATTATTTTTATTTAACATTTCCTTAACACATCTTTTTTTACAAACCACAAGTTTTCTTGTTATTTTTCGTTTTAAATTATTGTAATAATAACAACAATAACAACAAGTCAACAAAACAACATAACGCGAACGGGCGGGAGAAATAAATGTATATGTACATATAAGATTAAAAATAAGAAGAAAGCCAAATTAATTAAAATAAAAATATAATTAAGAATGGAATGATTAAAATGATGACCACCAATAAGTTTCTTATATACGAGTATACAAATATTTTTGTGTATATGTATCTCATTTGTGTTTTCTTTTATTTATATAAACAACAAAAATGTTAAATTAAGAAACTTGATTTGAGAGAGAACCAACCACACATAAATACATGTGTGAACCAAAAATTTTATTTTCTAGTCCAAATAAAATTCGTTTGGTGATTCTGTGTACATTCCTCTCAAACGCGTGTAAAATTTCTAAATTTATCGAAATTTATACGAGCTAAGTGTGTTTTAATTAGCAACTTTTATTTTGAGAAACTAACAACACGATAAATATACAATAAGTAGATTAAGATAATAATGGTCTTGAGAAGTAACCAGAAATTATAAATAAAACTTAAAACGGCTTAATAAAAACCTAATTAAAGCTTAACGTTTTTTATAGCGAGCGCCAAAAGGATGCCAAGAAATATTATTACCTGTGTACTTAAGTTTATCGTTTAATAGGATTTTCTATTAACTTTATAACGTTTATTAATCTTGCTTGACATCATTCTAATTTCTATCAACACTAAATATATTAATTAAATAATTTATTACATACCTGAATTAATTGGAACATTTTTATGTTATTGATGCGAGCTGTAACAAACAAAAAAAAATTTAAATTTATTTAAATTAAATTTTATCACAGTTAATAATTAATAATCAATTTTCAACTTTTGTATAATAAAATCTCTTAAACCACCCGTTTAAGTGTCAACAAACTTTTCGGTCGCCGTCAATTTACATACACAAATTACTTTGTAAACCTGTGTGTTTATTATATAAGGAAGTAATTTATTTCGTCTTAATGAATCGATTAATCTTGTGATCGAAAAAAATACACCAAAAGGACACTTGCTCTTATTAGATTAATTATTGTCGCAATGTATAAATATAAAGACAACACATTATATATAAAACGAGACACCATTTATTATAAATCAACAAAATTTCCAGTTTCTTCAAAAAAACAAATCTTAGGTCAATATTTTATATTATACTTAATACGTGCTCATCTTAACGATACGATATATGGTAGGTACAATACACTCATAAAATGCGTATAATTCTTCACACGCACCGTTTTTCGGTTGTGTATTTCTTTTTTTTATTAAGTAGAAAAGAAAACCAACAAAATTAAAATTTATTGTAATTTATTCATTTCAAATTGTAATTTTCTGTTTTGATTTTCTTTATCGAGAAGTACGCGCGTGTGTGTATAGAACAAGTTCAAGGCCGTGGCGGCGTCTTATTTATTTATAAAAAAATGTTTAACTTTGAAATGTATGGATTAACTAGATTACAGTATCATAGAAAAGCTACGGGTTGTTATTTACATAATCTGTTACAGTGAAACCTCATTTCAACGGACACCTCACTACAATGGACACACATTTAAGTCCCTTGGAAAACTGATGTTTTTTTCATGAAAACCTCAATTAGTTAAGCGGCCTCGGACAAACATTTCTGCGATGATAGGAGTATTAGTTAAATCTGGAATATGGCATATTAGGAAGGAATTTGTTAATTTTTTATCCGATTTTGATGAAATTCAGCATGTACGATAGAAATGGGACTATAAAATGATTTTTGGATGAAGTTCTAGAGTATTGCCAAGTTTAATGGAACTCGCCTATTTCTCAACCGATTATGATGAAGTTCGACATGTGCGTTATGAATGGGATTCTTAAATAACTTTTAGATGAAGTTTGGAATATAGCCAAGTACGATGGCACTTGGCCATTTTCTATCCGATTTTGATGAAATCCAGCATGCACTTAATTTTCATTAATAAAACTCTAAAAACACTCAGATAAATTTTATTGAAATACACATTTGAGAATATTCATCACTTTATTTACTTGTTGAATTTATAATATATAATAATTATTTATGTTATAAACAAGAGTGACTTATTATGAAAATTAACAATCGTATGACTTAAATATAATGTTTGTTTTGTTACAGGTTTAATTAATCCCTCAACAATTGCGTGAACATTATCAAAAAATTATTTTTTCTGTCGGGACTCAATTTGAATTTGAAATTTGTTGGCCAATCGGACTTGTCACCAGTTAAAAATGCAGAACCTGACCACCACATAGCTTCATGTAATAACTCTTCCGGCATTAGGCCTCTTAAAACATAGTCTGCAGTATTCTGCTTAGTTGACAAACGTCGTAAATTTGTAAGGTTCTGATTTGATTCTGAATAATGTTATCTCGGAGTCCGTCCACAAGTAAATTGAATGAAATTGTATTTTCAGTGATTCGAGTAGCATGCTAACAGTCTGGGCAAGAAGTAGAGCTGGGAAGAGTTCCAATCTCGGAATTGTCTGTTTCTTAAGAGGAGCAACCTTTGACTTGGCACATACTAATTTGATGAATTTGTTCCCTTGCCGATCGATAACACGAGTATAAATTACAAACCCACATGCTGCATCAGACGCATCGCCAAAGCCATGTAACTCAATAAATTCTGTTTGAGGAGTAAATTTTTTCTGAGACGGAATCATCCCCACCAAGATTTCGGATAATACGATTCTCTTAGTGCAGGGACTATCTAATTTAAACTTAGTGAATGACACCTCGAAGTTGTCACGGAGTGTGCTCCAATTAAGCCCCAAAATTAAATATACTTGAGACGAAGAATCTAAATGTGATGAGAGTTCTGGATAGTTAGACGAAAATTTTGTTAACTCAAAACCACCTAATTTTAATAATGCAATAAGCTTCGATTTAAGTAAAGTTGCTTCCTTTAAATCACTCGAACCTGTTAACACATCGTCAACATAAAAATAATTTGCTAAAACTTCCGAAGCCAATGGATATGAATTAGCTTCATCTAGTGACAGTTGCTTAAGTGCTTGAGTAGCCAGATAAGAAGCACTAGCTGTACCGTATACCTAACGGTGCATAAATTATAGCATTTGATTGGTTCGGAAATCGACACAATCTATTTTCTGAAACGGAGAATAATTGCAAAGAAAGTTTGTTGCACTGTGGGACCAACCATTAGACAATCATTGAGAGAAATCTGCGTTGAAGATTTTGAAAAAGCGTTAAATATGACTCTCAATTTGGTGGTCAGTCTGTTTTCCTTCAAAACGTAATGATGAGGCAAGTAATATGATTTATTATACAGACATTTGATCAACTCTGAATATTTGATGTTGAGAATAAATTTCCCTTTGACGGAGTAACCTTTTCTCAATTTCCAGAAATTGCTTAAAAGACCTGTCACAAGTTGATCCCAGATTATCAATATTTGATGTTACTGGTAGGGCTACAGAATATCGACCAGATGGTAATCGTTGATAGGTTTTACTGTAATGTTCCTCACATCTCTTTTGTTCGATGAAGTAATTGTTGCTTGAAGTAATAGTTTCTAGCTCCCAAAATTTTTTAATTTGGACATCAACAGTTTCTGTACCACACATGCATAATAAACTGGCCACGTTATTTACCTTTCCAGTAACAATGTAGCCAAAAACGCTACCAAATAACGAAGGCAGGTCCTTTGATACTGTGACAGTTTTTCCATCAAACAGCTGATTGTATATTTCTGATCCAATTAAAATATCAATTTTGCCGGGAACGTGAAACAATGGGTCAGCAAGTTGCATATCTTCAAAAAATCAAATTTATATCAAAATTAACAGGTACAATCGGAAGCTGATTAGTTATTTTAGGAATAACCAAGAATTCCAATGTTGCTGTAAAATCTGAAACTCGTGAGAAAATTTGTAAATAAACTTTGTGTTTAATTGATGTTTCCTGTCCACCAATTTCAGAAATAATTTTATTCGTATTATGTTTCTTAAATCGGTATCTAATAGTGCTATACATGTAAGGTCATTGCCTGTCTAAGATTGGGTACTTCCGCTGTCCCAAGCAAGATTTTTCCAACTTGTGAAACGGAAGCACTAAGGCTAGGTTATTGTGTATTTTTATTCGATGACTCTGGCAATGGTCGACTCGATGCAATTGCTGAAACACTATCTTTGGTCACTTCTGGAACAACGGATATTTTTAGCCCTTTCAGAATTATATTTAACATTTGGTTGATTTGATTTGGGTTAAAATGTAAGAGTTTATTGTGGATTAAGTGAGCATATTGCACAGGGCCCACTTTTGCACTGATTAACAAGATGTCTTTCAACTAAACAATTAGTACATAAATTTTGATTTCTGATAAATTGCACAACTGAGAATAGAGTGATTATCCTTACAATAAGAACATCGTTGACCCTGATTATACGATACCTGACCATGATTATGTGACAACAGAGTGCTTGACTTTGATTTGGTATGGTTAAATTGTCTCGGTCTATTAGATGAATTTGACGTGGTGGATGGTCTAATTGATCCCAGAATGCGAACACGATCTTTCAGTATTTTTATTAAATCATTGAAGCTTAATAATTTGGTTGAATCTGAATATCTAATTACTTCTATTCTTGACAAATTATCCAATTTTTCCAAAAAATGATGAACTAACATTAAATCCCACTTATCCACTTCAATTTTTAGAGATTTTAACGCATTGTAATGTTTAATTATATGTTCGATGAATAACTGAAGGGAATGTGACGAGTTTTCTTGAGGTGGTTTAACATCATACAGCTGTTTCATGTGAATTCGCTAAATTTCCAATGAATTATCGTAACGATCACAAATAATCTTCCACGCAGTGGGAAAATTCGCCGCTGTAACTGGAATGCTTTCTATAAGATTGTAAGCTGCACCCGCACGAATATGAGAAATGAGATAAGCGAATTTCATAGTCGGGTCAATGGCTATATTATGAATTAGATCCTGAAAAATATCTCTAAACGCTAACCATATTCTTTATCTTCGCCATTAAATGTGGAAAGTTTCAATTCAGATAAACGAAGGGGAATCGTTGGAGTATCTGATGGTTTATTTGCATCTGTCAAAGAAGCATTATGAAGCGATATCTCGTGTACATCAGCCTTTTTAAGCTCATGAATCAGGTTCAGGAAATTTGTTTCTAAATTTCCATATTCTTCCCCAAAGCCTTTCCTATCGTTAATGTCGCTCTCATCGCACATTTCCAGCTTGAGTTGAACACTGTTATATTACAATTTGTATTCTGTGAAGGATTGATTCATAGCCACCTAATGTAGACGCTGAAGTTAATTGGTTTTTAAATTGTGTTATTTGACCTTTATAAGCACTACCTTGCCGTTTGAGTAATTCAACTTCTTCCTTTAGAGGTTAATTAAATGTGGTAATGTAGACAAAATTATCGACTGTCTAACTGATACCAAAATAGTTAACAAAAAATTACAAAAATAATTTTGGAACTATGGGAATTTGAAAAATATAAATACATGTGTACTATAAATGATAAGTTCAATTACTCATATGACAATCTTGGCACTCGGATTGAGTTAGGCTGTGTGACTGGCATATTGATTTTAAACATCGGACACAAGCTTTCCTAGTAGAATAAAGAGAACATTAGGTTCTCGTAGTTCTTCAATTTGAAAACCAAGAATACATTGTATTGCACTTCTGGTAGGATAATGTTGCACAATTCTTCGGTTTAGTGCTCTTTGTTTTATTAGCGGAATGCAGATTTGTTCTCCTAATTCTTCCAAAAATTTTCTTCGACGGCAATTTTGAACTGTTTGTTTATTAGATGGATGGTTGGTTGTATAAATTATGTACACTGCAAATCCTGCAATGTCGACAATGTTGAAAAACATCGCAAGCGGCCAGCGGTTGGTTTTTCTATTTGTGGTATATTGTGACAAACATTAGCCCATTGCTTCGACGGTCCCTTTTGTAGCGTTATAATATAAAATTATATCCGCCTTTTGCTTTGATCCTGAAACGCCATCATCTTTATACTGCGTAGATAATAATATTACAGATTTATTGGATTTCGGAACATATGAACACAGAACTGTTTTCTCTCGAAACCCAAAAATACTAAACAAAACCTCCCTGGTTTTCGACGACTTAAATTTAAGTGGTATGCAGCTTTTGTTTTTTGTTTTCAGTGTTGCGACGATGGAAAGATTCCATTCTAGTAAATCTATAGCTAATGGCAGGGAAGTAAAACAATTCTAGTTACAATGCGGCCGCTATTTTTATATGGTACCACAAGTTATTTGATCACCCATTCACCTTGATTTTTCTCTCGAAGTTTGCCAATTTGTCCAGTATAAATTTGACAATTTAACGGATAAGCAGTTTTTGAGTCGCAGGCCTACCATATTCTTATTCATAATTGTTCATCCACAATAATCGATTGATAAGGTCTAAAATTATTTTTTAAATTAGCATTTAATAATTCAAATCATCTATCGAGTAGCGTTAAAATCGAATCGAATAAACCGCGTTATGATGTAGAATCGTCGAACTGACATTGTGGCACGATATAAAGGATAAGTATTTTTCTTCCACAGCTGCGGCACAGGTTCATAATTTGATCTATGAGTCCCAATTACAATTACAAGTCCTATATACGCAAGAAGTTCTTCTTCCTGCATACGTTCCCAGACAAATGATTGTTTACTCGGATTTGCTGTATTATATTTGCTGTATTCCTGATTGGCTTTTCGATTTGTATGTCTACAAATTATAGTGTGCATTGGCTTGCTAAATATCTCGCAAAAATTATCTACATTATCCAAATTTTTAATGTTAGGGTTAGCCCCCATAAACAGCGGTTCACGAATAACATTGTGCGCAAATAAACGATGCAAATTGGGCCGACTTTTGCTCCTCTTTGTTCCATCTTTACCAATGTAGTATTCATTCACCATTAAATTTGGATTTCTTATTTCAATGTTATCCATCATATAAGTATCGCCAATGCAATGGCTTTCGTCGTCGGCTTCTGAGTCGTGTTCTCGTTTATTTCACGGTTAACATTATCCACTTACACATCTGATTCCTCAGCATCATTTCTAGGCACATAGTCAGGGTCAATATCATCGTCGTCAAATAAATTATCCTCATCATCTTCCGAATGCGGGTCTAAATGATCTTCAGCACTTCGCAAATAATGTGTCCAAAAGCAAAAACCACATAAGTGCACTTAAGCGATTTTATTAGTTTTAGCTCATTTAAGACAAATCTATGTCTGCATTATAACATCAAAATTTTAAAGTCACTTGAAAGTCATATATTTTGAAAGAAACACAAATCCAGTTGTTTTAAAAACCGATTTAAATTTGTATTTGCCTTTCCTGAGAAGTAGTTCGTTTTCATTTAAGTGGTTTTCGCTTTTGGGCACAGCTAAAATGGAGAAGGAGAATGTATTGCACAACAAACCATTGTTTTATAACTTTTATCAATTCAATACTACAAATCTAGTTATTTTATATTACCTGCTCATTTGTGCACTTGATAGATATTCGAATTCTCTATTTTCCATATTGTAAATCTGTGCACTCTACAACAAATAAAAAAAAAAGTTTTGCACCACTCAACACAAACTGAATATTTATATAGAAAGAAACAAATGAATTCTAAAACAAAACTAAAACGTGAGAAAAACGGTATTTAAGGCGAGTTTATCTCGTTTCTGTGTCGTAAAACTCCGGAATATTACTCCGCAGTTTGAAATGAAGTTAGCCGAATATCGTTGATTTTTTCTTCATTAAATTGGTATAAACTGAGCAACCATCTCCAAATAAACGTTCGCTCAATATGTTTATGTCAAAGCGACACAAATAAATTCATTTCAGTAACATTTTAGTTGGCCTTCGCGCTTTGATGTTTGAGTATGGATTTTTTTAGTTTATAGATTTTAGGTTTTTAGGTGAAATACAATATTACGCCATTTTTTTTTGTTATTGTGCATCATTTTTATTATTGTTTTAGCAGAAATGTTTTTGTATCAATTTGATTGATGTTAGATGTTCCTCATGTGATGCTTGCAAAAAAAAAATCCTCCATTACATTTCGATCATAATTCGAAATATATTATGTATTTATTTCCAAATAAATTGTTTCTTAAATCTTGCCAAAATTTATTTGTATCTTACTTTTATTTTAAATAATTTACGAAAAAAAAAAAAAAATTATTAATAAAAATTATTACAATATTTTGTTGTTGTTGTAAAATGGCGGACAATCATAATTAGCAAAACGCAATTGAGCGAAACATACATAATAAGCACAAATAATTTGTAAATTTATTGTTTTGAAGGCGAGTTTATCTCGTTTCTGTGTCGTAAAACTCCGGAGTATTACTCCGCAGTTTGAAATGAAGTTAGCCGAATATCGTTGATTTTTTCTTTATTAAAATGGTATAAGCTGAGCAACCATCTCTAAATAAACGTTCGCTCAATATATTTATGTCAAAGCGACACAAATAAATTCATTTCAGTAACATTTTATGTTGAATTCTTTTCACCCAAATTCGTCAAAAAAAATTGACGCACATCCAAAAACTGTGTTCTTTTCACCAAACTTCGTCAATTTTTTAGAAATGTGCATCAATTTTATGAGATGCGGATTTTTTCATGAATTTCACATCCGTAGCTACTAACACCAACAAAAATAGAAACGTCAATTTAGTTGTCAAAATTTTTCAATATTTAATAGCAGTGATTTTTTGTATCTCGATCATTTTTATTCTCGTTTTGTATTTAGTTTAATGTGTTTAATATTTGTTGTGTTAATTATTTAATTAAATTAAATAGAATGAGCCGCCAAATTTCAATTTGACGTTTAGAAATGTCAATCAAGTAACCAATACAAGCACAAAACTTCGTCAATTTTATTTCATGTACTTTTCACCCACAAAATTCGTGTTGACTTGAAAAAACGAAAAGAACACGACATTAGTTTGCCTTCGCGCTTTGATGATTGAGTATGGATTTTTTTAGTTTATAGATTTTAGGTTTTTAGGTGAAATACAATATTACGCCACTTTTTTTGTTATTGTGCATCATTTTTATTATTGTTTTAGCAGAAATGTTTTTGTATCAATTTGATTGATGTTAGATGTTTCTCATGTGATGCTTGCAAAAAAAATCCTCCATTACATTTCGATCATAATTCGAAATATATTATGTATTTATTTCCAAATAAATTGTTTCTTAAATCCTGCCAAAATTTATTTGTATCTTACTTTTATTTTAAATAATTTACGAAAAAAAAAAAAAAAAATTAATAAAAATTATTACAACATTTTGTTGTTGTTGTAAAATGGCGGACAATCATAATTAGCAAAACGCAATTGAGCGAAACATACATAATGAGCACAAATAATTTGTAAATTTATTGTTTTGAGGTTGCAATCTTGGAGAGTATTACGACGCGAAATGAAAATTTTTCAATCCGCAGGGGAAGTTTGCTTACCAAATGAATTTTTTTTTATATGAAGTTTTTACTCTCTTTGATATTCTCAGTAGTAATACTGCGGAGTTTTACGACACAGAAACGAGATAAACCAGAGCCTTCTAGAGTATAGAGCCATAATCATTATGACGTATTTTTGGAAGCTTTTTTAGTGGTATAACTTTTCACTGATTTCCATAGCAATCCATAGTAAAAATAGTGTTTTTTAGCTTCAAGTTTTTCAATGAAAAAAGCAAAAATGTTACAAAATTTTTATACAAAAGTGTTCTACATATATTTAGCAGCAATATACAAGAAGGGTATATTGGTATTAAGTAAATATTAATTGCAGAAATATAAAAATTAAATTATTTCTAAAATATATTTTTCGAACTTTCATTTTGAAAAATACATCAAAGTTGGCTCTGACGAATCAAAATAATACTTGCTAAATTTATCTTTAGTTTTACTAGTGTACGTTAGATGTCTCAGATTTATACAGAAAAATACGAAAAAGATTGTTTAATCACAAAATTATGACACGTTCTTAAATATTTCGTGAATTTGTTTTGCTTTTCCTACAACTTTTGAACTCAAATTTCTCCAAGTAACAATTTTTGGTACGATTTTTCAAAATGTTTACTGCCCACTGCCATCTATGTATATTGACTTAATGCACACGATTTGTAGTAAGCTTTTCTTTTTAATTTGACCAGAACGCTGTTGTTATGAACTTTTTTTTATATTTTGGTTTAAATAAATCAATTATTACAAGAAAATGGAAACGATTTACTTAAACGATATTCATATATGTTGAAATTCAAACATTTATGAAAATATTTCAAAAATCATAATTAAGAATTTGTAACGTTTTCATTGACAAATTTGTCTTAAGAAAAAAAGTGATTTCCCATATATTTTATGTGTTTTACCATAGACAATCATAATAGATCTCTCATTTGACTAAAAACAGAAAATAAAAACAAAAATTTTCCATTCAAATATTATCGGTGTATTGCATATACGTATTATATTTGCAACGCATTCTAAAATTATTGCCTTATAAAATACACAACACAACGATACATTGGAATTATCAGAAGTTTTTGTTTTTTTCCTTTAGTTACTATGAAATGAGAAATCTAGTATGAATGTCTATGGTTTTACTATGGAAATTTTGATTTTTTCCTCGTTTCTAATTCCCTTATAAAAGCTTCGTTTTTTAGATTATGGCTTGTATAATCAAGGTTGCTTTGGATAAACTCGCCTTTAGATCAAAAAAACATTTTGAAAACATATGAAATACACAAAATACATTTTTCTTTACTCGGGTAGTCGTAGTTAGGATTGCATTTTTTTACATCAAATAACCATTGTAGTATCCCATTTCCAACGCACCTGTCAAATTTCATCTATTTGTTTAATGAATAGGCAAGTTTCATCATACTTCCAGAACTGCATATAAAAATCATGTTAGAATCCCATTTTATGATTTCTGAAATATTTTCATAAATGTTTGAATTTCAACATATATAAATCTCGTTTAAGTAAATCGTTTTCATTTTCTTGTAATAATTGATTTATTTAAACTAAAATATAAAAAAAAGTTCATAACAACAGCGTTCTGGTCAAATTAAAAAGAAAAGCTTACTACAAATCGTGTGCATTAAACCAATATACATAGATGGCAGTGATGGCAGTAAACATTTTGAAAAATCGTACCAAAAATTGCCACCTGGGGAAATTTGAGTTCAAAAATTGTAGGAAAAGCAAAACAAATTCACAAAATATTAAGAACGTATCATAATTTTGTAATTAAATCATTTTTTTTTCGTATTTCTCTGCCAACAATTATAGACATCTAACGTACACTAGTAAAACTAAAGATAAATTCAGCAAGTATTATTTTAATTCGTCAGAGCCAAGTTTGATGTATTTTTCAAAATGAAAGTTCGAAAAAAATATTTTAGAAATAATTTAATTTTAATATTTGTGCAATTAATATTTACTTAATACCATTATACCCTTCTTGTATATTGCTGCTAAAGATATGTAGAACACTTTTGTATAAACGTTTTGTAACATTTTTGTTTTTTTCATTGAAAAACTTGAAGCTAAAAAACATCATTTTTACTATGGATTACTATGGAAATTAGTGAAACGTTATACCACTAAAAAAGCTTCGAAAAAATACGTCATAATGACTATGGCTCTATACTTTAGAAGGCTCTGGTAGATGTCAAAAGCCAACCCTGATTATTTACACGGTAAAAATCATCTGACGTTTCAATTTTTAGCTTTTCGGTATTCGTCCGGGCCACTTTCCCTGAGTATATTCACTTCCTTAAAACGAAAATTTGTATACGACGCGAAATCAGAAATACTAAATTGTATTTAAGAAACACAAGTCACATAGGTTGATTTTTTATTATCATTGGACAACAACTTTTGTATTAATTCGACTATATAATTCCTACCCGCAAGTACTGGTTTCGACCGACTCAATCACACATTCACACCAAAATATCTATAAAATCTCGTTGAATTTTTGATGTATCAGTAAAGTATTGTTGAGGAATTCTCTCATTTCAGCAAGCAAGTTTTGTTAAAAACGTTTACTAAATTCTTAAACTGTCTATGTAATTGGACTTTATAAATGGTTATTCATTTAAAAAGTTTTCTAAGCATTATCAATTATTTTAGTTATAAATAATAAACTGATTTATTTGTTCATTTACTGCCAATTTGTTGTCAATTAGCAAATAGGAATACATCTACAAAGTAAATAAATAAATTACAAAACTCAAGATAATAAATGAAGTAACACAAACATAAAAATGTAATTACAAGAATTATATTTATTATGAGCAATTAAAAACACAAAGAAAATTATTTGTTATAATCCATTGGCAACAAAATAATATCTATAGGTTAAACAAAAAACAACGAACCATGCTTAACTCGCAAAAGATATATGTGAAAAAACAAACCGCTGTTGTTTGCCCAGTATTGAAATGAACTTACATTTTTAGTTCATGTAGTCAATAAGTTATTCTATTTTAGGTTTGCAAGACGAACCTTTCACATTAATGTTGAAATAAAAATTAAAATTAATAATTTCGATAATTTGTTGGCATCGAGAAATACAAACGATTATTGTTTAGTTTAGCCATGTATCGGTGAGCATGAGCAAAATACTGTTCTGTTAGGTTAATCATATAAACCTGTTTTATTAAAATATTTTTCATTACTCATACATGGCGATCTTGTTGAAGATTCCATCTTTAGACTATTGTGAATGGTCAAGGTAATCCCTTGATTAAGTGTTAACATTTACGACGGTTTTTTCTCGTAAAAACATCAAATTTCCATTTCGGTAGCCAGGCAATCTAAAATGTACACGAACAATCCACAAGATCTGCAATAACTAGAACAGTTTCAATAATTGCTAAAAATCTAAAAATTGTCGAATAATCTCTAAAATCTTTCACTAATACGAAATACCCCTAAATCAACTACAAGCCTCTAATATCCCACGACTTAATATTATACAGGCCCACCTCTTTAAGTTTCTAAAAGAATATGACAAAATTTACTATAACAGCGATTCCATATACGAAAACAATGAAAAAAGCCAAAATTAGTCATGACCCGGTTTGATTTTGACGAAAATCACTGAAAATTGTCTCTACATGAAATACTTTAACTCACATTTGTTTGTTTCCTTCTACGGTACTGTACTTCGGAGCAGGTCCAATCGCCATTTTCTGAATTTTATCCAATTTTCTTAAAAACTCATATTTTCAAAGTGCTCGTTCTCAAAAACTGCTTAACCGATTTAGCTGATTTATTGCTTATATGAAAGGGAATAAATTCTTCATTAATGTAATGTAATCATTTTTATTTTTTATAAAAATTTTGTTGAAGAAAAAGCTTGTTTTTCTGAAAATGTGATGTTTGGTGACCCTTTGACACAAGGGGTCACCACTTTTTATATTATTTTCTAGAAGCTTACTTTAAGGTAAGTCAAACAACAAAATAAAAAAAAATGGGTTGAATTTCGTTCGACGGAACATGTAGTAAACCTGCACCCGTTTTTACAATGTAATGTCGTCTTCGATTGAATAAGAAAAGCGATCTGATGGAGAAAAATTTGCTTCCATTGCCATTTTCTGAATTTTATCCAATTTTCTTAAAAACTCAAATTTTCAAAGTGCTCGTTCTCAAAAACTGCTTAACCGATTTTGCTAATTTATGGCTTATATGAAAGGGAATAGATTCTTCATTAATGTAATGGTATCATTTTTATTTGTTTTATAAAACCTTTCTTGAAGAAAAAGCGTGTTTTATTGAAGATATGATGTTTGGTGACCCTTTGCCACAAGGGGTCACCACTTTTTATATTGTTATCTAGAAGCTTACTTTAAGGTAAGTCAAACAACAAAGTAAAAAAATTGGTTGAAATCCGTTCGACAGAACATGTAGTAATCCTGCACCCATTTTTACAACATTATGTCGTCTTCGATTGAATCAAAAATGCACTCTGAAGGAGAAAAATTTGCTTCAAGTTTGTTAAAACGATGTTCTGAGGACCAAATATTTTTATTCGAGAGCACCTTTTAGAAATCTCGATTTTTCCGTAGATTTACCCGTCTTTTACATAAATATGTTTGTATGTAGGTTTATTCTGGTTCTGTCATTTGGCTGGTTAGGTGCAATTTTCAGTTTGAAAACTTATTATGACTAGTTTTTGTTTAGAAGTGACATTAAATTATTCTCAACATTGATCTATTCAGATCGAAAGAGAGGATAATAAATTGAAAAATTCATTTAGCTCATTTGAACGCTGGTTTCGAAGATTATTTTGGATGAAATTAAATTTTTCTTACATTTGAAACGAGAAACATGTTTAAAAAAAAGTAGGAAACCCATTACAGGATGTAATCGCATTACCAGCATCTCAACAGTGCCTTCTATATAATATCTACATATACCGTTAGGCACCAATCCTATAATAAAACTATTACCAATCCTATTACAAAACTTTTATAATACGTAATAATTGGACTTGCATGTATAAACTATTTTATACACCCTGCGCCATTGAAATGTTCGGTTTGAATTTTTAAAGTAAATTTTGGAAATACGACCGTTTGCTTCAAAAGTAGATGGCAAAAATGATAGATTCTGATTATCAAAACAATTTTTACAGTATTCCGAATATATTCAAATAAAAAGAACGGTAATCCGACATTTTAGACCTACATAACGTCGGATAAGGAATATTACCGCCCTACCTCGTAACAATTTGGTAGGTCTTTACAGTGTTTTTAACAAAGTTTTTTCAATTGAAAATTAGTTTTTTGTTGACAACGGTAGTTTTTATTCAAAATAAGAATTAACAGAAATAAAATAATTCATCTCAACCAAAATATTTTGAGAGAAATGGAACTTTTTAAAATCAATGATTAATAATCCAGCCCTTGGCTTTTATGATGGCCTTAATCCCGATCAGCATTGAATTCTAAAGTTTGATTAAATAATATATTGTTATTTCTTCAAACCAGACTTTTTCTATAAGTTTTTTCCGCTCTTTGGCACTTTTCAGCTTGTAATTTGTAATCTTCTTTCCCATGAAGGACCAAATATTTTCAACAATATTGAGGTCAAGACTATTTCCTGTCCAGGATAACGATTCAATCACTTAGCTATTTTTAAATTTGGCTACCTAAACAAAATAGACATTAAAATTAAGCGATCTTACTTCACAAATAACATCAATAACTCGCGGAGAGTAATCGTCCTGGAAGAGTGGAATACCGATGTATTGAGTCGGGTCCTCAATAGTCACGATTCAGGTTTCGATAATTTTTTATATTTTCCTCCGCTATCTGAACTATCCAGAAGGCTTAGTGATCAAACTCCAAAGGCTGTTATGACTCTCCAGGCCATAACATATGGTGAATTTTTCATTGTCGGCGAAATACATTCTGTTAAATACCGTTTGCCTTTTCGTCGCCGAACCAGTGTCCTTACATCGGGTTCAAAGATATTGAATTTGGATTTATCCGAGAATATGAACCAACGCCAGTCCCTGGGCATTCAGTTTTTTCATTCTATTGCGAATTTGAGGCTTGCAGCTGCCATTTTTGCTGTCAGTAATGATTTTCTCGCAGGTCGACAAGCATATAAACCAAGTTCCTTTTAATAGTATGAACTGAAATAGTGTCGGTTGTTGCTATTAGAAGCTAACTTCTCAGCTCCAAAGCCGTAGCAAACCTTTGCTTAAGATCTAAATATCTGAAATTCCATTTGTTGAAACAGAAGTTCTCCTCTTTGCATCAGAGCGAAATTATCGTTTGATTTTCGGAATAGTGCCTTAAAAAATTTCTAACTGCTGTTTGGCTACACTAAATTACTCTTGCAATTTGTGAATGTGTGTACTTTTTGCCTTTGCTTGCAAAATTTTGGCTTTTTCGTTAGCATTTAATTTAGAGCGACACTTTGTAAAATTAGCTCTTTGACTACTTAATTGAAACCGAATGAATATTTCACCCTTAGTTTGGTTTTAAATACCTAATAAGGCGTGAAATATGCTGAAAAAAAAAAAACAAAAAAAAAATAGCGAATGAGGTAAAATCTAGGAGAGAATTGTATGAAATAGTAAATAATCGAAATCGAACATTTCAATGGCGCAGGGTGTATATGTACATACATTCAAACAAAAACATTTCCATTCATTCGTTCAAAGTCAAAAAAAAATTTTGAACATAGTATGTATGTATTCTATTTAGTTATGTATGTATTCTATTATGTACTTTTATTGTTTTTGTTTTTAACGTGAATGTATTACAAAGGAAATCTTTACGCGTCTATAACTTTGGAGTCCGACCACCTAAAGATCTTAGCCATACCATTTTTTTCTTATCTGATCAAGGTCTATAAGTCTGTCTTTCGGATCGGATAAGTACGTTTCGACTTAATACTTGTTAACAGACATCAATAGCCGGGATATAAGGCATCTTTCTCGCTCTAGCGCTTCGCTTGAGTTGAGATGCCTAAAAAACTTTACGAGACGAAAATTTCTTGTTAACTTCTCACAGAGTAGCACACATAAAACATCTTTTTGCAAGTGTCAGCATTTGGTTTTAGATAAAACACCTAAAAAGTATTCCAATTGGTAGAGCCACATTTGAGTAATGTTGGCAAAGCAGCACGTTAAAATTAAAATATCTGCGCTCGTCTCCATGGCAATTCCATAAATCATAATTATAAGCTGTTATCAATTAATACACTATTTTGCCTTGATCAAGTGCACCCACAATTCGATAAACCCAATTTGACAAACCAAACAGTGAAATTTTGATAAAACAGTGTGTCTTTATCAAAGTTGATATTTTTTTTGGAAGATTAGCATAGCTTGTAATAACTGGGGGCCTTCGAAGGAACATTGCGCACTTTAAATTTGCCCAAATACTTTTTTAAATGCAACTTGGTTTGTATAGTAATTAACACTTTCTTGTATGCCTTTGAACGCCGTGTCATTTTCAAAATGTTCATTCATATTTTGAATGACTAATTTATAAATGCGTAATGGCATTAATAGCGATAAAATTACAGTTATAAAATGTTGATCTTTGTGAATATAAGACTAAAAAAATCATTAAAAATACAATTCATAAATTTGTTTATTAAAGATATTATGACAAATAGTAAAACGACTTTTTATAAGCGCAATGCACTCAAATAACAGCAAAAAAAAAAAGCAATACCATCTGTAATGATTGATGAAATAAATCTAAGCATATACTTGTTTAAAACGTAGGCTAACAGGATAGTCTCCCTTCCAGTGGTTATCTCGCAGTTGGGAATATTAATTTACAACAAACATTAAAACAACTAAACGTGAAAGAAAGATGACGCATTTTATATAAATTAGTTGTTATAAATATTAAAAATAGCAAAAATGTATTAAAAGTAAAATTTTTATTTTTTTTAATGATTTAACATTTAAATGTTACTTTAAATATGAGACAAGAATTTTATGTCTGGCTCGTTACATAAAAACGTAAATTAAATATTTTCAATGACAATCTTCATTGCATACCTGAACTAAAAAAAAAAAAAAGTTTTATCGTCGCATATACATAAAATTTAAAGCTTAAGAAATAGTTTATTTTAATAAATGAGGAATAAGTCGTCTGCCCGAATGGTAGTTGCTAAATTAAAGACCGTAAAAAATAGAATGTACATTACAGAGAAGCGTCTACATTTAATTTATTATTGTGCCTTAGAAGAAATATTTTATGGGGATTGTTGTTTAAATATTTTGTTCTAAAAATCTTGCATAATTATATGTTATACACGAAAGGCATCCATTTATATGTTATAGATAGCATTAGCATATATCTTGCAGGTTAAATTCAAACATAAATCTAACTTTTATTTAAAACGTATTTAAAACTTTAAACAAATTTATGTTTGCCCTTAAAACATATGTAAGGCCAAGAGCGTAGCATATCTGCTATTCAAAAAAAAAAAAAAAAAATTCTCGTAAAATGTGCTCAATTCCAACTTTTTCCCCACCAAAAAAAAATGAAGAGATTAGTTGTATAACAAATTTCATGTGAAAGACAAGAACAAAAATAAAACCGCATGATTTTGTTCGATTTTTTTTTTAACATTTATTACTATACAGTTGCGAACAAACCATTTGCAACTAATGCAACTAAATAATTCAAAGTAATATGGAAATTAAAAATCGCAATTAAAATATTTTTATGTAATTTTTTAATTTAAAATTGTTACTTCTATATTACTTAATGAGAGTACATGTGATTGTTATCCTATAGTTGCAAATGTTTTGTTCGCGACTGTAAAAACAAAATGTTACGACCCAAGTTTACTTTAAAAAGCACTAAAAAAGGGGACGCCATCATATTCCCAAAAATAAAAATTCCAAAAAATACAAAAATAATGTGCCGAAGCTACATAATTTCTTGACATCCTTGCACAAAAAGGACCAACGCTTAGTGGCTTTGGGGAGTTTATTTTGTTGTTAAGGATTTTTTTTTTGAGTAACGATTCCAACCCTAAAAATACGATGAATCAAATTTTTATAGCACATAAGAAACACAACCAAAATAAGGAATCACAATGTTTACCAGAAAGAACAAAATACATTTGGACAAAATCTCGAAAATTGTTTTTAAGAATTTCGGAAAAAAAATCTCTAATGGGACAAAGTCTCGAAAATAAAAAATCTCGAAAGACACAATCTCGAAAAAAATATAAACACGTAAAACACTTTCGAGAGTCTCTTTTTTTGTTTATAGGGCTTTACAGGTAAATTCTAAAAAAAAGTGCATAAAACAAAAAATTCTCAAGTAATATTTTTAAATAAATAAATAACTCCTCTGTTTCGTTGAAAACCCTTACTATATTTTTTCCTACTTAACGTATAAGTAACGTAAGCTCTGTTGAGCTTGTTCCGCACACGACCAGAAGGATGAGAAACATCACCATATTTGGAAAAATGTTTGTTCAATTTATTGAAATAGTCTTGGATTTGTTCAGCAGGAACGAATGCTTAACATTTATGCATACACATATCAAGGCTGAAATTGTCATCTTATTTGATCAAGGTAAAAATAGCATCCTTTTTATATTTTCAATATCTGAAATGATAAGTCGGGGTTTAAAGTGATGTAATTAGCGACTTTAGATTTTGTGCTCATTATTCAGAAGTCTCCAGGAACAATTTCGTCGTGCAGGAAAACAATTGGCGCATAATATATGGCACCACCTCAATCCATTAACCATAATACTTTTCAAACTCTCAATCGTTCTCAGTATAACCAATTTTTAATTTTCCTATTCCTTTTCGGTATACTAAAATAATTTAGAAAATATTTGTATCACAAAATCTTTTCAATTTTTACAAACTGTTAGTAAGTAATATCACGAAACATGTACAATATTCTAGAATACACCGGAATAGCCTTTATACACAAAAGGTGGTATCGAATAAATGAGCTTTGCAAGGAAAAGTGTTGTACAGGAGAAATTAGAGCATTAATTCGCAATCAAAGTGTATTAGCTCCCGAAAAGTTTTTAGGGCATTTTTTCATTTTAATAAAGCGAAATAAAATCCTAAGGTCGTATTTCACCCTCACTAATAATTTATAGGAATTTTATAAATTATTCTGAAAAGGGGAAATTTAGTTTTAAAATTCTTATAAAACGTTGTTCTAACAACTAGGGCGTCCCGCGTTATGCTCAAAAATGTTGCAGACTCTAAAATAGTTACAATACAACCCTTACAATATTTTCCTTTTGTCTGTGTACATACCCAACTGATTTTTTGTTTAGCTTTGATTTGCAAATGATACTAAAAGCCGTCTTGAAGCCACGCTGTTGAAGTGAAATGAAATTTTTCATATAAAAATGACAAAACCGAAATTGAAAGCGAAAATTTCGTTTTGCGGTACGCAGTATAGCTAGTAAATTTGTATTAGAATCTAGATGTCGGTATTTTATCTCTACACATTTTTCACTGCGTTGTTATTTTTATGTACGATAAAGCCTAGAACGCTGTTCAAGTGAAATGAAATTTTCACTGGTCTCCAAAAATAGGAAGATAAATCTGATGTGAAAATTTAGTTTGACGAGTTTCGTAAATATTTTAGTGCGTATAACTTCATGTTGTCTCTGACAACATATTTTATAAAATAAAATTCACTTCGATAGTTGATTATCCTCAAACCGCAAGAACAAATAAAATTATCAAATTTAATCTTCACATTTATCGTCCGGGAAGATAAAAATGAAGTGAAAAATGTGTAGAGATGAAATAGTGACATCTGTATTCTAATACGAAAACTGCATACCGCAAAATGAAATTCAGCGGTGAAATTTTCATTTTCGTTTTCGCTTGTGTCAATTTTATATGAAAAAATTCATTTCACTTCAGCAGCGTACCGGCCTTAAATGTGAAGCTAAATTTTGACATCTCATATATATTTTTAAATATTAGTTTGTAAATTAAGGTTATGTGATAAAAAGTTTACGATTTTTGTTTTATTTGGAGACCAATTAAAATTTAATTTCACCCAAAATAATCCTTAGCTTTAATCGATTTGAAGGTTAAAAACTTGATGACTAAAACAAACTAATGACGGATGAATTGCTTTTATCGTAGCGTTTCGGAAAATTTTCATTTTATAAAGAAACATGACTGCAATGACCAAAGAGCCGATAGAAAACAAAATTTAGATGTACAGGCTTCGTAACTAAATATTTCGATTCGAGCGGAATAAACAACGAGAACATTAAATCTAAAAATTGTTGAGCTTTTTCTATCTAAATTTTGAGATAGTTGGCTTCTATATTTTTTAGGTTTCGCTTTTTTGCTTTCATTTATTGAAAAATTTGGCTAAGTAGAAAATTATTACAGTGCAAAATTTCTAAATTATTTTCTACAGTATAAACATGCTTATTGCAACTAATTAAAGTCAACCAGAAGTTATAGGTATGCTTTACAGAAATTTTGATTTATTTCACAGTAAAATTTATATCCGATATTTGCATCAATTTCGGAATTTGCAACTCCGGCTTGACTTTAATTAGTTGCAATAATCGATTTAATTTCTAATTTTGTAATTCTTCAGATTTTTAAAGTCCTATGATGTAACTGTAAATCGTGCAGTTATCGAGCGTTGCAAAAATTGCGAATTTGTGCAGTATTTGAAGCCATTTTGTCGAATTTTTCTTAATGTACTTTTACTTATTTATTCTGAGTTCTCGAAATTTTTGATAAATGACTTTCCGTACAAAATTCAAAGTTAGCGAATTTTTTTTAATTTTTTTAACTATCAACGATCGATTTAATCAAATCAACCACTTTCAACACTAATTTTACATTCAAAATTTAAAATTTAATTAAAAGGTTGGAATTTTCGGTAAACTTGAATTTTTTAAAATACCCAAATTTTCAATAGCCAATTTTATAAATTTTCTTATTCCCGTATTCCCAGCATTTATTTTAAATTTTTCCTTACTTTAATATTTGAAACCAAATGGAAGAATGAAAAGTTGAAAATTGCGAAAAATCGATAGAACTTTAAATTTATGATACGAAATTTTTATAAAATTTCAAATTTAATAAAAGGGCGCAATATAAATGGTTCAAATATTTTAAATAATGTGAAACTTTGTTTGTGCCATTTGGACTCACTCTAGACTTCTTTCAATTCTTTAGCAGGTATCGGCCCTTGAGATCAAATGATGAAAACATATTTTAAATGCCAACCCTGCATTGTGTTTCGAATCCATTACCTCTTAAAAGCCATGAGTTTTTGGTCCCACTTTGCAGGTTTTGAGATCTGGGGGCTATTTGTGAATTCGAATCGAATGTATTTGTTCGTGTCAGGCCCATGACATCCCAAGCAAAATATTTTTCGTTAATCATTGATTCAAGAAAAACATTTTCACACTCCGATGAATTCACTAGAGAGAGTGCTGAGATATAATAATACTACCAGAAACGGTAAAAATATTTTAGGTGAAAAAAGTGAATAAATGGAAAATTTAATTATCGAAAATTGAAGAAATATTAAGGCTGTGTGCCTCATGTCGATTTTTTCGACTAAACTAAATTATGCTACATTATGATATTAACCACCAGACGGCTAACGAAAAGTCTCCTCGCGAGGATGCTTTTCGTTTTAGTTGTCACTTTTATTGAGAGTGCTTGGATTATACTGTTTATTACGAAACAAATTAATTTCTGCTACAAGTATTATACCCGAACCATAACACTACCCTGAGCCCTCATGATTTTTGCAGCGAATCTTAATAGTCCGATTTGCTCTCTTCAACACGCTTCAACATTTTTATTATCAATTGCTCTATCGAAAAGATTGTAAACGGACACATATCATGTAATCTGACTCGACATTTTCCTGTGTGAATAACATTACTTTGAGATTAGTTTTGGTTCGAGTGATAAATTTGCTTTATAATGTTAAATTAAATATTTTCGGTATGGTATTTAACTATATTTTGAATCAAAGTGTTTAATTTTTTAATTTTTGGCAACTCAGTAAAATGAAAATACGGTATAGGTAGTAATCAACCGGCAAATTTAAGGTCGAAGGACACCAAATTTAGAAGGCATGATCGAATATAGAATTGAAATAGTCTCAGCTACAGATTAGTCAAATTTCATCTTGGACACGCTGGCACTCTCCGCTGGTGTTATAGAAGAATCAGTACGTGTTTTATTTCATAATGCATTTATTGGTTTTAAATTTATTTAATTTGGTTTCACATATTTCGGAAGAGGTTTAATTTAATTTAGAATAATTTTCGATCATTTTGGAAATATTATCACTTAAATCGGATGATTCGTTTACAGTAGAAAGGGTTTCATTTAATTCGAAAAAGCTATACGTTAAACCAAATTAATTAGCAGCCAGTAAATTTATATCGAAAGAGCGTTTTACCATATTATACCGATAATGTAGTCGCCGATACCTATAGGTCCCCTCCGATACCTCAACAATAACGATAATGTTGGTGTATGCTTTTCTATCGGAACGTCTTCACCGATATCGGTGGCGATAAAAAACACAAACTACTGTCATCTGTCAGTCGCTATTGCTAACTGTTGTACTATCATGTCGCATGTAAATAAATTATACATTTTGCACTTATACCGATAGCGATAATAAATGAATTTAATATTTTGTAGACAATTTTATGTACATACGAAATATTGAGAAATTCCAAAAGACACAAATTAACATTGTAAATGTTGTTAAACGTTAAACCAGTACCCAAGCCAAAACGAAAAGTATTTACACGAAATTTCAAACAGTAGACCTGGCTATTTCCCTCAAAGAATAATAACTTATGGTTAACGTTCCAAAAGTCGCTATTTATAATAATGAAAAGCAAGGCACAGCTTGCCTTATTGACCCTTATGCCATCTATGAATAACTGGCACGAATTAGTCAATAATTTAGAAAAGTCAATGATTTAGTCGAAAAAATCCGCATGAGGCACACAGCATTAGTTTTAACTTAGAAGATTGGAGAGGCAATCGTATGATAATATGTTTATTATGTCAGTTGCTTATGATGGTCTACAACCTAGAATAAAAACAATAAATAATCTTGCCATTTACGTGCCATATGTAGCAAATACCGTTTTATTCGCGAAATCTTGTGTTTTTTAAGGTGCCCAGCGCGCCCAAATATGTTAGAACAGCACTTTTCCGTCCATAATCATTATTATCACTGCTTTGTAAGCAAGTTTTCGTAAGTGGGCGACATAAACGATCGCTTCAAGCTCATATGTTTATCATACTCGATAAGCTATGGCAAATGGCAAATCACAAGTAGTAATTTTTTTATTTATTCGTAACGAAACAACACAGAATAGTTGCTAACAATATTTTGAATTCGCAACTGTTCACAACTTCAATATTGTCTACAGTATTTTTTTTTCAATTTTTCAACAGAAGCCCTTGACGCGAAAATTGAGCGAAAATTTTGTAGTAACTACTGTCTAAAGTTTTGAAATTAACGAAAAAAATTGGTTTGCAAATATTTTGTTTTCCCCTTATGAAAATTGCTAGCTCGCTAAGTATTCGTGTTTCATTTACAGTTGTAATTCGTTAATAATTTCTCTATAAAGCTAATCCGATTTTTATATTTTTGTCACAAAACTTGAGGGCTTTAGCTCAAAATGAGAGGCTCTCATTTTGTATAGGTGGTCTCATTTGTATAGGTTGTTTTCAATAAAATTCAACTTTATTTTTTTGCTATAAAACTTGAGGTTTTCAATTAAATTCAATTCGATTTTTTGACTTGAAAATTTGTGGCCTTAAGCATCATAAAAGGTGCGGTCTTTTTATATTTTTGCTTAATTTTCATGAGGTATTACAGGTTATGTGATTTTCAATACAATTCAATTTCTTTTACCAACAAGTTTGGGACTTTAGTAACTAATATGATTCAGTGATATTTTTGCAATAAAGCGGGTTGGCTGATTTTTTCCGATTTAGATTCGCATTAGAAATGTCACATTAAAACCATGCATGGCGGACGAAAAAATTTGATTTTATGGTTAAATATTAGAAAAACTACGTTTTAGAATTTTTAAAAGCCCGAATTCGAAAATTCAACCTTTTGTGAAATTTCAAATAAATTTCCAAGAAATTTCAAACAAACTGTAACTTAGATTAAAATTTCAACCCAATAGGTCGATTTGAGAAAATTCCTTCATGTTGTTAAACATTCAATTTATTGGCATCTTGGGATTGATTTATTTCTCTTACAATTTCTGATCGATTTAGGGGTTGAAGTATCTGTGACATCCATCATAAAGTTTCCCCGACATGATAAGCAAAATATACCAATTTGTATCATAGCAAATGGTGCTCCAATTTACACTTAAGGCAGAAAATTTGTGTTTTTCAATTTTGGGTTCAAACGTTCGTGTACTCGATATTTTATCGAAAATAAATTTCAAACCGGCAAATCGTCAGATTCCCATGCTGTAGAAGAGCAGACATTTCAGATTACTTAACGAAATTCATTGAGGGCTAAATTTCATATGTTCATATTTAAATTATGACCTCATTTGCGAGTCGCGCGATTCAGTATTTAAAATATCAAATTGCATTTTACTCGTAAAGTCACTCGACTTATTTAGCCATCTTAATACATTTTTCGTGTACTTCCCTTAAGGGATCTCAAGAAGTTTGGTATTTTGTTGCTACCAGAAAGACCAATGCCTCGTATGTAACGCAATTATTTTTTCTAATTTTATAAGCCGCCAGCTTTTCTTCTAATAGTATGTCAATCGGAATAACGCCAGCTAGCACAGCAAACGCTTTCTGAGTGCCCTTGTTAGTACAAGTATTCTGGTGGCAATTTATTTTTCTAGCCCACCCAGTACATGCAATTGTTACGGACCCTACAACAAGACTTTCATATATCATGGAGAGAATGCACTGCTGCAGGTCCCACGTGTGTCTTGCACCTCTCTTCAGTGCAAGTAGTTGTCGGTTATGGAGTAAAGATTTGAAGGATAATTAATCCTTTTTATCTTCCTGATTAGGCAGACTGTTTAACCATGTTGACCAAACAAACAAATTAAAACAACCCCAGCATCGGAAAGTAGACCAAATTTCCCTTTATTAAAGAAGGCAGAAATGTTTTAATTCGAGATTCAACCAAGATTCGAACGTTTTAAAATAGAGGGGTATTTTTGTTGCGCAGTGTATTTCAACATTCATGGATATATCGATAATAATAATCGATATATTCAACTAATGTAAGCAACCAGCGCAGGCTACATAATAGTAAACTAAAACCACAATCAAAATCCAATAGGTTGATTATGCAATAAATAAAACTATCAATGGGATCACTATGTTTGACCTATGTAGATTGACATTTTCAATAAAAAAATTGTTGTGTAATGATTAAGACATGCACGGCCAGAAAGTCAATTTATTATCCGTCAGTACACACAATAGGTGACAGTTAAGTAATAATTAAATTAATTTTAAATGAAATCACATAATAACTATTTGTAGTTAGTTTATATATAAAAAACGATCACTTGTACCGAACATTTTCTTTTTTTTTTATTTTCAGGTAATGACGTGATTATTACTAAGGATGCACTACTGAACGGTATGCTTATTTCTTCTATTAAAAAATATTAAAAAAATAAATTAAAATACCTCGATAGTTCAATGTAGCTAGATCAATATACTTAGCTACAGATAAAAATCTATAAAAAAATATTTCATTCGTCGATCGTCACACCACTCAACATCTTATACTCTCTATGTGTACACAAAGAATATAAATAATATTTTATTTATTGTTCTTATCGGATACATCTCAATTCAATCGTTCCATTGATTCAATTAAAAGTTATAAATAAAACTTTTTACCGTTACAATTCTCTTAAAGATCAAATAGAATTTAAAAAAAATAAAAAAAAAATAAAAAACTCTAACATCAAAATATATAAATTTCTAACTTAACGATCATGTCATCACAATCAACAAAAAAAAATTCCTCTGCAAAAAAAAAAAATCTTTGTTTTTTATACCTTTAGGGAGTTTTGCTGTTTACAATTTTATTTTTTTATTAAATTGGAATTCAATTAAAAAAGCTCAAAGCAATTGAACATCAAAAACAAAGCACAATAAAACAAAAAATCTTAATTCCTTCAGGTGTATGTTTTCGCGCGCGTGACTGTTTGCGACACGATCTCATGGAATTTCATAATTTGCTTTGTGAGCTACGGTCACGTACTTACTAATTACGCAAAAAAAAATAAAAATATGATCGATTTGACACACCACAAAGTACACATATATATAGATGTACCTGAAACCTGACATATTGATATCGTTTCCACCTCAACGCATATCTTGTTAATTTGTGCCAGAAGAAAATCGCGATTAAATGGTGTGTGTGTGTGTGTGTGTGTGTTTGGACAATTGAAGAAATTCTTCACATATTCTGTACATAATAAATCGAAGAGATATGCGCAAGTTGCTTTTTATTTTTTTATTTTCTAATGTCGTTTCCGTTCCATAAAACAGATAATTACTAACTTAACGTATATATTTTGTTAAATTGAAACATTTAAAATATCAAAGCGTAAAATTAAGTTGTAAACTACAAATGAAATTAATTGTTATACATTATTGACTTAAGATGAAACGGTCTTGGGAAAATGACAAACCAAACCAAACCAACAAAAAAACAATTGGTGAAAGATAATTGGGTGAGAAATTTGTAAATTATGCACAGTAATTTCTGCACTATTTCACAACCGACTTGTTATTGAAGAAAATGAAATGCGACGAATCAATCGGTATCGCATCGTTTAAATTTTTTTGAAGAAAGAACAAATTCTCACCGAAATATCTAATTGGCCGTGAATGTTCTTTAAATAGGTCGAAATTAACTTAATAATAACAGCAAAAGCACTAAATGGATGTTTGTGGCCAAAATTTTAGTACACTCAAATAACCCAACGGCCATGTGTTAACTAATTTTATTTATTTGACCTTGCAAATCCTCATCAAGGTCATCGTGAAAATGTTAATGGCCGATTTTTTTTATTACGTAAAGGCATAGCTGAAGTTACAAACTTTTCTTACAACAAAAAAATGCTAACTTTCGGTTTATGAACTTAAGAATTATGACCGCCTTTAGTTTTGATTTTTTTTTTAATTTTAAAAGGTTTGGTCGAAATAACACAAAGCTATTAAGCGTTGCCCAATCGATAGTTAAGCATCCTGAAAATATCTCCATGATGATTCTTTTAATGTTACAGGATGAATTTCATCTTCATTTTTAGTTAATTACAATTCTCACAATATATTATGCAACGAATATAGTTAGCCGCTAGTCAAAGTTTCAAGTTTTCTAAATTTTACCACAGAATCAGATTTGAGTCGTTTTGGGATACAATGACATCTGCAAAAGTACTAAATTTGTGTTTGAAAGAAACCCGATCATATGTACATAGATGGTAGTAAATGTAAGTTCATGTAGTTGGCAATAGATTGCCATTGTAACATGGTGGTGTGACCGTATAATGGATGACGAACAAACTTAACCAGAAGGTGAAACGTTTCAACGTAGTTCAGAGCGATTCATAAGATAGTTTTATGAGAAAAGTTCAGGTCTGCCTTTGAAGTATGAATGAGATGTTGCTGGTGGGATCAAAGTTAAGATTCACCTTTTCATATTGTGCTTCCTTTTAGAAATTTTTTCTATGTTAGTTATTAGTGTGTGCTATCCAGCCATCAAACTTCACATCTAAAATAGTTCGGCAAGAAGGTACATTACAACCACTTAACCAGTGAGAACTATTCATGGTTCTATACTCAAATTACAGTGGGATTAAGAGTAACTATAACAAATTTTGGGTGTAGTCAATATGTCTTTACGAATTCTAAAAATGTTTCGAAGTTGAAAACCATTAGCATTATGCATAACCTTTTACACATTATATTTGTTTCAAATCTCGTTTAGGTTTATGTTCAAACTCAAAATTATTAAAAATCACACTTTAACGTAGATCAGAGTCACATCTCGATATTTCCGTACCTAACAATTCTATACATCTTCTTTCCATTCATTATAACATTTTAGGGCTGCTTTCAACTTCTTGATTATGAGCAAATTGTGCAGTAAAAGTGTTCTAATTAGTACATTGCTTCACATATTTGTACACGGCCTTTTTCAAGGTATTTCATTTAAAAGCTTTTTCGGTTTATTCGAAATTCGGTTTTACGTGCAAGTATCATCAGAAATGAGGTTTTATCAAAAGATCCGTAAAAACGTGTTAAATTAAAAACAGTGTAAAATAGACTGTGTAAAAAAAGAGTTGGGTGTAATCACTTTTTTATTCTATTTGATTGTTGCATATGTGCGCATGGGCTCAAATTTTACTTGTTGACCGAGTATTTGGTCATATACCAGTACGCTAACCCTACTAACCCTTGCACTTCATGATTGTCAAATATTCAAGATTCGTTCAATGCTAAATATAGCTTTATAGCACATCGTTCTGAATCTTCCAGTCATTGATATGGGCTGCTAGGATCTGGATGTCCAAACCGACTAACCCAATCGCTACCCAGACTTGAATGTGCTGGTTACTTTCTATGGAATGGCCACATTTCCTAGAAAGAACAAAATTTGGATTTGACAGAATCTCGAAAATCTGTTTTAAATATCTGGAAAGAAAAAAGCTCGAATGGGACAAAACCTCGAATATAAAAATCTTGACAAATGGAATGGTTTTGAGTTTTTTTATGAATTGTAATCATTTTAACAAAATATTTTGTACATTCTTATATTCAGAAGATGTTAGTGGTAAATTCCCTTAAAAAGTCGGTATCTACTCGCTTAACTAACTAAAGCCCTTAGCATTCTGTGCCTCCAGAATTTGTTCTGTATTGTGTTCTCTTTTGGGCTTTAATTTGGGCTGTTTTTGTAAATCGATATATTTTTTCGGCTAAATTTACATATCCCTTATTGATGCATAGATTTCAATAAACTATTAAGAGAAATATTCGGATAAAGGTTTTTGTTGTCAGATGGCTTTCCAGATATTTTCGAGATTTTATTTTCGAGAAATTTGTTTCGCAGATTTTGATTTTCTATATATCGTAGAAAACCCACTTTCTGCCGAACGCGTACTTAATGGAAATGTTCACATAATGCTACTCGTCAGAATTATATTAGCCTTTCGTTTGTTGATCAGTTTTGATTCACGAGGCAGTACAGCATGCCCAGTTTGCTATAGTAATTGCTACAGCACTTGCAGCACTTTTGTTTTGTAGACAACTCTTTCGTCTCTTCTGTAGGTAGCCTCATTTTGTTCGGCGTTTTGCCGCCTTTGCTTCTTCCTGCTGATTTTATCCATGTGTTGATATTTTTTGTTTGTAAATGTGTCGACACAACTAACCGTTTGAGTAGGTATGGTGAAACGTCCCAATAACTCAATTTTTATCTTTACATTTCTATCCAAAAGACGAATTCTACGTTAAAAGGTGAAGCTGTCATTTGTTGGTGAATTGGTGCTAATAATACCTAGAGTGAAATAATCTTTTACATGCTGATCTGATTTCAAACGTCGATAATCTAATTGAATCCAATAAAAATTTTGTATTTTACGATGATTTGTGTTGAGATTGGTCGAACTGTTCCGAAACGTTTTTGTACGTTTTAGCGTCCAAATCATCTAAAGTTTTAGTTGCGTACTTTGGCTGATATTTTTGGCAATTATGGTATTCCAATCAGAAAGGCAACAAAAATTTACGGAGAACTAATAGCCAACTTATGGGTGAGAAAATACCGAAATTATGCTGTTTATATAAATTGAGTGGCCTGTGTACACATTTAACCACAGTGGATATTGGGTGGAGTTCACGAGGCATTTTCTGATGCTAGTGAGTATGTTAAATGTGTCATGGTTCGCATAAAAAGTAACATGCTTGAACTACAGCCAAACTAAGCGAAGCTGCCGTTAAAAGTGGAGAACTTACCACAGTTTTCTTTGTAACGCAACCTATTGAAGTAAAGCATTTTTAAGTACAAATTAGATTTAAGATGGCGAACTGGAGTGTTTGAGTAGAAACTTAATGCAGAACGTGTAAAAGGAAATGGATCAATCTTATTAGTAATTCGAGTTAAGCGAAGAACTTCATCGCTACAAATAATGGCAACTGAGCAATAACTTCAACAAAAATGCCATCGTTTCTTCGACCTCTAATACATATGTATTTTCCACCATTACTAACCACATTTGTGTTGTGTTCGTCTACATTTTGCGTCTCCGTGTTTTCTAGTGTTATTGGCGAATTAAGATAGTCACAGAGAGCAACCACAGAAAATACACAACAGGTAAACCATTATGAAGATTAGCAACACCATCTATGGTAAACTAAACAACTAATATTTATTGTGACTTTTTTAATGGAGCACTTTTTACTAAGGTGCGGACTAAAACAAGGAATAATTAATATATTGGCCAAGGTCCTTATTTATGCATAGTACAAATTAGCTAAAAACGGCTATAGAAACTCCGCAACACAGAAAACAGCCATAGAAACAAAAATCGCGGTTTTACGACTTGGTTATATGGACATTTCGGAAGTCCATCGCAAAAATTTCTGTTTTTACGCGGGTATTTCTAAAAGTCAGTGATGCCCCAACTACAATGAGGCATTACAAAAGTTACGGAATTGTTATAGTCGCAAACAATGCATTTGTAGGTTTGTTTCTGGACGTCGGTGGGCGGCATTCGAAAGGTGTTGGATACATCGCACAAGATGTTGAGAGGAGTGAAGGCTCTTGGAACAGAAGCTTAAAAGAGAGATTCATGGTTCATTCGAATTATTTTGAATAAACTTCATTATGAGACAAAATCAAAATGTCACGTGGTCTCAAACTCCGAAGCATGTTCATTCTGCAATTAAGATGATCATCCATTGTATCAATGTCAAACATGCGTGGCCGATAGCAGAACGACGAAACAAAGTTCAACTTGAAAAATTGTGCTACTACCATGATTGTTGCCTAAAAGGGAATTCAATGTTAACCAGCTGAACCAAATTACAAATTAAAAACTAGCCGATCCTACACGTGTAACGCCCCAGTCTGATTGCGATGTTAATGAGGGCCGATCAGTTTTTCAATATTTTAATTGATGGACAAATCAAAAGTGAGGACCACCGAATGGTCGTTCAAAACACGAAGTTTGGTTGAGCCAAAACAGTGCAATAGTCGCTGTCAGAATCGACGCCAGCCTTTGTTGAAGTGAATACATTAGTATCTATAGAATTTTGGGAACTAAAGTGATTTCCAACCAAGAGACATTCAACCTTGGAAGACGAGATCTGTGAAGACATATACGGTAGGTTTGTAGTGAAAATTCAACAACGCTTATCAAGCGATCAATATAAGCAAAAGCGATCAATATGATATCTTCGGTTTTGCTCGACGGCTAACCACAATGTGATGTGGATGTATGTTTGAAGTCAATCGAGGCTCCAGACGAAAATGTGAAGGTGTTAGATCTCCATTGGAAACCTATGCGTGATAGATCCAAGGTTCGATTACATGAGAACGGAATATTAACAAAGCTTGGCATTCTGAGTGAAATCAGTTGAGTATTTGACCCATTGGGATTATTAGTATCTCCGTGTATTGTACAGGTCAAACGTAGACTGGGATGAAAAGCTGCCACTTCAAAATCCAGTGGTTTTTTCGACGCAACTTTTGATGCATATTATGATGAGCTTGAATTTGACCTTGAGATCAAATTTCAAGGTCAAGTCGGTTTTTTTTAATGGAAACACCTATTTTTGGCTCTAGATTCTGAAAGACGATTATGGCTGAAAGTAAAATTGCATGCACTTTCAGAATCCAGAGTCCAAAAAGATGTTTTCATTTAAAAAAAAACGACTTGACCTTGAAATTTGTTCCCAGAGGGGCTCTCAGAGTTGGTGGACGTTTATATACCAAAGCCTCCAGTTGCGTCATTAATGCGTTCTGGAAAAAAGCGAAGCAACTTGAGATTCGTCATCTCGAAATGCTATTTTTTTATTTCAGTTCGCAAATATTGTATTATTCAGTATATATGTATATATGTTACATAAACTGTTTTGCCTCACAAAAAAAAAAAACACGAGTTGCGTCGAAAAAAGTGACGCAAGTCGAACCGTCGCAAGTCAAATCAATGCAACTCGAGGCTTTGGTGTGGATCTGATTAGCGACTCGTGCTGTACATATTGAACTAGCAAATGATATTTATTTTATTTTTATTTTATTTATTTATTTACAATATAAATTTTTCGACACTTTATTTTGAGCATAAGCTCATTCACAACAAAGTGTCAATGTTCAAGAAATAAACAATTTTTGGATGTTTCTGGAAACCCGTCGAACTAAACAATTTTTGGATGTTTCTGGAAACCCGTCGTGAAACTTTCTGCAATCTGCATCAACAGCCCCGCAGGTTAGGCATTTCAGCATAGTTAGCGAAATTTTTAAGCGATTTCGATATATATCAGGAAAAAAAAAATTTAAATAATTTTGAAGAAAAATATAAAAAAGACGTCTGACTCAAAAGTCAAAGCCTGGGTAGATGGGCACCGTAGACTTTTTGGCGGCACGCTGAAAGGAATTCCGTCAAGAAAGGGGATTTGCACCGACCTGTACTCAGATTGTGAGTCGAATTTTGTGGATACAAATAGGGAATTATGTGAATTATATAAATTTTTAACTGACCGCCAGTCACGCCTCACTTTGGTGGAATTGGAAACTACAGACGAACTAAATCCATTGTTGATCGAAATTGAAGGTTTGCTCAATTCGAAACCACTATGTGGTAGATTGTCTTCAAGCATTTGGGTCATACCGTAATATAAAATTATTTTAAAAATTTCACGGCCGTAATATTTTTTGTTTCTACAATTTTTTGGTGACTCAGCTGAGGCTTATGCTCATTAGGCCCCTTGTATTATATTGTAAGTAAATTTATGACTTAATTTATTAGTTTGCTTCGTATAAATTAAAAAACGTACATACAAAGTATACAAGAGAATCAACAATCATAAAAATGAATGTATATCATATATAAAATCATTAAAAGCGCGAATGAATGAATAACTGTACACTTGCCAGTAAAATTGTATATACGATTTGTGTACGTATACAGTGTATTTAAAATACTTTCAGAATTTATATGCCTCTAAAACGAAAATGGTCACACCGAATTAAAATCGCTTCGGGCATCATAATTTAAATAAATTGAACCAAAATAATGAAGATTTGATCAAAATCGTGCTACATCTCTCTCCTTCCTATGAATTTATAAGCCACTTTTAAAAATTAGTGTGCGTGTGGGATTTTTGTTCACAATTTGATCTAAAACATTTTAGAAATTGACAACATTTTTATTTATAAATATTTATGGACGACATCATGCAGCTCCTTATACATAGTATAATTTTAAAGACAAAACCAAGATTATCATTAAAATATAATAAAAAGTTATTTTATGTCACCGAATTTTGTTTTAATTAAAATTTATCTTTATGAATCGGTGGTATCTTTGGAAATTAATTCTTTTATATAATAAATAATTTACTGCCTCTCCTCGCACATCTCTCGACGGGTTAATAGGAGATTAATGGTAAAAAAATATTTAAATTTTAAATTTCGAGACAGGTACACACTCTTGTGTGGTTAACAAGTTTTATTTTGTTATCGACGACATAAAAAATTTTTTTTTTTTGAATGCGCACACCACTGATTCGATCAAAATAATTACTGTTTGAATCAAACATAATGTACTCGATTATGTATTATATTATGTACAATTGTTAAAACGTGTATTACAAAAACATTTCATTAAAATGTAATTTCAATGTAACTTGTGTATATACACATGTACATAAATTTTCTTCCGTCATTTTCTTAACGATTTATTCGTTTTACATTTAAATTGGAATTACAATTTTTACAACTCCTACTTTTTACACACGCTCTGTAATCATTAAATCGCGCAGAATTTTAAAATCAACTTAATTTATTTTAATTCTATTGGATGTATATACGGTTATAGTAATTCCACTTCTGCATTATTGTGATCATTAAAAATTTTTTGTGTTTGTGTGTGTGTGTGTGTGTGCGCACGGCTCAGAGACTGCCTATCTGAATATATGTATTATGGATATGAATGGTTCACCACGATTGAAATGTTGTTTATAATTTAAATAAGACTCGTAATTAATCGCGATTTCCTGTTTTTAATTTTTACCTGTGATTTTAATTCAATTAAAATACTTAATTAAAATGTTAACGTCAATTTTATGTCGTAAAATTAAAAAAATATAATTGGTTGCTTTGAAATTATTATTTTTAAAATTTTTCCAGTTTACGGCCCTAATCTCTAAATTTTTTATGAATATTTAGGATTCCGTGAAAACTTCGAATTTGGATGAAGTTAGTCGAAAACTAAACTTTTAAAGATCTTATTTCTACCACTTAAATATTAAATTCGAAACAAGAATTGGTGAAGTGTACCTACATAATTTCATAAAAAGTTTAAAACATTTTGATTACTAGTTCCGGTACATAATATGAATGATTACCGGTAATTAAAATGTGAATCAATTAAAATGGGTCATACAAATCAGCGCTTATAATAACATATGAAATGATTTAATAAAGTTATCTGAGATATCTGTAATGGAGGGCTAGATTCGATTTATATACACTTTTAGTTAAATTCAACTTATTCCATTTTGAATCAATTTCGCTAACTTTTCAATGTAATTCAGGCTTTAAATTTCGCTAATCACGTTAAAGGCATTGTACTCTACACAAATAGTAAATCTGGGCGCTTAATTCGTTAGATAATCCTTTTGACCGTATGAAGTATTTCACACAAAGTGTAGCTACACAAATTAGCGAAAAGTGTACGTGTACTGAAAAAGTGTAGGCCTACTAAAATGTGTAAATAACCAGTAGAACCAAGTATGGGCGATAGGCCATTTTTCAAAATCTCAGTGATGTTACCAGGTGTGTACCCCGTTTATACATGTACCCAACCCTTTTTATCTTAATAACAAAAAACGTTTCGGAAAGCATGACATGTCCACTTTAAAGAAATATTTACCCACACTTGGTAACATCTATGAGAAATGACCATAGTTTAGCATTAGGTTTGAACATTGAACAAGTGATTTTCACAATTTTCAAAATTTTGTCGAACACCAAATCTTTTTATTTAAATGACAAAAATTGTTTCGGAAAGCTTGTCTCTCCACGTTATGAAAGTATCGCCCCATAATTGGACACTTTTCGTTAATTTGTGCAGCTACACTTTGTTTGAAATACGTTAACCTTCTTTATCCGACTAATAGTGTAATGTTTCATCTGGACGTCTGTTGCTTTGCTAAAAGTGACCAAAGACATCAATTTGTTTGAACGAGTTAAGCCTAGTTAAGGTGATTTATGTCTTCTGGCTTTTGCAGCCTCCTTTCTTGCTTAGTGCAAACAACCCCAGATTTTACTAAATTTTCAGTCCGTATTTGTGAATTACGACAAACTGTCTAGAAAATTTGCACTCAGGAATTTATTCAATGCCCGAAATTCGATCAAATTCTGTTTTTTATTGCCGTTACGGAATTTGGTTGTATTTGAGGTTTTAAGAAATGTTATCAAATTTTGAAATTTGAAATAAATCAATAAAAAATCAAAATTTTACAAAAATGGCAAAAAAATTCATAAAAATTCAAAAATTTCTAAAACTTTAGAAAATTAAATATTAAAAAAGAATAGAATTTCAGGATTTGATAAAATTTGAAAAACAATAATATGTAACAAAATTTACAGTTTTGAGAGTTCTAACAAATTTTAGAGAACTTTGAAAGGCACGTAGCAAGTATGAAACCGAAACATGAATTGTCTAAAAAAATCTGTAAACCCGTTTTCCTTTACAATACATACTGTGTGTGGTTGGTAGACCAGCAATACAGTGTTACAATGTAAAGGTATGGTTGACAGTTTTCTACTGTAACCCAATAAAAACAAATAATGAACAATAAACGTCATTGAACACGATTCGCGGCAACGATACAATTATAAAATTTGGTCATTTAGGCCTAGAATATAAAAATTAGTTATAAGAGTTAATGTGTTACATGCAGGAAGAGAATATAAAAAATTAAATTAACTCTAAAACTTCTATTGCGACCCAATAAAAATTATTCAAACAAATAATGAACAATAAACTGCACTAACACGATTCGCGGCAAGGATCAATTCGTAAAATTTTGTCAATTGACCCTAAAATATAAAAATTGGTCATCAACCACAATACAAACTCTGTGATAACCAATTTTGATATTTTAGAGTCAAATGACCCGAATATTTTTTAAAGTTAATTAAATTTTTTATATTCTCTTCCTGCATGCTACACATTAACTGTGACAAACAATTTTTATATAAAAATCAAGTTTCAGAGTAATTTAAAATTGTGTATTCTCTTCCTGCGTGTAATACATTAACTCTGATAATCAATTTTTATATTCTAGTATCAAACTACTAAATTTTACCAGGGTTCTAGTATCAAACGACTAAATGTTATCAGAGTTGATGTATTAGATGCAGAAAGAGAAAAAAAATGTAATTACTCTGACACTGGTTTTATTTAAAAATTGGCTATCACTGTTAATGTGTTACATGCAGGAAGAGAATATAAAATTTTAAATTACTCTGAAACTTGATTTTTATATAAAAATTGATTGTCACAGTTAATGTGTAGCTTGCAGGAAGAGAATATAAAAAATTTAATTAACTCTAAAACCTCAACTGAGACATAATAAAAATTATTATGTCTCACTCATTTTCATATTCCAACATCTTGAACATTGTTTTAAACCAAATATAGATTTTTTTCAAACGGACCACCTTTGTTTTGTGACATACTCATTCATTTTAAGAGGTTTTATGTATGCTTCTTCGGACAATTTACGGTGATTTAGATGACCAAGTCAAATTAGAGAAAACATTTTAGTTTATAACAAATTTTATAAAAATTCAAATGCGCTCAGTGTGACAATAGGCTCGTTACTATACCATTTTTACTAAGCCCGGGGAAAAATTGTTCCAATTCGTGCTCTTTTCGGTCAATACGAAAATGAAGTTAGATGAGGTTTCATTTTTTAAATTCGGATCCACCGAATGCGAAACGAATCCGAAAGTATAATATTTTGGTACTAAATTTCCGAATGCGAATCGATTTGGCTTCGCTTGAGTAACTTTATCCTCTACGATTTCAGTACGTTCTACCCTTTTATATATTCCATCCAGCACTAATAAATTTTCGACAGGAAATTTCCATTCGTCAAAATTTTCTCCCTTAAGGCGAACAACCCATTAACTCGCTCTCCAGCGCAAAATAAATCGGATATTTTGTAGCCTCTGAACATCAGTGAACGCTATGTAGGATCAATGGCTTTATTTTATTGCAGTTAGCTTGTCCCCCCAAAATCGGGATATTTTATTAAAGCGTACCAAATAATCGGTTGACGCTTGAAACTGCAGCACCTGATAATTTAGATAAATAACCAATATATTAAACCTCCTTTTATCTATTTCTGAAACCCAATCCGCATCAAAATAGCCGGTCAAGACAATTTGGCGTCATTTTAGTGAAACACAATTTCTTATCTTGTGATGCTCTTATATATCGCGAGTGATTGCAATCCGGGGCCGTTTTATCAATCTCACTCGGTATTAATACAGCTTTACAAACAAATCAAAATAAAAAACGTTAAATATTTTAAATAACTCATAGAATAAGAAAAACTTGTGAAGAAGTAGGATTTCGTAAAACAATGAGCATTGACTGAGTTGACCCAAATAGCATTGCTCGTGTTTTGGAAAATACATTTCCTGATTCTACGCTTGTTGGAGGAATTGCAAGTAAATCTTTATAAACGCGCTTCAAATTTGGCTCCCGGAAGTCCGCTTCCCTCAAACATTTTCATCTCCTTATACTAACTGCGGTTATACAAGATTTAAATTGTTAGATATCCTATCATTACACGGCCGATTTTCTGTCGGTATTAAACTACGTGTAATGCTGCGCTGCAATTCATCAGTTAGATTTTCTTGGATACATCCTGAAATATCATCTTCTGAATCAGATATTTCAATATCATTGAAAGTTATAAAATACATCAAAGCAATTGTTGGTATCTCCGAAACCATTTCACTTTCTATCTCATCAACTCTTCTACCTAGCATTAAATAATCGATAATAACCTTTTTTATATAGGAACCCGCTGAGACCAGAAATACTTTTGTGTCTGCTTCAATTACTGATTGTTTGCCATTTTGAAGATACTGCAAGACTCCAGATATTGCAGTTCTTCTTCCTTCACCTCGAATTTTTAATGCATTTGTTATCTCGTCAGCTAATGGATTATTTTGATTTTGAAGCATTGATTTGCATCCCTTCGGCAGAGAGCTTCAACGGTTACCTTGTTGGGACGCAGAATTGACGGTAAACTTGACGCTTGCTGAAACTCAGAATCAAATTTAATGTCGATTAAAGATTTTTTCTTAATCGTTCAATCATATTAATTCAACTATTCCATCGTGCCTTGATATCTAATGGCAATCCTTCGCCGCCACGTACTTTGCTATATTTTTTCAATACGTTACGTTATCATTTTTTGTCGGCGAATTTCGAAATATTCCGATAATTTTGCGAATTTGATCGACAATTGGTTTAATGTTGACATGTGAGTGACACATCAAATTCATTTCGAGCTAATTCATCTGTGTCTTCTTTTGGATCAAATAATTCGACATCGCTATAATTATCGTCAGAGCTGTCGTCTCCTCCTTCACTTAGAATTTCGTCCGAATGTTGGTTTTTTTGTAGAGCACATCTATTACGACCAGTTGAATGCCATGGAAATCCAATCAATTCCTTACCATTCCCAAACTCCAAAATTCAGATTTAATTTCACTTTCAGAATAATATTCATATAGCATTTGTTGTAACACATACTGATTGGACTGATTTTAGTTCAGATTTAAAGTTGTCTTTTATTTTCCCATAGTAACCGAGAACCAAACTAAGCACAGTGTTTGGTGATTTGGGAATGTTTTTAAAACCTCTTACGCCAAGGGATTTACTTAGATCGTGCAGGATACTTTGAAAGGAATTCCATTAACAGCGGTAATTCGCGCAAAATCAGCAAGTAATGTGTTGCTAAATTTAGGTTCCACAATTTTCAGGTGATTTTAGTACTTCTTTATTCTGGATGTGAAGTACTTTTTTGGCACTTAGTTTGGTGTATGGTGTTTAAAAACGTATGTAATCCTTTGGTGGATCCTCTCGCTGTTTTTAAAATTGTTGAGCATAATTTACATTTTGCTTAATTGGGAGTACCTTGCTCATGCAAAAAATAACTCCATATAGCCATTACGCATTAGAGATACAGAAAGGTTCCTTCCTAATTGGCGATATTCCAGAACTTCATCTAAAAATCATTTCACAATCTCATTTCCACCGTACTTATTCACTTATTGAATTTTATCAAAAAAAGCGTGTCTAAGTTCCTACTTCATGGGTTAAATTCCAGAATTGCATCTAATAGTAGTGCCTAATTTTGTCAGAATCTGTGAAGAACTAAGTTCTTTCTGTAGGATTCATTCAAATTTTCTACATTCGGATTTAAGGGATAATCGGAAATAAGAGACAGCTCAAACCCCAATTTGTATCAAAAATCGAGATTTTAGTGTGTAAAATTAAGTTTTTGTACTTTTCCAAATCCCGGAACTCATATTAAAATATCCCAGGATTACGGGATTGATTATGTTCCGAGATCCCGGCATGGGAGTGAAATCCATTTCCAATCCTCCTGTTACCACCATCGAACAACTTGGATTGTCTTAAATAAATATCTTCACTTAATTAGCCTTAGAGAAATGCTATCACATCATCCATTTGATCAATTTTCATGTCATATTTTACGGCTTGTAACCCACACCATATTGTTGGCGAACTCTCCTTCGCCACCAGTCTTCACTCTATAATGGCCGAAATTATGCGTAGAATTTCTTTACAATTAAAAAAAAAAACATTTAGTACCATTGATTGATTTTCTCTGTGGTGGAAGTTGCACTAGATCCCATGTCTAGCTTTCTTTTAATGAACTCTTCATTCTTTGCTGATTCTCATTTTATAAAATTATCAAGCGTCACTGCATCGCTAAAATTTTTTGGATCATCTGGTCATTTTTCGTCAAATGTCATTTAATCGTACACATAGTCACTACATACTTTAGGTTTCGGTGTTCCTGTAGTTGATGAAATTTCTTGTAACGGGACACTAACCTTTAGGTATACATATATCCTTTATTTTTAATAGTTGTTTACTAATTCGAGGTTACTGATTTTAGCTCGAGATTTTAAGATATAGCTACTTCCTTCGTTCCTACCTTCATATTGAGTTTAAATAAAAGTGTAGTATAACGAACATAAATGGGTAATTTTTCCTTGTTTTATACGTTTATGGGATAGCAGAACTAAATCTGAACATTGGACAAGAAAAAAATGGCCTTCTCGGGAAGCCCTAGTTCCAGGTAGCCGTAATGTTATAAACGTACCTCTTGTGGAACGAAATCGTATCATATTGCCACCTCTGCATATCAAACTCGGTCTGATAAAACAATATATTAAAGCACTAAATAAAGCCAGTGAATGTTTTAAGTATATTTCAAGGAAGTTTCCGAATCTGAGTTCAGAAAAGCTCAAAGCAGGCATATTTGACGGGCCACAAATTCGCAAATTTGTAAACGATCCTAATTTTCGCAGTTCAATGTCAGAAATTGAGAAGAACGCATATAGGATTCGTTTGTTTGGGTTATTCCAAATTTCTTAAGTAATAGAACATAGGTTTTCCGGAAAATCTCAGTGACATAAGTGAAGAACATGACGTGAGTGAAGTGGGCGAATAAATACCACCAAGATATTTGAACTATGGAGGAACGATTCCAGGGTCGCTGTAATGCACATATGATGGCCGATTATTGCTGGAGTATTCAGGGTAGCACTTCGTCATTCAAAAATAGTAGAAAATCATATAAAAGAAAATTCAAGACGTGAAGTGTACGGTGAGAGTATTTTTTCTAAGAAAACACCCTACTAATGCTGATATCGAAAAACTTATAACATATTTGAAATCAGCGTCAAAAATTAGCTTAAATTGATGTAAAATATTCCATATGCAATAGACATACTGTTGGGCGGTGAAATCATTTGGGTATTCAACCCAAGAATTCATCTTATTCTACTTTTGACGTCTTTCTTTTAGAATATGTGCATCAGAACTTTACTACTATTACTACCAAATGTTCGCAAATGGCTAACATCCACTTTCTTACCAGACCAATCTCCTTAAGGCATTATTGTGTAGAGAGTTGCATTCGCTAATCGATTTAAAATATATGACGCTATGTTCACTGATTCAGTTTTCAATTGATTTTCCATTCGTCCTTTCTGTGATGCGACGCTGTTTTGTTGAGGCGTGTAGGGACATATTTTCTGATGTTAACAATTTTAACTCGACTCTTTTACACTCTTTTTTGTTTAGCTAACCAACGATTTAAATTTTAAACACAATCCGGCTCCAAGGAACACAATTTTAGCAACCAATGTTTGAAATACAAGCCAATTTCATTTTTCGTGTGTGCAGCCAACAAAAAAAAAAAAAACGGCTACCACAATAAATTATAAAATTCGTTTTGCCACATGAGCAAAACTATACACCACTACTGACATCTAGTGGTAAAACTTAATGTATACTTAATGTATAGAACATGTTTTCCGATAGAGGCAGCACCAAAAGAAGAATTTTAATGTTATATCACAGATAAGAATATCAGATGTTTCAAGCCGAACAAGTTTTTGGCCATTCATTCTGGAACCCAAAACCTGAAACTCAAACCAATTTAAATTATGTTTACTGAGGTTCCATCTAACCTTTAATAGAAGAAAGTTAGTTAGAAGAGACACATTTTAATAAGCTTGATTTTTTAGATGATTTCGCCCACTTTTGTTGTAACAAATTAAGGCCCTTTTACATTCAATCTTTTCGTTCTTTTTCAAAAGAATTGAATCACGAAGAAAAGGGCAAATACATTTTACCCATATATAAAAATGGGACGGGCATATTCAAAATTTCATTTTTTCCTTTCAAAATGTTACTTGGATTTTATATCTTTTGAGCAACTTTTACGAAAAAAGATAAACTAGTTCATCTTTTTCAGGTTTTTCCGTTCTTTTTCACCAAAAAAAGTTGAGTGTTGCAGTAAATAGTATTGAAAAATACTTTTTGAGTATTCCTTCTCATTTTAATACAAGGAAATCATACTAAAACGCATTTTTTATGGTACATCTTTTATCTTTTGGAAAAAAACGAAAAGATTGAATGTAAATCCGCTATTACAACTACAGTTTTTGCTTTAAAAATGTAACTTTAAAATTTAAAATTGTTTAATAAAAGCAAAAATTTGTTCAAAAATATTTATATTTATTTACGATAGATGGTATTGCGTGAATCATTTTTGTATTATTTTGAGTCTAAGATAAAATATTACAGACACATTAATCATTGGGTTCCCGTTCAAAAAACCGCAAAATCATTCGGGATTGGTTCATGTTATATTCTCATCTGTACTTATATGTTTGCCAAGGGATTTCACTATTGGGCAGTATTTGTAGAATAGTAGGCCCGGTTTTTAAAAGATGACAAAAGCGTTCTAAATTGAAAATGAAAGAGGTGTATAGACGTGTTTGTGAACAACTAACAAACTTTTAATTTATTTGTTTAAACAACACAAATATTTTAATTTTTTCAATTATTAATAACAATTAATAAAGTGCCTTGTTAAAAACGTGCACCAAAATGTTTGTTTTTGTTTTTAAAATTTGTGACAGTAAAAGCCAAAGAAATTGGGGAGGAAAGGATATATAAAAAATGTATATGATTGGTCTTGTTGTTTGTATTATAAATATTTATTTGGTAAAAGCATTGCCACATGACAAAAATACAGACGTAATAAAAAATATCCTAATTTAGTGTATTAATTAAAATAATAAAAATCCAACAATTTGACAATTTTAATTGAAAAATGGGCATTTTTCTGTTCTACCGTTCCCAGAAGCGGCAGAATTGAAATTGCCCATTATTCAATAAAAATTTCCAATCTATTCCAATTTTATTATTTTAATTAATAAATTATGCGTTTTATAGTAATTTAAATCAAAAATATTCTAAAATTTATTCCAAATGAAAAATCAGTATTTAGGAAAACGTCCGTATTTGTTACACTGACATCTATTGATAATCCATGTAATGTGAAATGTTCATTGTTTTTGTGAAAATGGCATTGTTGGCGGTTAAAGAAAATATGACATTTAAACATGATCTATTTAGATTCGTTGATGTCGAAATTAATATTTTTGTGATAAGCATTGTTGATTAGATTTATGAGTAGTACTAATTCGGTTCGTACAGTACGATCAGTATATCTAACTATACTTATAAGACGGATATTATAAAGAGCGAACAATGACAGGCGATGAGTGTACTTTCCCAATCAATATGGATACGCAAAAGTTTCACACATTACACAAGACCTTCATCCGAAAAATTATACGACAAGCAATTTCAATATTTTTCGTCAATTTTTGTAATGAATATAATTTTCAATATAATTAGCAAGACAATTTCTTTTTTTTTTTCTTTTCGACAATGATCAAATCAAGAGAAAATTATAACCGGATAATTATTTTGTAAAACCACAAAAAAAAAATATTTACCATAGATGACATTGTATTGTTGCAAGGCATGATATGCAATTTTTCATTTTGACGAGCTGGTGATGAGTATACACATTGTTAAATTGTACAGGGATAAATATAGAGGCTGTGCGCATTTATAATTTTTTATATTGTGCGCGCATCTTGCGCCAGAGGATACTGTGACATTTAAGATGGTAACATGTAATTATAAAAATTAAATTAAAAAAAAAAGTTAGATACGAACGATATTCGAGATTGTAATCAGCTGAGATATAAGAGTATATTACATATACGGTGGTAGTTATAAAATGTCGATTACTTTTTGAACATTTTTTTTTTGTATTGATTGATGATTGACATTGAAGAAAATTAATTTGAATATACATAAAATAACTGTATTCTAGCGAATTATATACATTTATTGTAATGCTCTTTTATTTGTTGATTTATTTTTAGACGCATCATCATCAAATGAGGCTGTACATCTGCAGCAACGTTTAAAAAGTTTAAGTACAGAATTGGTAACATTACGAAATCGTTTGCATGTAGGACAAACAGGCCAAACTGGTACAACACCGACGACGACAACAACACCAGTTGGTTGCAATCAAACAAATCATAATAATTCAAATCATAATACAAGTACAAATAATAATAATAATAATTTAGGAACAAATAATAACAATAATATTACATCTGGGCATGTACTATCATCATCCACATTAAATCCCAATAATCATCCAAATCCAATATCAAGTAATAATACAGGAACTACACCTATTTTACCAATTGGAAATTCAAATAAAGTAAAACAACAAATTTTATTTTTTTTTTTAATTTTCGGAAAATTTATTTTTTTTTTATTTTTTTTTTTTAATATAATTATTTAAACAAAAACAACAACAAAATATTTATCCGATTGTGATTTGGAAAATAATTTTCTTTTTTTTTATTGTTTTCAGTTACATTCATTATCACATTTATCTAATAATAGTAATAATATCAATAATAGTCAAATACCATTTATAACGCCGCGAAATACCTCAATACCTCATCCGTTGCCACATCATGTTACAGGGAATGTGCCAGGTAAATATACATAAGCATAAATTTAAAAACTTTATTCCTAATAAATAACAAAAAAAAAATTGTTTTATACATTTTGCAAGAACACACTTGGCTTCGGTACATATTCATATAAATTAAACGACATTCCAAGTTTTTTTTTTATGATTTTCTTTAAAAACTAAGAAATTGATGTTACCGCCTTAAATAATAAAAACTATAAAAAAAAAATTATGACGGCCAATAAAATTTAAGTTATACAGAAGAAACCTTTCTCTAACATAAAAATAGTGTGTCTACAAAATTGAATAGATTTAACACTTTTTCTAAAATATTGATAATATTTGATTAGAATTTAGTTAAACTACTCCTTATCGTATTCGGCCTTCTACAAAGGCCAAATCAAAAGGTCCAAGTATATAAGTCTTCTGTTTTGATTTGTTAAACACTTTTGAACTGTCCTGTTTTGAAGACGAGCTGGTCTCAAAAATAAAATGTTGTCATCTTTTGACCGCAAATAAAAAAAAAATATTAACTAATCTTCGTGTTGTTTTTATTGTATGCAAATTGCAGCATTTGTATGCAGTTTTAATTCGCTAGGTTAAATAACAGTAAATTGTGGCGATAATGAACACAAATCTAGAATATTACATTATTTAAAACCATTGCCCGTTAGGAATACACAAATTTAGTACTTAATTTAGGATTTAATGTCGACTCTAAAGGGGCATCGTACTCATCTAAACACAATGAATTAAGGTAACCAAAATACAATTTGGACCTTTCTTTGAAACGAAACCACGATCTAGTGTTTGATTATTTTGTTGTACTCAAACCGAGGAAATATGAAACTTATTTTCCTAGGACAGATGAACAATTTATTGTGATAATTCAACTCTGCAAAATTTGAGAATATTAATTTTAGGCTAATTAAATCACCCGAAAAAGTAATTATGATATGATTTTTGATATACGAAATTTGAATGGTTAAAATATCAGCAGATACTAATTTCCACAAAAAAATCCCCTAAAACATTTGGTCGAGATTTGTTTCTTCCATTGTTTATTCACTGATAAATGAAGAATTCTCTCAATATTTTACTCATCATTAGTCACTCATTATTCACTCATTTTTTTTTTTCTTTTTCGCTGGCGCTACATCCCATGGAGGGATTTGGCCGCTTCATTCTGAAGTTTCGTAATCATTTTTGTATTTAACAGATAATGAATGATTAATTCATTGATCCTACCCTTAACCTAGCCGTGATTTTTTCATCACCCGCCGGGAATCGAACCCGGGACCTCCGGAGCTTAAGCAAGCATGCTAACCATTGTGCCACCGGGGCGGCATTCACTCATTGCTCACTCATTATTCACTGATTATTCAATGATGAGTTCACTCGTTAATAATTCAGTATTCACTCATAATTCTCTCGTTATTCACCAAACATATTTTTTTTACTGATGAATCATGATTTCACTATTCACTCAAAATGTGAGTGAAATAGATGTTAGTCAAAATATAGTTAAGTAATAAGTGATTAATACGCCAATAATCAATGAAAAATGAGAAAATAAGGTGTGAATAATGAGGAATAAAAGTGAATAATGCGTGAATATCAGCGAATTCACTAATTATTCACTCTTAATTCTACTTTTAAAATCGTGAATAGAGTAGTGGTTTTAGTTCTGAAAGGAAAAGCCCCTGAGCTTTCTTCTGTTGCTTGTAGTTCCTCTTACTTTATATAAAAGTGTAAGCTTTTCAGTATGCTTATTGAATTTTTCACTCAAAATGGCAGCCCCCCCCCCCCCCCCCGCTCACTACTCTGTCGTATTATCATCAAATTTATTATTGGTATAAAACATTATCCTTCAGCAATCCAAATAAGTTATAAATTTCGAGGTCTTTTTTAGTTATTGGCTGAATTTTGTTTCACTGGCATGGCAATTACAATAGTGGCATGATAATTAAGCCACAGGCAAAAAAGCGAAAAGGAAATTAAACCAGAACGCAGCCAAAAGAATGTGTTTGCTAATTAGCATTTAGCAAAACCTAAGAAATTTTGTAATTTAATAATTTGGAGGGATGAGAGTATATCCAACGACAACCAAGAGCATACCATCGGTAAAAAAATCAATCGAAGCAATGCATCATTAATGATTTGACAATGCTTCACGTCTCGGAGAAGTTCACCTATCGCCAAAATCTATGAAATTATGGATGTCCTTAAATATATTGAAATACTCGATCAGAATTTAGATACCCCAATCCTAAACAAATCTCTGGGGCATTTTAATTGTTTAGTCACGTTCTTTCGTTCTTTTGTGACGAAAAGAACTGAAGAAGGACGAAGGTCCGAAACCGGTCTTAAAATTAAAAAAATCATATATCACTTTAAGAAAGTTACAACTTATTTTAATTTCGTTATTTATTTTATTTTTTTGTAAATATCTTTTAAAATAAAGTTTAATATTAAATTATATGTCAACAAAATTTTTGTGTTTTGTCATATACATTATTAAAATCAGTGATATAAGCCACAGTTCAAAGAATTTTATTAAAAATGGAATATCTCCATCTTTATAATAATTATGCATTAACTTGTACTTGCCATACGCCTGCGTCACTTGATACTTACTTGCGAACAAGTAATTTTCAAGAACCGCATGAAATTTGTTTGGGAAGAAAGTTTTTATTTTGTAATTCTTCATGCCATACTGTGTCGAAAGCAAATAATTTAGCAACCCAATTTGTTGCTGAATATCAAAAAATATCATATTTTTTAAGCAAATCTTCGAAATTTTGCGAGCGTTTTAAAGTATTCGCATCTAACTTATTGGCCCGAATGGAGCAAGTTTAGTTTCATTTTTGCTGAGTTTCAGGGTTCGAATCGTCCGATATGTTCTCGTAGTAAGTTGTTATTATGTAACAGTTGGTCCATTTAGAGGATCGTTAGAGGACGCGGTAGCTGTTTCTATGACACTTCTGCTTTACTAAATTGAATTGCTGTATGTTGTTAAATTGAATTGCTGTGTTAAGCTATCTTTAGACGAACAAACTGTGCAAACAATTTCTTAAGATAGTATCATTAAAATGTTTGCTGAATGCTATAAATATTAATTGACGATTGGACTGTGTCATGATTTTAGTGGCAGTTACTAAGCTTGGTTTTATTTTCCATATGTATTGGATTCTATAAATTTCAAATCGTCAATTCTATGAACCTAACAACGGTGGAAGATAGAAAAAAGTCAGCTACTCTCGAAGAGATGGAGTTCCGATCGTAAAAATTATTGCATCTCCGTAATCTTTTTAAAGAAGCACACGAAATTTTAAGTCAATATAATATTTAGTTTTGTTTTGAAAGCTATCAAAAGCAGAGAAGTTTGATATTTTCTACTACCATGGAAAAAGCGAATTGCTCCTTCATATTTCGTGGTTCATAAGTGGTTTACTGAATTTCGATGAGATTCATCATCAACGACGCTCCGCACTTGGGACATCTATTTAGGTCACCACTGAGAAATGGTCATCAAATTCCAAGATATTGTGTGTTGGCCGATCGCGGATTTAAGAATAGAGAAATTGTTAAAATGGTAAACATCTCAGAAGAACGATTGGGCATGAAAAAATTGCTCTTCTAAAATGACAATGCACCAGGTCACTCGTCCGCAGTCGTCACCACAAAATTGATCGGATGACGCTTTGAAATGCTGCCACCATATATTCCAGATTTGACCCCCGGTTTCCGAAATTTCATTGTTTTTACAAATATTATTCGAGATACCAGTTTCATCAAGATTTAAGGAATTTTTTAAAAAATCTTCCGAATTTGCTTTCAGAATTGGTTTTTCAAAATCCTGGTCTCAAAAATTTGGTTTTCAAAAGTTTGGTTTTGAGGGCAAAAATAACAATAGTTTGGACTTTTTTTTTCCTTGATAATACATAATTTCGGTTTTACCACATTTGCTTATATCTATTGTAATTTTGTTTTTATTTTACCACAATAAGTGCCCCTCTTTCATTCATTATTCAGAATAAGTGAATTAGTCATTAATTTCACACAAATTACTCATCCTATATTCACTGATGAATGAAGAATTCACTCATTATTCACTGAATAATCAGTTATTATTCACTGATTGTTCGTACATTATGTATTGATTATTAACTCTTTATCCACTGATGAATGTTGAATTGATGAGTGCACTCATTAGTTAGTCATTTATTATTCACTCATAATTCTCTCATTATTCACCAAACACTCTTTAATCAGATGAATGATTTTTTCATTATTCTCTCATTATTCAGTAATTATTCACACTATTATTTACTGAATATTTACTCATTATTCACTCCATATTCACTGATTAATAACTCATTATTCACTGTCTGATGAATGATGTGTTCGCTTATTATTCATTGAACGATTAATTCGCCAATCAATAAAAAAAATAGATAATGTGTGAATAATGAATTAATTATGAGTGAATAATGAACTAATTATGAGTGAATAATGAAGGAAAAATAGAGAATAATGAGTCAATATCAGTGAATAATCAGAGAATAATCATAAGAATTAATAATAAGCACTGGTTTTAGTTCTGACGGGAAAAGCCGCCTCAGCATTCTTCCGTTGCTTATAGCCCCTCTTATGTTTTCTAGGGTGATTTTTGTATTACCCGAATCGCAAAAGCTACTTTATTATTGGTTTACACCATCAATTTTACCTTCTCATTTTAGTCTGATTCAAGATTAATTGGACATTATGTAATTTTGACATCCTAAACCTTCATTGTTCACCCACTATATACAGTTTGTCAGAATTATTTTATGGGTTTACCTAGGCTAGGCGAATTAAACAACGCATGAAAGTCCGGGCTATCATGTCACTATTTTGAGCTTTACTAATTTTAGCACAGGCGAGATGGGCCGAAATCACCCAAAATGGTGGTAGCCCTCTCATTGCGTTTTCGCAACAGCTTCAAACTATTTTTAGTATAAAATGTCATCCTTCAGCTATCCAGATCAGTTATAACGTTTTAAGTTTCTCAGTTATTAACGAAAGTCTTATTTATACCTTACTGCCTCGCAGGGACACGGCGTTTATCTCAATAAAAACGCCCCCTCAAGAAATGAAATAAAGACCCAATTATTTTTGGTATTTGTGCACGATGAAGGAAATATTCTGATAAAGGAAAATTAATTTTTAAAATATTTTGGAAAATGAAGATTTCTATTCTGATTTTAAAATTAAATCTCCATTTTCCAGAATATTGTAATATGAAACCTTCCTGTTTCAGAATTTCTCCCCTTATTCTTTTAACTAATGGGGCACCTTTTCTATCATACTTCTGGCTCAGTATACATCTGATATCCTGGTTCCCCATTTAATCTCCATAATGAATAATTTGTATTTCTGGCGGTCGATGATTCACTTAAGTAATGCTGGATTCACTGATTTTCTTCTTCTCTTTATGCTAATCTTCCATTTTAGTAACGGAGTCCTTTGGCACTGCCAAAGCCGTCGGATTGCGGTATGTATTGGCACGATTTATTGTTTTTGTCGAAAATGTTGCTCACCGCAACAATATCTTTTGGTGTACAAAATGGGACGTCCGTCCAATTTGATCAGTATACTCTTCCGTTCTTCCGTGTCGTTTACTGGATAACCGCAATTTTTAAAAAAGTTTTATTTGTGAAGCGTGTTTCTGATATAGCTAGATATCTATATTTTGATCGATGAGAAACGCTTGTACCTCAGCTTTATGCTGTGCTCTGATGGCTTTCATCTGCTGGCATTTGCCCTAGAGTTTGCGGTTTGTTGGATATCTTGAAGTCATAGTCCTTTCGCTGTAATTTGTTTTAAGCATTCGTAGATTGCAACGTTGGAATAGTTTTACAATTCAAATCCAGATATATTGGGCAACCTCGGTAATTTGGCGGTATGTTTTTCGTCCCAGGTACTACAGGGTTATACTGATGGATTATTTTTCACTTTCTTGTCCTGTTTCTAGTCGTGCAGTTCACCATATATTCACAAACTTCCTTCGTGGTGCGAATAGGTTTGGTGTGGCCGTATTTTTGACACTTGGTCCAGTCTTCTTCGTATGCTCCTCGGTAATGGTGAGACATTGCGAGCCATTGATTGAGGTTTCTTTCTCAATTTAGAATATTAGTAATCGATTTCGCTATCGCTTTCCCTAAATTAAAAGGATGACTGCCGCTCATTAGAATGTACATAATATTATGTGGCGATCTGCGACAAATACCACCTGGCATCGCAGCTCCAATATAAAATCCGCTGAAGCAAGCAATCATAAAAGCTTTTCTGACGTTTGTGCCGAAAGTATCGAAACGTAGGTGTTGCCAACAGGAGTGTGGCTTCGGCGGATCTGTGCATAAAGATTAATGAATCACAATATAAAGAACATGTTAAGATCGACAGACATTTGACAGACATCACACGAAACTTGGATGGTGTACACGAGCCGAAGGATCATACAAATCGTGGGTTTTTAATTTTTCACTGTGTAAGTGTGAAATGTTAGATGCGGTATAGCAAATCACTAGAAAGAGGATCGGTCACCTTAGTTTTTCAAGAGCAATTCAAACTTGATCGTTAATATCCAGTTACGTCTGTAGAATTTATCCATTATTAATGCGAGAGATTTCAGTACAGACATCAGTATATCAGACAACTATTAGTTTCTCGAGCTAGCAACTAAATCTGCTCAACGCACAATGATGCTTGACGGATAAGCTAAAGACGAATTCAAACGGGTTTATTAGTTCGAGAAAGTAAGTTATGTATACAGGGTGGAAATTGGTTTATAGCCTTCGATGACCTTGAAAGACTTTACTTTTGAAGAGATGGGCAAAAAAAGTGTTTTTTACATGTGTAGCGTATTTTTGAGGCACAGATACAAGACTATCGATAGGATGCCTCAAAAGTACACCAATCCATTCATTTAGAATCTATATATATATACAACAGGCTAGCTTCCCGAATCGAGAATTCCGGATATTTGGCTTTGATTTGTCCAAAGCTGAATTTTAGAGTGTTTCTATGATTTTTCGAGATTTAATTGTTTGGCAGTACATGAGTCTTGTAACGTTAATGGCTTACAGATAATTAAAGACTTTAGACCATTCTCAAGACGTTATACGACATCATGGAAATTTGAAAGTAATACCATTGACAAACATAAAGATTATCGCGAGAAATTATTGTATCTCACTTACACTTTGCCTTTTTTTTTTGTATTTCACGTGTATTGAGTTTATTGATAATCAAATTATGAAACGAGGTAATCCTTAAAGCATTAAATCGTGTTGTGTGTGACAGACTGAATAAAAAAAGCTATTATACACAGTCCGGAACTTGCGATTAGCTAAGAAAAAATTCCGAAAACTTTTATTCTTTGAAATGTGGATCTCATCGAATTAATATCGATATATGCGAATCTTTCAACATTTTGAAGCCATTGAAAACTGGTGAGCTTGAGATTTCGAGATTATTTGCGATTCGCAAGGTTTCCTAAATTTTATTAATTTTTCAAAATTATTCGAGATACCAGCTTCATCAAGATTTAAGGGTTTTTCTAGAAAATCTTCCGAATTTGCTTTCAGTATTGGTTTTCCAAAATTCTTGGCTCAAAAATCTGGTTCTAAAAGATTTGGATTTGAGGGCAAAAATAATCCTGTTTTGGCATTTTTTTGCGTGATGCGTTTAATATCGATTGCCTTTAAAAATTGGAACTGCTATGTACCTACAACCCGCTACTAACTGCCACTTTTTTAATATCTAAATTCCTATGAACTGAGGGCTGTTTTTTGAACTAGAGCTGGGAAGAAAGGAGATCCCAAAAATGAAATTGTGCATGATTACTGAATCGATACTTAAATCCTGACTAAAAGAATTTGAGATAACAGCAAACTTTAGAAAACCAGCAGTTTCATTGGGTTCAACTTTCCCGGCAATTGGGATAATTTATTTCTTTTCCGAGACATCTGAATTAGAGTGTATCAAATGATATCACAGAAGATGCCACACTACACAAATCGATAATTTATAGCGAAAATGTTATACACTAGATAATCTCTACTTAATTAAATGAAATACATTATAAATCAAATTTAATGAACCTCATTTTTGGATAATGTGTCGCACAAATTCATTTGAGCAACACGACGGGAGCCACCACAGGAAGAAACTTCTTAAACTACCTCCAAACAAACTATTAAATAAGTCGTTAACTTTAATAAAAGTCATAAATTACAAGTGTAACGATATCAAAACTATGTCATAATAAAACAAAAAGTTTATAGTCCACCCTAAAATTTGGAAACTTTTAAGTGTCGTCTTCACCGTAATTATGAATGAAACAAACATTCACATACACACACACACACGCTCATTAAAACTTACTTTATGAACCATTGGACAATAATATTTATAATTTTGACAAACTTTGTGTAGGTGAGATCTCATAATAATTTCAACATTATTGTTCGTGTGTAGCACGAATCGATTTAATTGATTCTTTTCATCACATTTGACATTTAAAAAGCGCGCATTTTTGCTCATGCAGGGATATTCTTACGTAGGAGTAATTTATTATTAAGCGACAATAACGCACTAAATTTTATTTTATTTAGTAACATTATTTACTGATCACTCAAATTTTCAATTTTCTATAATTAAAATGTTACCTTTCTAAAAAGCTGAACTAAAGTATTTATATTTACTTCCCACAATTAACTATGATATAGATATAAAATGGTTGAGTTACTTTTTGGTGTAGTAATTGGGAAAATTATAAATTTGGAATTTTTTACTGTACAAATTATTGCAAATACGCATGAATTTATTAACCATGCGATTAATTTTGAAGAAAAAATAATTTAGAATTTCAAATTAAAATGAACCAAAACAAAAGTTAATTACATAATTAACCCGCGTGCAGGTTAAAAATGCTGTTAAGTTAAATGAGAAATTTGCCAATTAAATAACAAGATATCATGCGATGTGTATTTTAAAAGTGCCAAGATAATTGTGATAAACGTTTATGTTTTATTTTTGTGTGATCCATTGTACTGTTTCGATATAATTGTTATTCTCTTGTCACTGTACAGTTTTGTTAATTGTATAATTATATGATAAAGAATCTGTTATCTGGCTTTCTATTGTTTTCTTGTTACGTACAAAAACATCACCTGTTTCAATTCAATGAAAATGTCAGGCTTTTCTCACTTCCTAATATTCAAATGCTTGTGAAAAACATAACAAAATCATTATTATATCTAATTTATTATTTAGACTCCAATGAGGAACGGCGAGTTAAAAATGTCAACACCAAGTAATAATATTATGTACACTTCCATAGCTTGTTCTAAGAGTGAAAAATCTCCTTCTCGGTAATCCTCGAATTCTACATTGTGTCGTTATTGGGTGTGAAAATTTTACTTCTTTATTTCAACTGGGTTAATCGGACGATACATGTCGGTCGGTGTTAAATGTTCCAATTATGGTTTTGATTGGGAAACAATTAGAACGATTTTTTATTCGCAGCCGATAGATGCTAAGTGGGGCAGTTAATTTTGTATGTATAAATTTAAATTTTACGCGTTAGAGACGCTCGGTGAAAACTGAAAAATATTTAACTCTACCTATTAAATGGAGGTGCAATCTGGGCCACCTCGATTTCTTACTTTTAATCGCAAGTTCAATATTTCTATGAGTTAGAAAAGCAGTACTTTTTTTGTCAACCGAAGATTCACGATTACTGCCCTTTCCGAAACCGATACTTATTTTGTGGAACCTAACTTATTCAATGTAATTTCTTATGTAATAAGTTAGGTTCCACAAAATAAGTATCAGTTTCGGAAAGAGCATGCGTTACAAACAAAAACTTCACTTAATGTAAATGATACTTATCGATACTTATGTCACTCGTATTGACTTATTCGACGCCATCTTAAATAAGTAAGTAAGCTCATTCGAATTGATCTCACTTATTTATTTTGCCTAAGGCTGTTTTGCCTAAACCGAATACTTATTTGTGGAATCTAACTTATTCAAATAACTATCCTGTTAGGCCCTTTTCTTAATTACTTACTTATTTTGTGGAACCTAACTTATTACATAAGAAATTACATTGAATAAGTTAGGTTCCACAAAATAAGTATCGGTTTCGGAAGCAGCCTTATTTCATATTTCAGCCAAAAACATATTTTCATTTTATACACACTACTTTAGACAAATTTGCATTTACAAAACACAAGCAATTTATAATTGTTTGTAAGATAGAGATAGAAAATAAGTCACGTTGCCAGGATACTTATTTGAATAAGTTAGGTTCCACAAATAGGTATTCGCCTCGAAACCAGCGATCAAGAAACTAGATGAAGTATTCCGAGATTTACGTGGCACTAAGTTGCTAATAGCCGCATTTCTTGACGCATTTGTGATCCGGATCAGATCAAAGTTTACATTGAAAACAACAACAAAAATTTAATTTTTGTTGTTGTTTTCAATGTAAACTTTGATCTGATCCGGATCACTAATGCGTCAAGAAATGCAGCTAATAAGGTTTAATTGTTTGTTTCTGTTTTATTAAATATTTGTGGAACCTAACTTATTCAAATAATTTTTTTTCTCATTTACCTTCAATAAGGTCCTTCGTGACTTTCGCTCGTTCAATTGTGGATTATGTGACAAGTCGATGGCTAGTATGACGAAAGATTAATATTACCATCAGAATATCTAATTAAATCAAGAAAATAATTGACTCCATCTAAAGCCGAATATTGTTTTTAAGTTGTTGAATTGTTTGTGGATGATTAGCATAAACCTTACCCTTTCAAATAACTCCACAAAAAATAATCAAATGGTGTTAAATTCAGGCTTGTTAGTAGCCAGGAAACTTCACAATTTCTTGAAATTATGCTGTCAGCAAATTTTGTTGACAATAAATGGATTGTTGCACGATTTGCGTGGCACGTCGCTCCGTCTTGTTGAAACCAAACGTCGTTGACACATAATTCATACAATTTGGGCCACAAAAAACCAGTTAAAATGTTGCGATAACGTTCCCCATTCACTATAAGAGCATTTCCCTGTTCGTTTTCAAAGAAAAATGGCCCAATGGTGCCATCAGCCCATAAACCACACCAAACCGTGACTCTTGAAGGTTGAAGCTCTGCTTCGTGAATAACATGAGGATTCTCTGCTTCCCAAATCCGACAATTTTGCTTATTGACGTACTCATTAAGATGAAAATGAGCTTAATCGTTAAAGATGATCTTTGATGAAAAACCTTCATTTACTTCAAGCATCCAATTAACAAAACGACGACGATTTAAATGGTCTGGTGGCCTCAATTTTTGAGTTAATGGAATTTTATATAGATGCAAATAAAGATCAACATGCAAAATGCGCCGTAATGTGGTTCGTGAAAAGTTTAGTTCTTATGAACGATGCCTGGTTGATGTGCTTGGTACATTACGAACACTTTCATTAACAGCTGCCACTGCATCAGGAGTACGAACTGGATGAACATGTTGATAGGGTTTACGACCTTCCACTGAACCAGTTTTTTCAAAACGATCAATAATTTTTGTCAATTGCACGCTCAGTAGGACACCCATGTCGAAATTTGGACAATTAAAATGCGTTGTTGTATTGTTAGCGATTCCATGATGATAAATGGCATATTTTTGACTTTTCATATGTCGAGTTTTTTAGAACAGATAACATTAGGTACTAAAATTCATGGACCAAAAAAAAAATTTGTTCTTGGTAAAAATTGAAAAATGAAAAAGAAAAATTTTATAGACGTTGAAAGTTTACTCGGCTATTGATGTTTGTTCCTTAAGTAGTGTTAGCAGATGTCTTTCATTTTCTTCAACTTTCTGTTTGTTGGATTCGTAGTTATTCCCCCATTCTTTGTCTAGTATCCCCAAAAAGTCATGGGCTAATGTGCCAACAAAATTGACAAGTCCTCGTTCCTTTGGAAATGAACATAGTTGTATTAAATGTTTCACGTAATTCGTTAGTTGTAGTTGCTCAGCCCAATAATTTTTTAGATTATAGTAGACTGCAATCTTTCATTCTTCTTGAGCCAATGTCGTTTCTGCATATTTTCGAAATATATTCCTGGCGTATTATCGAACTGTTGAATTTTAACGGGATTTGCCTAATTTAATAAATTTCTGGAAGCAGTGTTGTTGAAATTTGAGGATATTGGTATGAATTGAGGTATTGGTGCTGCATTAGCAATACCGATACACATTATACGGAAAGTTAGCATTCGTAACAGTCCCTTAGCAGTCTTTTGAGATCTTATAAGTTTCATATTTCCTTTGTCTGGACGTTTGTCGGAGTGATGTTCTGAAGTGGAAGGGTTGTTAACCTCTGCACTATTGTCCATCTATAGGCAAACCGCATATCTTTTGAACCGGTCTTCTTAGCATCTCTTTCAGAGTGCAGCTCCTCAATTTTACCTAATAACCATTGACCTGGTGGTATAAATTCGGTCCATTGATAAGAACGGTTGCTCATGGTGCATGTCTCTTCAATTAATTCTGAGTTAGATATAGAAATTAACGCTTCACCGATATAATTAAATGCCTTGGTGTTAAGGCGACGGTATCTTCGATGTCTGAAGATATAGAGCACAGCGGCTTCGAGTTGAGACATGCTTCTATTTAACTGAGTACTGTTGATATTTCCTCATACCTCAAAACAATTTCTCCTAGAATTCGTTTTAAATGTCACTTGGCTGATTTTACAGCACCTTCCCACAATTCTCCGTAGTGAGGACTTGCAGGGGCATTGAAATGCCAGTTTATGGCATCGTTTGATGTTAAATATACATAACGTATGAGGAATAAAATATGGACAAACAAAAAAAAGTAAAAAAAAAATTATTTACTAATCAAATGATTTTAATCCATCATTTATTTAAAACTTTAATTCTTAGATAAAATTTACAGAAAAATTTGCGCTCCATATCGATTCGCTTTCCTGATCCTTTCTGGCACTCTTTTCATTGCCGCCTGCGTTCCTGATGTATCAATCTTCTTGAAATCTCTTTTTATCTTTCTAATCAGACATTCAACTTTTTTGGCACGATATCCATTGCTGTATACCATTCTCTTCAGATTTGCCCAAAAAGTTTCAATGGGCCTTAGTTGTGGAACATTTGGTGGGTTATAGTCTTTAGGTATAAATTCGATTCTGCGTTGACGTAAATCAGATAACGTTGCGTTGGCATAATGTGAGGATGCCAAATCAGGCCAAAAAATCGTTTTATCATTTTTATGATATTTATTTATAAATTTCTGAAGCACAGGTAAACATTTGTTTGTGTATGTTTGCGCATTAACCGCCAAACCACTTTTGAAAAATACTGGGTCACTGACACCTCGTTCGCTAATAGCCACCCACAACATAACTTTACCTGGAAACTTGGTCTTATGAATAAACTTCTCCTTTTCTGGTGCATTGTGATCGGGAGACTCGTAGTAGTATTTTGGCTGCCATTCATTATCTTCAACAGTGAAATAACTTTCATCATCCATCACACATTTATAAGCTGAAGAAGCAGCGAAATATGTTTGGGAAAGCACTCTTAATCTAGATTTGATTGTAGCTAATTGTTTGTCTGTAGTTGCTGGTGCCGATTTTTTGGGTTTGCGTTGAATATTCATACTTTGTAAATATTTCTTGATAGTTTTTGGGGCAACTTGATATTTTTTACCCAGTTTTCTGTACGATTTTGCAGTTCGACCCACTGTTTCACCTTTCAATTTCATTCGAACTTTGCTACCTTGTAGTTGACATTTTTTACCAGAGTCGGGTTTTCTTTCCACAGGTTCATTATTCTCAAACAGTTTAATTGTTTTGTAGATAAAGAATTTTTTGAATCCAAGATCCTTGAAGTAGTGAAAAATCTCGTTCTTTTTTTTGTCTGGATTTTCCTGACAAAATTTACAAATTAATTTACGACGATCTACTTGTAACAACGACATTTTTGTAACTAATCGTAAAATGACGCAGTTGTAATGTATTTTTTATAAAATATACGGGAACCACCTTATTTAAAAACAATGAAATTTTTATTTTTGGTTGTACAATACAAATACAAATACATTTTACATTTGTCCATATTTCATTCCTCATACGTTATGTACAATTGTTGTTAGATATGACGCTGCTGCGGTGTCATACGTTGCCGTTATTTGAATTCTTTCAACGATTTATTTAAATCATGACTTCATAAGAAACATCTGGCAATAGCTTACAACCTTGTTTAAACACTTCTTCATACTTTGCTTGTTCTAATATTAGTTGTTTAGATGCTTCTACTTCCTCAATTTCCCAAAATCTTTGTAGGTCGCTGACTATACAGACAAGACCATCGTTTGTATTTTGTGTTCACTAATGCTTGGTTTAATGGCTCAAAACATGGTCCAACTAAATTTAGTTCGCTGAGCTGTTGGTCCTCTTTCACTTCTTTCTATTTCTGGCATCAGGATTTCTGAGATCCGTTTCCAGTAAAATATTGACTGCGCCTTGGACATTGAATTTGCGTTCGGCCCAAATTAAGCCATTGATGTGTTTCCATGCTGCGTTATTTAGTTCATCGTTGCACATTGACTCTTGCTTTATCTTCCATTATTTTTGTCAAGATACAAGATAGATGAATACAAAAATATTTCTGATGATAAAGTCAAATCTATTTCTGCAACATCTTAATGTAGATTTTATGTATATTCGTCTTCGATCCCTAACTTTGATATGATTTGATATATTGGGCGGTAAATAATTTTGCTTTCCAAGGTGTAAGTTTAAGGATACAATTTCAAAGAAAGCAAAAAACTTACGTTTATACGGATTTATGTTAAATTTTGAAAAATATGGTCGACAATGATACACAAAAAAAATCCGATATTGTGTTTACTAATATAAATTCCAACGAGTATCTTACCTCCAAGCTTTTTCTATTGGTAGTGAAAAAAGCGATATGCGGAACGCGCGGGGTAAATGTTTTCGGTGAACTTGTAGCGCTCGACTTCGCCTCGGACCATCCACCTTGAAAAGCAAAAAATACTTACCACCATTTGTTATGCAAACAACTATTTTCACTACCAGCAGAAAAGCTTAACTGCTTAGTCTACAAAATTATGAAAATTATTTCAATTTCGACCATTTTTCAAAAAAAGACAAGTGACATAAACAACATGATAATATATCGATGAATTTCTTGGCGGATCCAGCACCCGAATACCACGAGAAACAATTCGTCCCTCTCTAACTATCCACGCTTGAAATAGAAGCACTATGGAGAAAATACGTGAAATCACAAATTCTTTATATGGGACTGAAAGTCATGTTTTAATTTTATGATTTTTATGTTTTGAAAGTGTAGCAAGTAAGAGAAGCGCAACAAGTGCAACAAATGATTTATGCAACAGGATTTTTGGTTGTTGTTGTTTTTTAAGATACAGAATGTCAAATATTTAAAAATTTCAAGCACGTGGTGTTGCAACATAAAAATCATAAAATCATAAAAATCATAAAATTAAAACATGACTTTTAAAAAGATGTGATTTGACGTGTTTTTCACCAAATATGTTTTGTTAGTTGTTGCTGTTGTTGTTTTAGGATAAATTTAGAATAAAATTGGCAGTGGTACAATTTATGACAAATGTTTAAATATGAAGTTTCAGACCGATTGGTTATACCATCTGTGAAGTAGAGAGGACATAAATAGGCAGACCGACAAACACCACCTCGAAACCCAATTTTTCGAAATAAGGACACCAAAAAAGCGGATAAATCCAAGTATCGAAATTGAATTATTCCCTTGCAACGCAATTTTTTTTTCAAGTCCACTTGATTGCGCTTTACTATACTGGTCTAATTGCTTCCATTGCCATTGCTTTCAAATATTATGAATTTATAATCGCGTGTGAAATAATAAAAATTGTTTCCAATAATATTTACGTTGTAAAAGTTACAAGTCAGCATAAATTGATAAATATTAGATGAATTTAGTAACGTATTTCCAAGTAATTTTAATTATTGTTTTTATACCATAAAACCCTTTTGTACCAATCATACAATTATTACTCATCTAAAGAGAAAGTTTATTGTAACAAATAATAATTTTGCAATGACGATGATTTTTCCCCCCGTTCAAACTTTAATTAATCATAACAAAATTAACAATAAATTGTATTTATTTATTATAAGTCATGCAATTAATTATAAACATTTTTATCTGTTAATTCAAATGTTGTTTTTGTAATTTCGTCAGGTAAATTATACATACAATTCATTTGATTAATTGATTGCATTGCTCGCCGCATCCATTCTTAGGCAAACAATTTTACATCACCGTACGCATAGCAGTACTCTTTTTTATATATTACATCCAAAGTGCTGTAACATACAAACGACAGCCGTTAGATCTTAGCAGGTGTTTTTTGTTTATATTTTATGAACACGACAGACTCGCCTGTATACATACAATACATGTACATAGATATATTGATCAAAGTCAAGCGGAATCGTTTTAGAACGACAATAATCATGATTCTGGTAGAATTTCTTTAGAAATATGTAAAATGTTAGTTAAGTATAATTTATTACAAGTATCTGATCAGGAAGCTATGTAAATAAATAAATTAAAATTTAAAAAAAAAAATTATGTTAAGTTTCTTATATAAAATAACCATAAAATAAAAAAACGAAGCCAAGAAAAAATTCTTCAGAAATGTATAATAAAACAAAAAATTATTCAACACCAAAAAAACTTTAACCTTACCTATAAAAAGCGACGTTCGTTGTTGGAAAAATTAAATAAAATTTTCTTTAATATCATTTTTGCTATTTTTTATATTTATAGAAATATCACATTGTGGTGGAACACTACCTCGACGTTCAACATGTGGCACACAAAATGATAATACACATCTACCAGTAACAGGCGGTACCGGGACAACATTTACATCATCCACATTAACTAAATCGGGTAATTTATTAGCATCACATCAAATATCATCACATCAACCGGGCAAATTGATTGGGAATGGTTTGTGTAATAATTTAAAACAAAATATGCCAACATCGCTATTATCATTCGCGGGCAATAATCTATTGAATAGCGGTGTAGGCAACGGAGGAGGAGGTGTGGGCGGAGGTGGAGGCGGCGGCGGCGGCAATACAAACGGGCAATATTTATCAACAACAATTACATCACCAAAGCAATCGTCTATTGATATGGATGATTTAATACATTTATCAGGACCACTAACCGAAGATGCAGTCATGAGAACATTAAATGCACGATTTAATGATAATAAACATTTTGTAAGTAATTTTTCATTTTACATTTTTTTTTTGTAGTACAAAATTTGAATAAACATAAAATCGATTTGTTGTAAATTATTTCCCTCTCTTCCTATAAATAAGTCTCCCTGCTACTGATCGCTCGCTGTGCTATTCCCAAAGATTTCTTTCGTTTTTGTATCTGCGCATTTTTTTTTGTTATTGTTGTAAGCAATATACAATTTACAACTTAAAGTTGAATAAAAAATAAATAAAAAATTATCAAATGTCATTAACTTTAAATACAACAAAATATTTTCAATTGAATTACAGAATTACTGGTTCTGTGGGTAATAAAACTTTAGTGCCGGTGTTCAGAGAACTTTTTCTTGTGCAATATATAATTCAATCAAGTAGACGACACATACAGGCAAAAAATTCGACATACCACCGTAGTATCATGATTACTGTGTACGCGTGTTCGAGATATGCGAGATAAAAGGTGTCGTCATCTCGCTCAATTATGATGAGTGTCAAGTTTTAAGAGTTTCAACATCTTCAATTTACTCTATGTACAATAACTTGTTTTTTACTGGATGTTGTGGTTCATTCATCTGCATTTGGATTTTTTATTTTTACAACTCCCTCGGTCAAATAAACCGGTATAAAGAAGCCTTCTGGCCAAAGTATGGTTGGTAACGTTATATACTTAAAAGGACAAGCCCTTTTTAATGGCCACCAGAACAAAATAGTAATCTTCCAACAGACATAACATATTCTCTTCACGTGTGTCACTATCGCCTAGAGATTGCGATCGGGAATTCCTGTCTCGAGAATTCTCGAGACTTTGTAAAAAATTTTAAATCTATTTTCTCGATAAATTTTATTTCTTTAATTTCGGGAATTTATGTTTCTCGAGAAATTGTGTTTTTATCTCGAGAATTTTAGAAACACTAATTTTATTTGAATTACAGGACTAAATACAGGGATAGAGGACCATGACTGAAATCCGTGACTGTTCGAATTTTGAGGAAAATCGAACGTTTACTGTTAAACCGGCATCATGAATGCCATTTAACCGATAACTTGCCATCAGAAAATATTTTAGCAGCAACAGAGAGAATGTACACTTGACAAGATCGAGGCAGTAATTGGGGTGTCCCGATTTTTGTTCCCCAGAATTTTGCTTTAGTTAACTTTATATTCGAGATTTCTAGATTACTTCTTGGTAATTTGATAATAATTCAGCATGGATTCGTTTGATTTTAGCAATATTTGAAAATTCTTCGAATTTTTAAACGAACTTTTCAACATTTTTCCACAGTTTTCGGAATTTTCAAAATTATGTGAAATCATTTGAAATGTTCGCTGTTATTCCCAATTCTCCTATAGTTTATTTAAGAATATTTCGGATTATTTGAGATTATAAGGTTAAATCACAAAATTGAACACATTGCAGTTACGAGATTCTCGGGAATTTTCGAGATTTTCAAAATTATCGAGATTTCCAGATTAAACGATATTTTCGAAATTTTAGATTTGAATTATCGTACTGAATTTTTTTTTTACTATTAAGTTCAATATTATTTGAGATTTTTTTTTTGAGATTATTTTTAAGATGCATTATCAGTCCGCCTGCTCCAGGCACAAAAATAACACCATACAGCCGTGCCTACTAGTGGTAAGGCCGAGAGACTCTTCACTAAACAACTTCTTTACCAAAATATTAAATTTGCAAGCGTTTTGGAATTGTTAGATTAACAAACTTAGAAATATAAAACCAATCTGTCCTTATCATTTTACATTAACTTCAAACTTGATAATAAATGAAAAATTTAGATTGCCAAAAACCTAAAATTTGTTAGATAGGTATTTCGAAAACGATTTTTTTGGAGGAAAATTTTATTGAATCCTATACTCAATCTAGGAGATCCATTTAATTCTACTGCGGGATCCGCTTAATAAGGGTTAATGGCTTTTGTTCAAAATATTTTCACAAATTTCATCGTTTTTGGATGTTTTGGAATTTTTTGTTACGTGTGTTCATTTGAAAATTATTCCAAAGTGATTCAAACCTAATTGAGACCAATTATTGTATAGTTTTTAGGAGGAAAGATAATATTGATATTTCGCAATTTGTTATGGTCGACTAAAGTATTTTTTTCCCCTGTGCCACAAGAGACATTTAAACTGATCAATATAAAACGTCAAAAGCCGTCAGGAGCATAAATCATTTGATAAGAACTTTTTAACTACAGAATAAACTTATTCAAAATTGAATGCAAATGATTCTCACTTTGATCTAATTTTATTTTATAGAAACTAAAACTCCACCCCACCTTTAATTTTCTATTTCATAAAATATCTGACAAAAGTTCGATCTATTTTAAATGCTGGAAAACTGCAAAAATATGGAAAAAATTATCACAACTTGTTAATCCTCTAAAATTTTTAATACTACAGGATGTTCCAAGTGCAATGTTCGTATTTTTCAATTTAAATATGTACTCTAATAGGTACAAACTGGTGTTGAAATGAATATTTCGTCACGAGTTTTGAAATATTCTTCATTATGGAAAATATCAGAACCATCTTGAAGTGAATAGAGCCGGCATGTGAAAAATGAACTTAAAATAAGGGATATAGAAACACTAAAAATTCATTTATTTTCATAGTGTTTATATGAAAAAACGAGATTTCGATTGACGATAAAATATGAATTAAAAGTTAAACCCAGTTAAATAATTTTTTAAGAAATCGCTAACAAACAACTCAATGTCTTACTCATTTAAAACACAGATTCTCAAATTTCCATATTTTCCAGCAATTATCAAAAGAAAATAAGGGAAATTAAATTAAAAAACATTCTACAACAACAACAATGTGTATTAAAAAGAGAAAATTCAGTTTAATGACGACATCATATCTCCACATCTAAAACTAATGGTAAGAAAAAAGACAACACGCTTCCGCTCAACAATTAAACTAAAATAAATCAGAAAGAGCAAACAGAAAAAAATAAATCAATAAAAAGAGTGCGAAGAAAACAAAAAATCAAAACAATCTAGCATGCTTTGCAAATTCAAAATAACTATAGAAACATATTCGAATTCAAATTTTAATGGAGGCAATGAAAGAGATGATTATTGTATTTTTTATAAACGAGTTATGTTGATGACGTAGTATATTACAAAAACAACAATATTTAAAATTTCTAAAGAACCTTATTTTTCATGACGATTTTCACTTAGAAATAAACATTTTCAAGACTCAATTTTTCAATCAAATAATATTACATGTTTCATGAACATTTTCATATAAAAACAAAACAAAAGCTCACATTTCTAATAAACTAAAACTGTAAATGAAAATAACCGTTTCCCCATATAGTTTCATAGTAAAGGAAAAATTGTTTGTACCTTATTTTAAGCTTAGTAAAAAATACAGTCGATACTGGAGGCTCTTATTTATACAGTAGGCTCTGAAAATATTCCCTTTCGCAACCTACTACGATTTTGAAAAGCCGTAGTTTTTCTAACAAAATTAGAAAAAAGTGTTTTTTTGATAAAATTTTAGTATACATAGAAGAAAAATAGAATTCTCGAAAATTTCCGAGATACTCGAGAAAAAATTTGAAAACTCTTAAATTCTCGAGAAATGAAATTTGTCGGGAAACAAATATCTCGGTTTCTCGAGAAAAAAATTTCTCGGGAAATCGTAATCTCTACTATCGCCCTAAGAAGATTCAAATTTCTCAAGGCTTAAACAATACAGAAGCTCAATACCAACCTGTTAGGCATAGCCGAATTAATGGAGTGCATCAAAGACTTAACCCTGCCATTTATGTCAAAAATTCTATAAAAATTCAAGAACTTCCGAATTTAAGGGCTACCTATTTGAAAACCATATGGTTGTGTATAATAAATTCAAATCGCTTCAAAATTATCTCTCAAACTGTGACATGTCTAATCTAAATATTGTAGGTTGTAACATTTATTGAGTATCCAGCTCTTACGCAGTTTATTTAGTAATCATACAGTACGCTATTATTGTAACCATAATAAAATCGATCATCCAACAAAAGGCTTAATGAATGGCGCCTGAAGAGGTTACATTTACACAGTTTGTTTAGCCATCTTTATTTTACTCACCTGCAGGATTTTAAATGATTTTACAAGATTCACAGGATGCCTTGAATTTTCCTATCAGATATGTATGTACATCCGATTCCAACGAGGTTCGATGATGTTCTGTTTAGCTGGACCTTACTACTAAATAACCCCCGTTAGGGGGGGGGGGGGCTAAAATCGACTATTTGGAATCTCAAACAGTTTTACATGACTTTTACCGTATGCATTGGAGCTTTATACGATGAAACACCACCCAATCTGTTTAGTACAAGTAGGTTAACTACAAAGCATAATTTCTGGTAAATTAATTTCTATAAATTCCGGTTCCTCCAAAAGGTGATAGGCGACTAAAATTCGTTAATTTGTTGATTTCAAAGTGTTATTTTTCGAAAAATATTCTCTACACCTGACAGACCAACAACAGAATTATGTTGTTGCATTCTATTGTAGCCTCGACAAAATGTAAATTTCCTTTTTGCGATTTTTTGTAGCTGTTTAATTTTATCTGGCCAACCATTTTGATTTTTTTTTTTTCGTCTCAATCTCTGCAATCTTTTCTGGGGCTCTAGGCACTCCCACCTCTTTCGCAGTTCCCTTTTATCGTCCTACCTTACGCCGTTGCCAGCCAACTCGAGGACGTACGGCTCTATAGACCCGCTTTTGTTTAAACCACCTGCACATTGCATTGCTTCATGCCAGCCTATAGTACTGACATGAAAGGTGGGTCGGCCCATGGATTCCGCACTCTCAACAGGGGGTCATAGATGTGTTCATCGTCATCACCGATCGTAATCAGATGATGAAAAATCCCTTTTGCATCCTGCCCCTATAGGGATTCGAACCCGGTACCTCCCGATCCAACCGTCGTAGCTTTAACCACTGCGCCGTTTGGTCGGTATTTTGATTTATTGATTGATCGGAATATACGACCAAGCCCTAACCAAGTCTCCTGAGAATCACCAGGTCCTCCATGTACTCTTATAATATAGCGGAAGGAAAGGAAAGGTTTGTTAAAATTATAGACTTAACCCAGCTAGAGGCACAGTAAATATTTAGTGTTTTATAGTATAAAGGTGACACAATGTCTACACTATATCTCCGCTGGACCGTTGAAGAATCTGGAAAGCTGAGTCAGGTTCACTCAAACTCTCAACTCAATTTCCAAAAGTGCATATTTATATGAACTCAACTCAATCCTAACTCACCCTCCAAAATAACACTCAACTCAAGCCTCAACTTAACCTCAAACTTAACGCCCAACACAATCCTCAAATTAATACGGTCCGAAAACTAGATGCATACATGAACTAAACTTAAAACAACTCAAGCTAACTGCCAACTCAATCCTACACATAACCTCAGCTAAATTCCCAACTAAACCGCTGCTTCGAATTTAAGTTAACCCTAACCCAACCCCAATTCGATCCCCAACTCAACCCTTTATTCAACCCAAACTCAACGCCCAACGCAACTCTCAAATCAACTTGTTCAAGCGAACTCTAACCCAACCCTTAATTGAGCCCCCTCCCCCTAAATAAATCTCCAATTAAACTGCTCACACAACCCTAACCCAACCCCAACTCAACTCCAACATAATCCTCAAACCAGCCTACTATATCAAAAATTGGTCAACATGGATCGAAAACCTCTGTAACGAAATCCTCAAATTTCGTAATGAAATTTGGAGATTTCGCTAACAGACATAATGTCAGCGGTCTGGTGCGGTATAGTAGCCGGCTAAAGCTCACGGTTTGGCGTGGGGATTTCCAGACTTGACAGAATGCTTGAATAACCGCATTTTAGATAGTAATCATAAAAACAGGATTGACACAATTCCTTTGTTCACAGAAAGGAAATTAATTAAAAATTATAATCAAAATGCGACCGAATAATTAGCAACGGTCGACCCAACAAGAGCATCTGACCCCCTCACATCCATTACGACCCCCCAACGAATTACTCTACTCTGTCATATTCTGTACCATATCAGTGAGTAGCAAGACATGCGTCTGATGAAAATCCAGAGTGTAAGAATATACGGTCGCTAATAAAGTAGAGAAATATAACCGGAAGGAATCAAAACAACAAAAAACTGAAGAAAAAAAAACGAAGAAATCGGATTAAAACGATTGATAATGATTAACTAATTAACTGAGAAGATAATAAACTAGTAACAAATCCAATAAAAATATCTAGCTGATCCATAAGAAAAATTGGGCAATACTATTAACGGTTTTTAAGACGCATAAATAACCTATATAACCAGCGCGATGCACCCGTGATTACGATACTTCGCGAAAGCTGAAAAGAAAATGCATGTAATAAAAATGATTATACGTAACGAAAACCGAAAACACTCAAGTTTAGCTCACAAAAAAAACTGACTCTAATTATGAATTTTAGTTAAAATATAAACCAAATAAGCAACGCTTCATAGTAAGCGATTTAAATGACAAAAAAAAAATTAATTTACTAACAATAAATTGAATCTATTTACAATGAATAAAAATTTCTCTATAAGATAACAAATTTAAGTTTTATTTAACAAGAAAAATATCGGTTGTTTCGTTTCGTTGCGATGAAAAAAAAAATTCCACAGTACCTGAGTTTCAAAACAGCCGATGAATAACGACGCAGGTTCCCCCTCTATATATACTGATAATTTCTATAATCCGCAACAACAATATTCGCCATCCGCAACATGAATTCTCACCATCCACAACACATGAGTTTCGTAGATTTTGTTTTCTTTCTTTCTTGCTTGTCGACAACACTCCCAACATAAGAGCCGCCACGCCGATCATACAGAAAATTTTCTGACAAACACTAATGAAATGGCGTGCCCTTCATTAATACGCATTCAAGCTCTATTCTCCATTCACCAATAGACTTATGGAGTTTTTTTTTTTCACAATTTGGCACAAAATAATCCCTCCACGAACTTGTATTGTAAGACAACGAATTCACTTATCACTGGAGTTTTTTGAATTGAATTATATTTTATATAAATGAAAGAAGATGAGATAGGTATAACTTTATTTTTTTTTTTTTTAATTTTAATTTTTTTTATTTTTATTAATCAACATTTATATATATTATCATAAAATTCAATTTATAAAGTTTTTTCGTGTTGGGCTAATAATATGAATCACCCCACAAATTTATACAAGCCAAATCCAATTTTTATCGGTTAATTGGAAACCAAAATTAATAAGTAATTCTAACTTATTTATATTAGCAACAATGGTTGACACAGATATTTTCAAGGATATAAATTTCTTTTGATATCTTTTAACTAATTTAATCACAATTGTTCATAAAACTTTTTATATAATATTTCGACAAACTTCAACTTTTGACTTCTTTATAACAAAATATATTTTATCATATCAAAAAAAAAATTTACATAAAAAAAAGAATTTGGTGGCTAATTTAAATGCTGCCAAACCAAACTTCACTATCTCACCGTCCAAACTTGACTGTCTTAATTTTCGCAAAACAAAAATTCTCCTCCAATCTCTTCATCATCCAAAAAAAAAATTCCGTACATCAACATGCCAATAATCAGTTGATTTTTATTTTCGTTTTTTTTTTTTTTCACCGCTCTCGCGTAATATCGTAATCACGTACCATCGCCCACTAATACATCATCAGAACCATCAAGATAAGATTAGCTATTCTCACGATGGACCATTCTGGAATATCGCGCTACTTTCTCGTCCAATCAGCGTGCACCGCATCATCAACCCACCCAAAAATCACAAATATAGACGCATATCTCACTCTCACCGATAACACACAAAATCTACTATCATGTATCACGACACATCTCGTTGACTATATAAAATTTGCCCGTACTATTGACAGTAGCCATTAAGAGGCAAAAGGTATCAAAATTGAACTGAGCTGGGCAAATTCAATTACCCGCACCAGACCAAACACAACATCACAGCATGTTACGCAGACGAGGGCGGCGTAACACCTCGTTATACAAAGTTTTACACTTGAAATTGAACCTTTAGCAAGCAGTGTTTAAATTCAAATTTCGTTCCTTTATTTATTCTCTTTTTGCGAAAGAAGAGAAAAAATATTTTGTTTTGTTTCTTTCCTCCGGAACGAAATTCAACAAAATAAAATCGTTTGTGTTTTATATGAGGAGAGATATTTTACTTTTTTCGATTTCGTTTGACTGTTAGCAAGTCATATGATTGGCTAATGAGAAGGGAACTTATCTATTTCTTAACGGATTTTAGTGAAATTTGACATTTGGAATTTATAAAGTTTATAGGATTTCAAAATTTGAGTTTACAAAAGATAGAATCTACAAAATCCAAACAATTTATAGAATTCATAAAACTTCTAGAATTTATGGGATTTATAGAATTTATAAAATTTATCGAATTGAAAGGATTAAGCTAAATAGTAATTTATAGAATTTTTAGAAATTAGGAAATTTGATAAGTAAAGTTTGTAGAATTTGGGGAATTTATTATGAAAAATTATTTAAATAAAACAAATTTTTAAAATACTCGTAATTTCCGTTAAGTATTCAACCAAAAATAGTTTCCTGGAAAACCGGAAGATTGACATTTAATTGGATTCGATAAAATTTTTAAAAATAATTCTGTACCTGTAAGTACATCAACTGGCCTAGATCTGTTTATGGATCAGCTAGAAAAATATTACTTGGTACTCCAACGTGAAATGTCGATATCATCTTGAGGTAATGCTGTCGAAATGCTCGGCACAAGGAAAAAACGAAAAAGTTGTTGAAAATCGGAAATGCGAGATTTCATTATGGTCGTTACAGATTCTTTTACATTTGGCTTAGTCTCGCTTAAACCGATAAATCGGTACAAAATGTGTGTATTTTACAAAATGTATTGTTTCACTGGATCCCATAATCGATAACCGTTCAATCCATATCCTACAAATATGAATTTACTATGCGTATTTTCCAAAATTGACCACAGATTGGGTTTCTTAGTTCACTTTTCTACAGGAGATGAATCCATTAATTCAGTCGGACTTTGATTTAACAGATACTTTGAAGTACGAAGTGCTTCTCCCCATAAATTCTTACTTAATTTTGAATCAAAAATTAATGATCTTGCTTTGCCCATCATAGTACTGTTAAAACGTTCCGCTTTCCCATTTAATTGAGGGGTATGAATGACTAATTGTATAATCAAGTAGTATACCAGGGACCATAAAGGGCGGTATGAATTATTTGCAGTTTTTTCCACTCAAACGGATGTCTCGTTAGCTTTGCTTCCATACACGTTTCTTAGATTGAATCAAACGCATCTAAATCCTTGCTCTCGATGTGGAATCCTTCAGTTAGCTTTGAGAGATGTTTATATTTTTGATGCTAAGCTGGCATAGTTTACGATGCCATTCCATCGTTTTCGACTTCTTTTCTATATCAATACTGTTTCGTGATTTTGATCCTTTAATCTGTTGTTTTATTTTATCCCCTCAAGAACAAGATCGTCGTCTTTCGTAATTAGAGCAACATTTTTCGAGAATCGCACTTCTCCTCCGTTCTCCGAAATAGCGTTGACAGAAAGTAATTTTTTAGTTAAATTAGGAGCATACAAAACATCGTTTAACACTAGATTTCCATTTTCAACGGTCCCCATTTCTAATGACACCAATGATTCACCTCTCCTGACAACTGCAATATTCTGCTCCTGCACTTTCATCTCCTATAACAAACCGATATTATTTGTCATAAGTGAAGAGCAGCTTGAGCCCCTAGTTGAAGCTATACAGTTCGATAATAATTTAAGCCATACAAATTTTTATCGCAACAAAGCACCAACTCTTTGGCTCGAAATTTTAACAGCAAAACTCCCGACCTATTTTTAGAGGTATCAAGAATCGCAATCGAAACCCAATTTGGAATTTTAGATTTTTGTAGCTCCGAATTTGCTGATAATATTAAAAAAAAATCGAATTTTCAATTAAATATATGAGAACTATTAAGCAATATAAATGCGCGTTGGCACAATAAATACAGATCCCGAGACCTATCTTTAGATGTATCAAGAACCGCAATTCCTGTTGAAGCTTCTCTTGTCGTTTTTACTTGTCCTTATCTAGGCGTGGCTTGCGTTAGTAATTTAAAAATATTTAGGTATAGAATTTATAGAACTAACCAAATTGATAGAATTTAAGCAATTTAAAATTATCATCGATTTATTCGAGCAAAGATAAGCGATGGTTAGGAGAATTTCTTACCACGCATCGCAGTCTCGAATTCGATTCTCGCCCGCTAACCAAAAATAATAATAAATTTAAACTTTTCTCGACGGCCCTAAAAATACGATTCTGCATGCAACCGTTCATTGGGGTATCCACCTGCAACGCTCACATAATAATCCGGTTTGAAAGGTCTCAGTTCAGACACGGTAAGGATCGATTAAATTTTTAGAATAAGTAAAATTTAAAGAATTTGTGTAATTTATTTTAAAACTGGCGGGGGACCTGGTATTTATTATATGCAAGAAGAAAGTTTATGATGATGTAGAGCATAACACCGTATAAAAGCTTCACAAATTGATAAAACAAATTTTAATTTTAACTAATTTGTATTTTTAATAATTTTAAATCGTTTTTCAACCACAAAGTGGCAAAGTGATCATCATCTGAAAATAATTTTACAACTAAACTATGCTTTAATTAGCTTTTTGGGACCAACTCGATATTGTATTTTTTAAGCAAATTGCTTAATTTGCTCTTATAGTCGGGTAAACTGATTCTCCTTTTTCTATTCGGCTCCAATATAGTGTCTAGCGTTGTGCGGGTGCCCATTCGGATTTGTTTTCGTATCTTGCGTTTGTCCTTTTTTGTTCAATTTGACGAATGCACCCATACACACAACATTGATGTGGGCCGATTTGATAAAATTTGATGAATAGTGAAACTTAACGCTTAACAAAAAAGAACGGATAAAGTATTGTCATTTAAACACTGATGTAAGATTGTGTTATAGTTTACAAGAACACTTGAACGTAAAACGTAATAACAACTAGGAAAAAAATAAAAAATTGGGTGCGTGTTTTAATTTTTTATTTTATTTTTTGGATATGTACACACACCACGAGTAACAGATTATTAGTTCGCGTGTTGTCTGAATTTTTTTTTTTTCTGTTTGTACTGTTGTGTTGAGTATACAGTTTAGAGGCGACCGATTAAGTGGAAGATGATGCGAAGACACAAATGTAATTAATTTTAAAGTAAGAACAGATTAAAAATAAATTTTCAATGATGTCTTCTTGCATTTAAATCAACTGATCAACCAAATTGTATAAAACAAAATGTTGTGTAAATGGTTTGAATTGAGGAAGTTGTAAATTAAGTGCACGCGGAATATGTATAATGTTTATGGGATAAGAAAATCGCAGCACTAAACGTTTTCGGCGAAAAATCAATACTCACGGAGTTTAAAATTATTTTAATTTATTTTTAAAAAAATATTTTTTTTTTTTGTTTTTTGGCAATCAAACCGAATACATAAAAAGCCAGTCAATGCTTTTTTATTTTGGATTGTTTTGTAAAATCAGAAGACAACAAAAAATATTACTTTGCAAAATTGAAAGTAAAACGCGGGTATAGAAGAAAAATGAAAATCCGCATAAAATTATTGCCCTTTATAGGGTGACTCAAGAATTATTTTCTTTGTGCGGACAGAGATTGAAAATGACACACATTAGTTCCAAGAATTTACAAATCATTCATTTCACTCAAAACACAACCTTCGAATTAATATTTATTCTCTTAAGACCCATTTAATATAAAAATCGTTATTTCTTCTGTCCACAACAAAACCATGCGATTTCGTAAGCACAAGACTTTTACACATACACATACACATACCAGAGAATGGTGAATAATACGAAAAATACGTAAAATTACAAAAAAAAAAAAAAAATTCAACCAGCTTCATAAAACTTAATAACAAAATATATGTTCTTTAACCTGTAGAACTTGTCTCGCGCGAAAATATTTTTTTGGTTTAGTTTAAAATGTAAAAAAAAAAATTATTGTGATTCTTTTCAAAGTCGTCTCGCTGTGTGTTACAAAAGCGAACATTTTACCAAATCACATAATGACGTAACATCTAGAAAATTATGATTGGCCCGCCACATTTACAGTATTTATATAATATTATGTAAAGTGACTGCGCGGCATCCAATATACTTTAATTATGATTCTTTTTATTTTTTATAATTGACCAAAATTACTGTATTCCACATTAAATTAATGAACAAATTAATTAACTAATTAATTATTTACTTGTCTTGCTGGTTGTAAAATATATGTTAGGTATAAGCGTTGTCTTCCTGAATTTGTCATAAATACACAATCACACCGCGCGTAATTAATTTAAATTTTATTTTGGACAAATATTAATTTCCCGCCAATTTTTTTTTTTTTTTGTAACTTCTTCGTTTTCGTATTTCCAAAAATCGATCAAAAATAAATAAAATTAATACATTTTGAGTTGAATTTTCTTTTTAGGTTTTTGGTTCGTCTTGTTTGTCTGATTGCAGATTATATTTTTTTAGGAAATAATAAATTAACGACAAAAAATACGAATAATTTATGATTTATACAGGGTGGTCTTTTAAGCAGGATAGCAATTTAGATAATCGGTTAACCGGTTATCAACCGAATGAGAAAATGTTATTGTCAGAAACCACATATTGACGATTAGCATAAAAATTAAATTAAACGAGGCGGAACCTTACTCAAGATAATAAAGCCACTGTCGGGCTTTAGATAAGTATTTCAACATATCTTAACCTATTTAGCTTCTAGGAAACCTTCAAAAATATTGGCCAATACAGTTTTGTCCAAAACCTCCCATTTGGAAAGATTTCATATTTTAAATCATGATTTATCTTTTCAGTTAAGATAAAAAATATTTGAACTTTTAAATCCAAATAGAATAAATTAGAGGTAGCAAAATTGCGCTAATTAAACAATCCTCAAGTTTTACAATCGTTTTGCTCTAAAATGGGCAATTTGTAAACACCAAATACTATTTGAAATTCGGTTCCTATATTCGATAACTAAATTAATTTTTAATTAAAATTTCGCATAAAAATATCTGAATTTAATATTTGTAGTTGGTTAAAATCAATTTCTCCGTTTTTCGAAGTATGAAAAGTTTTAATTGTTTTGTTGGTGTTAGAAATTTCAAACTTAAATTTTGTAATTTATAAAATAACTAATTTTTAAAAATTAGTAAATTCTTAATCTATATATCTGAGAGTAATCTATAAAGTTGGGTTTTCAATATCAATTCTTCTTCCTGAGAAATTGACAATAGTTAACAAACGACTGCATCCAAATCTCAGAAAAACAAGCACAAGAAAGACTTAAGTTAAACAAAACGCAGTGACTGGACTATGCCTGGTTTAAAGAATATAGCATTGTAATCGTTTAAGTAGAACATAAATGGTCCGTCGCTTTATCAGTCATTTACAGAATATATGTACATACGTACGTTTTACAAAGAAAATCATTCAAATATTTATACTCTCCAAACACAAACCACGAGATTTACGTTTTGCAGTATTGTCTCCAGAACGTTAACAAGACTAAGAACTGGGTGCATTACGAAGAAAATAGCTGGAAACGTTTCTGTGAATTTACAATCAAGATTACGTGATTTGACGCCTATGGAATATTTTCTTTAAGGTTATGCTAAATTTTGGTCAAAACCAATATACGATTGAAGCCTTAGAACAGAAGTCAACCAAAATCGTGGTATTACTGAAATACGGCCTAGATACATTAAATTTTAATAGTAGAGAATGACTTATTTTACTAGGAATCGGTGACTTTTTTCCGTAAAAATTCATTTTGCGCTCTTGCGCATTAATTGTAACTAAGCGCTAGATGAACACTCATAGTTATAATAGTTCTTTACATTTCTTTACCACTACGTGACACAAAAGTTGATCCGGGTCAGATTAGAAAAGATATACAGCTGTTATTGTCTGAAGCTTCTTTGTTTGCTTAGTTATAATTTAAATACTCCTAAATATAAGCGTATTTTGTTGACCAAAATTTAATTCGAATTATTTTGGGTTTATTTTTTCCCCAAGAAAATAGCCAATTTGATTTAATTGGCAAAAGCCAACATTTCAAAATAACATGTATAATGTCATCTAGTGGTATCTATCACTAACTACGGAAACTAAAAAATAGGTACCGCCCGTCCTAGGGCGGATATCATTTTTATATATAATTACCTGTTAAGGACCCCCACAAGTGCATCCACATTTTTTAATTTAAAAGACAGATTTGTAAGTTGATGAACTTTTTCAAAAATTCGCATCTTTTTACCTACTCAGGGTACTCAGTTATAAAATTTGAGCATATAATTTGGAGATATAAGAAAAGCGTTCCCGAGTGAATCAGGGAGTCAGTAATTAAGTTTAAGACTTATTAAGACTGAGCCTTGTTTATTATAATAGTGTATGCAGGAATTATCGAAAATTGGCGCCGTTTTAATATGAAAGGTAATGCTGTGTCAGTTGGAGCGAGATCAATTCTGGGAATGAGAACTATATCATAGTGATTACATGTTAAAGTAATTCTTGCTTTTATCAAATTTCGTCCTGGCTCTAACACAATCAATCGAGTACTATTGCAAAGTCCTTTTTTAGTGTTCAACTTTCTCATCAACATGATGATGGCACCTTTCTTAAGCAGCAACACATGAGGTGGCATGCCGGATGGAGTTTGCTCATTGAGAAATTCAACAGAAAAATTGAGAGAGTCACTTGGATCTTCACTGATCAAATCAATTACTTCTCTATTCATAACCAATGTTAGCGCGACAATGATTCGATTTGAAAGTTCTTGCATTGACGATTGCTGCAAATCGCAAAAAATTGTCTCAATCAAGTTTCTAGTTGATATCATTTCTGTGGGTATTTCAACAATATCTTCTTCATATCAGGCAATCCTGCTGACCCTATTTTGAGAAGCCAATCATTGTGATCATTTTGACCTTAAAATCATTCCAAAATGGACTTTATTTAATGTAGCATTTAATGATATCTGTACGTGTGCCCCTGGGAACGACTGGAAGCATCTGACAAAAATTGCCACCAACAACCAATTGCCTCCAAAACTCACATCGCTGTTCATAATTTTTTTTAAAAGTTTATCGATATAATCCGTTTTTTGGTAACATTGTGATTTCATCAATTAAAATGAGAGAAGCGTTTCGTAAATTATCTGCTTCAGGTGAATTAAGACGCATAATTAGACTGAAGTATCAAGCAGTGGAGCTGGAAGTTTAAAACCGCTGTGGACTGTCCTTCAACAGGATGACAAAAACAATAAATGTATGCAAACATTTTCCATTAAAAATATGGCATCATCTATTAAACAGTTATTCCATTCGTCATCAGATTCAAGTAAGCCCCTTGGTTGCTGCAACTGCACTTTTGAAAGAAAGGTGCAAGATGTTGCCTACTGTTCGCAACGATTCAAAACTTGTTGCACCACTTGCATGTAGAAGCAAAATTCTCAAATAAAATCGCTCTTCATCCTTTACTCCAACTGTATACAGTCTAGAGACAACTTTATCACCGCCTCGCTTTCTAACTTGCCAATTCCCTTTGAAAATACGTAGTGATGAGGAATTTCTGTATACAGATATTGTCTTGTATTCATGTCACTTTCATTGAGCTTGAACCATGATTGTAGTTTAGTTGATCCTGTTTGGGTTCGTAATAATGCTGCTTCCTTATTTCCTTCTTGAAAGATGACTCTCTTTGCTGATTCGGTAGGTGAACGAGAAGTCTCATGACAGTATGTGATTTATTATGCATCGGAGATTCTCGCAAACGCCAAATTGCTTCTGGCGCACTCACATCACGACAGTTAGTAAAATTAGTGATCTCATTGTATCTTAATGTTGGCTCTCCATTAGATGTTATTGCAATATTTGCGTAGTCAAATCCCTTAAAGATGTATTAGTAGATGTATTTGATGTAAAGTACATATATGTACAATATATATAAATAAATAAAATTTTATGTTTTTCAATGAGAGTTCATTGAGAATACTTTTGTGAGCATCGAACCCGAACCATTTTCTATTCGAAGTTTGTTGTTAACAGGTCAACACCTATATCACTCAGGCTACTGAGTAGTTCGGGCTAATCATTTACAGATGGCAATAGGTGCAATAAGTCATGCTGTGCCTGACTGTCAGTAGTTGTCACTAATAATAAAGGAATCATCAATGAACTTTAAACGAAAAGTTTGTGTAATAAGCAAGGTCCGTTAACCGTTACTAACTCGAAACTTTTACCAGGAGTCACCGGTTTTATTGCAACATCTTCGGCCTTCTGAAACCGCACGAGGTAATCAGAACTTCGGTCCTGAAAATTAACTCAACTCCCAAATCAATCTCTAACTTGACCTCTAAACTGAATCTTCTACTTACTTCAGCTTATTTAATCTTCAATTTAGCGAAAATTAATCTCAAAATCTCACAAATTTTGAATAGTAAATTGAATTCTATGTAACTCAACATGCTCCGATCTTATTTGTACCCCAATGCTATGCAAATTTAGAAAACGTCAAAAACAAATATAATTTTGGTAAAATAAATCACTAATTCTGTAACAGGATGTAGCTCAAACCCTGATTAATTTAATATTCCCAGAAAACTCGAACAAATTTAGAATCATATAATAATCTTGAAAAATCAAGAAACAACTAAGAACCTTGATTATTTTGAAAAATATCAAGCAGATATCGCAAAATCTCGAATAATCTCGAAAATATTTAACAATGGTTATAATTTTAAATTTGGAAATCTATAAAAATCCAAAAAAAAACTACGCTTAATTCAACTCTAAGCTAAACTCGAATAATCGAAAATTCTTTAAAATATCAAAAATCTCGATTTAAATCGAACAATTCGAATAATCTCGTCGCAGATAATATCGGTGACGATCTTGTCGGACCACAAAATAAGGGCTTGCAATACCGGTATACCGAATACCGAAATCCCGGAATACTGGACGTGTTTTATAATACCGAAATTCAGGTTTTAGTTGTTCCAAATACCGGTATTTCGGTATTGTCGAAATATTAAAATTGAGTTGGTTTTTCTGTGTTTTAGTGGGTTTTTAAAATCGTAAATCAATGTCTTTTTTTTCAAGAGTATTTCATTTGATTTTTCATTCTTAAAAACCCCGTAAACAATGTGAGAATATAATTAAATCAACGGTAAAGATCAACCAGTGGTCTTCATACTCACGTTAGAACGTCTCATCCTCATGGTATAAATTGAAAAGGGATATATCTGAATTTCCATCAACATCTAACTCATCATTAGTTGTTGCCAAATCTGAAGCAAAAAACAATAATCACTTATCTCAAACGCAAAGACGAACTTCCGGCCAAAATGACAGCAGTTGTTGGACTACCATTTAACAATTTTGTCACATCAGTAAATTTAAGGAAATCGTTAGCCGCCCTTAATCTTTTTGTTCCAAAATCATCCATACGCACGATTGTTTTGAAATGCGGTGAGTATATTCGTGGCAATGTAATAAAAAATTGGAATTGTGTAAAATATACAAGGCAAATTTAGCCTTACGTTTGATGAATGTTGAACATATGATAAGTAACGACAGCGAATCTTCAGTTTCTGAAGAAATGTATAATTTATTTAAACGCGGCTGACAGTTTTTATCACCGATATCGGTAAATATATGTATATACATATTTCAATAGAAAATCATATACCGATATTATCGTTATCGTCGAAGTACGATAATGACTTATAGCGTTTTTCGATTATATCGGTAATGTCGTCGTCGATACCGATAAGTCGTCGCCGGTACTTTAACGATAACGACAATATCGGTACAAGCTTTTCGATTGGAACGTCTTCATCGATATCGGTGGCGATACAAAATTACAAAACCGGCATCTGTCAGTTGCTATGACTATCTGCACCCTTATTCTAAAAACAAGAAGAACTTTATAATTTTTTACACAAAAATACGTTACATTGTTTTTCGATTCTCTTTTCGATTAACGTTTCGAAAAACGATTTCTATTGAAGCAGTCTTGGCTACATCCCAAAATTAAAATAAAATATCTGTCAGAATAGGATTTCTCAAACGTGATCCCGGGATCCAGGTCTCAAAAGGATAACCGGGAAATTCCGGGATTTACCGGGTTTCAATTTTTTCAGTGATAGTAGTCTTTTAGGCAAAATCCGCACAGGAAATTTAGAGATTCTCAAATGGAATTCTGGGATTTCTGTATCAAAAGTGTGACCGGGAAATCCCAGGATTTCCCGGTTTCCGATTTTTTTATAGACTCGTTTGACTATATAACGGCATAAGAATGCTATATTACAGTGAAATCTAGGCTTAAGAACCTAATTGGGGATTGGCCTGTCTTTGATTTCCGATTATCCATTGGATCGAAAATTCCGAATATAGAAAGTTTAAATATCCCGTATGTAAGTATATCCATCAATAGCATTTTCACGTCAAATTCGGACCGAATAGGAATGAACTTGATTATTTATTAACCGATTATGATGAAATCCAGCATATGTACGATGGAAATGGGATTCTAAAATGATTTTCAGATAAAGTTCTGGAATATGGCCAATTAGGAAGGAAATTGGTGATTTCTTTTCCGATTATGTTGAAAGTTAGTATGCCTGATGGAAATGAGATTCTTAAATGAATTTTAAATGATGATCTGGAATATGACCAATTAGGAAGAAACTTGACCGTTTTATAATCGATTATGATGAAATTCACGATGCACGATGGAACTAGGAATCTAAAATTAGTTTTAGATGAAATTCTGTAATATGCTTAATTAGGAAGAAGCATGGCTATTTAATAATTAGTAGTTCGATTTGTTTGATGGAAACAGGGTTCTATAATGGCATTTAGGAGAAGTAGTGGAATACGGTCAGCTAGGAGGGAACTTGGCTGTTTATTAACCGAATACGATGAAACCCGGTTTGGTGCAAATCTGACTCTGCATGTTGTAAGAAATATTTTTTGTACCAAACAAATTCTTTCGACACTTCAGGGAATAAGTTCTTGATTTTACGAGATAACTTTTAGGTGCGAATTTTTCAAGTATTGCAGTTTTTACTTCTTCTAAAATGAATTTGGCCATATCTTAACCGATTATGATGAAATTCGATATGTGCAATGAATACAAAATTATTAAATGATTTTTAGATGAGGTTCTGGAATTTCAACTGGAATTTTATCAAAACCACATGTGCGCTTTTTTCTTGTACGCTCGAGACCCTTTCTGGTCATTGTCGTTTCTTATAAAACATGAGTTAAATTCTATTTTCGAATTTACGATAGTCGATATTAACACTTTGCACCTTTACACCAAGCACCCTGTATACATTTTAGTGTGATTTTAGTCAGAATTTCCGAAATTTTTGAACTCTGAATTTATTTTATCGAGAACTTTGTTACAAGGCTTAAACTTTTGTTGTCACTCTGGTAAATATTCCATTTAGTTTGTCCTCTGGTAAATATTCCATTTAGTTTCGGCAATAAGACAGTCTTTCTTTAGGGTGAAATGATAATAATGAGTTCAAGATAATATTAAAGTATTCATCGTGAGCAAAACGATTTTCATGAAAATATTTTTTTATCCATTGTAAAATTTTTAAACCGCCTTGTAATTTTCTTGTAGCATGTATTTTTATTCAGCCAATCGATGTTCAAAGATATACAAAAATTATTGTCTGATTAATCACGTACTTAGGAATGAAATTAGGAGACAGACGAATGTATGTACAGCGCATAAAGAATTTCCTAATGAATGTTATTTAAGCGAATCGTATTTTTTTTTCTTTTTTTAAATCAATTGAAATTGTGTACCTTTGTACAGATATGTGCGCGCGCGGCTACCTTTACACGATTTGATTGTTTAGAAAAGTTACAAGTATTTTTTTTTTTTATAAATAATTGATTAATTTGATCAATATACCGTTTTCAAGTATTGTGTTAACGGTTTGATACGATTTCACGACTTTCTTAATAAGGATGTACGCATACAATCCATCTGCCATAATATTGTATTTTTGATGAAAGGATATTAAATTTACTAAAGATTAGTAATTTAGAAAGTGCCGGAATCATGTTAAAATTAATTAATGTTCGCCAAACTATATTTATAAAACATCATTGATTTAAACATAAACAGGTAAGAAATGTAAATAATAAAAATAAAAAAATGATGTTGGGCAAATTAAAAACATAAGAATTTCACAGAAATACTTATGTACCTATATGTTGAATGTTGTTATGTTGCGAAATAAAACAGCTAAATTTATAATACACATAATTGCATGTCTTCGCGAACAATTTATGTATTTATGTTATATGTAGAATGTATAGATATTCAAAGTGGTTTTCGCATCTTTTTATTTCAGAAATATCGAGCAAAGATAAGAAGAAAATTAAAAACTAAAACAATCGTAAATTAAATATACATACATATATGTATGTATATACACATTGAGCTTAATTATTGTGCTTTTTAACGTTTTTTCTTTTTTGTACAACTTATACGAGCGTATTATGGATATGGAATGGTAAAGAAAATTATGTGTCGACGAGATATTTAATATCCAAATTAATTCGTTTGAAACTAAATCCTCATATATATGAGAATCTTCGTCGCACAAATTGACCATAAAAAGAATTCAATTCAGAACAATAAATATATTATGGTGATATATATGTACACAGGTGTAACTCGTATGACTACCAAAATTTGTTAAACGATAAAAATTTATCATCTTTGAATCAAGATTTACTTTGATTAATGACTCTTTCGCAAAATGATACCAAATATGAGAAATATTTCGATTTGGTTTTGGTTAGGGCGTTATGCGATGTACCCCTGTACAAAAACGATTTTTTTTTCTTCTTAAAAGCAGCATTTTGATTGATTGAACGTTATAAAGGTATATCAAGTTGTTTCAAATGTTATGTTACCATATTAGAGGAATGTTGAATGACTAAGCACTACAATTTTGGTTAGATGATCATCAATGATCGCATACTTAAGTATAAAACTTCTTATGTTTTAGAGACTACTACGTACAACATATTTGTAGCTTGGCTTTTGAAATAAAATATTATAAATGTTAATCCTGTAATTAATGATTTTGTTACGATTCGCTTTTAAACTTAAATACATATTTCTTTTGAGACTTAAGCCGTATGTAATTATTTTGTTGTCAATTTTTTTTTTTCGGTTAGATAGGTTTATGTGGTGCTTTTTAACATTTGTATAGTATACGAATTAAATTATATAGTTTGAAACTTGACAGGTTATAAGGCAGCTGGTTTATCGAGAATGAGTTTACTCAATACTTAGAACAAAGAAATAATTTTGCGTTAGGAATTTGCATTATTTCATCACAAAATGTGTAATTTTGCGGTGTCAGTCAGTCATTTCTATATTCAAGTTATGGGCGGGGTTAAAGTATTATACCAAACGCAACCAGACTTACGTGGTTATTTTTCGGTAAACACTTGTTATACAAAATCGAAGCTCACTCAATTGGAGTTATTTACATAATCTTTAGTTTATCAGTTCGATGAGGGCAATCTCCGATTATAACTTTGTAAGGTTAGGGGGCTGGAAGTATTCCCCACAAATCTCATGGTGCGGGTACTTCTCAGGGTTGATTTGAAGACCTTATATTTGTTTCCAATACTTTCTTGAGGATATATTCTCTGCGTTTGTCCGATTTAATTGGGAATGATGCCAATTCGGATCGGAGTAGCTTACCTGGAATTTAATTACTCAATAGCTTTTATTGTTCAAATTCGAAGACTACTTAGTACATACTACCAAATATAATATTTTATCTACCATTTAAACTGGACCAAATGCTATCAACCAACGTGACATCAACAGTTTTTTTGTACCATGTAATTTTTTTTGTATTTACTTATTTTATTGCATAAACAAAAGCCTTGCAGAAGTAATAAAATGAGGAGAAAATGCATTGATTGTTCCTTTGGTGAAAGCAACAAATGGATTTTTGCCACCGCTTCAAATAAAACTCGGAATTATGAAAAATTTTATAAAATCAATCTTGAAGAATATTTTCTTGTCTATCTTGAGCTGCTTGATCATTGGTGATAGTTGCAATTTTTCCCTGAGCTACCCGAATTACTACTAAGGTTACATAAAAATGGCATTCATCAAGTCTTCATCGGAGACTAGCTTCATCTAATCTTGTGAACACGAGGTGTAGGTGGTAGATGTGTTCCTTCTCGGACTATCCAATTATGATCGATAACGTTGAAATATGAAGAACGCCTTCGGTGCCTTTGATCAGCTGTTTAATAAATGTTTGGAAGATGCAATGGCAGAAGATGTTCCAAATTGAGTACGATTACTACGAATGAACCATTATGAGTGATAATTGTTTGAGACTCTGCCAAAGCCTAGTCGTCTGTGATTTGTTGTGGCGACGACTGTCACTAATCTGTTGTGGCCAACTAGTTCAAAATATACTACCGGCCATAAAATACACTACCGTCAAATACTAATTATAAAATAAAACTTTATTTTGTGCTTATACAAATAACTTGAACAGTTGTAAAAACGTCAATATGCCCACCATTCGCATATACAGCTGCACACAATCTCGGCATTCTTTCTAACAGCTTCGCCAGTGTTACTGGCTCTATTTTCTTCCACGCATCCTTTAGTTGCACCAAAAGTACTGTTGCTGATGTTAGAGTAGATTTTTGAACATGTCGGTTGAGTTCCTCCCACAAAAGCTCGATCGGATTGAGATCTGGACATGAATTTTGGTCGCCTCATGAGTCAGTGAGGTGAGAATTACCGGATCGTGATGGTATTGGTTATTGTGTGTGTGTTCGAATGCTCTTTTATGCGTTATGCTCTTTAAGCTCTTTTAGTTTATCGTTTGGTCATTTTTTGATGTTTGTAGAGATTAGTAGCGCTGTAAAAATTATTTTCTTTTGTTTTTTTTTTGTGAATAAATTAATAATTTTAAATTTATTAAAACGCATTCGCATATCGGTTTTTTTTATTACGACCGCAAACTAAAAATAAAGCGGTATATTGAGTATTTCGTATTTTATAAGAGAACACGTTTTTTGCAACTTTTAATAATAAAATCGAATCGAGTCACTCAATATTGAAAAATCATCCTTTACATTAATTATTTGTAGTATTTTTCGTTGGATTCATCGCAATTTTAAATAACTAAAATTTAAATTATTTGGACAATATTTCTGTATTGCTTATTATCAAAGATTGTTAGTATTATTTTATAAGATGCATTTTTCTCATTGGTCAATTCACTATATTGCAAATTATCGTAACATTAATCAATTTGCGTTATATTCACAAAATAAAAAAATGCATTTCTTTAGTTTAACTTAATATTTATTAATTTTTTAATAATTTATAATAAAAAACCGATTTATTATAAATTAATAAAAAATTAATAAACAGACATAATAAGTTAAAACTAAAGAAATACATTTTTTTAATATACAATAATAGTTGAACAATGAACAACGCACAAATGTAAATTCTCCTGCTTCATAGCAAGTGAGATTTTCTCACACGCGCGCACAAGCACCAAAAATTTGAACCGATTCAACCGATTGGCTTATTTTTGATACTTACCGTCACAAAACGATACACTAATCCAAAGAACGTAAATGATAGCACACAATTACAAAATGTATATTATACGCCTTGTACGTATACAAAATTCTCATGAGGCAGTGAGGAATTTTGCGACCAAAATTCATGTCTTGAGGCGGCCATTTCATAACAACAATTTTCCCCTTGTGCTCCAGTTGTTCTAAATACTCACGGCATAGTTTGGCAGTGTGTTTTGGATCATTATCGTGCTGAAAAACGAGAATTTTTCACCGATTATTCGTGTTTCAGATGAAATGGCATTACTTTTCAAAATCTCCCTATAGCCTTCTTTTCCAAGGATATCATCTATTTTGATGAAATCACCCACAGAGGTACCGCTAAAACCACCCCAAATCTTGAATGATTCTCCTCCATGTTTTATTGTTGGTGTAATCCAGGATTCAAGTGCTCGTTCCCCTTTCAATCTACGGGCAAATGTTCTTCTGTTTGAACCAAAGGTGAGAAATTTAGACTCGTCGGTCCGGAGCATTTTCTTTCAATATTCCAACGTCCAGTCTATATGCTCTTTCGCCCGAGACTTTTCAAATTATGTATATCCAATGTTACGAAGATGTTACGTTTTTTGTTCGAGACAATTTTGATGTTATTGGTTGGATTAAATAAAATTACAAATTTAGTTGAAAATGTCTTGTGGTGTAAATTTTTCTTTTTTTTTTTTCTTAATTTGGATTAATTTTAAATTAATGGTAAAAACTTATACCGGTAAACCGTAAATGTGTCGTGTCCCCTTAGAACATGTAAAGCCGCTTTTTGTAACAGAATGGAAATAAGAAGTTAGTTGAATTTTAAAGTGGCTCTCATATTGAGCATTACCAGTTTTAATAAATATTTAAGCCTAAAAGCTCTTTAGACTATTTGATTTGGTAACCCAAATCAGCTCGTTTGCAGCGTTGTTACCTCATCAGGAGGTACAAGTCATCACTGTGCAACGCATTTGGAAAGATTATTTGACTAAACAGTTCCCATTCTATTATCATTTTTTTTTCATAACCCTTCCTTTGCGTTAATGGCTAACAATACCATGGTAACCCAATAAGATGCCTAAATAAGTCATCTGTGTAATTGTATCAACTCCCGTCCAGATCCAAACGCCATATATATTACCACCGTTCTGTTCGTTAGGCTAAGTAGCAACACAAGAAGAAAAAAATGCATGGATATTTTATTCAAATATGCCACGTTTTGTGCGTGTTATTCACCTAGTTTCATTTTGAAAAACAAAAATAACCAGTGGTTGGGGCTGCTGACTTAAATTTTCACGGATGCACTAAATCGATTTGATTTTTATGTTTTTTTATTAATTAATTAGCTTGGTTATACCTTGTCGCATAGTTGCTGAAAACATTTCTGCAAACATTTTTAATTCGCGTTTACCTGAGAACCAGAATTCAAACACGTATTGGTAAATTACAACTGGCTAAGGTTTTAATCTATACTTTTAATCTAAACAATTAATCTAAACTTTTCGGTTGATCGACCCGATAATAACCGATCTTTACCGATAAAATTTATTTTGAATTATTTATTAAATTTTGTGAAAAAACAATTATTTCTCAAAGCTTTAGAAACAACTAGCAAATTGTCAGTTATTGTACGGAAGTGAAGTTCTTAGCAAATAGCAAAAAATGTAGAAGCCTGAGTAAAATAAATAGTAGACATTTAGGCGATTTTTGTTTAGCCGAACAAACGATGGAAGTGACTGTACGATTTTCCGCCGACGAAATTTGTTCAACAAAAATCAAAAGTCCCAAAGTCAAATGATTTTTCTCGAAATTCCGTAGTATGCACTTGATGTAAAAATTATCAAATGGCCGGTCCGTGGGGTAGGCCATATAAATAACAAGCAGTATTTAATTATATGACCGACCACAGGGTCCAGCCATTTCATAATTTTTTCATCAAGTGCATACTACGGATATTCGAGAAAAATCATTTGATTCTGGGACTTTTGATTTAACAAATTTCCTCGGCAGAAAATCGTACCTTGAAATTCATCCTAAAATTCACTCCAAAATCAATCCAAATTCTCCATAAAATTCATCAAAAATGTTCCCCAAATTTACTTTAAAATTCTTCCTAAAATTACGACAAATTAATTCTAAAATTTACCCTTAAATTTAACCCACAAGTCACTCTAAAATTAACCCTAAAATTTTACTTTAAAATTCATTCTAAAATATATCCTTAACCTCAATCTACTCTAGAAATCACCGTAAAATTCACTGCAAAACCCTCTCCAAAACTAACCCTGAACTTCACTCTAAAATTCCAGAATTTAGAAAGCGAAACCCCTTCGAAGCTTAAATAAGAATTTTATCAAATTTAAGAATTCTAGAGTTTGGAAATTTTAATAGTGGAAAATTAATTTAGGATTTTACAAATTAAATTCAAATTCATCATTTATTTGGAATTTGGAATTATTGTTTTTAGAAATTAACGAATTTTGTAACGTAGTTTGGAAAGGAAAGAAATTAGAAAATTTAGAAAAATGCGAGTTTAAAGATCTAAAGCTTTAAAGTTAGTATAAACTTAGAAATTCGTCAAATTTAAGAATCCTAACATTTAGAGAGTGTTTACAAACACTTTTGAAATTTAGAATTTGTATTAGGAATTAGTTAATTTAGATATTTAATACTAAATACAATACATTAAATTTAAGATTTTCGAAATTTAGAAAATTAACAAATACCTATTATTTGCAAATTTTAGGAATATGGAAATTTAAATCATTTAAAAATACAAAAATATAGAGTATTATTTAGAAATGTTGATTTTAGTAACATGTACAATGTACGGATATTCGAGAAAAATCATTTAACTTTGGGACTTTTGATTTTTGTTGAACAAATTTCGTCTGCGTAATATCGTACAACATTTGATGCAAATATTGCTTGTTATTTGTATGGCCGACCCCAGGGATCGGCCATTTGATAATTTTTACATCAAGTACTACGGACATTCGAGAAAAATCTTTTTTGGTTTCTTTTTTGAACCGTCACTGAATTGTATTATAATCTATTGGGTATTGCTTTATTTATCGACATTCATGCGTATAATTTGTATTACCACTACATATATGTATACGAAAAATTTGTTATTTTTTTGCTAAGTTTTTCACAAGCATGTTATTGTACATATTTGTAATCCATCCACCTTTCAATTTCACCTTCTCGAGTAACCTCTGAGTGCGGATTATGTATCTCTCGTTTTTCGAGCTAAGAGTATCGAAAACTCAATTTACAAAAACCCAATCGCGCACCCAAAATTCGCGAAACTCGTTTAATACTTAAGTACATTATCCACAACATCTGAAAGTCATTCAAAAGAAGAGCCTTAAGTACCTATCAGAACGTACAATTTTGAGCTCTTTCCAAATTCGGGGTCAAAAATAGGGATTTCTATTTAAAATGACCTTGAAGGTCAAAATCAAGCTCGAATTGAAGGCCATCCAATGTCCCCTCCGAACCTAACAACTTTTTTAAAGGTTATTTTTGGATTAGATTAGTGGCTTCCCTGACGAGATATTCAGGTGCTTAGTTTAAAATGGGATACCCTATACAATACAATACACACATTTTAGATTTTTTTTTGTCGAAGTATTGTATATTCAATTTTTTGTATCACACTGTTTTAATAAATGAATATTTAGGCTCCAGAAATTCCGGTCCAAAATATTTCAGTCAAAAAACGAAAGGCGTTCAGTCAAACAACTAAAAAGGAGTTACAAGTAAAATCTTTCTTCGGGAATATAGTCAAAAACAATTCAGTCAAAAAACGAAAGGAGTTTGACTGAAATGTTTTAACAGCTGCAAATGGCTTTCTAAAAAATGCACCTCTCACTCCAAATTTGGAGCCGTAATAAACATAATTAGTAAAGAGGATGAATCAAAACGTGAAGCCATTTTGAGTTCTTAAACGGTGATTTCGTGGAGAACGAAGAGGACCAAATGAGGACCAAAACTGTCCTCTTTATTTAAATAAAGAGCCTAGATTTTTCGATGCTATCGCTGTCTTTCTCACCATAGGGAAGCAAGGCGTTTGCAATACACTCTTTATTTATTAAAATAAATTAAAATCTAGCAGCCATACATTATAATTTTACCAAACAAAACGTTTCGTCTAAACTAAGGCTCGTTGCACATTTCAGCTAAGCTAAGCGAGAAATGTAGTTTTCGTTAGCTTTGTTAGCTCGCCTAGCTCACCCCTTTGCACTTTCCAGCTGATAACTAGCCTTATACAAACATACATTGCTGATTTTATATCTTCCAATTAAAATTTTTTATTTTCAACCGGGGGATAAGAATTTAGCTCATATCGCTTAGCTTAGCTTAGCTGAAATGTACAACGGGCCTAAACCTTCAATAATACTAAAAATATCTATTTGCGCGGTGAATTTAGCAATAACATATTGGAACGATAATGTGGCACCAAACAAAACATTTATTTGAAAAGTCATTACACTTCCGATTTATCGATAATAAAAAATTCGAGGAACAAAAATTGCAAATTAAATTTAAAATTTGCAAAATATTTGCACTTTTCACTTATCACTTTGCATATTTTTTACTGCTTGGAATATAATAAAACGCAAAATTAAAAAAATTTGAAAGGATCGGTCCGTCGTAGTGATTAAAACCCTGAATCACCAAAAATGGTGTTTGTACAAAACCACTTTTCTCGACGTTTTGAAGGACCTTAGTCCGAAAATCAAAAAAAAAATGTTCGTCCGTCTGTCGGGATGTCTGTATTCACGATAACTCGATAACGGCTTGTACGAATTGGAATAATTTTTCGCTATGTTCAAGAATTGACTTAAAACCACGTGTATATTAATCCGTGAGTTGGGTTTGGGATCAAATTGGGGCTTGAATTGGAAATGATTCAGTAGTTCAATTGAGGATTGCTTTGAGTAAAGTGTTGAGTTGGGGTTAAGCGAGAAGTTTGGTTGGGATTTATTTGAGTTTGATTCAAGGGTCGAATTCGAGGCTAGATTGAGTTCATGTAAGCATGTTGTTTTTGAACCGTTCTGATTAAGGGATTGCCTTGTGCGTTGAGTTTGGGGTTGAGTTGGAGTGTAGGAGCACAAAGTAAAAAAAAAAATTCTGACAAAATGCTTCTGTATATGTACATATGAGCTTTTATAACGGGATTTGCCAAAATTATACAAATCCCAATATTTGTAAACCAGTCAGTGTAAATTTAGTTAGACACACATTTTTAAACAAGGTTGAATGAAAATTCAAACAATAATGCGAAACGAATCATAATTTCAAAAAAATTTCGACGAAGGCAGCAAACTGATAAAATTCGAAAAATTTACTTAAATTTTGTTGTACTAATTCTCTGTGGTCGAGATACGAGAAAGAAAAACCACTTTAAACAGAAATGTAGAATACAATAATTAAATAATAAAAGACAGGAGGATTACAAATGGTCACCAAATAAAATTGTTTGATTTAAGCTGAAAATTCATATAAATAGCGAGTCCATCAAATTTCCTACTAAAACGGTCATTTCAAAGAAATTATAATTGGGGACTGTGTACACTAACTTGAATTAAGTAAGCCGGTTGAGCAATTGAATCAGCTCGTCAATATCCGAGCAAATGCTTCTAAATAGCTTTGATATCAGGTTGGATAAGGTATCACTTCGGTTGTTCATGGAATTAGTGTCATTCAGATTGTTCACAACTTATTAGGTGACATTTGACAAATTTTATGCAAATCTTTTGACGAAGACACTCTAATCCATTGTTGTACTTTTTTTCTATACTTCAAACTGAGACCACTATCGCTGTGTAAGTGTAACCGACTACAAGTAATTGTGTGTTGGGCCAGTTTTAAACAAATATTCCCTGAAGATGTTTAAACGCCTGTCCAACCCTACAATACATTTAGCTAAGACCAATGATTTTTCTTACTCTGCGAGAAATACGACTGGTTAAAGACTGATATTTCTTTCCTTGTTGAGATCACGGACGCCTGTAATATTCAATCCAACCTTTGACACTAGCAATGGTAAATCTCATTTAAAATTTCGCTCAAACCAGTACAGCACCACTGAAAAATATCAAATAACTTAGAACTGGTTCACGTTTGCTTGAGACTTCATCTAATCAAACAACAAAAAAAACGAAATTTCAATTTCCCGCCAAAACCAAAAAAACCAGTTATAATTGGAGTTTCTTAAAGACATTATTACATTAAATAAAAATAAAAAAAAAAAACGAAACATGTTCCAAATATATGTATAAAATAACAAACAACATAACAGAACCCAACAACAATAATCATCGTAAGACCAACATTGACGCGCACACCGCACATATCACAAGACGATGTTGTTGTTGTTGTTCTGCGGCGGCGATGCTCGCGGAGAGATTGTGTAAGAAAAATTATTATCCAATTATACGTCTATTACTTAGCTATGCAATACCAAATTTTCACCTGGACACAGTACACAAATATTTTCTTAAATTAAAACTAAAAACAAAACAATTAAATTTTTTTTTTTTGTGTAAGAAAAAATTTTGTTTTCGTCAAATTTTGCGCTCAAGAATTTGGTATTCCTTTATTTTGAAGGTCATACGCTACTTACGACTGTGATGGAACAACAACAGCATCGTTGTCTTTACGCGTAGTATATACAGAATAGACACAAGACATAAACAGACTTTTGTTTTCATTTTCCATTGCATTGAATTTCTTTACAACACCGTCATAAATATATTGTCTCCTTGAATCGTCGCAGAGAGGACCAAAAATAAAATATTAAGTTGTTTATAAAAAGATGAAGACAAAAAAAAAATGCGGTTGTGATACTGTCTTATATATTGCACAAAAACAACAACAAATTGAAACAAGAAAATAACGACATTTTTTTATACTTAGGCTGCGGTCGAATTCTCGAGTAAATCCGCAAAATTCGGTAAATGCATTTACCTTTTTTTGCTGGAGAGTAAAGTAAATAAAAAATGGTAAATATTTTACGTTTAGATAGTTTATTCTTTATTGTTATAAGAATTTAACGAGTAAAAAATAGAAAAAAATGCGTAATTTAACAGAAAACGAACATTAAAAATCTAAATTTACCGCAGTAAATGATTTACCCGAGAATTCGACCGCAGCCTTAGTTTCAGATTTGTCTTGAGTTCTATTCATTTGTTTTTTTACCCTCTTATCGTTTCAGACAAACGTTGGACCAATACTACTGTCAATAAATCCATATCATGATGTTGGCAATCCATTAACATTATCATCAACGCGTACTCTACCACTTGCACCACAATTACGACGCATTGTTCAAGAAGCGGTTCGCCAACAGGCCGAAACTGGTTACCCGCAAGCCATAATTTTATCGGGCACATCCGGTTCAGGTAAAACACATTGTTCCATGTTGCTACTACGTCAATTATTCGCTGTGGCTGGTGGTGGTCCCGAAACTGATGCCTTTAAACATTTGGCCGCCGCATTTACCGTACTGCGATCACTTGGCTCAGCGAAAACCTCAACCAATTCAGAATCAAGTCGAATCGGCCAATTTATTGAGGTGCAAGTAACGGATGGAGCACTGTATCGAACAAAAATCCATTGTTACTTTCTTGATCAGACGCGAGTTATTCGGCCGCTGCCAAATGAGAAAAATTATCACATTTTCTATCAAATGTTGGCCGGCCTAAATCGAGATGAACGCATGAAATTAAATTTGGAGGGATATTCGCCGGCGAATTTACGCTATTTGCAGGGCGGTGATATTAGGCAGGACGAGAATGAGGATGCGGCCCGATTTCATGCGTGGAAAGCGTGCCTTGGAATTTTAGGAATACCATTTTTGGATGTTGTACGTGTATTGGCGGCTGTTTTGCTTTTGGGAAATGTACAATTTGTCGATGGACAGGTAAACAAACAACTTAGATTAACCTAACTAACTACAAGCATCTAATATCGTTTGTTGGGCGTGCATACTAAATTTCGCGGCACTTATTAATTTGTCCGTATGCACCCAAGTTCGAATCTGTGTGTGCCAATGGAATTTTCACAATTAAATTAAATTTTCGCTGTGATGGAAATATATACAATGGGTAATTTACGTCTGAAATGCTCTGACGATAACATGCTTGTATGCTGAGCGAAAATTTAAAATTTTTTAGAAAATTTGTTAGTTACGAAAAAATAACATAGATGGCAGAATAAACAGGAAAAAGATTTTATCAAATATTTTTTAATATATTTTAGGGTTTGGAAGTTGATGTTAAAGGTGAAACTGAATTGAATGCGGTTGCTAGTTTACTCGGTGTTTCTGCGTCGGCATTATTCCGAGGACTTACGTCACGCACACATAATGCTCGAGGACAATTAATCAAATCAGTATGTGATGCAAATATGTCGAATATGACACGAGATTCATTGGCTAAAGCACTATATTGTCGAACGGTTGCGACAATCGTACGGCGAGCGAATAGTTTAAAACGGTTCGTATTTATTTATACATTATGACAATGATTTATTCCCATTTGTAATCTGCTTTAGGCTTGGATCTACGCTGGGCACTCTAAGTTCCGATTCTAATGAATCGGTTCACAATCAAGGTGATGTTACGAGTCAGCATGCTTCAACGGTCGGTGGAAATTCAGGATCAAAATCGATGGCAGCGCTAAATAATGCGGTACGACATGCGACAGATGGATTTATTGGTATTCTCGATATGTTTGGATTTGAAGAGCCAAAACCGGCACAATTGGAACACTTGTGCATAAATTTATGCGCCGAAACGATGCAACATTTTTATAATACGCACATATTTAAGAGTTCGGTTGAATCGTGTCGTGACGAAGGTATAATCTGTGACACCGAAGTGGATTATGTTGATAATGTACCGTGTATTGATTTGATATCATCATTGCGTACCGGTCTCTTGAGTATGCTGGATGCGGAGTGTTCGGTGAGGGGAACGGCAGAAAGTTATGTCGCGAAAATTAAAGTTCAGCATAGAAATTCGTTGAGGTTAGAAAATCGAGCGACTGAGCCGCATGATCCAAGAATATTTGCAATTCGTCATTTTGCGGGACGCGTCGAGTACGATGCTATCGATTTTTTGGACACAAATCGGGATGTTGTGCCAGATGATTTAGTTTCAGTGTTCTACAAGCATACTTGCAATTTTGGTTTTGCCACACATTTATTCGGCAGCGAATTGAAAGCCTTATATTCAATGGACAGTGTACCCAGAGGTTTAAGTTTTCGTATCGCGCCGACTTCACATTCAGATTTACTTAATGGCGATGAACCAGTTTCGACTTTAACACAAGATTTTCATACCAGACTCGATAATCTGTTGAGGACGTTAGTGCACGCTCGGCCCCACTTTGTTCGATGTATTCGGAGTAACATAAATGAGATGCCAGGTCGGTTTGATCGAACTACGGTTGTGCGACAAATTCGGGCCTTACAAGTTCTTGAAACGGTGAATCTGATGGCAAGCGGATTTCCACATCGAATGAGATTCAAACAGTTTACCAGTAGGTATCGAATGTTGGCCCCGTTCCGCCTGCTACGTCGGTGCGAGGAAAAAGCTATTGAGGACTGTAAACTAATTTTGCAATATGCGCTAGAACATCCATCCGATCTGGATGGATGTGTAACGTTGTCGTGGGCCCCCGGGAAACGGCACATATTTTTGAGTGAAGGAATTCGACAACATCTGGAAAAACTGCGTACGGATATCCGGACGAGAAGTGCAATTTTAATACAGGCCACATGGCGAGGTTGGCAATTACGACGGAGAATAGGAACAGCACGACGAAGTCGAGATATTCTGCTGAATAAAACCAATGTGCTATCGAATACTATACCGAGTGCAGGTAATTAAGCTTTAAAGTATTTGTTATTTTAAATTTTTGTAATTTTAAGTTTTTTATTTAGCTCCACGTCCCTCAACCAATAACAACAACTCGACAACGAATCAATCGAATAATAATACCGGAACAGCAACACGACCACGTCCTCAACCGATTGCGGGCACTCCGCCACCAGACCCCAATGAAAAATGTGACTCGAAAATAATACAACAAACCTGCAATCTATTTGGTCTCGATTTGGTAAGTAGTTGCGAGTCATCTAGGCACAAAATATATACTCTTATACTAATAAAAAATTCGATATGAAGAAATTAATTTCGAAACAGGAACGACCACCACCGGTGCCACCATCGCGACCGTATACCGTGACCGGTAATTCAAAATTAGGCTACCCTCAAACCCGAATCATGAAAATGAACTTCCCAGAGGATAGTACAACAACGACGGGTGCAGAACAATTACGAAAAGGTGAAGCTGTGACTGTGATTGGGGCATCAAATCGGCGCGGTCACCTAATTGTAGAACACAATGGGCATAGTTTACATGTACCATTCCAATTTATGGAGTTGGTGAAAAATGCACCACCTCCTGTTAATATTTAATTTTCTATTTAGAGAACCTTAAGTTTTTTTTTTATATCTTCAGAGACTGTACATAAGAAATGAGATTATATTTTTGAGACTTTTTAAGTTAAATCGTAATTTTAGTTAATAGATGTCAGTTAATTAAAACAAAAGTATTAAATACAAAATGGCGGTCGGCCGCAACATTTTAATTTAGACTGACATACACACACACACAATACTTCCATTTTATATTGAAAATATTTAGTGAGTAGCAATTAGATACTTTAGATTACAATTAGATAGTAATAAAACGAGAGATGTACGCGTGCACTTCAATTACTGTACAGATAAATAATAAACAAAATAATTTTGCCATAATTTTAATGAAACCCCATCCCCCTCCCATTATACCTATTTCGAAATTTGCCCCCATCTTATGTAAAATAGTAGCCGATTAAATAAAATCCGAAACGAATCAAAATCAAGCGATAGTGACTAAATATTATAATTTAATTTAATTAATTTTTAAATATTTAATTCTTAAGTGCCAACAACCATTAAGCTTAATTTAAAGTAAAACAAATAAAACGATCGGAATAAATTTTGTAAATAAATTTTAAGTTTTCGTTTGCCGGCATTTTGTCGGATTTTCATATCACACACATACACACACTACAATGTAATTAAGAGTTTATTATTATTATAAATTTATGTAATTTAATTATAATAAATAAAAACACCATTTTATATAAATATTAAAGGAAAGTGTTTAATTTGAGATGTAAAGCTGTTTATTTTATTAGATCACAATGAAACGAAATTTGGCTACTAAAGGCGTTATAAAAGACGATCCGATCTCTGGCAACGCGATCGGACAGTAAAAATGAAAAATAAAAGTCACTTACCACTTTAATACCACCAATAACCGTTATTCGGATATTTTAAGATACCACTTTGTTTCTCTTGTCTGTTTTCAATTTATTTCACTTTTTTTTTACCAGTAATTTAATATCACTTCAGTTTCACTTTATTTTTACTGGTGATTTGTGTTTATCATCTTGAACAATACATGGGACAAACACTGCACATTTCACACAAAATACAAAAAGTAACGAGTGTTTTGCTCTGATATTTGTAAAAAAAACCTTCTGTGTTTTCTCTCTCTAATTCAGACAGCTCTAAACTCCATTTTAATCTCACGCTATCTCAAACTATCGTTAGTTTAGCCCATGCTGGCTAGGTCACCATTCCCTCAACAGAAAAAATCGTCAGGGAATCATTGGTTCAGATTTTCATCAACCGTAAATCTACGGTTAATCCCTCACTAAATAAGTATTATCTTCCATAGCATAACAATGCTTCGGCAAGTGCACCATAACTGATGATTCGGATGTCTTGTTGATCAAAATCGAACGCACACTAAACATTGTGCTCTTGCTTGACACTTAGTGTTGCTTGAATTGGTTGAATTTAACAAAACATCTGACTCCTTCTGCAAAAAAAAAACAGAAAGTTGTCGATAAAAAATGTCGAAAAATATTTTGTTCCTCCAATTGACACGTTTCCATCGGTCCACACAAATCTGAATACACACACCATGCCGAAAGAGTTGGTTTTTCCATGGCTCACAAAACACTTCATACAACTAGTATGTAATTGAAATATTGAATATTTATTGAAACTCGTGCCAGCGATTGAATGCCCTACACACCGATGCTTTTTGACACAGACGATAACAAGCTACTGGTCTCAGTACCCACCCAATTGTAAACACCATCGAATGATTTCTGCTGAACCAAATACTCACGAATTATCAATTTTTTATTTTTATTTTTTAGGAAGGAACAGGTTCCGGACCAGCATTGCCTTTACTTAGAAAAAGGTATATTTTCAAGTGCAATGCTAATTCTGTGTGTAGGATTGTACACCGCCCTACTTTGAAGTCTTACTGCTATTTCACTCCAAAACTCGTTTTTCTTTGTTATCATTCGCACTGTCTTTCTCACTGTAATCGGCTCTATCTCTTATACTCAAGAGGTGAACGACCCGTCAAACCACAGAGTAATGTATTCGGGTTGAATTAATCGCCCCCAATACCACCCAGCATACGCATTTTCTACTTTCATCAAGTGGCTAAAAGCCCCTTTCGAATATCCCATAAACCATATCCCATGTTGGAGAATATTGGGGCATTTCTTAACGTACCAGTCACGTGAGTCCCCTTTCACATTATCCTTTCTTACTTCCCATACGAACTTTTCCACATGCTTCATTATAGGGTGGTTCTTTCAAAATCCAAATGCTGGATTCAAAACGAGCAGTATACCAAATAAGAGTGTTATACTTTACACACCAAATCGAGATAGCAGGTCATCCAATCAGTTTAAAGCCAAATTCGACGAATTAATGCACCAAGGAATTTGCATACCTCAACGAGCAATTGGTCCTCACCGCTCTAAATGGTTTTAAAGAAAGACGGTTCTTGGAGGCCATGCTGAGACTTTAGGGCATTGAATGCCCTTGCAAAGTCGGACAAACATCGTTTACCTTATATTAACGACTGCGGACAAAACAAGTTTTCCAAAAATTTACATGAGGCTTTCCATCAAGTCCCATCGATCCAGCGGATGTACATAAGACAGCCATCATAACACTGTTCGGGTTATTTGAGTTCCTGTACATGTCATTTGGCCTATGTAATGCGGCCCAAACGTTCCAAAGGATCATCGCTGATTCGCTTAAGTTCTACGTGGTTTGAACATTTTTTTTTGTCATTGACAATATCCTAGTTGCATCATCCAATAAAATTTATTTCTTCATTGTTATTCATTCTTTCCTTTCTACTTCAATATTCGCTTCATTTCATACCAGAATTAAACATCATTATTCCACCACGTCCATTCACATTAATCTCTTTCATGCTACTTACCTTATTAACTCATTCTATTTCACTATCCAACTGGTTTTGAGTTACTTCATGTTCTCCGAGAATCTCATTCATCTCCTTCACCCACCTCTTATTATTCATTATTTCACGCTGTTTTTTAAAAACTGTGTTATCATTCATGATCATTTTAATCATGCATTGATCCCCACCAAAATTTTATTTTTCTAGATGTCATACAGTTCTAGTGCACTAGCCGTACCTCCCAAATTCGCATCCGTGGATAAACAGATGTCCCTCTTGGAAGTACTGCTGAAGCTTCGTAGAGCGCAAATTGCGTCCACTGCAGACATAGGAGAGATGTTCCATCAGATGAAGATAGATCAAAGAAGAAGACAGTCTCAGAGATTTCTCTGGAAAGGTTCCGATCGAGATCGAGAAACAGATGTCTTAGAAATCAAGAACAGAAACCCCCTGGAATTTGAAAAGGATTTTCCTGAAGCAGCAAGTGCAATAATCAATTAAATGTATGTCGACGATTACTTGTGCGGTGCAGCTGATGAGGAAAAATCTATAAAATTGATAAAAGATCGTGTCAACCAAAAAGGAGGATTTAAGTTTGAAGTTGTAATAATCGGCAAGTATTAAAAGCCATTCCCCAAGAATACAGATCAAATAAAATAAAAAATTTGGCAGTCAAAAGAAGAGTTATCCACGGGAAGAGTGCTCGGATTATTTTCGAACCCGAATTCAGAGTGTTTTTGATTTACGTGTAACTTCCCGAAAATCAAGAAAGAATTGCTAGATGGATCGAAGATTTCCACTAAAAGATATGTTCTACAAGTCGTTATGTCAGTGTATTCCATGATTTCTAGCTAATTTCATCGTGCATGGAAAAATCTTCATGCAAGATATCTGGAAATCTGGTGTTGGATGAGACGATGAAATTGGATCCGGAGCCTATGATAAGTGGTTATTATGGCACAAAATTCTGAAGACGGTCCCAGCTAATGTGAAAATACCACGGTAGTATTTCTCTGAAGGTGCAACTACAGATCCAGTGCAGATACTCGTGTAGCCTATTCAGCAGTCCAGGTGCAGAGGGATGCATAGTGACAACGTTGGTCATGGCTAAGACCAGAGTCACCCCCCTAAAGGCAATTTCAATACCGAGAGCTGAATTGCAAGCTGCAGTCGTGGGAAGCAGGTCGACTCGACAATCATAATAGGGATGATTAAAAATAGAAGAGAGGATGCGACCGAGATGTTAATTTTGAGAAGAAGTCAAAGCGATACATTTGCGGAGAAGTTCAAGGACTTGACGACCTTGTCATCCTGTCTGAAGGAGAAATGAATTTTCAGGATGCAAGGCCTTACCCAGAATGCTGATGAATTGCAGTTGGAGCAGAAACGCCCAATTTGTTGATTCATCATTATCACGAAAAGATGAAGCACCAAGGTCAAGAAACTGTCATCAACGAATTGAGGCAAGCTTGGGCAAATTGCGGAGTGTGTCAAAGCCCGAACAAATCCGAAGATTCCAGAGATGGGACACCAGTCACAGAGGCGTGACTGTCAAACAAAGTACTGAAAAAATATACGGAGTTGTCTTTCCGTGTCTAACCAGATTGCAGGCTCTCTCAATACAAATCGTACAATTATGGTGTTAAGGAGATTCGTAGCAAGAAGTGGGTATCCAGCTAAAATGCTTTCGGATAGTGACATGAACTTTCATGGTGCCAACAATAAAGTGAGAAAGGCGATTGAAAAAATTAAGGATGATCAGTTAACTAAGTTACACAGATGGTTCAATTATAAACAACAAAAGAGGAATAGGAATATATAACAATTACAATAATGAAACATTTAGTTATTCAATAGTATAATCATTGAGCATAAAAACAATAGAAACAATTGCGATATTAGAAGCTCTAAAAACAGGAATCAAAAATAACATACAAAATCTAATAATAATTTCGGATTCTTTATCATCTTGTTTATCAATGATAAATATAAATCAAAATAAAAAAACCAAATATTACGAAAATCAAATACATAACTTAGTGAATAAAAACAATATAATACTTACAATATTATGGATTCCGGGTCACATCAACATATCTGGTAATTCAGAGGCAGATACAGCAGCAAAAAGTGGAGCATACTCTAGAAGGATATTGGAAGTCGAAATTCCGTTGGAAGATAGCATAATAATTTGCAAAGAGAATTTATACCAAAGATGGAAAATTGAATTTCTAAATATGACGGAAAACAAAGGAATACAACATAGGAAAAACATAAAAGGAGTTACAACCATGAAAACTTGGTTTAAAAAAAAAGAGTTTGATTCAAATGCAATCAAAAGACTAACCAGAATCAGAACGAATCACACATTCGATAAAAAGTATTTACATTTAATAAAAAAAGAGGATAATAATAACTGTGAAACATGCAATATAATCGAAGATGCTAAACACATAGTTGAAACATGCAAAAAATACGACAATATAAGAGCTAAATATAACATAATAAGCAAGAAAAAATTGGAAGACATTTTAACCCATTTGATCCCACTGTACCTATACGAGTACAGAAAAATCACTAACTTTACGACGCCACTACTGCGGTATTTAATGTCAAATTTCGATTTGTATTTTACCGTTATATATGGTTTTGAGTGTGATTATCATATTTAAAAAAAAATTCATTTCGAGAAAGGATTTTGAGTGTTATAAAATATTTGAAGTACAAATATTGTACATAATTTGGTATTGGTGTGGGATCAAATGGGTTAAGTGAAAACAATATGGATGAATACAACGAATTAAATAAATTTTTAAATGAAATTAAATCTACAATATAAAACAATGTGTATTGAAGTTAAAAAATATAATAATAATAATATTAACAATAACTAAAACATTAGATAATATATACAATAATAAATATAATATTAATGAATTCTTAACCCTCAGGGTACTGACTGGGTTACCGTAACCCAGACAGATTTTGAAAGTCGCGCCATTTGAAAGGAAGTGAAAGGTGGGGGTCCGGAGTGGGGGGTAAAAAACCTTTGTGGTAGTGTCTGTGTAAGCCGTGAGTGGCAGCCTCAGTCTGCGCTTGGTGCTCGAGTGGTACGAGTTAGAAAGTTGACCTCGGGTATTTCTCACCCAGTCAGTACTAAACGTTACAAAATCCGTATTTTCGGGAGACAGAATTTTTATTTTTTTTTTTTAGTTTTGGCTGGAGTAAAGTGTTTTGGTTTGTATTATTGTGTATCCTACCCTCAAAATTATGCTCTATGCTTATGTACAGTAGAATTCGCTATAATGAACGGTCATAGGACAAATAATTTTGTTCGTTATAAACGTGTGTTCATTTTAACCAAATGTTTGTTAAATTATTTTATCCTTTACAATTTAAATCAAAATAACACTCAAATGAAAAGAATTGATTATGGAATGGAACTTGCGATGCAACTTGTTAAACCTGCGCTAGCTGCTAGACTAGCTACCCCTACGTTGCGAATAAAACTGCGCGGTATGATTGAAGATTTTTTGAAGGCGAAAGATTTACCAGAGGACATGGACATAAGACATGAATTTGTTGATAACAAAATGGCTAAACAAAAGCGCTGCAACTTGTGTCCGAGTTCTCTCGACCGCAAAACATTTTACAAGTGCCTCAAATATAATAAGGCTATGTGCAGAGACCATGTAGCCAAAATATGCTGCGAATGTGGAAATACAGTCTGATTTTGTTTTTTTTTATATTTTGAACAATAAAACTTTCATTCAACAATCAATTTTGTTATTTATTTATATTACAGTCGTGCCTTGTTACGATAAATCAATCATGGAACGTTTTATCGCTATCCTAAAAAACGGGTGATTTCAAAGTTAAAAAAAAATATAGTTTTTGGAATGGATCAAAGAACTGATTCGGCCATTTTAAAGAACAACTTTTTAGCTTTAAAATGTAACAAGAAAAATTTCGATATCTTTTTTTTTCACAAAGTTATGCAATTTTAAAAAAAAAGTGATTTTTCACAAAAAAAATTTTCAAAATGTTTAAACTTTTGAATGTATCTTTGTGTGAACAAATTATTCGATAAATCTATTAGCACCCTCGTATTTGTGACAAAATGGACTATCGATTAAAAAAAAAACGTTTCAATTGGCCAACTACAGCCCAAGATACAGCCAATCAAAGTTGCCGGGTTAGGCTAACCCATGTCAGTACTGAACGTGACTTTTTTATAGTCTGTACCCTGAGGGTTAAATAAATTAAATAATAAAAAAAAAAAAAAATATAAAAGCAAACAATAAATAATTTAATATTTTGGTGATGTAGATAGTGATGTCTAAACCAAACAAATAAATTAAAATATAAAAAAAAAAAAAAAGGATGATCAAATTGGAGAAATTCTTAGCAACAAAAGAATCTAGTGAAAGTTCATCCCACTCTTAGCTCCACACTTTGGGGGCTTTTGAGAAAGAATAGCACAAGCTGTAAAGACTGCCCTAGGAGCTGCTTTAAAACAAAGAAGTCTGAAGGAAGGAGTTTTAATGGCGCTTTTAGCCAAAGCAGAATTGCATGAAAGGCAAATATTGGACGCAAGATCAATTCAAAAGATACAGATATGATACGTGACTTCGTGGGTTAAAATTTGTCAACAAGCCCATGATTGGAAAATGGAAGCAACCGGAATTGTAGAATAATCTGCCGTAGTATTGCAGATTGAAGCAAGTAATGACAAAATATTAAAAAGTTTGGCCGCTCAGAAAGAGTTGCCAGTTATTCTTCTTTATGAAGTACCTACAGTACTTCTTTTCCGACTCCGATTTTTTTACATACCTACTTGTTCTCATTATTATTATTGTTGAAGAACCATGTGGGCGTTCAGCCACCTCGCACTGCGACCTAAAAGATCTTTTGTACTTGGACCCTGCTTAATTATCCGTCGTCAATACTCAAGCTCTTAATGAACCTGATAATAGTGCCGGCCGGTACGCGATACATACTATCTGGGCTCATTGCTCTCTCTCCTAGATGTTTACTATAGCATATACATCCCTAGAAAGACGGTAGCATTGAAACCCAAGGACTTCGAGAGGGCAGTCTCACTCCCGGATATTTCTACCCCTGCCTCGTCTACCGTTTTGATTTTACTTTTACGAGTTGCTGCGAATGGTAAATTGGTAAGTCGCATGTAGGTCACCCAGTTTTACTACAGGAAGGCTAAATAAAACTGGAGGGTGCCTGGTATCGAGAGCCCGCTTACTTTGGACTGATTAAACTATCAGCCATTCATTCATTGACATATGATGTTCCATCTTAAATTAGGGTTTTTTGTCAATGATTTCTCCTTCCAAATGGCCTTAGTTACCAGTGATTGCCACGAGGAGGCAGCACGTACACTTGCAAATTGTGACCAGGTTACCCCTTACACAATTGCACCCATCACGCAGCTCCCTAATACATGACCAGAACAACTCACATGATGCGCACTCTTTACTGGAAGGTTACGGAGCTGGTAGATTAATCTAGGTACTCAACGTTGGTCCCCTCCAATAAACGCCAAACCACCTACTTGTTATCTTATAAACATGTGTAGGTACGACAGCAGGATAAATAAATGGCGTTTTCTGTTTGTTTCTTATCAAACTTTTGTCTACACGAATTTTTGAAGAGCCATGGATCAATTTGTTGTTTTATGCTACTCTTGGAGACTCTTATACGAATGCAATGTACCACATCTAATTCACTTTTTATTTTCTTTAATCACTTACCTTTTATTGATTGGTTCATTGTTTAAAGGACATTTTTTCGTTGTACTGCCAATTTACTTCGATTTATCCAGTTTATTACGTATCGTTTTTCTCCAATTTTACAGCTTAACTCAACTTCGCAGTGACTCAGGACGAAGGTTCTACTGACTTGTCATCCGCCTAGCTAAAGGTTCAATTATAACACTGCCTCAATGTTCACTACTGGAATTACCCTTTTAATGTTATTAAATAATGAAACGTTTCATAAAATTTAAACAGCCAGTGACTTAGGTATATCAGAACGTTCGCTGGACTTGAATAAAGCTTTTAGGTATGCAAAACCTCCCTTCTTAAATTGTCAATTTTATTTCATATTTTGACCTTCATTTCACAGTCTCTTATGGATTAAAAAGCTCCGTTTTGAAAACTAGTTACTTTCCCCCAATTACCGTTTTGTTATTCTAACTTCTGCAAATATTCTTTTGGCTGGATTGTTTTAAATTCTTTCGATTGTACAAGCGATCGAAGATACAACAGCCTCGAGGTTGAAGAAAATCACACATTTATTCAAAATATAAAAATGAATTCTGTGATAAAATAGAATGTTTACACTCTCTTGATGTTTCTCTGCCATATCTGGTACTTCCAGCGGTTACCGTGAGCTTATTTGATTTGTCTAGAGATGTACTTCTACTTGTATCATGTTGAAGTCCACTACACATTGTATTATCTAATGTTTGAATTTTTTTCAGGTCACATCGTGCTTAGTTTTTCATTTAACTTCACATTATTGGACTCCTTTGTCTACAAGGTTGTACACTTTTCATTACTCTCTCGTATGAGCCTCAAATTAAGGCTGTGACGCCTCGGTTTTCCTCATTCGATTAATTTATGTCTTTTTAGTCACCACCGTCCACCCTTTTCAAACAGAAACTACCAATATGCCGTTATTACTAAAAAATGTACATGTGGAAATGTACTTCTTTTTAATAGCTTAGATTCCACCTTTTGGATTGTGAGTGAACCATTTTATGTTGAAGTTGTAGCACACATTTCAGGGGTTAACTATCTACATTATACTTGAAATCATAAACTTTATGCCATGGTTTTATACAAAATATCAGACCAAACTTTATTAAGATTACAGTAAATTATTCGCCAAAATTGTAGAAATCCGGACAATTTGCCAACATACCAACAAGAACATCATAAGATCTGGTCGCAAAATCATCTCCTTCTTTTGTGAATGTGATAATCTGTGTACGATAAAAACACTATGGTCAGGATACATTAAATAAATCAACAAAACACGATAATTTACCTCTTGGCATTTAATATTTTCTTCGGATGTTGGAATACCAATCACTTCGACCCAATCATTTAGTCCAACATTCAGTGGCTCTGATAAATTTATTCGCACATTGCGTCCATCTGTGGTGTCCGCCTTAAACCAAGTTGTCCCAGTTTCAGCAGCATTTGGCTTTAAAATAATCGAAACAACTTTACCAACGGATCGACCTAGCGCAGCCCCATTAACATAAACACGTGGAATAAAATCTGAATCCATAATTTATAAAAAAAAAACGAAGAACAAAATTCTAACAACTTTTCTTTTATTGACAAGCACCCAAGTAATTTCTTCACACTGGCGGGCTGGCGGCAAAATTTGACATTTCTCATTAAACTAGAATGTCATATGGAAGCGATATAAACAAAAACAAAACGAAATTTTCAAATTGAGCAATAAAATTCGTCTCCGTTCGGTTGGTACCTTTGTAAAAAAAAATTATAAAAAAAAAATTCTCGAGCAACATCAAAAATCAATTTCATGTTTTCTGTGTAATAATCGCAAGTGAAAACTAGAAAAATAAATTATATATTTTCTAATTTTCCATTTAAAATAGTGAAATTTATTTATATAAAATTAGTTAGAAGTTGTTTTGTCCGGGCTAGTTAATTTATAATAAGTGTGTGCGTAGTGAATTAAGAATTAAAAGACTCGAGTAAAAAAAATGGGTAAGGACTTGTCTCTGTTTTGTTGTTTTGATCGAAAGACGGGAATTTCGGTAAAATATTTTGTGTTTGTTTATATTAAATTACTCTAATGATTACTAGACGAATTATTCTACTGGATTTATATACTAAATTATTGAATAATCATGGTTATAGCCGTGTTATGTCTCATAAACACGCATATTGTGATCTAATAATGGAAAGGGCATGGTGACGTTTTGCCATCCCCAATTTCCCATCCTTTCTAAAAAAAAAATCCATTTTTCCTTTTATGTTCTAGAGTTTCAATTTTAGGAAAGGTTTGTGTTAGGTTAATGGCCTTTTAATTAATTTACGTGTCGGTACGATTTGAAATTTATTGTGCGTTGACTGATGGTTCCAAATTTGCATTTCAATTACATTTCCTTGATAATTGATAAATTGTGCCAAAAGTGTAATGATTAGCCTCTGATTTTCCGTACCTTTATGGCACGAAATCAAAATCAGCAGACCATTGCCCTTACATATCTGTAATCTTATTTTCTTTAATTAAAATACGAACAATTTTACTTTCTTTACCATTTCGAATGAAATTTAATCGTACGTGAAATTGTAATGAATAAAAGATGATTGTGCGGAAATTAGACCGTGTGAATTAAATACCGTACAGTATAATTATGCAGATGAAATGCAGATAAATCAATTTTTTAATAATTACATGACATGCATTCCGCATTCTGAACATTACTATCATTGATTGAAGCAGGATCAGTTCCATGACAGCAGACAAGATACAGTTTTAGATAATAAAATCCAATTAGTTCCATAATCAATTCAATCAAATCTCTGCATAGCTCTTGCAATAGCTGTGAAAATGGAAACCTTGTATTTCTTGAATTGGCTTAATTTTGTTGCTTTGTAGAATTGGAAATTCATTCAAATTGCAAACTGGTGATTCTTAAAATTGCAAATAACAGAATTTCTTATTTGCTTTTGCAACTGTTTAGTTTCTAACTTTTATTCATAAAATTCGAATTTTATCAAATGTTCTCCCCCAAACAAATTTCTCTAGGAACATTTTTAGCCAAATGTTTTATTTTGCCAAATTCCGTAAATTCTAAACTCTAGAATTTTTTAAATTTTATGTACTTACTTTCTTTATTTTAGCTAGAGAAGAGTAGATACCCAAATATTTAAATTCCTGAAACGAACCAAATTCTACATTCAAATTGTAAATTAACAAATCTGCTGAACTTCCAATGTAAAATATTCAAATCTTGAATTCCGAAATTGTTTTGTAATTCTCCTAATTCATATCCTAAATTCCTTACTTTAGAAAAATTCCTTAATTCTTAAACTCGAAAACATTTTAAAACTTTTGTATCCTAAACACGAAAATTTCTGAATGCCTCTTAATCTAAATTTCGGAATTTTTAAATCTTTATTCCCTTATTTTCGCAATATAAAATTTCTTAAATCCTGAAATTAGTAAATTCTAAATTCTAATTTTTGAATTCCCAAATTGACATAACCTAAATTTTAAATTTGTAAATACCCAATTCTTAAAATTGTTAAATTTTTAATTCCTAAAAATGTTCCTGAATTCCGGATGATATTAGATATTATTGGATCTTCTCTAAATAGGTCAAACATATTGTCTAACCATGTTTTCCCCCCTCAAATTTCACCTGAAATTAATTTTTCGAAATAACAGCCAATGACAATGCCAACTTAACTGGTTCACCCTGTTTATCTAAGGTTTAAGCCCACTAATTTCATAATAATGTATTCCAAAATTAGTTTAGATCCTAAAATTCTGAATTCGTAAATTTTCGAACTCTTTGACTCCTAAATTCTCAATTTTTTATTTTTTAATTCTTTGTGCCTAATTTTTTAGTACCAGAATTTTCCTAATTTTAAGTACTAAATTCTGAATCTACCTTCTTTACCTGCGAAACTTAAGCAAATTCTAAAATTGAAATCGTAAGTTAACCGATTTTTCTAAATTCCCAAATTTCTTAATTCTTATTGTTACAATTTTTATTTTAAATAAATAAATAATTTTCTAAATTCTCATTTTTAATTTCTTAATTCCGCAATTCTCGTGTGCTAATTTATATGGTTGACTGATATATTTAAGACATCTATTTCCGTATTACTGTCAAGGCCTAAAATTCTAAATTCATAAGTTTTCCAAATTCTACGAATTATATATTCTTTTCATGTCTTAAGATTTTAATTCCAGAATTTTTAAAATTGAACTTCTTAAATCCGTTATAACTTGAAAAATATTGAATTTCGAAATTACACTAGATAAAGAAGAATAGATACTAGATACCTTAAAATTTATATTCCTGAATTAGTGTCAAATAATTAAATTTCGCGTATTCCCAATTTTTAAAATTTACGAATTTCTGAGAAAACACAATTCAGAGAAATTGACAATTCTGAGAAAACACAATTCTAAGAAACAAATTCAATAAGTGATTAGAAATTTGATTCTATTTCGAATTATTGAGTCGGAAAAATAATTTTAAATATAACTTCAACGAATTTTGTTTCCTCTGAATTGTTTTTTCTCAGAATTGTCATCAAAATTTAATAAAATTTCTTAATTCCTTTAACCTAATTTTCGTAATATTTGAAATCTTTTGTTCTAATCTAAACTATAAATTTCAAAATTCGTAAACACGCAATCTCGTAACTTTCAAATTTCTAAAACTTCAAAATTGGGATGATCTAAATTTCAAAATGTTTAACTTGTAATTTTTAAATCTCGTTAAATTGTAAAGTTTTTAATTCCTAAAACTATCGCTGAAGCCCAAATGACAAAATTTTATAGATTACTCTATACATGGGTCAAACATGCTGTCTATGGTTTATGAATTTACTCGATTGTAACATTATTGGATTAATAATGTCCAATCGGTTACCGAACCATTTTAGATTTCATAAAACACTAAAGCCCATGCAACCAATCTCTCAACCACTAGTTGATGCGAATTCATAATTGCGTGTCATATCTTTATTTTTATATGATGATAAACAATCCAGCCACGATTAAATTTACATACGCCGTCTAGACTTATCTTCTTGTGATTGCTTTTTTATTTATTTTTTTAGAATCAGATGAAAGTACACTAATATTAGAAACATCATCACCGATTAGTAACGAAGGCTGCTCCAGCAGCAATAAAACAAGTCTAGATTTATCAAAGAAATGTTTAAAGAAAGTTCCAAAATCAGATGATGCCCAATCAATTAAAATCTTAATACTCGATGATAATGAGCTGCAGAAAATCGATAATATCGACTCGTATTTACGAATCGAAAAGTTGTCGCTATGTAAAAATCAATTACTTCGCATGTATGGCGTGTGTCGGCTACAAAATTTGCGTGAACTAAATCTATCGTACAATGGAATATTAACGATTGAAGGACTAAAGGAATTAACGCAAATTGTGAGCATAAATTTGGAGGGCAATAATATCAAAACGATTGAGCATTTGAATACTAATCTCAAATTGGAAGTTTTGAATTTGGCCGAGAATAGTATAGGCAGCATTTCGGATATGTCATTTTTACGAAATTTAAAAGATTTGTATTTGCATGGCAATCGAATATCACACTTGAGACAATGTGATCGAAATTTACCCGTGTCGCTAGAAGTGCTCACTCTATCGAAAAATAATATTACGGATTTAAATGAAATTTGTACACTAAGCCATTTGAGTAATTTGCAGAGTTTTTCGATTACGGAAAATCCGTGCGTTCAAATGACCGGGAATATTTTGAACGGTTTTGATTATCGACCGTTTGTGCTTAATTGGTTGATGAGCTTAAAATTAATCGATGGTTTTGTTGTGAATCCGATCGAAAGTTTAAAAGCTGAATGGTTATATAGTCAAGGACGTGGGCGACAATTTCGTGTGGGCGAACAGCAGCTGCTTGCTAAATATTTAAGTTCTGTGTGTCCGTTGTCTGGGGAAGCGTTAGAAAATGAGAATGAACGTAAATTGCGTTTAATTTTAAGTAAAGCACAACAGCATCAAAGACAGTTGCAGGAGGAAATATCGGGGAATGATACAAATACGTCGGGAAGCAATTCACCGTCGTCGGCGCGACGAAAAGGTGCGAGTAGCAGAATACAATCACCGAGATGTAAGTGAATTGTATGTGTACATTAAAATTGTCTAAATAATTCGAATTGTATTTAGTTTCCAGGCTTGGCGGTCGACTTGGTTCACCAGATTCATCGATGTCGAGCAGTTTTTGCGGCGTTCCGGCAAACAACGATACAAGTAAGCTTGTAACGAATTTGTATTTTGTTTATTTGTCATAATTGTTATATTTTTGAAATTAAAAGTGACAGCCTCAACCCCACTAATCGATAACATTAAAAACGATTCGATCATGTCTCAAAGTCTTGATCCGAACGCTCTTAGCAATAATCAAAAGAATATAATCCAGCAGGAGAATTATATGAAGAATATTGAACAGAATCATCATGCACTGAATTCGTGTGGTCCGTTGGCGGCTGCTTCAAAAATGGTGCCCGTGCCAGAGTCGCTGATGAGCCCAGATTGCTATCCTGGGTCGATTGGAAAAACGAGTCCACATGTAAATATGAATAACACTAACAACCATATTATAATGAACAATGCGATGATAGTGAATAAAAGTGCGAGCACAAAATCATCTAAAGGTAAATGCTTCTCAGCGATTTCACTCAATTTTCATTATTACTCATGTTCAAATTTATTCATTACACGCGCGCTCATTTAGGTTCACCAAAAATTTCACGACATTCACCCCATTTAAAAAGACCATCCAGCAATGATCAATCATCACCCGTTTTAGGGCATACTCGTAAACTATCGAATAATCGAACCGATAACATTATGAAATATAATAAATCGACGGCACACTCGACACCACCCCTTAGCTCGGACGAGGATAGTGATCATATAAATATCGATAAGTTGAAAACGATTCGAAATAAGGCGGCTCAAAGGTGAGAGATTACTAATTAGTGATTCTGGTTAAGAATTTAAATAAAAGTTTGTGTTTTAATTTACAGAAATCAACAGCAGAAAGAGCATTTAGAGTTTTCTCATATTAATGTGAATAAAATGACGGAGAACTCAGCGATTTTAATACAGAAAATGTGGCGAGGTTTCCACACTAGAAAGAAGACACGAGATGTTGTGGAGAAATTACAGAAGAAAAGGACACATGATTATATTGTGTAAGTAGATGAAGAGAAAGATCTCACGTACATCCAAAACTTTTGTTTATTAAACCAATATTTCAGAAAATTATCACAAGACATGGAGATTACAAAAGCGGCTCTAGAAAACGAACGAAAAATTCAACAACTTCAAATGCAAGCAATTAACGCACTTTGGAAAAAAGTGTCTCAAATGGGCCCGGCCACAACGAATCCTCCACAACCATCAGCCGAATCAGTTACAACTGCTACTAATACTGTCACTGATATTACCGATGCCAATTCAACCGCCATCGTTCAAGATTTAGCCAAAACTTGTTCTGTGCTAACAAATCAAGTACAGCAGTTACAAGGTTCAATGCGTGACGTTTTAAATTGTATGACCCTTTTCTGTAATCTATCGCAGCATACAAATTTAAAACAGCTAAATCCTCATACGGTAGACGAACAGCAGCCAGAGAATAAATATAGTTGTAGTACACAAACAGAAATTGTAGCTGTAAATACACCCCAAGTAGATAATATTCCGTTCCCCTTTACAAATAAGGTACCGCGACCATCTACTCTACCGCTTGATTCGACATCGCCTCCCAAGCCAATCGCAAGCGATCCCCTAATTCTAGATAATGTATCAGAAAAATCATCATCTGTTGAAGAGCAAAATTCTGTTACAACACCGGCTACAAACGAATCTACTGCAATAATTACAAACCAAGATAATTAATATTTGTTAATATGTACATGTTATGTATATTTTTTGTTAATTACAATTTAATTTAATTTAGTAAAATTACAAAAAACTACAAAATAAAGTAAAATCCCACCATAAATTTAAATAAAACCAAAAAATGAAAAACTTGTCTATAAAATTAATTTTGCGCTTAAAAATTACCATGAAATGTGTCTCTATAAATTTTCTGTGCAAAACGTAAAAATTAAGATAAAAATTTTAAAAATCGCTATTTTTATTATTAAATTAAAAAAAACAAAGCTTTAATTAAATGGAAAATTGCTAACTTTAATTTTTTTGATATTCAAACGTAATAAAATTTAATTATACATATAATTACACAAAAAAAATGGAAAATGTTTAATATTTTAGTTTATAAAACTAAGAATTTAATTAAGTTTTGTTAATTTTTTTTTTTTGTTTGTAGGATGAATTTAATTACAATATAAAAAACTACATACCTACCTATTATCTTAATATTTATTGTTTAGTGTTAATTTATTTCTTATTGTTTATTATAATATATGAATGTGGATAAATTATTATAGTTTTGTAAGATTATTTTTTATTATTTATTTTATATTTGCATTACACATACAAACACTCTATAATTAAAATTTGTGTTTTAATTGTTTTGAATAATTCATTCGTGATGCAAGTCAGCTGCATAAGATGAGATTAACTTGGGTAAGAGTGTCCTGTTTTACTTGTTTTGCCATTATTTAATCATTTCTGTGTAATTTACGAATTCTGCAGTTTTAATGTGTAAAACGCGATTCAATAAGCATACGATTCGCCCTAGCGGTGATAGTCAACTTGATGTCGATAAACGAATATGAATATTTGGTAAGCAATCTATTATGGAGCTCACCTTATGCTCTGGCCAAACTGAGGACGCATGAAGGCCTATTTTTACGTAAGTAGTTCCTTACCAGCTTGTATACGAATTCTGCGTTTTTAATTTGTTAGGTACTTGTTTCGATATTAAGATGAAAACTATTATTGGGCAACTCGATATCGATAAACGAATTTGAATATTTGGTAAGCAATCTGTTCTGGAGTTCACTTTACGTAGTTCATAAAGGGTTCTTGGAGGCCTAGTTTTAAGGGAGCAGCCTATAGACGAATTCAGCGGTTCGATAAGGAAATGTCGATCTATTGGGCCTGTTTGATAATTCGCACGGTGCGGTGCAGTGCATACTGTTTTCCTTGTCTCCTTTGATTTATTTTCTTTTTGCGAAATAAAGAGAAAAATGTACACTGCACCGCACCGTTCGAATTATCAAACAGGCCCGTGAGAATTAATATTGAGCAACTCGATGCGGTAAAACGAATTTGAATGGTTGTCCAATTGCTATCAACCTGTTCTGAGGTTCATGTAAATGTTACACATTTCCAAACCGATGATGCTCGGTGGCCCTGGAGGGTGACATCTGGAGGTGAATTAGGCTCGATGTCTTAGTTTTTAATTTATGTACATATACAAATGTATGTTGATCATTAATAATAGGTAATAGTTGTACCGCGTAACAGATGGATAGAAAAGATTTTGAAATAAGAAAGTAGCAATTTGTAGCCAGTCAAGGAGACCATGAAAGATTATAACCTCATAGGTAGAAGCAATAGTCAAATAGTACAGGAATGAGCTTGGGATTAAATTGAAGCAAATTCATGATAAAAAAACAAGTGATTCAGAATTAATATTCTATTATAGTTGAAGCAGACGAACAGATAGAGGAAAACCAAACAGACGCAACAATAGGCTGAAACTACTAAAACAAAGAAGATTACAAAAGAACCATCACCTCAAATTTCAACAATCTTATCTGTTACAAACGAAGCTCGGAGAAGACGCAATTAATTCACTGATGTGATTCAACTATAAGATAAATTAGGCGGCAGTCAACTTTTCTAAGGCGATGTTAGCAAATGGAGTCCATTCAGGAGAGGAAATACAACTCGAAGAGGAACTGCCAGCAGAAGAACCCAGGTCTTACAAATTCACTGGAATCCTTTCACCGCAGCAGTAACAATGGCCAAAAGAAAACTTCTATCAGAAGCTTTAATGGTTTTTGTTCCGTTAGGCTCGTTAGCACCCACCATCAAAAAGGTAAAAATTATGCTTTGAAAACCCAGAACACCACGATGGATTCAACTGTCAACTCCATAAATGAACTTCACGGTTTCCGAACTAAAACTGACATTGAGCAAACAACATCACTAACCATTAGAACCAGAGTGGCACATATTAAAACGAAACTTTCGTTATCACGGTTAGAATTATGTGACGCGATAAAGCTGGGACGCACATACGATAGTGCAGTACAATAAAGTTCCTGCAACGCCAGGCGTGATTCAACAATAGAATAGTGCTGGCATAGATATTGTATTATATGGAGAGGAGAAACAGAAAGTCACTCCACGTTGCAATAACGAAAAAAATGGTTACGTGCTGTGCAAAGGTTAAAATAGGAGAATTGGTTTTAAATTGGTTATTGGGAAAAGTTGTACTGTGTATCTAACCACAGATGGAAAGTCCGGGTGGTTTCAATTTACGAAACCAGAAATATACTAGAAAACTATAGTATAAATACAAACAAGCACAATATTGGCGTTAAGAATACCTGTAAGATCCTAGAAGAAGTGCTTCAACATAAAATAAGCCAAGCAACCCTTCAAAAACGTTAATTTTAGTAGTCAACGGAAGCTGTTCATGAAGTAGAGATACAGTTTTATTGTGTAAAACTGATTATAAATTAATCCTTCAAAATATTAGCCATCGCTAGCCACTATTTTTTTCGCCTTTCTGGTAAAACATGGAATCCTCGTTGAAGGAATGACACGTCTGTAAAGGATATCCACGAATCGACCCATTGTTTGGTATCCTCATAAGATTGAAAGCAGTCTGCTCAGATAAGCCATGAGTCACCAATTGAAATAAGTATTAATCGGAAGAAGAAATATCTGGAGAATAAAGCGGGTGTAGAGTAGCACATCCCAGTTAAGCGCTTCTAAGCATTGTCATGTCCTTACGCTTAATTTGGCCGTTTTTGTTTCAATGTTCGGCTCAATGGTAGATGGTAGCGTTCCGCATTGGTGATTTCTTCGGTTGGAACAGCTCATGATGCACTAGCTACACCCTGCTGATACCACCAAATACAGAGCATTAACTTGGCGCCATGAATTGATTCGCCTGGCCTGCACCATGATTTTTTGCGCTCTGGATTATCGTAGCGTAACCATTATTGGCATCACCTGTCACGAAACGATGTAAAATACGTTTCTTCTGTGGGCTTCAACTCATACGGCACCCAATATCCAAGCTTGTGAATCATTCCAATGACATTTAAATGTTTGAAAATGTATTGATCGATCAACAAGTAATGATTCTGCAAGTTCTTCTTCTGTTTGAACTGATCTTCATCGAGTAAAGCTTCCACTTCCTCATCTTCAAACTATTTCGGCTGGTCTGGGCGATGCTTATCCTCCGTACCAAAATCTCCTCTTTGCGTCGAAACCAGAAATCGATGGAGCATATAATCTCCATAATCTTCCAACCATTCGTTGACTTTCAATAGCACTTTTTTTCAAATGGAAACAAACAAGCAAAGCTTACTGCAAAACGCGTTTTGTTGGCACAAAATTCGATATATTCAACGCTCAAAAAATGACTTTCTTTGGAATTTCGGCAAAATAATACATTTGAAAACTAAAGCCACGTCATGTTGCTTTGATATGAAGCTAGCAACGATATTATATTACCCGATGCGATGTAGGACACTATTTACGCCATCTCTTGAAATTTTTTTTAAAAAGGCACACTCCTAATAAATTCTAGCGATGGGCACTACATTGGTGGACGTAAATACTTCGACGTACAATATATCTCAACTGCCGATGTACCACTTCACGCTCTTAGCATCAACACGAGTAGACGATGAAGGCTACATACGTATAATACGTGATTGCGTATGATCACTTTGAACAAGAATTTAACGATCATACATAGATCGGGGAAATTATCAATGGACCAGACGAATGATCAAAACTCCAATGAAGCACGTCGAATATTCCACATCAAAAACCGTCCAATAAATAACATTTGTTGTTTATTATTCTGTGGTAATACGCAGTGGGTTTGGAAGGGGGATATTAAATTATTGACGAGCGGTTTTACAATCGACAGTTTGGTACTAGCAGTGAGATATTGTATTTTATGTCCTTTTATCTCTAATATAAATGATCCACCTGTTTGTCCGATATATAATTTTGAACAATCATTGCATGATAATTTGCTTACACGTATTTGAGGTCCCCGATGGGATGATCTAATGGTGCCTCTCTAAATTCGAAACATTGGATACAGACAATACATTTGAGTAAAATTGATTACAAACTACAAGCCTAACGACTGAATATCTTATTGGCAAAAACCCGTTTACAAAAGGAGCCAATAGAATTGGCGATATCAACGAGGAGCCAATAAATCAATACAGATTACTAAAAGTATGTCGAAGAAAGGGGGAAGGGTATTAAATTTGTGACGAAAGCGGGATTAACAATTTTCAAAAATAGCGTAACGTAGTTTATGGACGGTTCCTTAGCGGGGTTTCGAGGCCACTATTGGTGATGGCAACTGATACAGAGTTTTGCGTGCCTGCCAATCACCAGAAAATCAAAGCCATATCATAAACAATTACATATTACTCAACCAGAACATAAGGAAATACAACAGAACATTGTGTTGACCACTTAAGGCGCACCTCCGGAAGCGGAAACTCTTATAAAAAAATACAATTTTGCATAGTAGATATTTTGCTATATGCTACGGTCATCGTCCATCGAGAAATTGGCTGTGCAGAGGATTTTTGAAAGTATAAAAGGCTATCGAAGCGGTTAGTAGAGCATTTAAAGGTTAAAGACAACAAATGATTTTCGGGAAGAAATATTGAACAAGGAGATTGTGTCATTTTTCGACGAACGCAGAAGTGAAATAAGAGATGACATTCATTTAACATGGTTCTATTTGGTCGACCAAAACAAAACATCAGTTTGCCGATATTCAACGTCCAAGAGCTATTATACTCGCAGAAAGCTTATTGGTGATTAGTACCAGAGATGTCCTCTGTACTAGTTTAAACTTATTCTGTGTTTAAACCATCAATAATTTAGGTGAAACGATTTGAATCCCTCAGGGATTTCGAAATACATCTTTATGCGAATAAAAATCAAAAATATAAATTTAATTTCAAAAAAAGTTAATTTATTTTTTTTTACAGCTGAGTGATTCCAGCTGCCTCCAATTAATGAGCATCACTAATCTGAATCCGATTCAGTCGAATCACCCACTTTCTCATCTGTAGCAAAATGTTTTCGATTAGAATTCCTTACACTAAACTCATCCGCATCTTCCGTCTCATCATCATCGGTCATCTTATCTTCCTCCTCCAGCTCTCGTTTGGCTGTAAATTTTTTCGGCCAAATACCATCCTTTGTAAATATCTTAATATGCTCTGGCGTTAATATCCTTACAATTTCTCCCTTAACTTTATCACCCTCATCAATTGGTTCTATAATCACAAAATCACCACGTTTTATCCAAACATTTTTACGAAATTTTGTCGGCATTGATACCAAATATGTTGTTGGCTTTGGCTCATCATCGGCTGTTTCAATTTCATGTAAATTATTGCCACGACTTCCTAGTACGCGAACAATTAGTTGATTTGATTTTGGTGGGTCCCAATCATCGTCCAGAATCTCTTTCAGGACATGTTTACGTTTTGTGGTTCGAGACATAATTTAACCAATTTTTTTTTTTGTGGTTATGTTTATTTAATCGCACTTCAAATAATTATTTTGGAATTTATATATTAATTTAAGTAATTTTGTGAAATATTTTACTCGATTCAATCAACAAACGAATTTTTTTTATACAAATTGTGAAATAAATTTAACAATTTTCGTTTTGTTGTCATATTTTGTATATGTCAAATACGCGAATGGTTTTCTTTTGTTTTAAACGGGGTTGAAATCTAAACTATTTCTTGCTCAAAACCGTAGACGAATTTAGACAAAATGCTTGAATTTTTTTTTTTTATTAAAATAAAGTATTTTATTTTAATTTATTTAAATAATTGATTAAAATTGAATAGTTAGATTATAAGGATTACAGCTTTACTGGGTTTAAACATCATTTCAATGTGAGCAGCTGACATTTTAGAAGTATGTAAATGTAAATCACTTCCTGGATTCACATTTAGATCATAAAATTAAATATCTAACAAAATAATAACTCAAAGCAATTAATAATTAAGGTTTAATATGTATATATATATATATATGTGTATATATAGAATAATTAATTATAATTAATAATAATCAAATTTGAATCAAATCGTTCGATTAGGTTTGAAATAGTTGCTTGCTCGCATATAGTTTCAATCGACAAAACTTTGTTCTACACATGCTTTTATCCGTCGTTCATATTCTCGGCGATTCTCCTTGTACAACTGGGCCGCAATCGAATTTGCCGGTGAATTAGGATTTGGATCACCCAACAGCGATTGGATCGATGTTAGTATTGCGGATACGTCATATGTTGGGCTCCAGGCATTCTGCAAAATGTCCAAACAGAGACCACCATCCGCATAGATATTCGGATGAAACATTCGGGATATAAAACGGACGCGTGGCGGTTTATTTGGATAGTCTTCAGAAAATTCAATTGTTAGCTTAAATGTCCCGTACTCGAATGGAGTATCTTGCGGACCAAATATCACAGCATTCCATAGCATTATATTAGTTTCGGTTGGCGCCCCCGATACTCCGCTCGGTGGATCCTCCTGCAATTTTTTGAAATCTCGCAATAAACGACGACGAGCTGGTGTAGACATTTTTGAGTTATGTTCCGCTTAAGTAGCTATTTGAATTTTCTCCACACGCGTCGCTTCGGATTTCCTGTTAATTGGTAGAACAAACAAATTTTGATTAATTTTAGAATCAGAATTTCCAAAAATAATGAATAAGAAAAACAAATATGTATAAACATGGGGAAAAGCGGACGGCTTCGATCGATTTTTATGATTTCGACAATTACCTATGTAGTTTAGCAAGGGCACAGAAATTTTGTTTTGCCTCGAGATTTTGCTCAATTTTCTTTTGTTTTTGGCGAAATACATTATTCAATCTCAATTTTTCGTTTATTTTACTAATTATAACCCATTTTAACTAATTTAAATCATATACTTGTTCGAGTACTTACCAAAAACAATTAAACTAATATAAAATTTGTATTATAAATAAAATATGGTTTTTATCGATTTCTATCAAATTATTTATGTGCGAATGATAAAAAGAATGACAATAATTACTGTCAAAAAAATATATTAACGGTCTCCGATGTTTCGTGCGCTGACATCTGGATGCCGTTATTGTAACTAAGCCAATATACTAGGAGAATAACAAACAGGTGAGCACACCTAGATTTCACCTTTCTATCAAGAACGAAATGTCCGTTGAATTGTATCATGTTTCTCATTTTATTCGATTCCAATCGAACTAAATCAAAACAAAATGGGCGTATTCACAGTAGGGCCTCACTAAAAAAAAACAGTTTGTATCACACACATTTTAAGTGATAAAAAATCAATTTTTATCTTATGTGATTATGCGAATGCTCTATTTGTCTTTAAAGTACCGCAAGAGGTGCCACGATCGCCACTAGTTAAAGGTGAACAGCAATTCAGCGTTTATTTTTAAGTGTGTTATTTTTGAATTATTTTGCCGCTGACCAAAAATATATTTTTTTGATTGCTGTTCACCTTTAACTCTAGTTTCAATATCGTCGTTCAGTACGATTGTTGAAAAAGTAAGAGCGTTTTCCGAAAGAGGCAGCACGGTCAAAAAAGAAGTACAGAACGTTTGCCACTAGATGTCACTACACCATCAAAAAAATATTTCTGTGGTTTTTCAACTGGGGATAGTCAAAATCAATTTAATTATCACGTATCAATAATAATCACTATTATTACACGAAAATATTTTTGTTTATGTTTACAAAATGCACACATAAAAATGGTATACAATTTTTGACGGCAACTATTTTGCCACCTAGTGGCATTATGTGAAAGTTGCTTAAGCTTTCTGAGTTTTCTGAGTAGCTTTTGCGTTTAAGGAAATTTGACATTTAAACATGATCTATTGACGATTGGAGCATCACGGATTCCACCTAGTGGAACATTTTTAAACTGAGCTACCTGATAATTTGACGTTCGAAATTGTTGTAAATAATTCCAATTTTGATCTGTAAACACAATTTTTACTTACCGGATGGCTAATAATTGTAAATAATTCTAATTTTGAACTATAAAAACAATTTTTAATTACCGCATTGCTAAATTTTCTTTCGTCGCATTTGTGACAAATGTCATTTTATCAGGTGCATCATTTTAACTATTGTCCTCGAGAGGCGCTTTCTTTACTTTTACAATCGTCAATAATATTTGACCATTTTGAAACAATTATCCCTAATTCGATAACAGTTTGCATGGCGGACAAACATGACCGTCAAAACGGTGATAGTGACAACCATTTCAACGAAAACATAGTTGCTAACTACACCGCTGACAAGCAGTTCGTTAAAATCCATTTCTTCGAATACTATCTTGCCAAGAATATGGCCAACAACCATAAATTCAGTTTAACACTTTATTTGGTTTTCATCACTATGGTTATCCTCGAAATGATTGTGACGTTGTGGTTGAATCGTAACCAGAACGGGTCTATTCGGCGTTGTAAATCTACCATATACCCCATTTCATGTTACTAAATGCCGGTTTATAATGTAATTCAAAAATAAATCAAAAACTTTCTCTTGGGCATTTAATTACAATTACAAAACTTACTACATCAACTGTCATAATCAAACAATTAAAATTGATTTATTACAACATCCAAAATAAACAAACAAAAATCAAACACTAATATCCTCAATTCCTCAGTTGGATAAATCAACCACATCTTTAAGATGTATGATTTAAAGAGTCATCGGAAATTTATTGTATTTCTCACATTTTTCGGATTGTACCAAACTCAGGTCATACAAAATTTTAAAATAAATTTAAAAATATTTTTTTTTCTAAATTTGTTTGTATTCCTGGCCACGGTCACATATACCATTTGGAATTTAAATAGGATTGTGTCGTTACTAAATTCTGTTTCAATTTTTTCGGATATTCTACAATTACTCGCCTTCAATTGTACAACAATTTCGATTTACATTGTATCCGTTAGGAAACGCCATGAATACATAAAAGTTTATGAAAATTTACAAAAATTCGATAATTTATTCGGCAATAATTATTTTGATCGGGCACATGGTTACTATTATGATTTTGCATTTCTATGGATTGTCATCGTACTGGTTGAGATTGGATCGTTTTGCTCGATACTGGGAGTGGAATGTCAATGGACACAATTTTGGACGGTTACAATTTATATGTCCACAATGTCTCGCCTCTGGATCTTAAATCATTTGATGTACATACATTTTATGTTGGTCCGGTTGGATGTGTTAAATTTTTATTTTCATTGCGCATTAATACGGATAACGCATATGTCACGTCGTGAAATAAGGATTGAGGTGAAACGTTTGGTTTTGGCTTATCGGTATTTGTGGACCGTAATGTGGAATGTTAATAAAATTTTTGGTTTTACACAAATGTTGAATTTTGTACTGAACTTTGCCAATCTCATTGTACAGTTCTATTGGGTTTATTTGCACATTATTTATCATATTGGGGATGCAACGGCTGTGTTATATTGCTGGGTACCATGTTTTTTACACATTGCGGTTTTAATACATCAATCGAATCACTTGATAAAACGTCGGAGCATAACTATTTCGCAGTTAATACAATTATCGGAAAGGCATGTACATCAAATTCCGCGATTAGTAAGGTTTATGTACACGTTATTACAGGAACCGATCTATGTAGATGGTGGTCGGTTCTTTATTATCGACTATAGGATTGTAAATCCGGTAAGTTGGATTTTATTAAAACTCGAACGTTTTTGAAATTAATTTTTGAATTTTTTCTTGTTAAAGCTCTTGCATATGTTTACGACATATTTGGTGATTTGGATTCAGACTATACCTGAGGAGTACAAGAATCGGGATTATTTTAACAGTACATGCCAATAAATTTAAAATAGTTATGTGTTATGTGTATTAATTTGAATAATATAGTTTACCATTAGATTGTGTTTTTAAGAGCATTATTGTCAATCACAGATTATTTAAATCTCGCCACAAAGTATTCTTCCCTTCTCCTCTATTAAAGTCTTAAAAAGCCGCTAATTGGTCGATTTATATGGATGACGTTGTCAATTCCGGGCTTTGTGCACTCAACTCCCAATCAAATTTCTTTTCAAGTTGTTTATTATTCAAAGATTTAATAAAACTAAATTAGTTCATATTTGAATGAAGTTTAAGCCATTGTCTATAGTTTGTATTTTATTAATTTAAACTTTATTCTAATCAAATTCAAATATATTTTCAATTTTGTTGACATGTACTGTTGTATTGGGTCCCATCCGTGTATTCTTTAGGAATAAACTGTATCCAAATCACCAAATATGTGGTAAAAACCTGCAATAACTACAAAAAAATAAAAGTAATTAACTTGAAAATTAAAAATTGTAATTACCCATTTTACCGGATCCACAATCTTATAGTCGATAATAAAAAACCGACCACCACTCACATAGATCGGTTCCTGCAGCAAAGTGTATATAAATCGTGTAATACGCGGAATTGCATGCCCTTGCCTTTCCGACAATTGTATTAATTTCGATAAAATTGTAGGCTGGTGTCTAGTCATTACATTATGCGATTCATATATTAAAACTGCAATGTGTATAAAACATGGTATCCAGCAATAAACGGCCGCCAATGCCCTTCCAAAGTGATAAGTAAGAAACAAATAAGTCCAAAAGAATTGCAGAATAAGCTTAACAAAATTCAATACAAAATTCAACATTTGTGTAAAACCAAAAATTTTATTAACATTCCACATCACCGTCCACAAATACCGATAAGCCAATATCAAACGTTTCACCTCAACATTAATATCGTGGCGTGATACTCGAGTCGATCGTATTAAAACACGATGCAAATAAAATTGTAGCACATCTAACCGGGCCAACACAAAATGGATATACATCAAATGATTTAGTATCCAAAGCCGTGTCATTGTCCAAGTATAAATTGTAACCGACCATAACAGCGTCCATTGGCATTCCACACCCATAATCGAGTGTAACGTGCACAGTTCAATTATTACGGTTACGATCCACAAAACTATAAACTCGCAAGAATAAAAGCGGATCCGATCAAAATAATTGTTATCGAATAAATCATCGAATTTTTTTAAATTTTCATAAATTTTTAAATATTTATTGCGTTTTGTAACGGATACGATATAAATCGATACAGTTGTAACGTACAGAGCGACTACTTGTAGAGCATCTTGAAAACTTGAGGCAGGATTCAGAAGCGATATAATTAAGTCAAAATTCCAAATGGTATAAATGAATGTGGCGGTGAATACTAGAAGATTTATGGCAAAAAATATTTTTAAATTTATTTTAAAATTTTGCAAGACTGGAGTTTGATAAAGTCCGAACATTGTAAGAAATATGATAAAGTTTCGATGACTCTTTAAATCGTACATCTTATAGAGATGGTTTACACAACTAAGCGAATACAATTTTTGAATTGTAAAACGTGATTTATTGTGTGGACAGTAATAAATCAAATTTTAATTGTTTGATTATGACAACATGACGATGTAAGGAATTCCCAAGACGTATGATTATACACCGTTCTCTATAATATAATGAAGGGAGTTTTGTGGCCATGTTACATAATTATATACTTTGTAGCAGCAGGGTGTAGATTTCAAAATGATTGTTTGAATAACATGATCGACATTTTCATTATTTTAAAATTTTATATCGTTCAAATGTTATATTGTCAATGGGCGTATTCAGCACACAGATATTATCTACTTTTGAGATATTCTGTAAGAGGCAGTACGATCAAAGAAAAAATACGGAGCATTTTCCGAAAGAGGCAGCACGATCAAATGAAAGTACAGAGCGTTTGCCACCACTAGATGTTACTACACAATCAAAAAAATATCACTAACATTTTTCTAAAGGGGGATAGCCAAAATCAATTTAATTTTCACGTATTAATAATAATCACTTTTATAACACGAAAATATTTTTGTTTATGTTTACAAAATGCACACATAAAAATGTCATACAATTTTTGACAGCAAATATTTAGTGAACACCTACTGGCATTATGTGAATGTTGCTTATGCTTTCGGAGTTTTCCGAAAGATGGTAGCTCTTGCGGTTTAGAATAAATTTAAGTTGCCTAAAATTTGGTGGTTATAAAACAATAGAATGACATGAGAATGACGGTTCGGTGAAAAAGTTGATAGTAAAACTTTAATATTGTGCATTGAATTCGGGTTTGCCGCGCTAACAATAAGTCAATGTTTAAAGTGCATTGTTCTGATCTTGACTGAAATTTTCGTTTAATCTACACCAGTAGCCATTCTACAGAATTCGTTCCAGATAGATGTACTGATTTATTCTTGGTATTTATGAGCATGAAAACTACTGCGAAGATTCCTTTTCCGGGCTGAGGTATGACTATATCTTTACGTATCTTGCTTATTGTCTGGCACCAAGTCGATCTCAATTCATCTCAATGATTGCAAGAACGTTTTTTTTGGTGTTGTACTTCTAAATCACCAGGTAAAAATGCTGTTTTGATCGGCGTAGATTTGATCGATACGTAGTCCAATTTCTTCCTGCCGACGCTAATCTGATGAATATCTGATCACGGGTACTTAGGTCAGTTTCGCTATAATCTATATTTCTTGAGGCTATAAGTGCATTCTTTCGAACGATATTTCGTTTTGTGTTGAACATACATTTGGTTTTATTTTCTTTTATGCCCTTTGATTTGCCGAAATCATCTAGATGTTCAGCAACAGCATTTAGTTGATAGCAATTAAGCTTTTTAGCAATTAAGATTTGTCGATTTTAATGATGCTCTTTTACCATATTTTAATTAAAAGCTTACCTTAGATTATATATTTATAACTTAATCTACGTAATAACGGGTGCAGTTTATCAAAAAAATTATTTATACATACAAGAGGGTGGCCTGTGTACTTTATTTAATTAATCAATCTATAGTTCATTCAATAATTGTTATCATTAATAATTTACAAATATTTTATGTAACAAATTAGTGCTGTCAAATTTACACGCACACAAGTACCATGAAATATGATTAATTACTCCGCCATCGAAATCAAATATAAACGAAGCTTCAAATTGGTTGTGGGAGCAGCAATTATACGATTTAAATAGTTACCGTAATTTTTCACTTGTTGCAAAATTATACAATATTTCTGAAAATATTTTGTTGCCTAAAAAATTTAATATTTATGGCCATTGGATGTTTATACATTTTATTTATGGATGGCTATTGGGTTTATCTGTTTGCAGAACAAATATTGGTCTTGCTGCGGGAAATGTAAGAAAGTACAAGTTTTATTTAAATTTTTAGTATCAGAGTGGTGATCAGATAAAATATCGTGCATGCATGACTTAAAAGCTTTTCTTTACAAAAATGGATTAACATTTTCCAGTACTGAAATCACAAGAAGAAGGTATGAGATGATTGACGAAACAACCTGAAAATAGTAACTTCTATAAGCAACAAGCTTTATAAAAAATTAAAATCAATTTTCACTTACACTTTTGTATGAAGAAAAGTTTAAAAGAAGGAATCCTCCAATCGACAGCTCATACGGTAAAATCAATATTTCCAATGAAAATCTACGCCTCAAACTATAGTGATGTTCATCATTCGATTTATTCAAGTTGATTAGGCGATGAAATCGGCCACCAAAATTTATAAATTCTTCGTTACATTTTTGTGAGAAGAGAAAGAGCACTGACAGCGATATACTCGGTCCAACACATGATGCAAATGATTCTGGAAAATATTTAAGAAAAATTAGCTGTAATTTGCAACATACCTAAATGGCCGTGACGTTTTATATGTACATACGGGCAAAAAGTAAATAAAAGGAATAATGCAGTCGAGCATAAATCCAATACCAGGATGCATATATACTGGCGAATGTGCTCAATATTTCGGCGGCTAGGGAAATGCTAAATCTTTGGTTAACATTAAACAGCAATTTCCAAAGTTTGGCATACAACAATTTTGCCACTTTTATCTGTTTTATAGTGGTCGCGCCACCGTTACAACTCAAATTCGCCACCAAATTCTGTACTTCATATTTAATGTAGTAGCAGAACACCAGATACTGCATCACGCTATTTCGTAGCACAATGAATGAATACGATCGTATGAGATTATTGCGCCACCAAGTACCCGATGATTCATAAACAGTCGAAATTATATAGAATTGCGGAAGGGCACAACTCACGTTGAATACCCAAAATAACACTTTGACAAATGTTACAAGGCCTTGATCATTACTACGGTGGAAATTATTCTCGTGCATAAGGCGCTGAATTTTAGAAATTTTATGCCAAATTTTCATTTCTATTTTGTAGTTCAAATTTAACGTGACTAACAGTATTAGATGGCTTATTAACGGCATTAATGTCTGTAGGTATTCGTTCACGGCACTGGTTGGCGTATTGTACACTATGATTAATCCATGAAACACAAAACATACGACAAACAGGAGAATAACTATTATGATATTTAGATAGTTGAATACGAAATGTTGAAATTTGAAGAGATTGGGTTTTTCGAAAAATTTCGTGTTTAAATTTAAACCAATTCCGAGATAATGGAAAATATTGAAATACATTTGTAATGATTTTAGGGCAGTCATTTCGGTGTGACTGTTCGCTTTATTAAAGATTTTTTTTCAAACTATTTAGGTGTAATTTTATAAATAATGAGAGGTCGTTAGGTAAGGTGTTTAAATTAGATGGATCCAATTAATTTAATTAATGCGTAATTAGTATTATTTAACCTTGGGTCACCAATTATTCTGATTACTGTGTTTTATCGATAATGATGATTTTTACTATTTGTCTTATAGCTAAGAATATTAATTTGGAATCTGCAAGAACCAAACATTTGGTTTAAGATGAGGATATTTTATTATCAGCCCTTAAAGGTTTAAATTGTCCGAGAATTGTATTTCAAACCATCTTTTCGTATTAACCTGAATGCATTGACGTTTAACTCGAATACACATATAAACAGCGATTCCCCACGAAAACGATCTACACTAGTCCTGACCCCTTTTGAAAATTAGATTAGTTTCTGACTTATTCAAAAAGTCATAGTTTAAAAATGAAAAGTATGATTTCTTTTTTTATTTGTTTTTTGGGAAAAAAGCAGCCTGGTCACGAAAAATGGCATTATTAAAGCAATGCTCTTTATGATTAGAGTAGGTGTTGGGGCACTTCTTTAGCCTTGTACGGTTTAGCCTTGGATTTTGACTTTTTTATTCATTGCACTTTCCACCGCAGTAAGGCTTGAAACATTTTCAATCTCTAGTAAAGTATTAGCTTGAGGTAGGAGTGCATTGGATATAGGAAGCGTTTTGCACTCGAACTAGTGTTTGTGCCATTTAAATACTTTTCTAAAACATTAGGTTTCAACCATAATCGGTTAGCAAACACTCACGTTTTGTAAATTACTGAACTAAAAGTATTTTAATTTAAAAGTTCTAAATTTGCTTACATTTTGTACAATCCAATAGCATTTAGTTGATAGCAATTAAGCTTTTTAGCAATTAAGATTTGTCGATTTTAATGATGCTCTTTTACCATATTTTAAATAAAAGCTTACCTTAGATTACATATTTATAACTTAATCTACGTATACGGGTGCAATTTATCAAAACAAATTATTTATACAAAAGGGTGGCCTGTGTACTTTATTTAATTAATCAATCTATAGTTCAATTAATAATTGTTATCATAAATAATTTATAAATATTTTATGTAACAAATTAGTGCTGTCAATTTTACACGCACACAATTACCATGTAATATGATTAATTACTCCGCCATCGAAATCAAATCTGTGGCAATAAGACATAGTAGCTTATGTCGACTTAAGTAAAATTAAATTTTTAATATTCAACATTTTCTATCTCTCCTGTAACTCTACCAAATTTGACTTAAGTCATCACGTATTGAAACTACATCCATTGGTCACAAGGCTAGCGCACTTAAGTCAAATTTGGTGAAGTTACAGAATGGTGAATATTGATACCTCAATTTTTTTTTTAAGTTGACATAAGCTACTATGTCTTATTACCACAGAAATATAAACGATTGTTAATCAAGCTTCAAATTGGCTGTCATAGCACCAATTGTATACGATTTTAATAGTTTACTTAATTTTTCACACCGTTGCAAAATTATACAATATTTCTGAAAATATTTTGTTGCCTAAAAGACTTAATATTTATGGCCATTTGCCGGCCATTGGACGTTTATACATTTTATTTATGGATGGCTATTGAATTTATCTGTTTGCAAAACGAATATTGGTCTTGCGGTGGTAAATTTAAGAAGAACGTTTTAGTGCAAGTTTTATTTAAATTTTAAATATCAGAGGAAACAGTAGTGATCACATAAAATAACGTGTATGCATAACTCTATACGCAACAGTGACATAGTGAAAGTGTTTGTGATACGCGTGATTGTGCACACTGTACTTTAAATACAATTTTTTTTTCTAAATTAAAGCGTTAGAAGTTTTTCTTTACTAAAATGGATTATCATCATCCAGTAGTGAAATCACAAGCAGAAAGTATGAGATGATTGACGAAATAACCTGAAAATAGCAAATTAGCAACTTCTTTAAGCTTCATAAAAAATAAAAATTAAATTTTTCACTTACACTTTTGTATGAAGAAAAGTTTAAAAGAAGAAATCCTCCAATCGACAGCTCATACGGTAAAATCAATATTTCCAATGAAAATCTACGCCTCAGGCTATACTGATGTTCATCATTCGATCTATTCAAGTTGATTAGGCGATGAAATCGGCCACCAAAATTTATAAATTCTTCGTTACATTTTTGCGAGAAGAGAAAGAGCACCGACAGCGATATACTCGGTCCAACACATGATGCAAATGATTCTGGAAAATATTTAAAAAAAACTAGCTGCGTAGTTTGCAACATACCTAAATGGCGGTGACGTTTTATACGTACGTGCAAAATGTAAATAAAATGAATAATGCAGTCGAACATAAATCCAATACCAGGATGCGTATATACAAGTGAATGTGCTCAATATTTCGGCGGCTAGGGAAATGCTAAATCTTTGGTTAACATTAAACAGTAATTTCCAAAGTTGGCCATATAACAGTTTTGCCACTTTTATCTGTTTTGTAGTGGTCGCGCCACCGTTACAACTCAAATTCGCCACCAAATTCTGTACTTCATATTTAATGTAGTAGCAGAACACCAGATACTGCATCACGCTATTTCGTAGCACAATGAATGAATACGATCGTATGAGATTATTGCGCCACCAAGTACCCGACGACTCATATACAGTCGCAATTATATAGAATTGCGGAAGGGCACAACTCACGTTGAATACCCAAAATAACACTTTGACAAATGTTACAAGGCCTTCATTACTACTGTGGAAATTATTCTCGTGCATAAGGCGCTGAATTTTAGAAATTTTATAAGCGTATTTTGTTGGCCAAAAATGTAATTTGAATTATTTTGGTTTTATTTTGTTCCCAAGAAAATAGCCAATTTGATTTAATTTTCAAAAGCCAACCTTTCGAAATAAAATATAAATTTAACATGTATTATGACATCTGGCGGCTTCTATCGCTAAGAACGAAAACTAAAAAATAGGATAAGATTTAAATAATCCCAAACAAAATTTGGGATTATTTAATCCCTCTCAGGGATTATTTAGTGCAATTGTTGTTGTAAATGTCTCAAGTAAATACGCTATATGCCAAATTTTTATTACCATTTTATACTTAAATTTTTACGTGGCTAGCAGTATTAGATGGCTTATTAATGGCATCAATGTTTGTAGGTATTCGTTCACGGCACTGGTTGGCGTATTGTACACTATGATTAATCCATGAAACACAAAACATACAACAAACAGGAGAATAACTATTGCGATATTTAGATAGTTGAATACGAAATGTTGGAATTTGATGAGATTGGGTTTTTCGAAAAATTTCGTCTTCAAATTTAAACCAATTCCGAGATAATCGAAAATATTGAAATACATTTGTAATGATTTTAGGGCAGTCATTTCGGTGTGACTGTTCGCTTTATTGAAGATTTTTGTTCAAACTATTTAGGTGTAATTTTATAAATAATGGGTGGTCGTTAGGTAAGGTGTTTAAATTAGATGGATCCAATTAATTTAATTAATGCGTAATTAGTATTATTTAACCTCGGGTCAGCAATTATTCTGATTACTGTGTTTTATCGATAATGATGATTTTTACTTTGTATTTTAGCATTTGTCTTAGCTAAGAATGTTAATTTGGTATACGCAAGAACCAAACATTTGGTTTATGATGAGGATATTTTATTATCAACCCTTCCCCATGAAAACGATCTACACTAGTGCTGACCCCGTTTTAAAACTATTAAAAAAAAAATATTAGATTAGTTTCTGACTTATTCAAAAAATCATAGTTCATAAAAATGAAAAGTATGATTTCTTTTTTTATTTGTTTTTTGTAAAACATGCAGCCTGGACACGAAAAATGGCATTATGAAAATAATGCTCTTTATCATTAGCGAGAAATTAATTGGTATTTTATTTTTTAGATGTATTTAACGTAAGAGTTTATTACCTTTCAGTTGAGTCATCAACCATCAAAATCGTTTGAGTAGTTTTTGAGAACGAGCACTTTTAAGATGTGAGTTTTCAGCCTTCTTCTAGAGACAGTGGCGTGGAAGGAAATAAAAAAACACGGGTCGAGTTATTTCGTATAGAGAAATTAAAAGGGGGTTACTTCATGTAGAGATAACACTCTCTCGCATTACGAGTTTCAAGTCCCGAGTTTACAGAATTCACAATTTATATAGATGAAATTCGGGGAAAATGTCTTACATACAATCACGTTTTGCCGTAAACATTCTCAAACTCGTATAAACTGGAAACTTGACCCCGAGGCGTGTCGATTTCCGGATCGGGTGGTTTTACATTTTTTTAAGGTTTTATGTTTTACAAAAGAATTGGCTTAAGTGGTTTTATTCAAGTTTCTCGAATTTTGACATTATGTTGCGTAATATCACCCACTTGCAGGTAGATCGGAATTTTGAAGATTTTATGTGATTTTTCGAGGCTTTTGGCATTTAGATATTATTCGAGATTTTATAGATTTTCGATATTATTCTGAGTTTAACACTTAGTTAGGTGGGGTTCTTGAAATTCGATATTTTGAGATTTTTGGAATAATTTAGATAGAAATATGGGTTTGAACAGAGTTAAGCTGCTTGGCATCCAATTGATTATTCGAGGATTTAATATTTCGAGATTATTCGAGGTTTTCCAGGTTTGTTTTTTTTTCGAGAAAGAGCGTTTTGGCTTTTATATCATTAAGCATTGAGATTTGTGAAGATTATTCTACAATAGAATTATAAATTTATTCGAGGTTTTCGATAATATTCGAATTTATTTTTGATAATATAGCGATTATTCTAAAACTCTTAGTTTATTCTAGATTTTCGAAACTAATCGAATTTCTTCTTTATACTCGAAATTTGCAGGACGCTAGATATGCCTATCGCTGACATTCGCTGGGATTTTTGGAAATTTTAAGTTTATTCAACATTTTATAGGCTTCGATAATATTCGAGATCTTCGAGATTACTCGAGATTTCCAATATTTTTCGAGTTTGGATTGGAGTTGAATAACGAGTAAGCATAGAGCTCAGTTAAATTATCTTAATGAAAAGGGATTCTCGAAATTCAAGATTTTTGGATTTAGAGTTAGCGCTGGGCAGCTTTACATCGATATTCTTCGACATAATCGTCATTGTCATGTTTTCAGATTATTCGAGATTCATTGCGATTTCTTAGTTTTTCAAGATTTTTTTAAGATTTTGAGTTTATTCGAGTATTTTGATTATACCAGCTTTTCGAGATTACTCGAGTTTTCGATATTCCTCAAAATAATTTTCGATCCCATATTGCATTGGACATTATTGGAGATTTTCAACATTAGATGAGTCATATGACTCAGGGTGTTATAAATTATTCCAAATTGTTGAAGATGTTTGTAGATTCTTCGAGATTATTCCAAATTTTGCAGATTTTTCGATAACATTCCAAATTGTTCAACGTACATACATACTCATAAGTTCTGCATTATATGTCGCTGGCCAAACTTGGTTCAACTGATGATGAATCTTCAAAATATTTAGCTCAACAGAATAATGAATTGTGGGTCTGGGAGAATGAACAACGCTGATTGTCGATTGACTGTGGATCACTGAAAAGTTGATCGTGAAATATCAATGAAAACAAAAATATTTTTGCTTTGCGCGTTTATTTTATTTTGAAAAACCTGTCATTATTACAAAAACGGAGTTAAGGGTGAACTGTTTTTTGGTTTATGTCTTAGGTCAAAAATACTTTACAAATAGAAAACAAAAACAATGGAGAATAAGAGAACAAAATAAGGGCACTTGTTTTGCGTCATTCTTACGCGAAACTACCTAGTGACATAGTAAAGAGAATAAATTGTATAAAAGTAAATCGAAAACAAAAATATAAAAGCCAAAACCTCACGAGGTGATCAGAACTTCGGCCTAGAAAATTAACTCAACTCCCAAATCAATAAATAACTAAACCTCTTAACTCAATCATTAGCTCAATTACAGCTCTTTTCACTTTTTACTTTTCACTTTTTACTTGTAAGGTGAAGTATTTTTGAGTCCCAAATTGAACAAGCAATTATCGAGATACCGTGAGTAGGACAGATAGACATATACAGACAACCAAACAGGCGGACGGACATTTTTGTTTACTTTTTCGGACTCAGGGATTTTCAAAACGTCGTGAAAAGTGGTTTTCAACCGAAGTAACTGCTCTCTTCTCTGGGCGTAAAGCGAGATCGGCTCCGTTTTGTAACAAGAAGCAAAAAAATGTCCGTCCGCCTGTCTGGTTGTCTGGATGTCTGCCTGTACTCACGGTATCTCGATAATAGCTTGTTCGATTTGGAATTTTTTTCGCCAATCTGTTTCTATGGGTGTTGATTTTGTGATTGAGTGGAAGGATGAATTGGATTCCAGTTGCGGGTTGAATTGGGGTTGAGTTGAGGATTGGGGGTTATGTTTGCGGTTGAGTTGGGGTTGAGCTATAATTGAATTGGGATTGAGTTGAGAAGGAGTCAGTGGTTGGACGTTGAGTTTGGAGTTAAGTTAAGGGTTTAGTTGGGGTCGAGTTAGAGGTTGAGCTAGGAGTGAATTGAATTTATAGACATATGCAGTTTTCGGACCGTGTTGGCTTAGGGATTGAGTTTCGGGTTGAGTTGAAAATTGAGTTGGATTTGAGTTGAGGTTTAATTAGGGATTCAGTTACGAATTTATTTGGGGAGAGTTGTGGGTTGAGTTGGAAGTTACCTTGACTTGTAAGTATGCTGGTTAAACCCCATAGGGTACATTCATCCATTCAGTTAGAGATTTATTTGGGGATTGAGTTAAGATTTGAGTTGGAAGTTATCTTTACTTGTTCAGGGTTGAGTTCATGTACGCATGTATAGTAGTTCATTTGAGGATTGAGTTGGATGTTCAGTTGTGGCTTACGTTGAGTTGCCGTTGCACGATGGGTACAGTTTATTTGGGGCTTGAGTCCGGGGTTGAGGTGGAGGTTGAGTTCATGTAAGCATGAAGTTTTCGAACCGTATTGATTTAGGGGTTGAGTTGAACATTGACTTTTTGGTTGAGTTAAGGGTTGAGTTGGGAATTGTGTTAAATGTTGAGTTTGGGTTGAGTTATAGTTGAGTTTAGCATTACGTCGCGGATTGAGTTGAGGTTGAATAAATGATAATTGAGTTGAAGTTGAGTTGGATTTGAGTGAGGCGTTTGCTTGGGGATTAGTATGGGTGTTTAGTAGGAGATGTTAGCATGAATTGATTTGAGTTGAATTGGTTTAGTTTAGTTAGTTAACTAGGCACGTAGCCAATTCTCGAGCAAGTTAAAAAAAACCGAAGAAGTTGTCTAAATTTCGAAGATCCGAAGAAGCACGATCAAACCTGAAGTATTCGCAGTAGAAATTTGAGTTGAGCGTCGCTTTTGGAATGTAAGCAAGTAAGGACACCAATTTTATTAAAAATCGTTCTCTACTAAACAGAGGACTTGAAATTTGATTTGTAACAAAAACTCTGGCTTAAGAACTAAGCCAGATTTGTGGATACGATTTTTGCGCTATGCTTCATCACTTGATTGAATATTGAATTTTGAAAATTCCAGTCAATTTAATTTTTTCACGAACTATTTATCTTCGTACAGTCGTTAAAAGTCTTGTGTGAAACAAAATCACACGAACAAGTAATGAAATGACATCCAACAAGTTATAAGAAGTTGAATTTAGCTTCGTTTCACAATTAAGGATATTTAAGAATTTTTAATTTCTTATGGATTATTGATTTGTGATGTTTGGCCTCGCTTAAAGTGTAAACAAATCAAAAAATGTTCCTTCAATACACAAACAGTTTGATTAGCTGTCTTATCGATATGATCTAGTAGTATGTATTTTGTATGGAGGCGGATCTAAATCAATCAAAGCGTTCAAAACACTCACATAGCACAAATAAAATCTGAAAATAAAAAATGCCGCACTTTCATTGCAATGACCGAGCTCAACATAATTCTAGTGTATGTGAAAATATTAAATTATTTTGGACTAAATTCTGTGTCAAGCGCTACATCGATTGGCCAAAATCTGCACCTAATCATTATAAATCTAATGATCATCAACGTAGTCCTCATAATCACGTTCATATATCGTAACAATATAATTTCACCAGGCCTTCCCGTTAGCGTGATTACCGATTATTTTCAAGTATTAGCTCCACTCATTTCACATGTCATTGTACTAGCTGAGACACTGTTTAAAACCCAATCCGAATACCATTTATGGCGAATTATGAAGGAACTGGAATATTTGATACCAGCATTTGGACTTACCGATAGAAATTGTGGTTCACTTAATTTCTTGGTGTTTATTGTTCCATTGTATCATATTTTTAGTGTATTACCCGATTTATTTATCCTGGTCACAGTGTACGGCATTCGAGTGAATTGGTTTAATTCGATTTGTTTACGTTTATTCTCGTACATGGTAATGCGAAATTTTTTGGTTCAATACTTGATTTATGTAAATTACTTGCGGGTACGTCTCTGCAATTTGCAGACCGACATGTTACGCTGGAATTATGATGTGAAACGTTTAAAATTACTTAAGCGGCTGTATCAACATTTGTGGCAATTTTTGTGGCAAATTAATCGGCGATTTAAATATTCCCTGGTTATGATTATACTTAGTGATTTTCTTACGTTGGTGGTGAGCTTGTATTGGATATATATGCGGTTACATTTTGGTTGGCTTCAATGGATGCAAGAGTTTATTGGTAATTATAAATCATTTATTTGTTATACGCACTAAACACGTCTAATATGCTCTACTGTGAACAATTGTCTAATTTGTGTAATTAAAATGTATATATTCAGGTATAAAGACAATAGAACAATAAAGGCGTGCTAGACACACCTTACATCTAAGTGTTAAAAATATTTAATTGAAATTCCGAATACAGTTAAACCTTAATATTTTTATAGCATCGGCTACAACTGTTCTACCACCAGCATTATCAATGTGGCTACTATTCCATTACACGGAAAAATGTCAACAAGCGGTGAGTTCGTTTGGTGCCCTTCTGCATCACATGGAAATCATGAGAAATTTTAAGAATCACTTGCGTACGAGACGCGTATTGAGGCAATTTTCATTGGACATTCTACGTCTAAAACAAAATTTGAACGTTTGTGGTTTTCTAGATGTAAACTATGATCATTTGAAAAGTGTAAGTACTCCGTTACCGTAATATTAAAATGGTTTGGCGTAAAACGAAATTTTTATTTTATACCAGATGGTCAGCACAATCGCCTCATATCTTTTATTATTCATATCGTTTATTGATGAGGAATACACTGTATACACAAAAAAGGTTAACAAAATGGGGGAGGATGATGATTTAGGAACGAACGCAACCACAACGCTAGATCCTGAACACACTTATCATTTTAATTAGCACCATGTCGGATGTAAAACAATTATCATCATTTTTAAAATTATTCAAGCTATTCGGCATAATGCTTTTTAATACGAAGGCCAATAAAACACGGCTCAAATATTTTGCACTCTACACCGTGTACATTCTACTGAACATAACATTGTTCACAATTTCATTTGTTTATTCCGACAACATAATCAGTTCAGGTCTTTTGTCCGGCATGTTTAGTGAATATGTTCAAATTTTGGGACCAGTCTTAACACATTCCATCATCATCATCGAAACGGTGTCCAAGTATAGGCGTTACGATGAAAAAATTTGGCGTCGATTACTTGAATTGGATGACATGTTTGCCAAATTTGGTGATACCCGTGTGAATAATCAAGGATTTATTAATACTTCGATTTGGTTGTTTATCGTGGTTAATTTTATCGGTTTCATGTGTGGCATTGTCGTGTTGACGGATATCCGGTTAAATCCAAAATGGTGTCACAGTCAAGCAATTCGAATTTTTGCGTTTACAATCAATCGCAATTTTTTGTTGTTGTATTTGTTTATGCTGAATTTTATTAAGTTTAAGGTTATGTTTTTGGTTGAGTATTTGATTGGGGCACGATGCGGGATGGTAAATATTCGAGATGTTTGTCGAATGCGCAAAATGTATAATAAAATGTGGAAATTATTGTTTGTAATTAATCAACGTTTTGGATGGTCACTGTCCATGATCATATTGAATTACGTGTTTTCGGCGTTAATCGGAATTTATTGGTTATCATACCGGATGCGATACGAAACTCTTCGTTACGAAGCATTTGGTAAGTACATATTTACATCACATCAGTGATTACCACCACTAATTTTATATATTTTTACACACACACACACGCACAGATTCATTTTTAATCGCAGTACCACCGACTATGTCTCTTATTTGTTTGTATTGCGTTGGTGAATCGCTTAAGAATTCTCTGAGCACAATGCGAAGTTGTTTACATCAAGTGGTTCGATTAAATTTAACAGTTGAGTACCATTTAAGCCGGAAACACTGTGTCCGCATATTTCAAGCGGTTAACAAATTATCGTTGATGATTTTGATGATGGATTTCGATTTGTGCGCAACCGGACAATCGGCACTGAATTTTGAAACTTTTCAAACGGTAAATACGTGGTGATTTTAACATTTTAACATTCAAGATGATTTAATAATTTTTATTCTATATAGGAGATCACCAGCATAGCGTCCACCATATTTTTGATGCTATCATTTACGGATTATGAATTTCAGAAGATATTCGCAAGCATGTCGATCGAAGCTCGCTTAAATATTTCTCGTTACTATAATTAAATCAATATTGTAAGTGTCCTCCATCTTAAATAAAACAAGCGAGTTTAGTTTAGATTTTATATATATTTTAAGCTGAATTTTCCCTTTCCAACTCCCTGATTAGCATGGTGATCGATATACAGACATAACTGAGCACTGATGTAAATCCCTAAATAAATTTAGAAAGTTAAAAATTTTGCTCCAGTATTTACTTAACCCATACTTACCACCATTAAATTATCATAGCTCAACTCAAAAATTCCCTTCACTTTCAATTGGATTGATAAAATTTTGGTTAGATACGAAAAATTCGAAATAAACTTCGATTTGCTTGTATTATTCCGAAAATTTGAGCTAGTCGCGTTATGTACAATGCCTGGTATGGTAGATGCAATCGCATAACATTTATGCGAATAGTGATACAGTAGAATGAGTGACACAATTGGTGGCACTGATACAAGAAATGCTTCGACTATTATCGTTAATTGGTTCATGTAAATTCGAAACGAAATCCAGTATAAATTAACGGCCGTACATAAAAAATAGTTGCATGCACTTGCGACTAGTGACCATCCGAATCGGTTATTCAGTGTAACCGACATTTTCCACAATCTCAAGTATAAATGTTTGAATTGCATTAAGTAATGGTGATTCGTGCATAAATACGAACGCTGAATGATTATCTCGAGTTTAGTCGTAATGTAATTTACATAAAATACGTATTGCATATGAATTATTCGAGTGTACACAAATTGTGGTAGCCGAATCGTTAAACTTAAGGAGAATAACGGATACGCTGTTGTCAAAGAGGTGATCACGTAAAGCTCACACAAAAATCCAATCAAATTGTAGTAGATGAAGAGTAGGATAAAATGGTTGAGAAATGTTTGATTCACTTTTTTATTAAGCTGCCGTAAACAACTTCCCTCGTTGGTTATCCGTTCGACCTTGGTAATTATTTGCCACAATTTTTGATCGTAAACTCGTGACTGGGCCCAACTCTCCGCAATTATTATAACATTTGCCACCACCGGTAGTAACACTTGGATTAAGTCGTTGATTAAGGAAATCATTTCTTTGTTGCGAAAAATTCGTTTTTGATTCACGAATATTAGCGCTATGTAAATAATGAAAAGTGTGATGAGTCCCCGATTGGCTGCGATTAGGATCCAATTTCGTTTAATAATAAAAACATTTGGAACCAGAAAGGAGCCAATGATTTGAAAAATTAGAAAAATGTTACGAATTCGTTTCGACGTGTTCATTATGAGGAATTGTCACAATGAATAATCGGTTATTACAATGTTATTCTTATACTGTCTCACAGACAATGTTATTGTAAGATGTTTAACTTGTCACTCGTTAATTAAAATAACAAAACATTGAAATAACCACCAATTAGTTATTAGTATAAAAGTGAAGTCGCCCGTAGCAAGACACAATGAAGACGATAAAAAATCTGAAAATTTTATTTTTATTTTTCCAACTGAGTGGCACATTTAAGGTGTCTAAGTATTTTTTTATCCGTTCAAATGTCCTACTAACTATAATCAATACATTTGTGCTCCTATTTTCAATCGTTCACATTACATTCACATTCTACAATTTTGAAGATGTTTTTCATAATAGACAAGCCGTGTCCCTCTTTAATCAGTTCCTACAAGTGTTGGTGCCGATATTTGCCCATTTGATTATAATTCTGGAAAGTTTATTTTCATCGCACACATATGACACGAAATTATGGCGACTTATTGATAAAACTGAGCAGAGAATACGGCGAAAAGGGCGGGTGGTGCGGCATTCGAATCAGCAGCTTAATGTTAAATTATTTAACGCATTTCTACAGCTATTTATCTACTATAACATTGTTCCGTTCCTGATTGAATTGTATTTGGTGGTTTCACTGGTTTTTGTGTATAAATCATTTTCGCGGAATATTTTAATTCGTTGGCCAGCTTTTTTGTTGACCCGTTTGTTGCACATGCAATATATATTTTATGTGGCGTATATCAAGGCTAAAATTAAATTCATTCTAAGCGAATTGGATTTGTATGAACAGCGTTGGCGTTTATCCGAATTTAAACACATTTACTTGAAGCTTTGGATGATGTCGTGTATTATGAATAAACGGTTCGGGTGGTCACTACTCGCATGCCTAATCGCACATTTTTTGGGTTCGGCGGTTAATTTTTATTGGATTGTATTTCGAATTTATTGGTATAGGTATATTTTCCTGGCAGGTGTGATAATCGCTATCGAGGTAAGTTTGTGTATTTAATTTATAAAATGTCTCGATTTATATATTTCAGAGGCTTTTTTGGTGTCAATTCCACCGATACTCTCACTCATCTTGCTGTCACATTTTACGCACGAGTGTCACAATATGGCTTGCAGAGTTCCGGCCATCATGCACAATTTAACAAGCCACAATTTCAAGAATAATGTAATCAAATCGAATAAAATTTCGAATTTTTCACTTTTGGCTAAAATTTTACCAATCCAATTTACGGTTCGGGGATTTTTTCAGATGGACCACGGTAATTTGTTATCGGTGGGCATACAGGACTAGCACAGTAATTTTGGAAAAAAATTAATAATTTTTTTTTTTTAATTTTAGACAATGACCGCAGTCATAAATTATGTCGTCATATCAATGACGTTGGTGATATTTGAGTTGAAATAAATGTTTGTAAAAATTGGAAAATAGTTTTTTTGTTTCGTTTGACACTCCCTAATTATGATAAGTTTTGACATGTAAAAAAACATTTTCTATTATATTCCAACAATCAAAACAGTTTAATATAATTTGTAATCGAGATTTGATTGGGGTGGGTGTGATGGTACAACCCCTCTTGTAAAACTCATTAATAATTATTATTCACGTTAAATGAGAACTTGTGTGATTATATGTGTTGATTAACATACGTAAACCAACGATGTTATAAAGGGGTGAAGTAAATATTAGGTTGGATTATAATTTTACATAGGTTTGAATATGTTGAGTCCATTTCAAATATTCAAAATTTTTATCGATATTTTATGCGTGATATTGCTTTTTAAACTTGAATTTTATTTTAAATAATCAATTGCTGATCAAATTTTATTCAAATTTAAAATATCGCGTATTGTACCTTATCGCGTTTTCACATATCGCGTTTTGAAACATCACGTTTTGAAATACCGTGTTTTGTACTTTATCTCGTTTCGTCATATTGCGTTTCGAAATATCGCGTTTCGAGCGGATCCCATTTTGATCCACATTTTAATTCAGTTCCGTTGAGATGAAGAAAATTTTCTCCAATTTATAAATTTCCTTTAGAAAGTCATCGTTTGGTTTATATAGCTCAACTTCCGATCAATGAGTGCACCAGGAGTTATTGGAAACCAATTAATGACTGGTTGGAACTCTGAGGCTTTCCTTGGCAACGTAATTTTAAACTCAGCCTGGCTAACTTTGGGATCTCTAGCTTCGGTAATGTGCTCCAACAACTTACTTATAATTGTTCTAGGCTCTTCTTCGGTACCAAAATTATTCGCACGCTCAAAATTAGTCAGTAAATTTTTGAAAACATTGGCATTATTTTTGCTATCGTCCGGCATGACATTCATTGACTCCGACAAGATTGTCTCATTCCGCCCAAGCAAATGGAATTCCTTTTTGGAAAGGAAGGTTTGATTTTGAAATTCCTACTTTAAGATTAAAAATTACATTTTTCATATCGTCTATGATTTTATTCTGGATATCTTTAGCAAGGCCGTATGCTTTAATTATTTCTCGGGAATCTTTTTCTGGCAATCTATCATAGTATTGAAGATATCAAACCAATCGTTAACCTACTGTTATTATTACAAAAAAAAATTTCTAATTCACTTACGGTTTTTAATAAATTTGCGCATTCCTGCTAGTCGCCACTCCGCAAAAGTCCTAATGAGGACATACGTATACGGCTTTTGAATTAGAATGTGAGAACAGTTTTGTCTGCCAGCGGTTAAATGATGTGTTGTTAGCTTGTGTGCTATATTTAAATTTTAACCTTAAGAATGTTCGAGCAGCTCAGTAGGTACGTAGGTTGTGGTGCGTCAGCGAATGCATATATCATTTCGTTGTTATCGGGATGCAAAAAGATTGAAATCTCTTCAGTAATTCCAAGTGATTTCCAGAGGCCTCTATTTCCACCCCCTAAAGCATTAATTATTACTCGTAAGATTTTTTAACTTTCATCTCATCGGCCAAAATAATGCAAACTTTATCAAGATCGGATAATGAATATGATTCCATTAGCGTGAATACTAAACCCAAAATTCAAGGCGAAATATCTGTTTTATTCGCCAATCTATACGTAGCGTAGACTCACCGGGAAGCGGATGGTGATTTTTTGCATCCACCTGTAGGTTCTGGGTCCAGCTGCATGTAAAGCTATTGCATATGTGCAATGTCTTTCACATTTCAATGGAGTTTTCTAGACAGGTATTTTGTATTCTTCTAATTTGGCCGGGAGTGTACCTTTACTGAACCCTTTCCTGAAATTTATTTAACGATTTTTTATTTGTTTTCATTTCATCAATTTGGAATTTCCAATGTTAGTCCACTTTACAAAGTCTTATTTTCTTATTAATTATATTTAAATCTTGATATCACGTGTCTCCCATCTTTTTAAGCGGTCAGCATCTACCACGATCCACTGATCTACAAACAACTCACTACAACCTAATCCATGACTATAATTATCGTGGTTGAATTCTTTCATTTGATTCAAATTTTGGAGGCAACAATCTAAAGAATCTATTCAAAGAAGCCAACGCTACATCGCTAATAAGCTTCGCATTTCCCGTAGCTTCAACGTGTTTCGTCGCAATTTTTTGAGACAGGGTTACTCGGCTACAATTTGCCATCAGGGAATCGTGATGGAAGAGAACGAGTACGACGAGTGGGGGACGTTACGCTCCATACACCTTCAGCGAAAGGAATTTCGATGGAAGCACCGATCGAGCTTTACATGGTTTCGATGTTAACGAATTATTGGAAAAATGTGTTGTGTCATAGGCGATAATTTCGTGCTAATGCACGATAAAGTACGACCTCATGTTACCAGAGCCGTGAATGAACACTTGGGCGATGTAAATATTTAGAAGATTACATGGTCGGCAAGGAGTATTGAACATGTTTGGGGTATTTCTGTTAGAAGAATTCGGTTGCGTATTTCAATCCGAGTACGATGGAACAACTCCGAAGCGCGCTGTTAGAGGAATGGGAAAATATCTAACAGCGCGATATCCAACGGATTATCAAAAGTGGAGAGGATGACAGCGGTTATTCAAAATTGTGAATTTCAAAAGGGCGGAGGATGACAGTGGTTATTTAAAATTGTGAATTTTTTTTTAAATTTTTCGTTATTTGATTTTTGAAACCTCAAGCACATGATTAGAAATAGTAGGTCTTACCCACGCTTTCTAAGATTGTTTTGAATAACCTATAGAATTTAGTTTTTGTTTGAAGTTTCCAGCTAAGTAGTGCAGTTCAAAAGATATTCGCATGAAAAAACAAAAAATTTAGAGTGGACCGTTTTCTCTGCTGTGGCCAGTTTTGCAACTGTTGCACTGAAATTTACAACAATTTCGCTTTTAACTCTTTCTTTTAAATTACCGCTTCCAGTATTCCATTCCGCATTAAAATGCCTTGTGAAACGAGAAAAATATCTCTTTTTGAAATTTTATTGGGAAACCATGGTTAAATAAGACACATTTTATTGAAATTATAGTTAAGTCCAAATTATTGCATTTTCCTATTTCTGTTGAAGACGAATGCTAACGGCTTAGATCTGTATAAGTTAGGAAATTTTCACCTTCTAACGTCAATGTTTTCCGCTGATCGTGCCGCTAAATATTTCCATCCGTTTAGATTCACATCCATTTAGACCATTAATTGGAAGTTGTATTGTTTGATTACATTTGCCAAACCCTATACGTATCCCAATATAAGGGCTTCAAAGGGCTATAAGGGCTTCGAATCACTAAATTCTAAAGCAGCTAAATGATTGTAACAGTCGTCTATGAGACGGCACAACTGTATTAATATTATTCGATTTCATTGACTTGACTCCTGCTATTCAATAATATTAGCCAGTCATTTTGGTTTGCCCTCAATTGCGCTCGAATCGAATTAACCTGCCAGGCCAGTTTAATTAAACACGTTTGCTTTTACGTACGAAGACTGAAAAGAGTGGTCTAACGAGACGAGTCGGTATATTATACGAAAGTTAAATTCAACCTCATTGCCAAAATCAAAATCCATGGATATGCACGTAAATGATATAACTACGCCACCATACCAAATGGTATCGGCCTGAAATTTATGAATGAGTGGATTGGAATTCTGTTGCTAGCCGGTTTGCATTTATAGACCAATGATTATGACAATATACAGATCGGGACCTTGTGAACATTAATAGAAAACCATTGGAATGCTGAACTACACGTAAGCTTGAACATACTGGACGAAATTGCCGTAATAAGCAGCAGGCAAACACAAACGAATAATAAAGGACTTTATACTGTCAATGAGAATAGTACCGACAGTGTAATAGCTACAGACGGTAATGCCATGAAATTTATTGGAAAACTGTGAAAAATCACAAGCTAGCATTTAATAATTCAGTTGTCCAGGATTATAAACGGAGATATAATAGGTCGGGTAATTGCTACAGATATTAATTAAGATGATTTCTTTGTTTTAAACAAAGCAACTGGAACTGCAAAAGACAAGGTGTTCGCAATTGGTAAAAGTGCGTCTTTTAAATTGGGGCATAGAAGAAACTTCATGATAACCAAATGTTAGCATTGAAAATAGAGAATAACCAACTAGAACCTCAAACTGAATCTCAACTTCGGTCACTTGATCCAAAAATAGATGAGAATGGGTTACTGCGAGTGGGCGGAATACTGTCTAACACCAGGATTGCTTTCAATTCTCGACATCCAATAATATTGCCTTATAAGAGTCACTTAACATGGCTCCTTATAGATACGCAAAGGTACTGGATAATTAAAGGTCCATTGGCAGTAAAAACTTACATCAGTAGATGTATAATTTGCCACAAACAATGCGCGCAAACTTTAAATCAAATTACGGAAGATGTCCCAATATCAAAAGTAACCCCTATACTGCCGTTTACGCATGCTGGAGTAGATTATGATGTCGAGGTCGCAAAAGCTATAAAGGTTACCTAGCAGTATTCATTGTGCTTTGCGGTAAAATCTATACACATAGAAGTAGTAGGCAATTTGTCATCAGAAAGTTTCATAGCAGCATTGAAACGCTTCACAGCACATCGAGGGCTTTGCTAAGACCTTTATAGTGACTGCAATTTCAAATTCATAGGAGCTTCAAAACTTATGCGGAACGAACTCACGCTTGCAGTAAAACAACTATCGGGAAAATAGTTAGAGCTTGCAAAAGAGGGTACACAATGGCATTATATACGACCAAGAGCACCACATATGGGAGGACTTTGGGAATTAGCTGTTAAATCCATCAAACACCATTTGCATAGGATAATTGGACAACAACATTTAACATTCGAAGAAATAACGACGGTATAGTTTGCCAAATAGAAGCATGCCTGAATTCACGACCACTTTTTCTAGTGACCAGATCCTAATGATTTCACAACATTAACACCCAGGGAATTTTCTGATAGGCGAAACTATGAGGACAATGAACAAGCGGAATTAGAGCAAATAAAATTGGACGGCCGGAACGGTACCGTTACCTGTCCAAATATCATTATTAAATTTGATGGAAGTGTTCCGATTTCGAGCAAGTTATCAAGTTATATAGTCTGAGTCCATTGTACTGTCTATATTTTGCGAAGCAATCTTTAAAGGGTACTGCGGAGAAAGCAGCAAAATCAGCAAGCTATCTAATAACCGAATTTTCTGGAAACATCTCTAGTGCCGATGTCCACAACAATAGTTACGATAGCACAGGAAGTGGCGAGAAGTATCCTGAAGAGACTATACTTATGCGACATGCGACAACTCGGGTCTATGGGAGGTGTGGATGATACCTCCATAATCAGCTACATAATCGATGGTATTGACGATGCTCCAGCGAACAAGATATTACTGTATGGTGCTTATTCAATAAGCGAATTTCGATAAAAATCTTTTATCTATGATGAATTCAAGTCGAAACCATCTATTTTCAGTGGCAACAATGTTCCAACATCCCAGAATCATAACAAAAGCAAGCATTGTTTCAGAAAAATGAAAATATTGAGAGATAAGTCATGCAACGTGGGGAAAATTTCGAATTATTGCATTGTAGTTCTTTAATAATAAAAACATAGAAGCGTTTTTAGAGAGTTTAATTTTAGAAGCTTGGTTTCGAGTGTATTGACTTCGAGACTGAGGAACTGAAAAGAATTGGAGATGCAAATGTAAAACCGTTATGGGAACTTTTATTTCTGATCTAGGTATTGACGGTGAAATTTTTGAAGTAACGATTAAGGTAGTAGTGGAGTCAAGCATGTTACCAGTGAAATTCCTTATTGGATATGAAATTCTAAAACATGCCATTATAATGTATATACAGAAAATGGGAAAATCAATGTATGTACAGGAATATAATAAATAAGGGTTTCTTTTAAATTGTCTGCCAATAGAAAAGAAAGATGAGGTAGATGTAAGTGAGAAATAATTTTACAAAGATGTCATATATTTGGTTAATGAATACGAACCGCAGAAGATAAAAGAATGCTCATTTTCATTGGAAATCGTCTTAAGAAACGATAGAAGTTCAAAAGCAAATATCGGAGTGGATAAAAGACGGCATTGCCAGACCTTGTTTTATTTAATTAAAAGGATGATGACAAGAGGATATGTGTAGATTATAGAAAACTTAACAGGAAATTTGTGATAGACCGACATCCACTATACCTGTTATCGATGATCTGGTTGATCATCTGCACTCATCAAAGTTCTTCAAGCCAGTAATTTTGGAAAGTAGTAGAAAGTATACAGCGTTTGTCACACCATCAGGACATGAATGGATTTGGCAGGGTCCCATTTGTACTCTGTGTTTCGAAAAGGACGAGAAACTTAAAGTAATTAACTTTGTTAAACCATGGACTATACGAAAAATTTACAATGAAACAACAAATTTATTATATTCCCAAGAGGCAGGAAAAGTATGGCAAATTTCGGTCAAACTGTATAAGGAAATAAGGAAAGCAAGAAGGATTTTTAAACCCTTTGCCAAAAGGAAAGTTTCCCCCATTTAGGTCCATTAGTTTCAACCAAGAAAATCTAAATATGTTTTGTCAATCGTGGATGCCTTTTCCAATTTTTTGTGGATATACCCAACTACATAAAACAACCACAAGTGCCGAAGTTTTGGATAATATGAAAATTCACTAATCATTCCTTGGGAATTCATAATATGTTATAACTGATAGAGGCACAACATTCACATCTAAGCAATTCTATACAAAATAAAACATACGCTAATCACCATTGGAGTGCCGAGAGGCACGCCTGAGAGGACGAATGAAGTAATTGTACCATTACTAACAAAACTGACTCGAGGGTCCTGAAAAATCCTATAAATACATCGAAAAACTGCAGAGATTTATTAATTAAACGTGGGAAAGGTCGATAAAACATAGTCTATTTAAAGTGATGTTTGGCGTCCAGATGACAAATTAAGCAGATTTTGGTATTGCTGAAACAGTAACCGACCAAATTATTAGTGCATTTTTTGACGAGTGCGACGAGATGAAATCAAATGTAAGGAGTGATAACTTAGGGCACAAAACGAAAATATAAGAACTTACAATAAAAAGCGGAGGTCAGCAATTAAGCGGGTTAAAGATTAGCGCCAAATTTGTATACCCATTGCCAATACCCATAGCACATGATAGATACAAAGTGGTCAAAATAGGAGAACACGAAGGCCCAACATCTACGTCAACGGCTGCAGATTTTATCAAATCTTAATTCGGTCTGGAGCCAGTATGACATCTACAGTATCGACGAGTATGAGGAAGACTAAACTGTCGAATCACCTGATACATATTAAAAGCAATAAATTACAAACTTACCTATAAATCATAACCACTAAAAATAACTGTCGACGAACATTATGATCCCAATACATACCTACCCTGAAATATCTTCACAAGACTAATTATTGAACTATAAGACGTAATACGTACCTGAGGCGAATTTCTTGTTCAAGACAAAGCATTTCAATATAATATGTACTAACCTAAGAAAATATTAGTTTAAGTCGTAATACTTACTAATTGTAAGACGTAATCAAGACGAAATGTTTAATTAAGATGAAAAGTTTATCTAGGAAGGTATAAGGAGGAATTAAAATATTTTAAAACGTACAAATTCGTCGAGGCGCCGAATTATCAGGATGGCCGAATGGGTGGAAACACCCGGTTACGCTTCGTCGATGTCGATATAACGCATGAAATACCGTTTGCAGTACATGATATCTGTCCTTTCACTTGTATCACATAAAACTATGGTTTTAATTTAACAGTGTACTGTAAATCACTGACACTTACGAATAAAACAAAACTCCAATTGGAGTGTGTACGCGTTATTCTTTTGTTATAAACTTCACACGACATTAATTGATATTAATTTAAAATTTTAAGTAATTTGGAGAATTACCCAAAATTTAGGGAATCTCCGGTTTTAATTCCAAAGATTTGACGAAATTATCGATATGGATACCAAGAACTCATCTAACAAGAACAAAACTCTAGTTCATTATACTCGTACTTTTATTTATGAAATTCTGGTTTTAACCAAATTTTTAGAATTTGAGGATTTGAACAAATTTATTTGCCACCGATCAATCGTATTCTGGAATATTCGATAATATGTACAATAAATTGTTTAGGATCAAAATATTTTTTAAGGTTAAATTTTACCAGTGAGTATTGGCTTTAAATTCGAAAGTAGTGAAAAATTTGCAAAATTGAAGGAATTTCTGAAATTTTGTAATTCCAATTTGAAAATTTTTTCGTAACATTTTCGAAATTTTTAAATTTGTATATACGATTTTAGCTATACCTGCAACGGTTATTATAATTTTTCCTTTAACAGCTTCATTACCCATTGTAACATAAAGTTTTTGAGGAATATAGAACCCTATTGTCGAAATTCAAAAGTTTCAGAAAAAATCAGAATTTTTTTTGTCAGAAGCTCAGTATTTTAATTTTAGAAATTTTACAAATTTGGATTCAATTTAAGTTACAGATAAATTCAAAGTTTGCGAAATATCTGAAAATTTGTGGCAAAATTTTAAAAGTTTAAAGTTTCAGAAAATTGTCCAAGCTAAACAATTTATCGAAATTACGATTTATAAAATTTCAAATCTCAATATTTGTTTAAATTCCAGACCAGTTTGAGCTCAGATTTTGATAATAACTTCCTAAATAACTGGTTTTCGACTAAACCGATTGTACAAGACACAACCAAAGTCTAAAACGAAGACAATTTTTCAGGATTTGGTCAAAACTTTTACACCAACTCAATATTTTGATATATACCTAAAATTATTAACATATCATCACAACAAATCATTGTTTGATCAATTAATTGTAAACAATAAAATCAATCAAAGTCGGTGTCATGCGGGGGAGAGGAGCAGCAGTGAGTAAAATCATTTCAAAAATAAACTTTTTCTGTTTTCATTTGGATCGAACAGCTTAATTAGTGTACAGTATAGTGTGTATATTAAATTAAAATGAATTTACGAAATTTTTTTAATTTTATTCTAAATTATTATCAACTATGTGGCATGTGCCCAATATCCATCGATTTCTATCAAAATCCGGAAAATTATATTACCAAACAGAAAAATAATCGAAACACTAATTTCGTATCAATTTTATTAAAATTGCAGTCATTCATTCATATAGGACTAATTATTGCGCTTTTGTGCTATATCTCGTTCTACAGTAATTTGGTATTTGATGAGCATGAAACTGTCAGCCGTTTCAATGATGTCATCAAATTTATGACCGTAATATTAACGCATATATTAGTATTGTGTGAAGGACTCGCCACCAAACAGGAACAAGTAAATTTATTACGAAAATTTGAAATAACCGATAATCTATTGGCCAAGTTGAGTATCGATGTAAACACCAAAATGGAGTTATTCTATCGAAGTGTTATAAAAAAATTTATCGTATTTTTTATACTCTCGTACCTAGTCGAGATAATAATATTTGTGGGTATCAAAGATGATCCGCAGTATACCATTTATTGGCTCACTGTAATCGTATCAGTGATTATAATACGGTCGCGGCATATGCAACAAAATTTATACATCGATATGATTACGTATCGATTTAAGCTAATTAAAACTGAACTGAAATCGATTGTGAAGCGGACGAATAATTTAAATGATGGCAAAGAGCTTGATGCCAAATTTGTGCTGAATGAGAGTATGAAAATTATCGAGGATATTAAAATTATTAAGGATATGTACAATTTTTTGTGGGAGATATCGATCCATATCAATAAATCGTTTGGATTGTCGCAACTGAGTAATTTGATGGAAAATTTTATTCAGCTAACGTGTGATTTGTATTGGATTTACTCGGTGTTGTATAAAAATAATTTTTTAAATATCGGTGTCTTAATCCTCGGCCTAATGCCAACCTTTATTATACTAACAATGCTGTTGTACTCGTGTGAAGAGTGTTTGACGCAGGTTAAGCTGATTGGATACCAAGTGCACAATATTGAGAAGGATGAAGATGATAAAGAATTTGATACGCTGATTGAAAGTTTTTCATTGCAAATTATTCAGGAACCATTTTTCTTTTCGGTGTTTGGATTTTTTAATATGGATTTTACGCTACTCAAAGCGGTACATGCATATATTATAGTTAAATATAATCGAATAAATTTTTTTTGTGTATTCTAGATGGTGGCTGCAATCACGACATACATGGTGATTTTTATACAATTCATGCCAAAAGAAGAAGTGGTCACAGCAAATGCCACGATTGTGAATACAACATCAAACTAAGCAAAAAAATTTAATTTAATTTCGCACAGTGTATACATATACAGCGGAAGCTCAAAAATCATAATCCATATACGTGCACCTGACACATTTATATCAACAGGAAATTAAACATTTTGTGTTTTCTGTAAATACACCATTAATCAATTTTACTCTAAATCGTTTTTTTTATTCTAATTAAATTAACAAATTTTTTTTTTGGTATGTTAATTTAAATTAAACTTTATTGTAGCTTAGGTGTATACACGAACGTGTGTTTGGGGATATAAAACGTAAGAAAATGTTCAACAAAGTTATTATTCAAATTTTTTTCGTTTTCTTTTTCTGTTTCAAAAAAAAAATTTATATTTATAATTTTAAAAATATTTACACAAAGTTAAATATTTTTGTTGTTTAATTTTTTTCGTATTTATTCATAAAAAAAAAAAAATTAACAAAAAATTAAAGAAAATGATGAAAAGTTATAAAAAAAATGTTTAAAATTGAATGATGCTAGGTGCTAAATTTTAGTGCATTTAAATTATTTGGATAAGAGATCGTCGGATACGGTCTCTTGACTATTTTGTTACCAAATCATGGCATCGTCATTATAACTCTTGGAGAGGTTTCGTAAATTTGCTGTCAAACTCATAGTAAATGGTCGTGATTTCTTTAGCTGGTTGATTCAGTGATGTGGGCTTCATTTTGCCAGTTTCTCGGGAATTTAATCGATAATACTAGCAAGGAAGTTGATAGCAAACCCAATGTATAAATAAGACAGGCGAAAGTAAAAATGAATCTTATGTTTTAATTCCGAAGACTAATGCTAACAGATTTAAAGAAAACTCTCGTTTCTTTAAACAGCGTGAATAACTGTTTCTAAAATTACTTCTACCTCGACAAGATGGAATAGTTTATAGAGAATATGATAGAGCTTGTAAGATGGGACATTCGTGTTTCGCCATAGTGGCCTCAAGCATTGCAAATCGCTATGTTGTAGTTCATAATTTTAATTAAAATATAATTAATCGCCACAGTTTCTTGATGCAAACGTTGATACTAGAATTGCACCGATTAGAAGAGCCGTTCGCTCCCTACTAAAGTTTCATTGAAAAAGAGTCATTGCCATAAAATTATTCAAAAATCTCCAATATAATTAATGGTCTCGGTCAGCGCAGGAGTTCGATTTAAGCTTGCAGAGGTATAAATTAAAGTATAAGATATTCATGATCTAACAAGACCAAACATTTGAAGCAGAGTGCCAAGAAAACCGAGTGGGATAAGTTTCTAGGTGATATTATCAACAAATTTTGAACGGCTTGCGAGATATTAACAAGGCGCAACAAAAACTAACCAAGTTCACACAAAACATAAGTGACTAAATCACAATTTAATTAACCAAAAGAACAGCCACGATCGAATGCAAAATTCGTCTTTTATCAGATGTCCCCTACCAGTTAATGACCGAAAATTTACAACAAATCACCCATTTTTTTGCTAATCGTGCCACAAACCAAGCTAGAATTATTGTACATAAATCAATTCATAATTAAATAAAAAATCCGTGCAGAATAATAAGTTTAAAAATTTGACTTACAAAAAAGCTTGTAACGTAGGTGAACACGTTACACTGATGTATCTGAAGACGTTGAATCAGGCAATAAAATGTAGGTAATGGTCAAAAAAAGCATAAGAAGGAAAGATAACCAATGAAGGGTCTATGTCAATAATCGTGGAGAAAGGTCTAATTCCGATGAAATTGGCAAAAATGCTTAAAGCAGATGAAATAAAGAATTTCTGGATTAAGATACTAGCAAATAAGCAAAAGGTAATTAACTGGAATGGCATGGAGAGCCATAAGGTCATTTCCGACAAATTAAAAGGCTATACAGTGGGGGGACATACTTACATTCCAAAACACGAGAAACCGGTATACTTGGTTAACGGTCTCCATAAGGGATAAGAAAATGAGGAGGTGCAGAAGGAATTTGAGGAAGAATTTGGTCTTATAGCTGTAAAGTCAGCAAATTTAGTACACCTCTAGGATAACTAGGGATAGGAGAGAAATAGATGCTAAGGTGGTATATTTTGAGGCCAAGACGCCAATTAATGAAAAAAACAATTTGTGGATTCTCGTATAACCGTTACTACTGGATCGGTGAGAATTTATACCGATCCGCAGTAGTAACGATTATACGAGAATTCACAATCGGTTAAAATTTCTTTTTGAAAAATTGAAACCGGACTATACGAGGTACTGCTGTACAGTCAAAGGAAAAGATGCATCTGTCTCTCCATACAGTAATAAAATGGATGGAGTCAAGTAACTTATTCGGTACAAGCTCAACAAACAAAAAATTAATTTATGGGTAATTATAAGAAAAATTACAAGATAGTGGGGAACAGCAAGTTGCTGTCATAACATTTTTGATGGGTATATGCCAGTAAATAGAATTGAGAAAATTAATATTAATGTCACTAATAGAGTAATAGAATTGTAGGACATCAAAATATATGCGAGTTATCAAAAATGCTGTCTAAAAATAAACCAATGACAGCATTACAACAAGAAAAAAAGAACTAAAGCAAAAACATAGAGTAGCACTAGATGGTTACCATTTCATCCAAAATAAAGAGGAGGAGAAAAACGGAGCAGCATTAACATTAATATCATTACTATCAACAATCTAAGTACCTATATTGTTGTAAGTATCCCGTATCGTTATTCCTAGCCAAACTAGGTTCAGTTACTTTAACTTGGATCTAAATAAGATAAACACATTAAGGGACAAATTTGATTCAATTATTATTTAAGGAAGCTTCAATGCAAAATGTAAAAAATGAGAAAAAACTTAAAACCTAAATGGAGTAGCGCTCACAAGTTGGCTGGACAGTTCTCAACGTGACAGGGTGTATTTAGTATCAGGGAGACCGACTTTCCCAAGGTCAGGGTCTAAATTGGTTCAATTAGTTAGTTTCGGCAAATTATTCGGCGTTGGTTTTGTACATGACAATTACTCGATAACATAAAATTATACTCGCTCTTGGATCGTTGATTGTGGCCTTTAGACCGGCAATGCAATTGAAGTTTTTAGAGAAGATCCCGACAGGTTTTACAAACTGGAACATTTCGAAGAATAATGGAGACCAGAAATAAGGAAATTATCATTCCAGAGAATCAGAACCTAGGTGAATTCGAGTTAGACGAATGTGTTGCGGCAATTATCAGTGAAACCACGGATATAGCAGTACCTATTACGGGGACAAAACATCACAAATATAATGACATTCCAGAGCAGTTACAGAAATTTTTAAAAATGAATTGAAGAAAAAACTAAACATTTAACTGTGAGAGTCAAATTAACTGCTTAAGCTCAATTATTAAACAGCAGCTTAATATTATGCAATTAAATCAAAAATTTTACAACTTGATTGAAAAAATAATTCACGGCATAATTTAAAGAAATGAACAGAGTAATAGACAGGAAGAGATGGCTGCAACCCACAAGCGATCAAACTGGGACACGAGCAGATAAGTGGAGACTAAAGAATGGCAGGAAAATTCGATAAATTCTATAAGGGACTATACGAGGACAGAACACCCATAATTAGGGACAGAAAAATGAAAGAGTAAATTGTGACAAAACAAACACAGCATCGAAGTCAAGTTATAATATATTTTTAACATAGAGGATACTATGAGTCTGGTCGAGAAGGAATCTCCAATTACATTTTTTAAAAATTACCACAGGTAATGCTCGAGAAGTTGACGATCTTGCTAAATAATTATTTAAACATTGGATACTTTCCAAAATTAAGGAAATAGGCGACTATTCTTCCCATTCCCAAAAAGAGCAGTGAAGGAGGAGATCAAAGACTTTAGACTGATTAGTTTAACCTCTAATTTGGGGAAGGTTGTGGAAAAAATAATCAAGGAAAGGCATTGCGGGTAAATTTACCAGGAGAAGCAAGTCGTTCCGTGCCAACAGTTCGGCTTTAGACCGAAACACTCTATAAAAGACGCGGTTATAGCATTGTCAGGAAATATCTCGAACAGCCTGAATACCCATAGGGAGGTGGCGGTCTGCCGGATGGCTTTTGATTTAGTTTGGCCAAAAGGACTAATTTTTAAAATATTAGACTCCAAAGTGAAAAAGAGGATATCAAGATTACTTATAAGTTTCCTGAACGACAGGAGGGAAAAAGTGAGTATAAACAAAGGAGAGTCTAATTTCTTTCCCGTTCTTTGAGTTTCACTAGATACAATGTTGGGGCCTAATTGTTAGGGCAATGTTGCTAATAAATAAATTTAAATGATTCGAGCTTAAATTTGGTGAAAGAGCATACACTTCTGATGGTACTTGGCAATTCATTCCATTTCCTGAAGCAGTTAAGTAAAACTGAATCATCAACAAATTTGTCCTTCGGGATTTGGAAAACTGAAGTTTAGCATACAAATAATTTGGCTCACTAAAATTAATCAACTTATAAATAAAAATTACCATACGACAGAAAAAAACTTAGACAATGAGGTACCAAAAATATATGACCAAAATAATGCGATACATGATCATATTTCCGCAGCTTATACACATATCTAACACAATTATTCAAAGTTACTTGTAGCAGATGAAATGAAATCTCATCGCAATTAGAATAAATTACATCGCAATACAATATATGAGGCATGATCAAACACTTAATGAAATAAAGCCTAAGGCTTTGAGGACAAAAATGTTGCGCAACTCGCAACTTGTAAAGGGTTGAATTAACGTGATTGTTCCAAGTGTATTATTAATTACTAGACCAGGATCATTAATTGTATCCACAAATTTTACCGATCCATTGATGATCAATTTCGGAAAAATAAATGAGTTAAATGAGAATTAAATCAACAATATTTTGAATTTGATCAAAATTGCCACCGCACCAGATAAATCTGTACATCATCCTCATAAATATGAAAATAACAATTATTAATACACCTAGAAATGTCATTCAAAAACAACGAGAACAGCAGTGGTCCCAATATAGAACCCTGTGGAACACCGTCATTAATTTTACCCATATATATGTATGATACCATTCCATTCGAACGAACATATTGCCTACGATCATTTAAGTAAGAATGTATAGTAACCTAGCTTCTGCAAAAGCAGTTTATGATCGGAAAAATCAATTAAAATTAGTAGGACAAACGAATTGGTTTCATCTAGGAGTCGACTAATGTCATCTGTAATGTTTATCAGAGCTGTTTGTGTACTGAATTTTTCGAAAACCGGATTGATTACTGCTTACAAATTCATTTGAATCAATGTACTTCGTGATTTGCTCAAAGAGGAACCTTTGAGTTTTTTTTCTCAAGAACCTTTTAAAAAAACGACAATAATATAAGTCTTATAGGTCTATAGCATAAGTAATTAATTAAATTCGTCATCATGATCATCAATATCTTTGAAAATTTAAATCTGAATCAAATTAATTAGCTATTTGCTATTTCCAGGATAATATGATCATCATTAATTTAAAACACATTCAAAACCTATAGAACAGCAGCACAAATCACATTCAAAACCTATAGTACAGAAGCTCAGATATAACCTAGTATAGTAAATCCAATCAGTATCATCCACCCACTCAAAAGCTCCCCGCCACATCAAACACCATTGCGACTCAAAAATATAGACACCAACATTCCACCAAGACTACAGAACTACAGAAGTCTGCACCGTGATGAAAGCGTGACAAAATGTGCTAAAACGAAATAACATAAAAACATAAAAACTCATCATAACTGTAATGCTGCAAAAACCAAAACCAATATATGTAAATGCCGACTTATTTTGGTAACTGGAACAGTAATTGTTATAAAAATACAAATGCAATTTGTGGTTAAAATTCAATCCGAAAATAATTTCTTTTAGTTTATCAGTTGACATTAAAATAAAATAAAATAATACAGGTAAAAGTAGAACTTCAAAATTTTTGCCAGAACAACTTTATACCAAAAAAACTTGGTTTGAAATTGAAACCATTTCAAACTGCATGAAATACACGGCATTATTGTTGTCAAAATTCCCAAAATAAGACTACAATAGAATATCAAATATCAGGTTATCAGCTAACAAATAATTTCCTTCATCACAACAAATCATTTCAATCCATTTTCATTTGTATTTACATACATATTCCTTAAAAAATGTTTCTATTCTTTCATTATCTCGTTTCAAGAAAATATTATTCCACTTTCAAAATGAACGGCTCATATATAGACCAGTATATGTGATATGAAACTACCTTAATAACGATACCATATCGGTACCGTTATTTATTTTTCGACCACGTTTTCTCATGTTTCCCTCTTTAAATTAATTCAGTACAATCAACACAATTTTTGAACACTAATGAAGATTATGGAAATGATCGTAATTATTATCGAAAACTTCAATCGGAATTCACATGGTTTATTTCAGCAATTTTAATTTAAATCTCAATTCCCCATTCAACCCCAAATCGGTTCCAAAACACTAATCTGAATTTAACACTTTTAAATTAATTAACACAGTAAAACACTACTTAAATATAAATTAATTTAATTTAATTTAATCTAATTAAAAATTTAAACTTAAAAATAAAACAAAAAAAAAAAAAATTTCACTTTCGGAGACAGACTAAAACACGTCCATCTCCATCGAGCGTTCACCGCCCATCGAAAAAATCACGAAAAAATACCGAAAAATAGTACAAAGTAAACTGTCCCATTGAAAAGGAAGACTCCATTAAATTTTTGTTAACTACAATATAAAAACAAAAGGAAGCTCTATAATTTCATGTTATCCTTGCGCGGAAAGGACCAATTCTAGGACCAAAATAATATTTCAAAAATTTGTTATATTTAAAAAACTTGAATTTTTGGGATTTTTTGTGTTTTCGGGATTATTTTATTCTAGATAGCGATACCAACCCAATTATGACGGAGTCATAGTAATATCCCGCATTTCAAAATCCCTCTGTATCAAAATCCCGGGCAAAAAAAATCTGCTTTTTAAAATCCTATTTTCATAATCCTGATTTTGCAGGTTCTGCAAAAATAAAAATCCCGGTTTTCAGTAAATCCCGGTTTTAAGAAGGCCCCGGTTTTTATTTTTATTTTATTTTAAATTAAAATTCTTCTTCACCAGAAGGGGCGGCCCGAATTAAAAAAAATATGTTTTTCAAAACCGAGATGATTTTGAAAACCGAGATTTTGAAAACCGGGATTTACTATCGAGATTACTACATTTGCCTGAAAAAATCCAGAATAGTTGAAAAGTTAAACTCCAGAAAAATAAAATTCTGAAAAAATCTAGAAATTACGGGAAAAGCAATCCAGAAAAATATCCAGAAAAAATATTTTGTTTAAAATAAATGCAAAAATGACATCACTTGAAATATTTGTGGTATATCTATCAGTAGAAGCGATACGAGCGATACAATTCCTTTGATCTATGTCTACAATATTAACGAAGTATTAAATACAAAATTCGCTCGAATACATTCGTCGATACTACACTAATCCAACGAATTAAGCCAACCACAAAATAACTTGAAAAATTTGTGGTAGAACTATCAGTAGAAGCGATGTGAGCGGTACGATTCCTTTGATTTGTGTCTGAAAGGTTGACGAAGCAATTTCCGTTATAATAAATATTAAGAAAAACTCAAATTTGATAGACATTTTATAAATTTTAATTTTAATTTGGTCCGCACTTTGACAATTGGGTTTCTGGATTTTTGTTTTTTTGAATTTTTTGTTTCTGGATTTTTTTCGGGATTTTCAGTGTCTTATTTTATTTTCTAAATAAGGTAGCCAACCCGATTTTGAATTCGGAATGTTGAAGACGGAATTTTGAAATGCCTGCAAACTTACCCTCCTCAGTTACAACATATCACCCTTCAAGGTTTCCTCGAGATTACGGGATTTTGTACCCTCGGGATTTTGGCCTCTCGGGATTTTGTACCCTGGGGATTTTGAACATTCGGAATTTTGATTTGCGGGATTTTGTCCCCCGGGAATACATCACCCAACATTTAATATATGTATTTAGTATATTATATTGACAGACATTTTTGAGATTCCGGTTATGCGATTACATCCTGTAATCGGTTTCCCTCCTTTCTTTTTATTTGTAAAATTTACGTTGCTATTTTTCTTAGCTCAAGCCGCTTACCTTTAGCTAAAGTTTTCAAATTTACCATGAACCGGAACACGGAAAAAATGTTGCTGTTGTTGGCGAATCGTTAATATGCCAATTTTACCAGCGCAACAATTATTTTCGGGTTGTCTTCGTTTAAATCAGATGAAAGTGTATCGTTTCCATTGCTTTCTGCGGCACCTATACCTTCCAACCAATATCTAGGTCTCAAAACATGAAATAGTTACAGAATTTTAGGAGTATGAGTAAGGGATGTATTAGTGCTGGGAAGAATCAGCCAATTATTTATACCACTTTCTAAAATTGATTGAAAATATTATACAAAACATTTCGAATTATGTGCATATTTCTGAATTGGATCAGACTACAAATAAAAGGTACTTGGAAATGCTATTTTTGATGAAATTTCAATCATATTTACTGAAAAGGTCGTTGTGGACCTGATTTTTTCTAAAACACAAATGTAGAAGCATTTCTTTTGTGCTATAATAAAAAATGTCCACTATCAAGTCGAGCAATCTAATTTGCCTGTTTAAATCTGTTCACGATCTCTCAAACCCCAAATAACTAAAAATGCACCAAAATTAAATCGACCAAACCGAAGAAGTAACAAGAATTAAATTTTTTGTCGTTTATGATATTTTTAAAATTAACTAGTGAAAATTAAAAAAAAAAAAAAAAACGAATTCGAAAATATTTTCTTCGAAAAAAAATTTGGTTCTCTTATTCAATCGGGCTCCAGATTTCTGGACGTATACACATTGCTTGTTAAAATTCATTTTTTTCCTGTTGTTTAATTAACTTATAAATTAAATTATTATTAAAAGTAAAAAAAAACAAAATTTTTATATTGTGTGTGTTTGTGTTTGAAAAAATTAGTTTATTGTTATTTATTAAAATTAAAAAGTTGTTACTTGGTGTGAAGTGGAAAAAATCTCGTGAATTTTGTGTGCTTAAAGAAAAACGAAAATTATTTTTATAATTTTCTTGTACCGTTACAGAAAAGTGCAAAGAAATACTAATTAAAATTAATAATTTTTGGATTATTTAACAAAAAAAAAAAGTATTAAGGAAGAGATTTAAAATAAAATAAGAAAGTTACAAAATATTAAGAGTCAAAAAGGATATAAAACATTTAAAATATGATTCCTTCAGGTAACCGTACTTTAAAATAAATTTTTATTATTTTTTTGTTTTTTTTTTAACAAAACGTAGTAAAAATGGAAAAATTTTCATATACTCATATAAATAGCCCGAGAAAATTCTATTTAAAAAATCAAAAAAAAAAAAAAAAAAATCTCAACAGACACACAGAAATTGTGTGTGCGGTTTTTTTTAAATCTTGCTCAACATTTTTAATTTAAAAAATAAATATTTTATTTTTGTTTTTTAACAATAAAATTTACATAGATTTTTTTTTTTTTTTTTGCGCTACATAAGTACATAATAAAATTGTACAGTAATTTGTGTGTCTATTTACGTTATAATAAAGCGCATAAGAGCAAAAACAGAGAAAAAAAAACCGGGGATTATATTCTTAAACGGTACACAAGAATTTCGTAGATATAGAATATAGTCTAAGCCGTACATAAATCTAATTAAATTTTTTAATTTGTATTTTTTTGTTGTTGTTGTATTTAGTACAAACACAATTTGACCGGTGGTGCGCAACGATGAATGATACAAATATTTTAAACATTTAAAACACATGCGTCTTTTGTTATAATGTCGGTTAAAATAATAAAATATGCCGCGCCGCGCGTCTTATTTCTTCGACTTACTCATAATTTATATTAAAGATTTATAGAAAATATTTTTTGAAAAGTTTATTTTATATTTAAAAATTTGGTATTATGTAATTTACTAAATTTTCATTGTGGTGTGTGGCTTTGTACACGATATTGTGTGTGATAGAAAATGCATGTGTGCGGAATTTTGAATGAATTTCTTGCTCATTGGGCGTATTTTCGGTTATGATATGATGCGGATTTACTTTTTCTTTTCATTACGGAATTATTTCTAATTTTGAGTTGAGCTACTGGCGCTGGCGCTTTCATCGATTTCTATATTTCTTTTATTTTCAGGAAATGCCTTTGGATTTTACTTCTTTAACTTTTATACTACAAACTTGAAAATTGATTGTAAATTTGAAGAATATAAAATTTGTAAATAAACAAAATTTGCCTTAAACAGTAGTTGTACCTTTAATTCACTACGAGTTTATTCTCGCAACATCAATTTAAAATTTACTCATTTTTGATAAATGGGCCCCAATAAAAGTTTCTGTTTCTGTAATTCAATAATGAAGACTAATTACAGCGCCATCTATGTGTCAATACTACAAGGCGTAAGTTAAAATTGTTGAAGGGCCATGTGTGCGTTTAGCCACCTCGCACTGCGACCTAAAAGAACTTTTGTGCTTGGACCCTGCCTAATTATCCGCCAATCAATATTCAGGCTCTTAATGAACCTGATAATACTGCCGGCCGGTACTCGATACATACTATCTTGGCTCATTGCTCTCCCCCTAGATATTTACTAAAGCGTACTTCTACTAGAAAGACGGTAGCCTGCCCCGTCCTACGTTTTGATTTTACTCTTTCGAGTTGCTGGGAATGGAAAGTCGCCTGTAGGTCACCCGGTTTTACTACAGGAAAGCTAAATAAAACTGGATTGAGTCTAGTATCCAGAGTCCGCATATTTGTACTGATTAAACTCAGCCTCTCATCAGCCATTCATCTATCGGCATATGCTGTTCTACCTTAGATTAGGACTTTCTGTCAATGATTCCTCTTTTAGCGCTGTACCGTAGACTGTGCCAAAAGCCACAATGTGGCGTAATGGCCTCAGTTATCAGTGAGTGCCGCGAGGAGGCAGCACGTATACTTGCGAATTGTGGCCAGGTTACTCCTTACACAATTGTACTCATCACGCAGCTGCCTATACGAAAGACAGAATCTCGATTGACATAATCCCGAAAGTCCTAATCCAGATACGATAAAATCTAGAGAAGACAAACTCAGACAGAAAATCTAGACAAATCTTTGATACGCGCGTCCTGTATTTCGGGATTTCGTGTTACATTTTACTAAATCTTACTTTTTATACGGGATCACTACATTTGCATGAAAAAAAATCCAGAAATTTTAATATCCAGAATAGTTGAAAAGTAAAAATTCAAAAAATAAAATCCCGAAAAAATCTACAAATTACCGGAAAAGCAATCCAGAAAAATATTTTGTTTAAAATAAATGAAAAAAATTCAATTTTATAGGCATTTTTAGACTTCTGACATCACTTGAAACATTTGTGATACATCTATCAGTAGAAGCGATACGAGCGATACAATTCCTTTGATCTGTGTCTGCAAGGTTGACGAAGCATTTAATCCGCAATTCGCTCGAATACATTCGTCGATTCCATACTAGCCCAACGAATTAAGCCAACCACAAAATAACTTGGAACATTTGTGGTAGAACTATCAGTAAAAGCGATATGATCTATACGATTCCTATTATCTGTGTCTCTTGGTGAAGAAATTTCCATTATCGTAAATATTAAGAACTTTACGGAAAAAGTGAAATTCGATAGGCATTTTACAAATTTTAATTTTAGTTTGGTCTACACTTTGATAATTGTGTTTCTGGATTATTGAATTTCTGAATTTTTTTTCGGGATAAGCTTCTGCATTATTTTTTCTAGATAAAGTAGCCAACCCTTTTTATAAATTCTGGAAAATGGGGATTTTCCATTTTAAAACAAAAATAACTGAAAATCATAAATTCTGGAAAATGCGGAATTGATCCCAAGTAGTGATGAGATTCGTCAAAAAGTATGATTTTGATAAAAGTAAGATTTTGAGAATTAAGATTTCGATACGTTCCCATATGATTCATACATTTTTTTATATCTGGATTTTGTACAATGTAAATGTCATCCTAATATCAGAAACACGCTTCACGAATAAAACTTTTTTTAAAATTAACGGATATTGAGTATACGACCGACGTACCATACGGTGGTTATCAGCTGAAAAGGCTATGTCATATGTAAGTGGCAACAAAAACAATCACCGTCATTAAAAAGGCAATTAAATCGAGCTATTAAGACCGTAATATTTGCTTTGCGGGATGAAGAAAATCAAAAGGTCCAGAATTATTTAAGTGAATCCTCGGCAACCGAAGGAACACGTTTCTCTTTGTGGAAGGCACCAAAAAATTTAAAAAAACCAAAAAACTTGAATCTACCGATCAGACTTCCAACTGGGGATTGAGTGAGAACAACAATATTCACACCACACAGGAAACAAATAATTTTGTGCTACCTGAGCAAATCGATGATTGGTTGTCCTTCAAATCTATAAAGTGTAATTGGAAGAAAGTTAAGAATACAATTAAAAATTGCATAATCCCAAAAAAGGCACCGGAGTATGATCTTATTACTGGAAAAATTATAAGGAATTGCCAGATAATTGCAAAAAACTAATACACTCATATTCATGTCGCCAGAGGTACTAAACGATATAAATATTCCTCAACAATCCAAGGTAAAATACTTAGCGCATCAAACAGAGAACTCCTCCAATTAATCCAAGCGAACATGCTTCGCCGTATTATCAAGGCTCATTCGAAACAGTAATATTCACGACGATCTTCGAATTAAAACCATTAAAGAAACAAAGGATTCAGTTCGAAATATTACTCAAAACTAGAAGCACATCCCAACCAGCGATACACTAAAACAACCACTCCAAATTCCGCTCCGTGAATACAGCCAAAAACCATTCAAAAACGAAAGTCATACAATTTCTCATACAAATATTACGACTAAATTTCCGTTTAAAAAGGAACTTCAGTCTAAAAGAAAGGTATTTCGGTAAAAAAATTGTTTAGTTGAAATACCCTTTGTGTACTTGGACTGAACAATCTTCTTGAAAGGCATTTTTGGACTGGAATATCTTTTGGTTGGTGTTTTTATTTGATTGAAATGCCTTCTTAGACCTGCACTTGACTCTTTTGGATTTTTGACTTAAATTCTTTTTGAAAAGAGATTCAGTGAAACAATTAAAAAAGAATCCCATGCAAAATTGCTGTAAAAGGTGGGAGATGCAGATTTCCAGTCTAATATGTATTACAAAAAAAAAATCCATTTTCCAGAATTGCTTGAAATGGAAGCAAACCTACCAAAAGGTATTCCAGTCCAAAAGTATTTGACTGAAGTACCTTTCAAGAAGGTTGTTCAGTCAAAATAAACAAAAGGCGTTTCAGTCAAACAGTTCTGACCGAAACACCTTTTTTTTTGGTTGAAGTTCCTTTAGTCATAATATTTGTATGAGAAATTTAAAGACTGAAACGCCTTTCGGTTTTGAACTGAATGGGACTGGAATTCTCGGATCCACCAAATTCCATCTGTATTGAATTGCGGAAATAATTTACTAGGAATGACTTGGGTTTATCAGTAAAAAGCGACAATTCAAAACAAGCGGATACTATTTCCTACTGAAATTCGAACGTTTTCAAAATTGCAGGATTTAGTCGAGTTCCTATTTTGAAAAAATATGGTAAAAATGGACTTTAATGAAATCTTTTGTAATCGGTTTTAAATTCGATTAAAAACACCAACTGAAAATGCTAGATTATTTTCGGTTAATTTTTTATTAATAAATTAGTTTTTCATTGCAAAATAAAAGAACGAAATTTGCAATTCGCTCGATAATTAATGTTAAACAATGAAATTTGGTCTCTGGGGGGCTTCATAATTATTCAAAAAATTACAAACAAGTCATAAAATACATACTATTTTTTGCTTCAACGAAGCAACATTCATTGTAAACTAATTATAAGTTACTTTGTAGCTATTTCTTGACTTTTATATGGTTCGCAAATGTCATTTATATCATTTAATTGATTAATTCCTAACACAGTTCTAAAATTACTTTTACGCCTAGGATTAAAAGTGTTGAATATCAACAAAAAGGCCAACTTTAATACCAACTGTTAGTATTAAAATAACTACTTTTAAGACGCTTGGAGGAAAAATAATTTTTGGGGTCACCAAGGGGTCACCGATTACGAATCTGGCGGAAAAAATTTAATTCAAAATGGCGGATCCAAAATAGCCTCTTTAAATTGAAAAAGTAGCTGATTTATTACAACTTGTTTGAAATTTTGCGGTTAATTAGATTCAAATAAGGATTTAGAACAAAAAGAAGTTTTTTGAGGCGGTAATTATGAATTAATATGGCCGCTATAAAATAATAAAAAAGATATTTGTTGTAATGTGTTTTCACAGGATCGTTGATTATGATTTTATGGTCAAAATGCCTATTCCATAACCTCAAAATTTGAAAATTTTCTAACAAATCAGTTATTTTTCACTTTAAAGTGAGCATTTTGGTATCCGCCATTTTGAATTGAATTTTTTTCACCTCAGATTCATAACCAGCTGCGTTGTAGCTACTTCAAAAATCTTTTTCTATATGGTTACACATCTCATATTTTATACGCTGTAATGAATGTGAACGATCCATTATATTAAAGCAAACGTCAAAGTGTCTTTGTAGTTGTAACTCCTTTGTTTCACTCTCCACCTCCAGGACCAGTAGTTGAACGTCAACCGGCATACGATACAGATAATAGAATTTATTGAATAATTTTGAATTATTTTCTGAAAAAATTAATTTTGAGCAAAATTTGTGAATTTCAACACATTTGGAAATTTTGCATGTGCCAGCTGGGCCCTGATTCTCTAAAAAATAAGATAGGTAAACGGGTAAACCTGCAAAAAGTGAAGCTTACTTTATTGAGTTTGTAATTTTTCGATTTGGCTACTGCTTCAAATAAAATCAAAAATTTCAAACTAATAAAAGAAAGCTTTGCTTTTTACAGGTTTACACGTTTACCCATTATCTTATTTTTTAGAGAATCAGGGTGCAGTATGCGCGTATCATTATCGGATCGAAATATTTTCATCGGGATAAATCAAGCGTTTATAGAATTCATCGGAGCGAAGTTTCTATTCATCAAATTAGTTGTACCATCGGATCGTCAATTTTTTGATATTATTAAAATGATAACAAACGAACGTGCTGGATTGTTGTAACATAGCAAACGAATATGATGATGGTGTATATGATTGCCAGTGGTAAATCGGGTGAGCCAGAAACAACAAAAATTGCAAATTTCACCTTATGAATGAAGTTTTGTACAAATTTGATCAACATTGTTTGCCGCAACGGAACATTTCTAAGGAATCTTACAAGTTTAACACAATTTCGCAAGAAGAACGTCAAGTCACTGTGATTTCAGGATCAAATGTTGCGTGACCGCATTATTGTTGGAGTTCACGATAAAAAGTTACAATTGAAATTATTGGACGGTCATGATGAACAATTGAACAAAGCATCATGGATTCAAAATAATCATCGGCAGAATCATCGTTAAACACAGTAAAAGTCAATGACATTTTGCGGAATCGACAATTGATGCAATTTTGTTTCAACTGTGGTGTACCATGGAAGTTTAGCACATTAATGAATGCAAGGAAAAGGATGTCATCTGTCGCTGATGTTTCAAGAAGGGCCACTTCCAGAAAATGTGCCGCAGAGTAAAGAAACAATCGAATTAATACACCGGAAAAGACAATAATAGTATCAAACAAAATTTCGCCGAACTCAAATGGAGTAGTGTGCGAGGTACCATTTGTAATATGTTTAGACATTTGAGTATACCTTAATTAGTTCTAAACATATTCTCAGACTAAATTCAATCGGATCGAAAAACAAGCGTTGGAACAACCAGTTTTTAATAGGAGATGAAATCGTAATATTCAAATTGGATACCGGAGCTGTTGTCAATCGCGTTTGATTAAATTTGATGAAAAAGTTGAAAATTAGATTGAACAATCAGCATAATGAATTATCAGCAAAATAAAATGAAAATTTCTGGTACTGTGCTTGGATTTAAATTTAAAAACGGAACGATCAGCCCAATTTGTCGCTGTCGTCAATGATAAATGCGAGCGGGTACTTGGATTAGAAACTTGTGAGAATTTTGGATTGGTTAAATGCTTGGATGTGAGTAGTATTGCATGCACGGAATCGAAAGGGATAGATATTAGAGAGATACGGAACGTTTTCAATAAATTAAAGGAAAATTCGAAGCCAGTATACTTCTCTCTAAGAAGTTGATACTAAACTCAATAACGGATAAATTAAAATCGGAACTTGAAAAAATATTGCAGGATGAAATCATTTCACCTATCGATTACACCGCAACCGAGTGGGCCAATAATTTGCAAATAGTTGAAAAACCTAACGGTAAACTTTGGATTTGTTTAGATCCAATAAAAAGCCACTCAATGAATGTATTAAAGGCGGAAATGTTTCATCGGGAAATGATTAAAATTGTTTAGAGATACTCGGGGAGTCGTTTAACTCGGATAAAATTCAATATCGACAACGAGAAATAAAATGCATAGGAAATTTTTTATCGGAAGGAAAATTTAAAGCGGATTTGAAATATCGGGATGCAACTTTAAAAATGAAAAAAACCGAAAAATAAATTAAAATTTTTGGGCCTTCTCAAATACTTGGCAAGATTTATTCCAAATCTGTCAAAGCAATCAGCGGAATTGCGAAATTTAACAATGTAGAATTTGATTGGGCAGGAAAACCCAATACTGGCAACCTATGCTCCAAAACTCCCTGTAATTGTATACAAACCATGCTATAAAAGATGCAGTGCCAAGTCCAGTTACCGCAGATTGGGCTATAAAAGATGAGAAGGCACAAAGTTGCATTGCGCTGTTGTAGAAGATAGCCAAATACAACATTTCCGAAATTGCAAATCAGCGAGAGGTGCATGGGATGTGCTCAAAGAATTCCACGAAAAGGATACTCCCTTCTGTTGCCGTTGGAGACATTTGTGGTAAATTGTATAAGTTGAGAGAACCACAAAGAGCGTACATCGCATTAGAACGTGTAAGTATGTATGCGCATCAATATCATGCTATTCGTAAACATCGAGACATCAAAGTAGTTACGACTATCTCACAAAAAGGTCTAGTTGACGGCATCACGATCGAAGATTGCAAAGATGATTGCAAAAGGAAAGTGAACCCAGAAATATGCCTAAAGGGAAAGATGAATAGAATTAAATTTCCTAAACAATCGAAAAATCGATCAAAAGTTGTTCTCGATTTAGTCTATCCTAACGTTTGCGAACCTATTCCAACGCAAACACCATCAGGTAAGAAATACATCGGAACATTCATTGATGATTTTTCGAAATTCATCTACCTGTTTCGGCATAAATCTGAAGTATTTGGAAAATTTATATAATTTATCGAGGTGACCAAAACAATGTTTGAATATAAAATGAAGTTTTTGCGGACGCATCGAGGAGGAGAATACTTAGATAAAAAATTTTGAAGAATACATGGCACGCGAAGGCATTCAGTACCAGAGAACCGTTTCCTTCACCCCCCCATCAAAATGGCGTTGCAGAACGCAAGAATCGTACGCTTGTTGAAATGGTAAGATGCATGCTTTTAGATGCTGTTCTGTGGTATATGTTCTGGAGAGAAGCCGTGACCCATGGCAAATTTCATACAAAACCGAAAAGCGGCGTAAAGGACTCGAAAGCAATGGAAGCTATTCTGGTTGGATATGATAGTGGAACGAAAGCGTACAGATATTAAGTTTCGTCAACAAGAAAGGTGATAATCAGCTGAGATGTGAAAATGGTCTTTAAAGAAACGGTGATAAAAGGGATTGAAAGAAGCGAGTAGTGACGAAAAGGAAAAATTCGGAACGAGAAACATCTGCAACATCAGTTTGGTATGACATCGATGATCAAAGCGTTCCGGATACATCAACCATTTCAAATGTGGCTCTTGTCCCAATTGTTCCTGACAATCCGGTTGAACCAGCAGATGCTTCATCATCTGAAAATGACAGCGAAGTTTATTTTAGTGACGTGAATTTACATTCTGGATCGGAAAACGGCGATGTTACTTTAATTGACCACAACGATGCTGGTGAGCTACAGCGTTCGGCACGAATAAACAAGGGAATTCCCACAAAACGACTAATAAACTAAATTAATGTTATTTATGCTGTCAATGAACCCATAAGTTTAAAAGAAGCAGTTACATGTGAACATAAAGACGAATGGAAGGGTGCCATGCAGGAGGAGATAGACTCGCTGAGCGAAAACCAAACTTGGATTTTGACTGAAATCCCAAACGGACGAAAACTTATTGGATGTAAATGGGTATTTAAAGTGAAGTATGGAACGGACGGTTCCGTTTGTCGATTCAAAGCTAGGCTAGTGGCCAAGACTTTTCACAACGATACGGAAAGGGGAAATATTATGAAAGGGGGAAGATTATGATGAGGTATTCGCACCTGTGGTAAAACAAATAAAATTTCGAATTCTTTTATCGATTGCAGCGAAAGAGAAAATGGCCGTTAAAATTTTAAACTTTAAACTTTATTTATGCAACAACAACCCGGTTTTGTTAAAGAAAACGAATAACATCTTGTGTGCCGACTGAAGAGCTTATATAGATTAAAGCAATCGGCTAGGTGCTGGAATCATGCTCTTCATGAGGTCCTTATGACATTTGGATTTATCTAAAGTAAGTCTGATCCATGTTTGTACATAAAAAGAGATGCTAATGGAGATTGTTAAGTACTTGTTTATGTTAATGATTTTGTGGTCAGCAGAAAATTCAATCGTAACAAAGTTCAAGATCCAGAACTTGGGACCAATTAAAAATTACCTTGGTCTGGAAATAAATAAGTCAGCAGCTGGAAATTATTTATTTAGCCAAGCTGCCTATATCAAGAAAATGATTGCTGAATTTGGCATGACCGATGCCAAGATCTCAAATATTCCACTTGGAGTGGGATATTTCAAAGAAGCAGACAGATCGGTGGTTCTACTGACCAACAACAACTACAGAAAAGTCACCGGAAGCCTTCTGTTAATAGCCACCCAGATATTTCGGAAAGTGTTGCTATTTTAGCACAAAAGGTCCAAACACCAACACAAACTGACTTGATTGAGGTAAAAAGAGTTTTAAAATATCTCAAAGGCACAATCGATTTTAAACTCAGACTAGGAGTAAACACAGATGAGCCGCTGCTAGGCTATGCTGATTCCAATTGGGCAGAAAATCGAAAGGACAGAAAATCCAATTCAGGCTATTTTCTTCGTGTTTGGAGGAACCGTCAGCTGGAGGTGTAAGAAACAGACATGTGTTGCCTTATCATCAACCGAGGCCGAATTAATCTTCCTTTCGGAATCTTGCAAAGAAGCCATATTGAGGAGACGACTTCTGGCGGACTTCAACCTAAATATGGATGACCCACCACTTATTCTAGAAGACAATCAAAGCTGCCTTAAATTAATTGAAGAAGAAAAGATGTCCGATAGATCAAAGCATATTGACACCCGGGAATTCTTCATATGAGACAACGTGGCCAATGGACAAATCAGATGCGAATACCGTCCAACTGAAAACATATTGGCCGACATGCTAACAAAATTGTTTAGCTGCAATACGACGGAAGTTCATTGAGGAGGAGTGTTGATGCATGACGTAATCGTTTATATTTTTTTTGTTAGTTTTGCCGACCACTGTACGTGTGTGTGATTTATACAGAGCAAATAAAATCATTCCTAAATATCTTGAATCATCAGGCTTATTATTTGCATTTCTTAAATCATCTACTGCTATTCTAACAATTGGTTGCTTCCTGCAACATTTGTTTAAAGTACAAAAGAAATAATTCAAAAGCACCATTCAGGAAATTCAGGAATATATTTCGAAATATTCATTACCTTATGGCCGTTAATGTTCAAAATAAAATATCAAAATACATTATCTGTGAAATTTGTCGTCAGCTATTTGATAAACTTGGATGTTCAACAGTCATCCAAAGTGACAATAGTCCATTTGGATCGGCTGTTTTCGAACATTTCTCGATCGAATGGAACATTCAATTTAAATTCTCAAGCCCAAGATATCCGCAACGCAATGGTGCAATGTAATGAAGCAAATGACGTCTATCAATTCCAGCATCGTTTATATTGGAATACAATACAACACCTTTGACGAAAATAATGGCATTATAGCAAAACCATCCTAACATTTAACGATTGATCAGCACACTTCATCAAGGGTTGTTTTGACATTCATTTGAGACGCAATCGGCGTTTCCTTGCTAAGACTCGCAAGGAGTATTCCAATAACAGATAATTTAAGAGAAATTCAAACCCCAAATTAAACGGAATGAAAACATTGTTACTGCGGATTACTCATTTACTTAATAAATGAATTATTGTGATGTGGATGAACATCGCCATTGGTTAAGAAGTTTGTAGCTCCAGCTACAAATCAAATAACTCCCGAAACATCTAGTTCAGAAGCAACTAATTTGAGAACTTCAAATGTAACACCCACGGAACAAATGACAACTAGAAGTGGCCGTGCCGTTAGAAAATCAAATCGAGTGTTTTTAATTCGCGAAATTCAGAGATGAGCTTGGATGTCCATCAAAATTTCATTGTCGCAGGAAGCAGGGCAATTTTTTTTTTAAATCCCAATAATTATTTTTTATTATAATTTTGTCGTTTTATGAAATTATACGAAGAATGAGCTTAAAATTATATTATTATTCACGATTTCAGAATTTAGGTGAAATGATTTCGAAGAAAGACAATTTTTAAAAAGTCATAAAGTCGTTTTGTCTGTGGTTGAAATAAAAACATTTTTGTTTATGGCTTTAGTGTTGACAGAAGTGGAATTTTATTACAACATAATATTGATTCACCACATCCTATATAAATAAATTTTAAAATAAAAAATCGGCGCAGAGTGATTATATTCCACTAATTTATTGAAGTACTGCCAGCACCGATCAAAGTACAATGTTTTAAGTGTTGATATATAGATCCTGTGTGTCTGGCACCAAAATACGATCATGTAATCCCATTTTGATTTTCAAATGTATGTACATAACATACATACATCCTGTATGACTATAGCATTTCCTACATTAGTTAGAATTAGATCATCATTATTCATTGTCGTTTGCAAATATAAAATATTTATGAAAAATTAACGCACCAAATGTTAAAAATCGAATTTTCTAGTTGAAAAAAAAAATCACACACATATTGCGTGCGGCCTAAAAAACCATGAAATCTATACATATAAACGAAAAATTGACACAAATTCTCTACAAAGTTTACGTTAAAATCAAAAACGCGAAATCATAATATTTACACACGTCACACGGTCGAGTTTCGTTCACATGTATATTTACCCCAGTAATCAGTCTTGATCTTAATAAACAAAAAAAAAAAAATGTTTGCTTCATGTGTGTGAATTTTTTTTAACGGTAGTAATAATCGTAATCATATATAATCATAACAACGAAAATAAACCGGAAAATTTAATATAAATTTACCCTGACAAGAAAATACCACGGCGATACACAGCATTGAAGAATATTTTTAGTTTGGCAAAATGCGCTCTTTTCAAATCAGTTTCTAAATTTATAAACTGGTGTGCCATTGAAAACATATGTGAACTTTTCTTGAATCATTCATGCGATGCTATGTAATCATCATCATTGTGAAAAATCCGCACGAGTTAATCAATTGCGAACGGATTATTTTCATGAATGGTAGGCGCCACTTGCGTCTGTATAATTGAAATGCAGCTCTGTATTCTAATCTTAGTAACATTTTTTTTGAATATTAATCTAATTAAAGTTCAAATGGAAAACACAAAAATTTAATTAAGTATACAACAACAACTACCTACATTAAAAAATTGACTGACTGGCACGAGTGTGAAATTTTTTTGTTTATAAAATACTTTACATGTTCCAGTCTCAATAATTTTTCTAATGATTTTGAGTTTAAAAATTAGTTAAGGCTAAATTCAGTGGGTTCAGCATTACATGAATATGCGGACATCATCCCCATTAGCCCGAAATGTTTTAACTGTTTGGGGTTCGGTATGGATATCTATCTGTCGGTCTACCAATTCGTTGTGCATTGGAATTGTCTAGAAACATAGCACTTATGCACTTATGTCCAAACGGACTTGCAATTTAGCATGCGTCTTGGAAAAGGGATACTGAAATGATTTTTGGGTAAGTTTTTGGAATATGGCCAATTAACGGCCGAATAATTTTTAGGTAATATTCTGGCTCACAACAGATAAACCTCAACAGCTGCCTGGTTTACAAAACTTCAACCGACATTAGCTTTTATGATATTGCCTGTTGATGTTTTTGTGGATCTCGCAGCTGTGAAGGTTTTCTCAATCAAACGAAAATAAGAAAAATTAATTGGATGATATGTGAAGGTCGAGTGAAACTTCTAATAATAGTGTAGGATTCCGGAATTAGAAAAATCATTTTAGAATTTTATTTTAGTAGTGAATGTCGAATTGCATCATAATCGGTTAAGAAATAGCCAAGTTCCATCCTACTTGGGCATATTCCAAAACTTTATCTAATCCAGCCAACTAATTTTCTGTCGTCTTATGGGCGAGTATTACAAAAAAATCTCTCGACCGTTAAGGGTGAAATTTGAATAGAATTTGAACGGTAAGTTCATCTGACTTCAATACAATGAAATTGAGAAAATTAACTTTTAATTTTCTGTCATACTAATTTTAATCAAATTTGGTCAAAACTGAAAATCAAGATGGAAACTGAATTCAAATTTCAGTCTTGATCAATGTTACAAGCTTAAATTTGATTCGAATTATATTAAAATGTTTCCACAAATTGGTACATTGATAATCTTCGAATCAATTTTATTTTATTTTCCAATCAAACTTTGATTTTAATGCTTTCAAATTTCGATTCAAATTTAAAATAGATTGACTCGAGTTCTAACCAATTTTAAATAGAATTTGGTGAATCTGTTCCAATATTTTACATAAAAAGTGATTTTGTATTGAAGTTTGATTTGAAAACAAAATTGAATGCTTTCAAATCAAACTGAAATACAATTTGAATATATGTTTGATTTATACAACTCAATAAGTTTCTCAACGTTTATCTTTTAAAACAAATTTTTAAAATTCATTTCAAATGCTAATCAAACTTTAATCAAATTTAGACTAACTGTGTTATGTATTACATACTTTCAATACAAAATCGTTTCGTTGTAAAATATTGTATTGTAAGATCAGATTTGTCAAATTCTATTTAAATTTGGTTAGAACTAGGGTTTCTCAAACGAGATTCCGGTCTCATACTGATGGCGAAATCCCGGGATTTTCCAGTTTTCATCAAAAGCATTTTCATGTCATATACAGGCCGATTAGGAATGCACTTGGTTACTTGTTAACTGATTATGATGAAACTCGATTTGCACGGTGTAAATGGGAATCTAAAATGAGTTTTAGATGAAGTTCTGAAATATGGCCAATTAGGAAGAAACTTAACCGTTTCTTAACCGATTATGATAAAATTCAGCATACACGACGGGAAATGGGATTTTAGGAAAGAACCTGGCCATTTTTCAAACGATTATGATGAAATTCTATAAGCACGACGAAATGAGTTTCTAAAATGATGATTACATGAAGTTCTGAAATAAGGTCAATTAAGAAGGAACGGGGAGGTTTTCATCACAATAGGTTTAGAAATAACCGAGTTCCTTCCTATTTCCTAATTGACCCTATTCCAGAACTTCATCGAAAAATCACTTTAGAATAAGATTCCTATCGTGCATGCTCACTTTCATCATAAATGGTTAAGAAATAGCAAAGTTACTTCCTAATTGGCCTTAATTTGACTTGAAATGCTACATATGGGTAAATTTTTCTATATGATATATTCAAATTGTCTGTACTAGGGAGCATTTTCGTGCTCACCTTGTCATGCCTATCGGCATATTGCGGCTGTTTATCATATACAGTGAAGTAATGGATTCGTTGGGATTGAACAGCTCATAATAAATAACACGTCCCATCAAATACAGAACCTTAGGCTTTAACTATGGATATTTGGTTTTGCTGTCGACGTTGAGGCATATCCAAGCATACCTCATAATCTCTTATGCTTTGGGTTGTCTTAATGGATCCACTATTAATCACCGGTAACGACTCGATACAAAAAACCTTTCCGTTTGCAACGTCACTGGGCTTCAATTCATATAGGAACTGGTTCCTTTGCTTTTTAATCATTCCAAGTGTAGGCAAGCGAGTGGCGGTGGCTTGTTGAGTCACTCCCAATAATCCTGCAAATTCTATTTGCGTTCGAATTTTGGCCTTCCACTGCGTTCCTTACATTCGACGTCAAAATCACCGACCTTGAATCGTCGAAACCGTTCACGACATATACAGGCTTCACCATATATGATTTTTTAAGCATTTAATGCGCCTTAGCCCCAGATTTCTTCAAATTGAAGCAGAAAAGTGAAGCTTTCCGGAAATGACGCTTATTTGGCTCAAAAACAGACACTTTTTGTTCTGACATTTACTCATAGCGGCATCTTGTTTTGTGGAATAGATTTTCGATACAGAATTTAGTATTGATTTGACCAATTAACCTCAATTTTTATTATTCGCGAATAATCGACTTACATTTAAGGAGAAATAACCGTAGAATTAAACATTATTCAATGAAAGCTGAATAAATTCCGAATTAGGTACATCTTTTCAAGATTAGTCATTAAATGTTTAAAATCTATGAATGAGATCCATGAAGAGTTAGCCTACACTTTGTAAAATAATCTAACTCCTAACAACACATCATAAAGATGCACCTCAACGCAATTTCACTCAACATTTCACTCAACTCAATTTCAAACAATCTTCAAAAACTCGAAAAATCTCAAATAATCTGCAAAATTTGAAATATTCACGAAAAATCCGCGAAAACCTTCGATAATTTTGAATAATCTGTATAACAACTCATTGATAATATGGAAAATTAGAAGAATTTTGAATCCAAACCGTTGAAATCTGAAAATCTGGATTAATCTAAATAAATCAAACGATCTCGAATATTATCAAAGTCCCTAATAATTTTGTTATTTTTAAATGAATCCGTTTAAAATCTCAAAACTCTCGCAAAATATCAAATATTGCTCCTGTAAAAGTAAAACGCTCGAAAATCTCCCGAAAAATCTAGAAAAAACCAGAATAATCAAGAAAATTTTGATTAGTCTTAGAATTCTACAGAAATTTTTATTTTTTATTTTAAATATTCCCAAATCAGCTTCATGCAGGTATCTGCAAATAATTTCTATAGCAGGTCTTTTCTGTAGCATTATCGGTATACAAATTAGGTTGCATTTCCCGTGCTTTCCAATTTATAATTTTCATTATGATTGTGTCTCAAAATTGTCAAACACTTACTACCAGTAGCAAAGCGGGATTCATATTGTCCAAAAGATATGTAGATTCCGGTTGTGTGGAATTATTTTGTGGAACGGAATTTTGGTCTAAACGAGCGTTTCACAATTCGGTTTAGTGGAATGAGAAAATAAAACCCGTTTTCGTGGAATAAAACCTCTAAATTTCTCGTCGTGGAATTTGACGGTGAAATACAATTATTAGTGCCATAGAACTTATTGTTTTTATCGAATTTTAGTATGCCAACCCAAGTATACCTTCCCTATTTTACTATAAAGAACAAAATCATCGCTTCAAAGACGCATGAGGCATGAGCTCAAAAGATGAAAATCAAGAAAAAATTTAAATAAGATGACCAATTGTTTAGATTTTTGACATCTTTACTAGATTTAGAACTAGTTCTAAAAATAAATCCCGCAAACAGAACTAGAATACAAATTTGTGGAACGAAATTATTCAGCGAGAAAACGAAATGTGAGAAAAATAAAAATTCTGTTCCAATCCAATTCATTTCACAAAACCGGAATCTATATACAGCTCCGCCAGTGTCGATTTCAATAGCTAGTCTTCAGTCGATAAAATACAATTTTTCAACTTAGAACTGATTTTTCAGTCCTACAATGCACCCTGTTAAAGTTAGCCGAAAGTATAATGTCGATAATGCAGATTACATTATTAACCTTCCAGCCGAAATTAAAAAATTTTGTGGTTATCAGCCGAAAGTAAATAGGACACATGGCTTGTAATAAACAATCTTGAAAATAGCCTTACGTGGAAAACTTTGTTTAATCTAATCGCGGAAAATATTGGAAAATCAGAAAAATTCACAAAATTAGACATAACACTCTCATTGCCATATAGGAATATTAAGAAAGGTATTCAATGATAATCATGCTGTTCATGCATCCTTTCCTTTCATTCCTTAGTAGTTTTTAGGTTAAGCACTACCGATTGACATCGACTTCATTTTTTATTTTCGAATGGGATAACACAATCTGCATTACCGTTTTTTTTACTTTCAGCTGGAATAGCGCACTCTGCATTACCGTTTTTTACTGTCGGCTGGAGTAATCCAATCTGCATTATCGACTTTTTACTTTCGGCTGGAAACTTTCGGCTAACTTTAACAGTATCTACAATGAACTCCTATTTCATGGGTTTTGTACGTTTTCATCGTCCAGAATTTTGCAATTTGTTGGGTTTCTGAAATATTGAGATTTACCTGAAATTCGGTCGGTTTATCCCTGTAATACCACAAACAAGTTTTTTTTTTACCATAGACTCGCACGCAAATTCAACGGGAAATTGATATTATTTCTCATTTCATAGCATTTTACTGCGAATAGCGCCAAATTGTACTAATAAGGAATTGCCGAACACTAATTAGTTGTTATGTTTAGTACCGTCGTCTGTCATGTCGGTTAAACAATTTGATTTAAATACATCATAAATATTTTGTTTTTTTTTTTGTACAAAATTATGGCCATACCAAATATTTTTTACATTAAAAAGGATCAGTGGTGAGTTTAGTGTGTGTATTACCAAATGAATTACTAATTAAATTCCTAGTTAGTTTCTTGTCTGAATATTTGTTTACTTTTTGAATAAGCCATAGGTATGTTCAAATTATTTTATTTTGTTCAAAATGAAATTTTTGAAATTAACAATTTACAAAATTTTGCAGCTGACAGATTCGAATGCGCTCCTTGGTGAGATGTGAATGCGGCCGAATCTGTAAAATGCGGATTAAATTCCAATGGTGTGATGTCCGTATAAAATTGTAAATAAATTTTATATTCGTTAAAAATCGGTTAATATCGGATCGGTTAACCGTTTAGCTATTCATAGCGTTTTTTATCCACCACAAATTTTAATCAACACTTTTGCTAAATTTTTAAAGCTACTTGGTTTGTTCTAAACTCCTGGATACTTCATAATATTGGTTCAAACTGTCACCAATTTCGTCTTTTCAGGTAATTAGACCCGTTGTACATTTCAGTTAAGCTACGCGAGAAACGTAGTTGATATTAGCAGAGTTTAGCCCGCTTATCTCACTCCGTTGCACATTTGAGTTAATTACATCGCTCACATACATTGATGTTTTTGCATAATTCATTTATTATGATTTATGCCACGGTACCTAATATAACTAAGTAGCCTACGAGTTAATAATAAAATATACAAAAACATCAGTGTATTGGCGACTCCCATCAACTGTAGACGGCGTTGGTTTCTATGTAAGCAAAGGGGACGAGTATTATCAAATTCAACTATTTGACAGTTCTAATCCCCCTTGTTGTATGGTTAAATTTTGTTCATATTGTTTTCACCAGATGTCAGCTACTTTGTTGAAAGTCGCGAATATGTGAGCGATGTTAGCTGACATAGCAAGGCGAAGACATCTCGAGCTAAGATAATTTGCATCGCTCAAAACAAAAAACATAGCTCGCATATTTAGCTCAAGTGTGCAACGTTCTATTAAAACCCTTTATTTACAACCGAAAGCTATGCACATAGCTTACATCGCGTAGCTTGATTGATATCTTTGTGATAACTTGGCTATTAAATTCAACAAGTACGATGGAATTAGAAGCCTCACATAATTTTTTGATGAATTGCGGAATATATGGCCAATCAGATGTAACATGGCTGTTACATAAGCGATTTTGATTAAATTCGGAAATAGGATTCTCAAATAGTTTGTAGATGAAGTTTTGGAATAAGAACAATTAGGATAGGAGTTGGCTGTTTATAACCGTATTTATTGCAATTGCACATGCTAGCTATATAATAAATATCCGGGGCTTCAAGTTGGGCGGGTGGTCCGCGATCAAGAAATAGCGTCCAAAAAAAATAAAAAATTTTGACCCGTGATTCCCATTCTTAGTGGCTTTAATAATACAAATTTATAATTTAGGTAATTGGTCCAAAACAATAAATTAATGTTACTGTATTGCCACTTCGTGGTCGAAGATATGGTCCCACAAGATCTACATTGAGTTTTTGAAAAGGTCGGAGCATTTATGCATTTATGGGCGGTTTCATTGTATTATTGAGCCACTTCGTGGTTTTATAAATTTCGTATTGTCCTATAAAATTTTGCACTTGCTGCCGCATCTTAGGCCAAAACTAACAACGCCTTAATCTCTCTAGAGTTTTAGAATTAACTACCTCCATGCGAAGCTTTTGGATCACAATGTTCTTGCGTTATGTCATACAATTTTGGATCCATAATTTCCATACCGGTGTATCCGAAAGCTCGATATCACGCTACAGTTCGATTTGAATATACATATTAGACGATTGTCGTGTATTTTGTGATTGAGTAGAAATCAGGTGATGCTTCAATTTTTGACAACAAAACAACGTAATTACTTCCCAGAAAATGCGTATAGAGCCAAGATTTACGGTTTCTAACCGTAGCCAACAGTCTTGAAATTCCGGTACAGTATCGCAAAATACGTTAGACAAAGCATCCGGAACCACATTTAATGAATCACGTTGGTGCTTAATCATAAAGTCGAAGATCTGGATAAGGACGGAAGCCAAAACTTTTAATACTGACTAAAGCGGTTAAGCATTCAAGTTCAGTAATACTGTAGTGTTGTTGTGTCTTGTTTAGTTTTTGGGATACACATCGGGGCTTTCGGAACCCTCCCTATCTATTTGATATAAAACCCCACCTACTCCAGCAGTACTAGCATCACAACGTTTGTAGAAGAGTATTCTGAGCTGGTTATTACCGAAGCAGGGGACAACAAAATCTTCAGCTTTACAAACGCGATATAATAATTTGTATGTGATAAAAAATAAAAATAAATCTCCGATACCACTCAGCCGCTGTAATTATGCTACAATATTAACAAACGAAAATGTTCCTCTAGAGATGCTGCATTATTTGAGCAGCATTAAAGAAATCAAACGGCATCACAGTGAACTGGCAGAGTGGTCTACAAGGCACTGTGAATGCCGTTTTGTCTCGTGAGGATTTGAATAAAGACACCTGTCAAAAGGCGTCTTTGAGGTCGATAGCCGTTATATATTTCGTCTCATGTAAACTGCTAAACAATCTATCTATTAGTGACAACGACCAAAAGCAAACCCTATACTTCCCTGTAGATTTTCTTACCAGTAAGGTTCTGTATAGCGGGAAAAACGTTATAGAATCTTTGTATTATAGGCTGTGTTGTTCTGCCTAGCCCGTTTGTTTCAAACGAGGAAGACTTTTGTTGGATTCTAATTTAAGATGTTACACAGTTTAAAGTTTCTTTTTTTATTTGTTTGAACTCGCCTTTCGATCACCCATCTCGTTTCTTGCTCTGTCTCGTAGCTTGAGAATCGAAATAACATAGCTTTACGCTATGATTCCGTAACAAAACTGTGTATGATCAAAAGGAGTTTGTGTGCTGGATATCCGTTATGTTTGGCAAATAAATCCAGACGAAATAAAAAATCATGAATATCCAATCCGCGATAACTAGCATCGAAAGAAATTTTCCAATTTGAAGTAAATTGACGATAATTAGAAAGTACTGAAAAATTCTCCAGCGATTTTGTTTTCTGGAGGGAAATCAATTCGGAACTCACCTGGTTCATAAAACTTCGAGGTATGACGCTCAATACTATAGGTGCCCTCCAATTTTCTAGAGGTACAGCCTAGTTCTGGGCCATTGAAATTTTTTATTGGAACCTTGCTCCCAAATATGTCTAAATATTTGTGGTATTGTCGCCACCTGACGTAAATAGCACTGGTACACAGCTACTAAAAGTAATGACAGAGGGCGGGAATACAAATTTAACGTTTTGTGCAATATTGAAACGAGTTTGATAAAGAAAACTATCAGCGATCATTAAAAATACATTGGACAAACACAATTCTGCTTAAAGCCTCAAATTGTTTTCAAAGTACATGGAACTTCTTTGCAAAACACTTTTAAATTTTATTCAAACTCTATTCCCTAGCCGCCGACAGATTAAATCAGTTTAAAATTAATTCGGTTCAAGCTAATTTAGTTTTGATGATTTATAGTCGGCATTCCGCAGACCGATAAAAACTACTTAACATATAACACTAAAATATATTTTTGGTTTTCATTCACGATATTAAATTACAATGTGTGTGCAACAGCTCATTTTCGATTTAACTTCCGTGTGTAACAATAAACGCACAAATAGCATGCAACGTGCGAGGTTATTAGTTCGTAGCTCTAGTAATGGCTATTATTAGAAAGAGAGATGTACATTTCTTATTTTTTTTTTGTATAAGCGCTCATAATTAAATTGACTCACATAATAATATTGAAGCTGAAAATATTTTACATTTTTGTTTGATGCATGCAAAGTATTTCAAAATCGACAGTATATTTACGAGTACGTCTCTTTCAACAGTCGCGCCCAACCGTCAGACAACATTGAAATATTTTGTATACGAATATTTTATGTTGATTTCATTTGGCAATCAGTCAATCGCGAACAAATTGATCGCAAACCCATTATACTGACAAAATTGAAAATGTTTACAAGACTAGATATCACGCACAACAGCATAAATTTAAAATCATTAAAATTACGAATTTTATAGCTTAAATTTATGGTCGCGCTTTGTTTATTATTTATTCAAATATTATGACGGCCTTGATTTTAAAAGTGCGCGTGCACGGTTCATCGAATTTTTGTCGGTTATAAGCGTGCAACTCAGATGAAGGTACCTCCTTTTTCACATTCCTGCTATATACATATTTAGTACATACTGTATTCTAATGTTTTGTTGGCAAAATAACAAGAACCGCCTATTTTGTAAAATAAATTAATCTGTTGTCTAATTAGTCGGCCGTTGACAGTTGATTAAACCTTATTTGTTTGTTATTTGCAACTAAAGCCTAAAATATAAGATATACACTACATATGTATGAATATAGGCCCACTGCAAAATCTATTTTTAGGAAAAAATTCGAATACATAAAAAAAATCTTTTCCAACTGGAAAATATATCAACAGATGATTCGATTACGTCAAATGGTCGTTAACAAATTTACGAAAACTTTAAAACTAAAAATAAATTTTTCTTATCTACAAGTATTTAAATCGTTAAGAATGCAGATCTAAAAATATTTCTTATAATTTCGTTTCAGATCAAGAAAATTCGGTTAATTCAAAAATACGATTTATAACTGGATACAATTCACAACTATACAGTGGCCTAAATGGATTAGTTACATTTTCAGGTGAACTAGAATCAGTCGATGAGGATCAATTGCCGGTCACATTTTTTTGGTAAGTACACACACACACGATAAAATAATGTTCATATACACTTCAAACGTTGTTTTGACGTTGTAACTCGCCCGAATATACGCCAACGAAAAATGAAAGTAAATTTTTTGCGCGCGCGATAATTTGCGCATTCTTAATTTCTATAAAATAAAATTATCGCCGGCATTAAATGTTATCATAAAACCTCTATTTAGTGTGTTGATTTATAGTTGCTGTCAACACGCATCATGTGTGTATAATTATTTCGTGTATAGTAAACTTTAACATTTTTACTTTCATTGTGGTTTGAACTCGAAATAAATTTATTACCGAGAAACTAATACGTAATAATGAACAAAAAGAGAAAAATGGTTTAGCGGTTTATCTCTCGAAGAGTTTTCGTTGAATTTCCCCTCCGCTAGAAAATATCGCGCGTTAAATCCGGAAAATGTACGATCTTATAATTTTTTTTGTTTAATTTATTTATAGAAATTTTTAACACAAGAGTGGTCGTGTTTATGTTAAATGAGTTTTTAAAAATCGCGTGAATAAAACTCTAAAGAAATAAAGAAATTTGGTTGTGAAGACAATACTTATGGCTCGCGGCCCAAATGAGAATAATTTTAACTAAGTATTTCCTGACTAATATAATCAATTAGCTAATTTACAATATTTGTGTTAAACAATCAATAAAGTTTTTAATATTCCTTTAAAGTGCATTAGTAAATTTACTTGATTGTCGAATAGTTGTAGTAATTCGCACCTTACATTATTCAATTATTTCGAGATTATTTCGATTACAAATATCTGTGTTTCGATTCCAAATACCAGAGATCTTCTCTGTGCATTGCGGTCGCTTGATTTTGACTGTAAGGAGCATGCATGCTCATTCCCTAAACCCGGTATTGTGGATCCGAGCCCGTGCCCCTTAAACTGTTCCTTATTCTGTGAGAGCATGATTGATTTGTTATTCGGGGTTTATGTGAGTGCATGTGTTTTTTTTTTATGGTGGCGGTTGGTTGGTTTTAAAGAGCTTACATGTGAACTAGTAACTGACAAGTAAGACTGCTGGATTTTTATCAACTAAAATCACCCTCCAATATCCAGTGCCATACACTGATGGATTACCGAACCTCGCCCTTTCGAGCCTTCTAGGTTGTTGCATCATGTCACAGGTGTTCCACTCATAGCAATCCACGCCATCTCACAATCTAACAACCTCTGCAATATATTTTCAGGAGTAATATGCTCTCCAATACTTCTCTGCCAACCGTGAACATTCGAACTATATGCTCGACATTGTCCACTACTTCAGTGCATGTTGGATAATAAGGACTACTGTCGTGTTTGTACCTAAACATAAGAAAGATAGTAATCGGCTTCTCCATATATCTGTTCCATCCAAACTTTAATTTGAGGAATCAAGCGATGAGTCCATCAACCTTTGTATGATTGACTCAATCTAGTTTGAAACTCGGTTGTAGTTTTCTCTCGGGCGAGTTTCCGTCTTTCTGCAACTCTGACATCGTTGCCACGTTCGTCATACAACTTTTTACGCTTTTTAGCTTCCGTATTCTGCTCAGCCAATTGTAAACCCACTGACTACAACCATTGGTGGATCGTGCTAACGGCTTCGTTATTTCAGTACTCATCAATATGTTAAGATTCGTGCTAAAGGCCCATAGCCGATAATTAATATTTCCGATAATTTTTCATTTGATATTTTAATTAATGCCACTGAGGAACATTGAGCGCCTGTAAATGTCTCTTATGTTTTAGATGTGTAGCTGGTGCCTTCCTGATAGTGAATGAAACGGTCATGAAGCTTTTCGATTTCGGATTTTTGTATTGTAATGATATAAATGAAAGAGAGTAAGAGGAATGAATCGTTGTTTTAATTTGCTCTGGTATCGTTTCGCTCTCTTTAAAGGCTACAGGGTAAAGCAGCGCGGTAATAAAATATTTGGTATTACCATTTTGTGCCAGGGCAGAATAAGCCTATATAAGCCGTACAGCTTCACAATATTGTCGTACAATTGAGTACGAAATTCACAATGTTGTCAAGTTTCACTATTATTGTGACAGCATTTATGTGTTCCGGAATATGTGTCCAAGATTAAATTTGAAATTTTTTGCAGTGGGATTTTAAGCAGAATAGATTGACAGGCGATTGTTTATGTTAATTCTGATTTAAGAGGTATTTTCTGGAGTCTGGCTAATAAATAGTTAAAGATTTAGAAATGAAAATTTTATAGAATTTCAGCGTTCCTTTAGATGATTTTTATAGATCAGAATTTTAGAATTTTGTTTTAAATATTATTGTTGTTTAGAATTTTAAATATCGAAATTCAGTCTTATTTGGAGTTTCGGAGTGCAGAGAGTTCAGGCATCCAATGGAAATTTAATTGGTTGACGAGTTTTGTTGTGCTAATTTTTTGTCAATTTTTTACCATTCAAATTTTTAGAGATATTAATTACCATATGATGATGAATTTAATTAAGTACTTATACTTAGCAATTTTAACTGTTAAGTGGTACTTTTCTGAGTTTTGCAGGTTTTACCAAGTGATGTGTATTGGTCAGGTTCGCGGAAAAGCTTCAATTATAATATTAGTTTGGGATTAACTGTACAGTTTTAAGTTGCGACAGTAACCATTACGGCGGAAATCATTTTAATAAGTAGCTGAATTTTATTTATTTGTTAGGTCGCCTCCGAGCTACAGGACGGTTTCAGAGTTTAAATAAAAAATTAAATAATTCTTTAGTTTAATTTAAATGTAGCAGATAGAGATAATTAATTCATTTCGATTTGGATTTTCAGAAATACCGTAGAAAGCTCGCTCAGCTTTCAGAAACTCCAAGCATCCAGCGGTCATGTAGTTTAGAATTTGCTAACTATTATTTATCTAGCGTATCAGTTAAATTATTTAATAATAAATAGAAAAATAAAGTAATTTGTTTCAGAGATTAGAGAAAGGGATTTGAAAACTGCCGGAGGAAGTAGATGGTGCGGGAAATATATAAGGGGTAATTAGTAACATATTAATATTTACTTTAGGATACCAAGGATTGAAAGCAGTAACAAAAGTAATTTATTGAAAATGTGTATCTTCCTAAGCATCAACTAAACTACTAACTGTTGAACGCCAAGGTGTCTGTAACCGGGTCGATCTCCATCCTATCCAATCGGTAAACCGAGCGTCATATTCAATTACCGGGACATCCTGCTTAATGCTTGGTCGTATACTCAAAATCAATCAATCAATCGAAAAAAATCGCCCAAATGAATGAATCTAATAAGAAATTGAAAGGCGGATTTTTCTGAAAGCACCATGTCATAATCCGTCTACAATTTAGTTTGCCAATTTTTTAAAATGTGTGATCGATTACTCAATTTTGACTTAATTTTGTCACTGATTTAGTTTTTAGATTTAGATCTCAAATATGACTGTTCTAGCTTTAACAAATTCAAAATATTTAGCATTTAAAATAACGGTGGAGTTTATGGATCACCCATCATATTAGAATTTTTGTTTATATGTAGTTAGTTTTATTGCATTTAAATCACATTTAAAAAAATGTCAAAATAAAAATAGAATTATTTACGCTATAGATCGACAGAGTGACAGATATCTTGTTGAAAACTATTTTTCTGACTAAAACTGTAACTAAAAGAATTTACGTTGAAGCTTTTATTTTTTAGGCGCCTTCGTACACCTCCAAAGTGCTGGATAAATCGTGTTTTTTTTTAAAAATAATTTCACCAGTGTTTGATTTAGCCTAGTTTGACCTAGCGAAAAAGCTTCCCAATAATAATAGACTAGTTAACTACAGCCGCAAACTGTGTGACATGGTAAATCTTAAAATTGAGCAGACTTAAAAAACACTTCTATTCAAAACAGTTTGAAATAAATGGCAATGATGCTCGCAAAAACTGTTAATAATATAATTGGTGAGCATCCTGGTAATCCGGAAATCAAAGAAATTATTGGTCCTTTATGATGTTACTATTTCGGATTCTGTATCTATTGCAAATGAATTTAATAATTTCTTTGTGTCTATAGGGAACTTCAATAGTTCGACTGTGATGGATGTGTTGGAAAGAAATCGAATAGTTACCGAGAATTATGATGTTTCGAATAGTTGTTATTTCTCATCTGTTCCATCTCCAGGGGAACTGTATAATATTATTAACTCCCTGAAAAATAAATCGTCTCCTGGGGTAGATGGAATTTCAAATAGTGTTGCTAAAAAAATGGCTTTCTTCTTTGTGGATGTCTTGTCTTTTGTCTTTAACTTAAGTGTAGAAACGGTAGTTTTTCCTGGAGCATTGAAAAGAGCTGTTATTATTCCCATATTTAAGAAAATGATAAAACTTGTGTAAATAACTATCGATCAATATCTCTTCTCTCCATTTTCTCTAAAATATTTGAGAAGGCTTTGAAGAACAGGATTGTTGATTTCTTGGATAAATATGAATTTCTTTCCGAAACAATTTGGATTTCGTAACAATAAAAATACTGAACAGGCGATGTTAGAATTTCTGGAATATATAAATGATAGCATTGATCGAGGACTTAAGGCTTCAGCAATGTTTGTTCACTTAACCAAAGCCTTTGATAGAGTTGACCATACAATTCTCCGATTAAAACTTTATCGTTGCGATTTTCGTTGAATGATATACACAAGTGGCTTTGTGATTATCTAAGTGACCGAACTCAAGTAGTCCGCGTTAATAATCTATTAAGCAAGGAGCGTTATATTAGAGTTGGAGTTTCTCAAGGTTCGGTGTTGGGGCCGTTACTCTTTCTGGTTTAGATAAATGGATACTTCAACCAGCATTTTGATGGTACCCTCACTGCGTATGCGGATGATCTTTCACTTGTTTACGCTGGCATTAACAATCATGCGAACCTGGCTGATATTGACTATGATTTGGTTATGATAAAGCGATGTAGTTGGGAGCCCGTAATTTGATTTTGATCGGCAAGACTAAAATTATGCATTTCAAGGAAAATCAGAGATACCAAATACCGATTTCTATCACGAATTTGGCTGTAACAAGAGTCCAATTTGTACCTCTAATGGCTGCTTCACCGTAAGTTTGGTTAATGAAATTAGATAATTGGGAGTCATGATCGATGATAACCTAAATTGGAAGGCGCAGATTGATGGCCTTAAGTCGAGAATTCTTTTGGTTTCCAGGAAAATGTACGTTTTACGATTATACTGTCCGTTATATCTACTGAAATTGGTTTACTTTGCCCTAGTTGATTCTATCCTCCTGTACGGTTTAGCATGTTGGGACAGTGCTTATAAAACTCTCTTACATTCTCTGTACGTGATACAGAAGCATGTTTTGCGGCTAATGACTTTTAAATCATTGCAAACACTATCATGGCCTATATTTTAGGAGCTGTATATGGTACCTTTATAACACATGTAGGTTTTCAAGGTTTTAAAGCTTTTTTATATCATCAGCGGGAACAACTTTGTCAATTATTCGGTTTATAATCTTCGTTTAAATTTTAAATTTATAAAGTATGTCCCCAATGTTAATTTAGAGTTTCGTAAACGTTACTACAGTGTGGCTTCACCTATTATCTTTAACAACTTAACTTTGGAAATAGGAGTATATGCAGCAGCATTTCCGCTTTCTCCAAAGCTCCCAAAATATGGTTGAAACTAAACAAAGCAATTGAGCATCTATTCTTTGTACTATTATAGTTTTGTCTTTTATTTTATTTTTATTACCCTTACTGGCATAATGTTTAAAAAAAGAAAAAGTTTTGTAATTTATTATTATGTTAAGTTCGAGTTTTAGATGTTAAATTATTGTAATATTATTAGAGAGAACCATTGTACCTGACACATGTTTCTTTGAAACTAAAGGTGCAATTATTTTACCAATAACATGTTAGTTTGTACAATTTTGTAATGATTTAAAAAAAAAAAAATTGTGGTTGGCCATGACTTTCGAGTCAAACGGTTGTGTTTTTTCTAATTTGTTTTTCCTCAAGGAAAATTTAAATTGAAAATTAAAAAAAATAAATAATTATTGATTAAAGCCGTGAGTGAGTTAGTTAAAAACCAGTTAAAAATTAAAATTTTGACATAAAAGTTAAAATTAAAAAATTTACTCACCACAAAAAATAAATAAAAAATGCATCATGGTAGGCACCGTATATAAAATTTGACAAGCGAGTTAAAAAAACATAACATTAGTTTTTTTAATATTGGTTCAGTTGATACCTACATAAGCACGACGCACAAATCACTTATAATAGATTACGCCTTCGTGGATTTCGTTTTTGTAGTTTACTGCGCATTACGTCAACTGAGAGTTTTTAGTAAGATATTGCAAAGGAAATGTATGAAAAATAAGGAATTTGACTAATAAATGTATAATATATGGATGTATTATGGTTGAATATTTCTTTTCTCTTAGAAAATAGGACCCATGCTTTTAACAATCTCTTATTTGTTGGAAAAGTATGAACACTATATGGACAATTATTTATATTGTTATTACAACAATTAAATACGGCGCACCACATTATTTATTTAATTTAATTTAATTAACGTGTTTCTTTCTGTTTCTTCTTAAAACAGCTTCATTTGATAAATTACGCTTTTTATAAAGTAATAAAATAGACAACAAACTAGGAAAATGATTGTTATAAATGCGCTTCATGTTGTTGTTCAGTTGTCATAATTTTAATTTTTAACTAATTCACACAGCAATATTAAATTTGGTACACTGAGAGAAATGCTATTCTAAAAATAAGAAAAAGCAATTCTCAAATCTAATATATAGGTAATTAATCAAAAATCAAAACTAAAATGCTTAAAATGAGGATGAGCTGTATAAATTGAGACGAATTAGACCAATTCTTGTATAAATTTAATTGTATAAATTAAGATTATTACTATCAACTTCCTAAATTTAAAAATACTTCACTTAAATTATGTATACTCAGCTAAAAAATGATTACGATTGATTTGACACTTTTATTCTCAAAATAGTACCTTCAAAATAATAATGAAAATATGCAATATTTATTCTCAACTTAAATCAAAAATTGAAAATCAAATTGAACAAAAGCAGATTCTCGAAATTATAAAAATAATTTCGTTTGTTTTGATATACATTTAATCTCAAATTAACATAAATTTAAAAGATATTTTGAAGATATTTTCATGTATGTACATATGTACATTTGATAATAACAATTAAAAAGAATCGACATAAGAAAAAATGTACGTCTTATGCATATAATCAAATGAAAACATTTTGATTAACGTGCATACACTATAATAATATGTATTCTTAAAGAACAAATGCGCTTTAAATTCTCGCGTTTCAATACACCGTGAGGTATTTAAACCGCGTGATACAAAACGGAGTGCATGTTAAGTTATTATCACGTCGATAAAATTCAAAATTAAAAAAGTACTATGCGTTTGGTAAAAGGCTGAAACATATTATGTATGTACCTGGGGTGCGATTATGTATCTCTATATAATGCTTATTACGAGTTTCGAATTTTTAGTAATTACGACAAAACGCGATTATATAGTATGTAAGACATTACGAGTTCTCGTAATTGCGACTTCTTATTGAGTTACTCGTAACACTTTTTAAGTAAGACAGACAACTCGTAATGATTAAAAAATTGTTTTTAAAGAACTTTGTCAACATTTTTCGAGTTCTCGGATCTAACAACTCGTAGTACGACGTAGATACATAATCACACCCCAGATACATACATTGTTTCAGCCTTTTACCAAATACGTATAGTATTTTTTTGTATTTTTTTAATTTTGAATTTTCATATAGAGATTATAAGAATATTTCCATGAGTGAATCAATCGCGGATTGAAAACTACATAGTATGTATAAAAAAAATTGGAAACAATAATATTATATCGCATAGTTTCATTCAAATTCCTTAGGATATTTTTACAATTGTAAAAAAAAATTGTTTTAAAAACGCAATAAAACTATTATATAATTGCTCCCCTGAATCTTAATTAATTTTCATTAAATGATCTCCATGAAATTTATGTTCGATATACGCACAAGCATCTTACAAAAAGTGAAATTCTAGCATAAAAGCATTAAAATTCCATTAAATAAATGGCTATATACTCAATTCGAGTATAAGGTAACTTAATATTTTATTGAATATTGAATTTTAAGAATATTTAAATTTATAAATTGAGAATAACTATTCTTTATTTGAATTAAAAATATTTCTTGATTCTTGTATATTAAGAATAATTGGAGAATACATTTGCCAATTTATGAACATAATTGTTACCTATGCTCAAGTTGAGAATATAACAATCGTTTGTAAATATTTTTGTTGAGTTGTTTTGAGAATAAGTTTCATGAGAGAAGCATAAATCCTTTTATGGCCGTCAACATGTTGGCTTTCATTTTAATTATTGATTTATCCTCACTCGGTGTTTAAAATTCAAAACGTTCAGAAGTGTTTAGTGTGTTATTCTTACTAACCTAAAACAATATTTACATATTTGTGAAAGTGATTATAGCAAGTGATATTAAATAGTGCCGAATAATTATTCAAACATTTTAAGAAAAGTTCGTGTAGTGACTAAATAGTGCCGAATAATTATTCAAACATTTTAAAGAAAATTTCGTGTAGTGACAATTAAAAAAACAGTTTTGATTTCGTCACGTTGGGGGAAATTAAAAACAACAGTTTTTAGTGACGATTGTGAATTATAATTACATTTCTAATAAATATTAGTTACCTACTTGCAATGTCCGAACACGACACTTATCAGTTAAATTTTGAGTCTGAGAATATTCTCGATCAGAATTTGGATATTTCCGACTCATACACTTCGCTCCAAAATGTGGCAAGTTCAAGTGAATATGGCCCATTAAAAAATATTTTGGAAATTTGGGGATGGCCTCAGTTAATACCATTGTTGAAAAGTAAGTATTTTTTATTTATTAATATTAATTTAAAATTATGATATTGATTATTTACATCGAATTCGTCGATGCATGTAATGTGTGTGTCGTCAGTAATTATTTGGAATAATTCTGCAGTGGAACTTAACGTAGTTAAATTTTTCTCAACTTTTTAGTAACTAATACATGCATCGACATATACCCTCAATGTTTATTAATATAATTTCTAATATGTTTATATATTGATTCAAAATTTTATAGGAATTCTACTTTGCACCATCAAGTGAGCAGCAAAGATGCGCTTCCGGATATTTATATAATAAATACAGGAATTGCTCAAGCAGGTTCCGAAGTAAGGGGATATTTTCCGGTCGTAAACGTCGATCTAGTTCAAAATCATCAGGTAAAAACAAATTACCTAATAAAAATTTTATTTATTTAAATTTTTATTAATTATTTAATAAAAAAATCCGATTTTCGACGATATATTCCGTCATTCTCAAGGGTACAATTTTTACTGAAAAATTGGGCAAAAATTGTACTCTTGAGAATGACGGAATGTACCGTCGAAATGTCGAGTTGTTTAGTAAATAATTAAAATAAATTAAAAAATGAAGCTGAAAAACCAAAGAAACAATTATTTTATTAAAAATTTCGTTATATCAATGACATTCCTCAATTTGAAATATATTCTTAAATTTACAGATTTAAACCAACAATTACAACATTAATTAAATCCGAGATTTCCAGCCACTACTTGATTAGACTAATTACACGGAATTCAGTGTGCCGTTTCCAGTTTTGCTGTTAAAAAGTACCCTCGTTACAAGGTTTATTTTAAGATATAATATCTTTAATATTTAATTTAAATAGTCAATACAAACTTGATTTTATATTTATTATTTTACATATTTTTATAAATAATTTTACTTTTTTATTACTGTCTTGTCATTTACAAAATGTATTCATGCTTTATTTGCTTTAAACATTTTTGTAGTGTTGACTTATTATTCATTCATTTAAAAAATTAACATAAGATTAAGATTAACAACAGTGCGAAGATCACCACAGGGAAAATTGTATGCCAAATGACCCCGCAATAATCTTATGGAAATTGGGTTTCGGTCAAATTTTCTGAATTTTTGATATGTTGTATATTTTATCATCCTGAACAAAAGTCTCCATGGGCACAAAGCTCCAAATTCAATATTTTGGCAGCTACGGAGCTCCAAAGCTCCACAGCTCCCATACAAAACAATTGATTTTTAATAATATTTATAGATGTCAAAAGCATATTTTAATTATTTAAATATATAAGTTTATGTTTTTGAGGTCGCTGAATTCAAATCTGATGTCAGATTTGAAAAATTGACAGTTGACAGCTGTTAGAATTCCGGCAACTGTCAACTGTCAATTTTTCAAATCTGACATCAGATTTGAATTCAGCGACCTCAAAAACACAAACTTATATATTTAAATAATTAAAATATGCTTTTGACATCTATAAATAGTATTAAAAATGAATAGTTTTGTATGGGATCTGTGGAGCTTTGGAGCTCCGTAGCTGCCAAAATATTGAATTTGGAGCTTTGTGCCCATGGAGATTTTTGTTCAGGATAATAAAATATACAACATATCAAAAATTCAGAAAATTTGACCGAAACCCAATTTCCATAAGATTATTGCGGGGTCCTTTCCTTTATTGTAATAGAATAATAAGAATTTCCACCTAATTCCCTTAGTCGAAACGAAATATTATATTTGAAATATTTTTCTTGTCACGACTAAATAATGTATTAGATTTTGAATTTAATTAGATTTAATTAAAAAAAAATCATTTTTTATAATAAATATAATTAATAAAAACAATATTTTTAATAATAAATAATTATAAATAAATTAAAATATTCAATAATTTTATTTTTAAAACAAACTACAATTTTATAAAAGTACAAAAAACTTTCTTTTAGTGGCTCTTAAAAAATAAAAATTGTTTTTATTTTTTAAATTCCACTAAAAGAAAGTTTTTTGTACTTTTATAAAATTGTAGCTTGTTTTAAAAATAAAATTATTGATTATTTTAATTTATTTGTAATAATAAGTGGAATACGTTAAATGATATAATTTATTTTGAATAAATAATTATGCAAATGTTTTTATTTTTAAAGAAGTTATGGTTTAGTTTCGAATATTATATCTTTTAGTAATTTTATATTCAAATAAGTAATAATAAATAAAAATATCACTTATATTTATAATAAATAATTATAAAAAATCTTCTTACAATAAAACTTTTATTTATAATGATGTAAAGTATGTCTATTTGGCTAATTCTGTATATAGTTTCCAATTTAATTATTTTATTATAATTTTTTATATGTAAAATAAAAAATAAAAAGAATAATTAAGAAAACATTAAACTAATTCTGTAAATATTTAATAAATAAATGTATGTATAATAAAAAAAAATAAAAAAAATTAATATAAATAAATTATGTATTTGAGTTATTTACATACTTGCTTTGAGATTAGTAGAATTGGAACATACGACGTTATTCGCGCAATGAGAATTACCAATTACAAAATTGATTCGTTTTATTCTTAATGCAAAACTAGGTAAATGTATGAATCAACTAGAGTATGCTCAAAAGGCCAGAAAAAATCATTGTTTTTTTTTCTCAAATTAAGCTCTTTATCCCTAACAGAAGACTAAGAAAATGTATGAATCATGTATAGATATACATTCTTTTATCGTGATGTTTTCTCAAAGCAAGCGTTACATACTTAATTTTTTCTCATTTTATGAATATTTTGCGTCGACCTGAATATAATTACACTTCGTTCAATAATATTATCAACCAGTATTAAGAAGATTTGTGGTGAAATTAGAATATTGTTGGTGACTATCTGCATAATGAGAATAAAACTATACGTAACTTGAGATTAACTAGCAAAAAAACCTCTACAGTTTTATCACACTTATTCTTGTATTTAGAACATTATTGAAAAATGTATTCTTGAAAATCAAATAAAATTTCTCAAAGTGAGTTTAAATTTAAAACTGGTTAACAATTTATTGGACAATTTAACTATCATATTAAGAATAAATTACAGGAAATGAGAATCTGCACTCGCTTGAAATATGTACTTCGAATTAAGAAACTGGGTCTACTTAAATCATAACTTAAATTCTTAATATCAGAATCTAAAAAATTAACAAATTTTTTGGGCTATATTCTCAAATTCAGAATAATATGAGAGTAACTATTCTTAGCGCATATTCCAGCAACTTTTTTTCTTGAATATGTACCTATAATACTCAAATGAAGCAATCTTTTTTTTCAGTGTAGATAAAAATATGTCACCACGATAATTTGATTTTCACCAAATTTTTAACCAAATATTTTTAACATATTCACTCACGGCCTTAGAAGTGAAAGTGCATGGTGGGTGAGGTGCCCAGGCCAAATACAGGTTCCAATGCTTGGATAGCTTCACACTTTGATAGGATCAAAAGAAGAAATTAGCTTGGTCTTGAAATTGAAATATGGAGAGCGTACGTTTGGAATTTTTCTGAACTCGGTTCAAATTTCATTAAAGCCTGGCGGACATGACCTGGAAATGCACCTGATTGCAAACATTTATAAGAATATCGGATCGACCTGAACGCGGGTGAGTATACGTTGTGTCATTGCTATAAATTTAGTAAGATTCACGCAATGCTAATGTACAAAATGTATTCGGGTTGAATTGAAACAATGTTGAATTTGTGGGGTGCGATTGTTCTCTCGTGTTACGAGTTGCGAGTTTCAAGAGCTCGAAGTGTGCTGACAAATTATTCAGAGGGAATCTTTAATCAATACGAGTTCTCTGTCGTACTTCGCATTGTATGAGTGCACAACAACAAAGAGTCGCAATTGCGAGAACTCGAAATGTCTTTCACATGGTCGGGTTATCATTTAAAGTCTATTGTAAAGAAATTTAAAAAAATGTATGACTGTTTCTTATCCATTAATAATATTAAAGAGCTTTGGGTATTAATTATGCGTTGGTAAACAATTTCGAATTAATCGTTCATTATCCGTTAAAAAAAAAAATTATAACGTAACTTCATAATGAAGCGGCCAAATCCCTCTGTGGGATGTAGCGCCAGCGAAAAAAAAAAATTTCGTGGTCATAGTGTGGTCCAAAACAGTGGTTAGACAATTTAAATGGTTTAGCGTGTTAACATATGTGAAAAAGTTTTCTTATTAATCGTCGGATATTTCAGATAATTTATTTCTCTGCGATCTCTCTGATCTCTCCGGTCTCTCCGATGTAATGGAAAGGAATAGGGAACGCCATATGATCGCATATGATTCGCGTTTGATCCAATTCACATAGTTGCGCGTGTATATGGTTGGTCATTTTGTTTTAAGTGACTGACACGGGTATTTATTGTAATGTAGCAATTGGTTTGAGTATTTATCGCATTTTGGTAGGACAAAGTATGAGCAGTGTTCTTGATTCATATTCGCTATAATTCATCTAGATTACCAATGTTAAATTTACGAGAATTTAATTTACTAATTATTGAAGTTAAGTTAAGTTTATGGTACCAATTGTATCATTTGCACTAGAACAAGTTAAATTTGAACTTCCATATTAGAGTTCCAGTAAGCAAGGATATCAAACTTCTCTCTTTCTCTCGCTTTTCATATTCCTTTGCGTTCAAGGATGGAGACTTATATTATTTGGTATTTTGTGACGGGAAAGAACTGAAGAAGGTGCTGATAATTGATAATAATAAATTTAGATTATGAAGGGAATAACAGCAGTGGAATTGATGGTAGGGATATGAATGTGCTAATTATAAGGCAGTATCTAAATAATTGACTGGTGACGAATAACGACAAATGTCGCATTTAGAGGTACCTGAGGAGCCGGCTTGGGTAAACCTCTCTTTCTACAGTAAAACCTCGATATAACGGATTAATTCGGACGAGGTCAATCCGTTATAGCCGATTGTCTGTTATATAAAAGTATATAAATTTTTTTTCTCTTGCGGTTTGGGATTTAGAATTTGAAATTTGGAATTGGATATTTGGAATTTGGGATTCAGAGTTTGAAGTTTCAAATTTTGAAATTTGGGGTTTAAATTTGAAATTTGGAATATGAAATTTTGCAATTTGGAATTTGATATTTGACATTTAAAATTTGAAATTTGGAATGTGGGACATGATAACCCGGTAAAAATTGTAAATTAGGTGTTTAGCCTTTAGGTTAGGTCGAATTTAGTTTTTTAGCAAAAAAAATTACATTATTTTAGATCCAATAAATGGAGTCATGGAATACGACCTAAGAGGGTACTGAGGACGAATACAAAAACGGCGGAGCACGAATCACTATAGAGATGACGATTTGTATAAACGGAAGAGCCGAAACCTATTTTTATCGAATTTCTCGTGTTTTTAGGAATTCGACAAAACCTAACAACAGAAATTCCTGACTATATTGATCGAATTTTAGACTGTTTTCATTGTAAATTCGGTCAATATACGTACCTTCATCTTCCTCCAACCACTGCAATACGTCTTCCACGTCCACATTTTTATCATTATCCTGCAATCGGTTACTTCTAGCCCTTCTAATTCTACATCGGCTTCTTCATGGTTAAGCAATTTCTTCTAACCATTCTCTAAAGTTCGAACTTTCACTTCGTTCCAGGCTACCGCAAACTGAAAAATTGCTAATTTTAGGTTAAAGTTTTTTAAATTTTGTAAGGTAGGTTCGCTGCCCCCTAGTGTCTTCTTATATTAAATAAAAACACGTCCGATATGCACAAAAACAAAAGTTAAAATGTTAGCTTTTCGAATAAATGATATTAAACATATGTATGTGCTATGTTCTCATGATTTAATAAAGATTCTAATAAATTAAGATGACCTAAATAAATATTTAAATTAAAGATAGAACGTAAGACGCCAGGAAAATTATTTAAATAAGCTAGGTTTCACAAATAAATATTCGTTTCGAAAACAGTCTTTTTTTGTTATGAATTTTTAGAACCTACTATAGTGTTCTTTGAAAATGAGTATAAATATTTTGGCATTTTCTCAAATTCGTTCGAGAATTTTGTTTCTAAGTAAAGTAAAATACTTTTTTTATGCCGGCTGCATACTAATTTGAAATAGTTATAAAATAAATTATTTTTAAATTATTTTAAGATAACTTATCTGTAAAGCCCATGCAATACATTACGCTACCCGATTTGAAAGGGGAGTGTACATCGAATGCGGCTCCAGCCATTCCATACAAGCGGGATGACCAGACGTGCAAATCTCTAATTTTATTTGGTTTTATTCGTTTAACAGCTGTTACAATTAACCAAAACCTTAATAGTTTCAAACAAAACGGTAAGAAACTGGAAAAATCGACTTTGCCTGTGTATTGTCGTGTCTGCGGCAATATTAGCCATTTCATGAACCAAGCTATCCTATATAATATGATATTTCATCAAATAAGATTCTTTCTTACCACTCTCTCACGACGCCAACATTTTGTGTGAAATTTAAAATAGAAAAAATTGTTGTACAGTGTTACTTGGGTTAAAAATTGATTCGGAAATCTAGATTAGAAATTGATTAGAACATTCTATTTGGTGTTGAGCAAAAATTTGAGTTTAAATTTGGTGTTCCAAACTAGATATAAACATAATTTTATTTTCAATTAGGTATAAGAATTGGGTTGCAATACGAGATTTGATCTCGAACAACTAACAACATTTTCTTTGAATTTAGTTTAGAAATTTGTATCGGAAATTTTGAGTGAAATTTGAATTAGGAATTTAAATTTAAAAAAATGGTTCTGGCATTCCAAACCAAATAAAATGTTTAGTGAAATTAAATATAGGAATTGGATTACAACTCGAATTTTGATTTTACAATATTTTAAGAGAAATAAAAATTTACATTGCACAATAGATGTACTGAGTGGATTTTCAATTAGAAAACAAAAAAATGAGAGCAAATTAGATGGAGCAAAGAATAGATATGTCTAGTTAACACCAAAATACATATTTTGAGACCATTTTGAATTAGATCAAACAATTCGACTGAAAAAGAAAATAGTTTTAATGGACTCAAATAAAACCTGGGATGCATTCAGAATAAAATTCTGGATTTCATTAAACTTTGAGTGACATTTTAATCCGAAATTGAGTTAAACTTTCAAACTGTACTTGAATGTGTATTGTAATTTTGATCACGTTCATTGAATTAATTTTAAATAAAAGTGAAATTTAACGTTTTAACAGATATTTAGGTATTCTACCAATTGATTATTGTAATTTTCCTTTTAATATGTGAGTTGTATTCAGACTAGCAACTTACTTTAAAATCAAATTGGATTCGATAAAATTAAGATTTTTAGTCAGACTTGGTACCAAACTATTTTCTAAGTTGAGAAAACTGCATTCGACAGAGAGGAAATTGAGAGAACGAAATTTTATAGAGAGAAGATTATCTTGAATTCTCACCTAGATATAATGAATTTGAGTGAAATTTTTAGTAGAAATTATCTTCTTTATATTGCATTGGGGAAACACGTTTTGAAAACAATTTTAGCAAAATACTTAATGCACTATATGTATGTGACTGAGTTTAAATTCTGAACACGATTTCAACAAATTTTTAGTTCAACTAGAAAATCAGGAATCGAGCAAAAATGTGAATGCTTTTTGTTATAATAATAGAAAGGTAATTGAATAAAATTTTAAGTAGGAACTTACTTTAGAAATACAGTTTAAATTACAATTTGATTTAAGCATATACTTGGGTTTATTATAGCTTAAAGCTTAAGTTTGTAAGCCGGACTGCCTTTAATAATAGTTTGAGGGAATTTTAAAAATATTGTTAAAATTATTCATGCAAAAGTTTTATTTAGTACGAGGTAAAATAAGAGTTGAACAAAGTTTGGACTAAAAATTCAATTTCAATCCAATCGGAAGCTTGAGCAAAAATTTGGATTAATTTATTTAAAAAATATTTAAAAATTGAGTTTAAATTCCAAATTAAATTAACACAAAATTATGGTTTCAAATTAAGCTAAAAATTCCTACCAAAATTTGTCTAAATATTCTTGGTTAGAAATTTGGAGTAAAATTTCAGCTTTAGTTGCAAGTGCATTTAAGTAAAATTTGAGTATTATTTGGAATTTAGGAGTAGAATTTAAAACTGTAGTTTGGGTCAAAAGGTTTGTTAAATTTGTATTAGAATTTTGAACAGAAATCTAAATAAGTATCGAAGTATTTGAATTTTAAGCAGAAATCGAATTTGAATAGTAATTTGGACTGAACAAAATCATTACTGTAATTGGGACTGGCAAGAAAAAATTAAAGATCAAATTACAATTATAAAATAGGTTTGAGCAAAATTTTATATTTAGTAACATAATTTTGGTTGGAATAAGATAGAAATTTTGAGATACAGCATTTTGAATACAAATACGCTAAATTCCAAAATCGATTTGACAAAATTGAAGCCCTTGGAGTCATTGAGTTATAATTTTGAGTGAAACTTATAAAACAAAATATGCAGTTCAATTTCACTTTTCATTTTAAAATGATTCGAGAATCGTAAGTTTGATATTCCAAACTAAATTTTAATTGCAATTAGTAAAAATTGCAATATGAAACATGATTTGTAATTGAATATAATGGAGAGTATAAACAGGAGAGTTAGTTTATCCAATTTTATAGCGTAAAATTTGATACCATTTTATTAATTTAACCACATATTTAGCATTTTAATCATATATTTTACCACATATTTTGCAATTTAAGTTACATATTTTAGGCACATATTTTTGATTTTTAGAACCTAAAAATCCTAACCTAATAATATGTAATAATACGTTTTGTAAAATTCTAATCTACATTTAGGCTGGTACCGCAAATTATATTTCGATATTAAATTTTTTCCAATAAGATTTCGGTTTCGATTCTCACCAAAGACGTTTTGCACTATTTTTTTATTTTTATTTTATAACGGCATTTCTTTGCGAATTGAAAAATGTATCTCCAAGCGAGAGCAGCTGAGGATTTCGAATAAAGCGACGACAATTTTCCATAATTTTGGTTTTTGCAATGATGATGATTAACAAGGCTTAGGGACAATCGTTCGATAATGTTGGGTTGTTTTCATCCGAACCTTTTCTGTTTTGCTTATGGCCAGCTTTATGTAGCCTTAACGCGAGTACGAAATCATAAGAACCTTAGAGTGCTGATCACAATTCCTCATACCAAGGCGCAATATTAAATGATAATCGTACTTTCACAAGAAACGTTGTGATAAAAGAATTCTTGAATTAATATTAAATTGTCTTAATTCGCTTTAAGAGGTAGAGAGGTAGTTAAAAAATGATTCCATATCGCGAAACACTTAAAAATTTAGACACATAAACGGTTCCTACCCCTAAAGTACACCGTGAGGGTTGATACGTTTCACGCTATTAAAATGAAGTAGCATTTTCTATGTTTTTATAGGTCAACTTGCTCTTGTTTGAATCATTTAAATTTCGAAAAATTCCTTTACATACATTTTCAGAATTTTGGACTAATCAAATAAATGTCTGAATGGACGAGAATTATTTCATTTTTGGTAAAGATACATAAGAACTGGTGAACGTCTAGAAACTGGTGAACGTCTTGTTAAAATAATTTTATGACGTCTCAAATTTGGTGAAAATGCAGTTTTTTTACCCTAAGAATGGTATCGACAACCTTGCTTGTCAACTCCGGACCTGAACCGCCCCAGGACTTTCAATGTTTTATTAAACAGTTTAAAACGAAGTATGCTGGTCTGGCTTTAATTTTTTTATGTTTCAATAGCATTGGAAATATACTTAAAAATCGTAGACGATATAAAACATTTTAAATGTACCATTCAATAATAAAAACAACTTTAGATTCGCCTTACGATAGGTCAGGTGAAGCCAATTTTCCTGTAAACTTGTTTTATCACTTAAATATGTCTAACGCATACAAGTTTGGCACAAATTTTTAGCCGGTATAAGCTATGAATAAAAGTTCACCAGCCCTCTTGGTAGTCCATGAAAAAGACAAAAATCACAAAATTTGCTTTTCGAAAAGAACTCCGGATCATCAAAGAATGTACATTAAACCTCAATAATTTTTTGGTTTAAAATCTTTGCTTTATCAAATTTTAAGCTAATTAACAGAAAAAATTTAAAATATTTGGAAAAACTCCAAAATATGTGATAAAACAAAAAATAAATTATAATATTTAAAAATATTTGACTATGCGAAAATATTTAAATATGTATATGTGTTAACAATATTAACATATAGGGCTCATTCGACTTTATTTGTCTAAATCGAATAAATATTCAATAAATTTTTGATTCAGATTTCCCAATAAATATATTTTTTTACCTAAAAATCCTAAGCCTACTTAGTAATGGGTGTACGACTGTACGGTGGGCCCGGCCTTATCCGGTAGACAGGTTTAAGCTTGGTCATACACTCCAATCAATCAATTTCACCAGTGTTTGTTTTAGTTTATTTTGATTAACAATTACTAAAATAGATCGCGTTTTTTAAATTATCGTCTGACAAGCCGTTACACGCGTATAAGAGGATTAACAAAGTTTAGACGAAAACCAAAAGAATTTCTTGTTTGCAACTTCGATTTAAAAAAAAAAATTCTTTACCGGGTTCTGACGAAATACTGTAACAAAATCCCCCAAAAGGGATTTTGTTGAACAGAACATAGCAATAGAGGTCTGGTTGCGGTATTGCACTGGCTGAAGCTCGCCGCTAGGCGTGGGGGTTACCAGACATATTACTATGCTTGAAAACCGCATAGAGATAAAACGAAGGGGACAAGAAAATTATTCCACTTTGCCACGACCACAGTGGTAGATAATCATAAAAACAAAATTTGCGTTCGACAGGGACGCCGGTGCCACTCCGGCGACCCTGCTCAAGGCCTAGGTCAGCATAAGGCCGCCCATCCTCACGCGATCACAAAGAACTATTTAGTTACACATCACTAAAAACTTGAAAATGATAAAAGAGGGAAAAAACTGTAATTACGCAGGAAAAACCCAAATCGAAAAAAATGAAATGAGAATAATGAAATGAGAAAAACAAAAATTTGAAAGGAAAAAAAATGAACCGTTAATGAAAATAAAACCAGAAAAAAAATGTGGTGCGAATCGATTATTTTGGGGTGCGTCGTACGTGACGTCACCCGAAATCTGAAAACCGTAAAAATTTATATATATATATATAATAAAAAAAATATAATAATAAAACCAAGAGTCAAGTTTGGCTCACAAATAAATTTTACAAAAAAAATAAAAAAAACCCACGCGGTGCACCTGATTTCTTATATATTTTATCAGGTGACACCTTACCTGAACAACAACACCAATGGGCCCGTCCGACCACACAACCACCAGTAATCAGCGCCGACGCAGGAACACCGCAGCCCCCTCTGGCTTCTCGAACCCCACTCCTTTAGGAGGAGTTGCTGCCACAAACCCAATATTTCCACACCAACAATCAGACAAGTCGTGAACAACACTATCCGGAACAACGTGTGTTAACTTGTACAACGGGTAGTGAAGTAAACACTGACCGTTTCATCAAATCACGATATCACACACGTCAAAAATGTACAATGTGGAAATCTCAAGGTCACTACTTTTTCCTTGAGTGCTTTTTTTTTTTTTCAACAACAGCCCAAACAACACCCCTGTATCATTACAAACAACCACTTCACAAAATTTTGTTTCTTATAATTTTATTTACACAATAAACATTTATAATTAATTTTTTTTTTTTTCAACTTAAATTTCAACATTAATTATTCTTGAATAACAACAAACAAAAATAGATACCATATTGCAATAGTATACAGATTCTAACTGTATTCCCCAGAGAAGGAGAAACCAGTTTATTACTTAAGCTACTCGGCCACAACAATAGTTTTTTTTTCTTTTGACTTATCCGGCCTTTAATTATATTCACAAAATTTGTCTCACTGTATTAAAGTCATATAATTATAAAAAAATAAAGCAACATAATATAAAAAAATTGTACACATGCACTAAATTGATACACTATTATCAAAACATAATTATTTAAATCTAATAGATTTTAATTCTCATCAAACTTTTAAATGCCACACGGCAATCAACCTACTGGACTCACTGTCCGTCCAAAACTTCACTTTTAAAAAGTCCAAACTTGACTTCATTTTCACAATATTCAAAAAAAAAACTTATCGGCCCAAAATTCAAAACTAGACTATCTCCAAAAAACGTACGACGCGTACCAAATCAAAATTTATTCCCCCACCCAAAAATTATTTACTAAAGAAAACATTAACCCGACCGATAAATTTCGGGTGACGTACACATACGACATCACCCAAAATCGACTCGCACACACCAATACTATTTAATTTAATCACTGGAACATTCCATTTACATGGAAAATCCACGCGCTAACCAAAACAAAACAGATAAAGCAAAACGACAACCACTACACGTCATTACATACCATCAAACAAAAAATGATACAACGAATCGAGTAACCGACCAAAATACGGAGAAGTATAAAATGCTAAAGGGTACACTCTACCAAAAAAAAAAAATATATTTTCTATTACAAATTAAGCCAAAGAAAGAATGACGTGTAGTGGAAGAGATTTTAGGCAGCGCAGTGGATAAACATGCAACCTTGTTGGGATTTCCAACCGTAATTACAGATTTAGATTAAATAAAACATAACAACCACAAGCGGTTGTTACAGCGTGGGGACGACTCACACCCGAGAAAAGATCTCAAAGCCAGGCATGAAAGTAAGAGGGAAGGAGAAAAAAAATTTCACTAATAATTTGTCACAATCGTATATCCTTGGCATGATAAACTCCCAAAGGTTTTCCATCAAGATTTCTGATATTATAAGAGACTGTTCCGATTTTATCAGTGATAAAAGCAGGAATAAACTTAGCAGCTAACTTTGCAGAAAATCTATCAGGAGCACTACTTTGTGCGAAGGATCGGACAAACACAGGTTGATCAGGCAGGAAATTCCTATTGGTACTTCGTAAATTATAACGAGCAGCGGATTTCTCATGTGCAACTTTCAGGTAATGAGTTATTTGATCACGAATAAGATTTAATCTATTAGACTTGGACAACACATGTATTTCGTTATCATCCTGAGGAGATAAAAGTTTACGTAAAGCATAATCTGAACCGTTTAGTGACATGTGTTGACCAAAGACCAAATAGTGAGGAGAAAAATTCGTGACGTCGTGTTTAACATTTCGCAATGCCGCAGTGATTTCAGAAAGATGGCAATCCCATTCATTATGTGCATGATCATCAAGATAAGAACGAATACTAGACAGTAACGTCCGATTAACTCTCTCAGAAGCGTTGCTTTGAGGAGAGTAAATAGGAGTACGTATATGATCAACATTATATTTTTTTAAGAGATCTTTAAATAAGTTAGATATGAATTGTTTGCCATTATCAGAAGTAATCACTGCAGGCACAGAGAAAAGTAAAAACACCTCATTTTCCAAAAAGCTACACAGAGAAGAGGCGGAAGCTTCACGCAATGGTTTGACTAGAACAAACTTTGAATAATGATCCAACACTATAGCGATACAGGTATTACCTCGTTTGGAGCGAGGATAAGGTCCAAGGAAATCAACGAACAATTTTTCAAAAGGTCTGGTAGACTCAGTTTGAGAACCCATCAAAGGTTGAGTGCTAAAATTTACAGGCTTATTCATCTTGCATTGTACACAATTAGAGATGAAAAGTTTGATTTGTTTAGTCATACCAAACCAGAAAAATTGCCGTTGAAGTCGTTCTACAGTTTTTTTAATACCCATATGAGCAGAAGTAGGAGAAGAATGAGCCAGTTCAATTAAGTTGGCAGTCAAGGACAACGGAATTACTAACTTCCATTCAGACAAATCAGTGGACGTATAACGAGAAGCGTAGGAAGGTAAGATCAAGAGTTTATTATCACGAATTTTGAAGTTGTGATCGCAATCTTTTAATTGTTGTACTCGATTGATCTGTTGAACATATTCATCGTCCTGAAAAGCTGAAGAGTTAAGATCAATATGTAGAACCGAATTGTCACTTGAAGAATTTAAACTAGACACATTTTCTTGTATAACAGGAGAATCACAAAGTAAGGAGGAATCATCATTCAAAGTAGTTTCAACAGGAGGAAAAGGTTGATCATTACTTACATCGTCTGTGGGCTCACTATAAAAAGCTCTAGAGAGGGCATCAGGTACAACATTCACCGTTCCTTTACGATATCCGATATCAAATTTGTACGCTTGCAGTTTTAAACTCCAGCGGGCGAGTCTACCAGATAGATCTTTTTGGGACATCAACCAGCGGAGACTAGCGTGATCGGTATAAATCGTGAACGAGTATCCCTCGATATAGGGCCGAAATTTTTGGACGCTAAGTACTGCTGCGTAGCACTCCAACTCAGTTACAGAATAATTCCTCTGAGCGGCATTAAGTTTGTGCGAAAAGAATTCAATGGGGTGTTCAGCGCCATCAGGATCAAGCTGAAAAAGTACACTACCCACGCCAACAGCACTTGCGTCGCATTGGATGAAGAAAGGGCGCCCATAGTCAGGATTAGCTAAAACAGGAGCAGACGATAAAGATAATTTAAGAGCTTGGAAGGATTCCTCAGCGTGAAGATTCCATTTAGACTTAGATTTTTTCCCTGTCAGATCAGTTAGTGGAGCAGCTAAAGACGCGAAGTTTTTAATAAAACGCCTATACCACCCACATAAACCCAAGAAACTACGTATTTGTTTAGTTGTTTTTGGTCGAGGAAATTCTCTAATTGCCTTACATTTTTCTGGGTTGGTGCGAAGGCAACCATCACCCACTAAATAACCCAGGTATTTAACCTCCTTCAAAACAAACTGACTCTTTTCTAAATTTATGGTTAAACCAGCCTTTACTAGCAACGAAGCCACAACTTCCAAAAGTTCCAAGTGTTCATCAAAAGTGGACGAAGTAACCAATAAATCATCAAGGTAGACGAATACTTTGTCGTGCAGTTGATAAGGAATCACCCGATGCATAAGGCGACACAGGGTTTGGGGAGCGTTGCACAACCCAAAGGGCATGACCTTGAAGTGGTACAAGGGACGACCAGGGACAGTAAACGCCGTCTTATCTCGGGATTGCGGGTCAAGAGGGATCTGCCAAAAGGCATCTTTTAGATCAATAGTAGAAATATACCGTGTTTGATCCAATCGACCCAACAATCCGTTGATAAGGGGAAGCGGATACGCATCCCTGACCGTCACCTTGTTCACCTCACGGGCATCCAAACACAAGCGTACTTGGCCATTAGCCTTATGCACCATAGTGACAGGAGAACACCATGAACTGTGGCTTTCTTCAATCACATCCAGTGATAACATCCTATCTAGCTCATCGTACATTAGTTTTTGCTTAGCAGGAGAAACAGAGTAAAAACGTTGCTTAACAGGCTTGGATTCACCAACATCAATCTCATGAGAGATTAATGTAGTTCGTCCAAGACCCATTTTAGCACTTGACGGAAATTTTTTAACTATTGTAGAGAGCTTTAAGTTATCATCTGGAGAGAGAGAATGGAATTTAGGAGAACAAGATATTTCTGCGGAGTCCGATAATTCACTCAACGCAGGTAATTGCAAAGTAATGCCGAATTTATTCCAAAAGTCAATCCCTAAATAGAGAGATTGCTTTAAAGAAGGTACTACAAAGAATCGCATGTAATGAGATTGGGAGTTAAAGCTAACCTGAACATTTATGTAACCAGTGACGTTCTGAGATTGACCACTCGCAGTCTGAATAGAAGTAGGAAAATTATGAATATGAAGGTTGTTGTCCGCCAACAACTTTTCAGAACCACAACCCAACACACTTACACTCGCTCCACTATCTAATAGACCTCGGTATGGAACATCATTGACAAGAATATCGGCATAAGGCCGTTTATCGCTTGTCTCAGAACCGAGTACTGAAGAAACAACAAAGGATCGCAAAATCCGACGTTGCTCCCAGTATTTTTTTGAGCGAAGTAACTGAGCTGAGATGAGTTTCCCAAAAGTGTTGGGGAGAGACGGAACGGAATCAGAAAAATTAGAACTATTGTTAAATGAAGAAGTTGAAGGAATGGAGTGTTCCAATTTGGAAAAGGAATTTACTCGACATTCAGGTGGAGAAACAGGCAAGCAAGAGTCCGATACCATTAGGTCGGAACCAGCTGAACCAGATCCAGAAGAGATTGCGGAGTCAAAGGACTCAACGCGAACTTTCACTGGTTCGACTGATTCTTTCCATCTGGCATCAGTCTCTTCCGAAACTCTGGGTCGGTATTGCTGACTGCATCTACTTTGGTAATTATTGTTGGGGTTGAGGTGGTCTGTGGTTCCTGGTTCCCCGATCTCCATGAACCACTGGTCTGGTTTCCCGCACAACGAACACAATTTGTTGAAATGGTGCCTTTGAGACCACAGCGATAGCAAAAGGCACCCAAGTGAGGACGAGGACAGTCTTGAAAACCATGCCCTATATCAGAACAATTATAGCAAATGTAATTGCGGCCAGATCTAGAGGTATTGGTTACATTAGGTGAAGGAGAAGTAGAGGTGTGTTTAAAAGACTTAGAATTTGTAATAGTCGTTCCCATTGGAGCACGATAAGAATGGCTAGGGCTGATAGCAGAAATATGTTGCACAGATTCGGACGTCGGAACAAAAACACCAGATGGAATGCGATATGCGGTTCCTGACGTATCTGCGGATAAAACTGACGGATTAGAAATTGGAACGACTGGTTCTGAATCATACATTCTCTCAACACCGAGTTCATTGATACTACGACGAGGGTGCATCGAGTAATCAGGTAGAGAACGAAAACGTTTTAGAGAATCTTCCCATGAAGTACAGCTTTTGATGAGCTCATTGATATGTGAGAAGTGTCGATCAGTAAGTTGATACTGAAGGACAGGCTTCATATTGTTCATCAGTAGTTGTATGAACTCATCGTCGCTGTAAGGGGTGTGACACTGCAGGGCCAAATTCCACATGTGATGATAAAACTCCAAGAATGATTCGTTAGGTAACTGTTTGCGAGACTCAACCATACGACGAATTTCGTAGGGAGTACGCCTATCTTTAAATCTTTCTTGGAAGGCTAATCGGAGGCTATCCCAAGGTGCTGAAGGATTATACCTGCGGTAGGTCCAGTACCACTGCAGTGCCACATCTTTCAGGACAAGATGCAGATCCAGAAGTACAGAGGAAGGTGATAGATTGTTGGATTTCACTACAGAGTCCAGCTGAAAAAGGAACATGTCCACTGTTATGCCAGAAGGTGAACCTGTGTAGGAAATCCCACATCGAGATAAGGAACGTCTATTGAAATCGGAGTTGAACTGAACAGGTGGATTATGAATTGCTGAAGGCACGGGATTCAAAATACTATTATGAAGATCTCTAGCATCTGGTGCTGACTGAAAATTGGAACGTTGGGTAGCCTGCTCCGGAGATGAACGCTCTTTAGAGACAGGTTCCATGAAAGAATGAGTTAATTCAGGCAAATTATTGTCCTGCGGGTTTATCGCCGTGGAAACAAGTGGATCTCTTGCAGGACCAGCAAAATCAGGGTGAGGAGGTGGCCCAAAAGACACCTCCGGAACAGGAATTTTTAACGTTGGATTTAACTGACTATGCACACCGGCTGCTTGTTCCGCATCCAGCTGTATTCTCACTTCGTTGGTCAGCAGTTGAACTTGAGCCGTCAATACTCTCATCATTTCCGCCTGATCAATTGAATTAGGATCCACATTAAATGCCTTAATTAATTCGTCCATTATGAAAAGATTGAGTGAAACAGAGAAACAAAAAAAAATTTTAAAGCTACAAAAAAAAATTAACCAAAATTGAATTTAAACGTGATTTTAAAAGTAATGCGAATTAATTTTTAATAAATGTAAACTAAAAATATTATTTTAAAAAAATTTCTAACTTATATTTACTTTATAGAAAACTGAATAAATTATAGTTATAATTAAAGTTACCTAAACCAAAAGTTAGTAAAATTTAAAGCTACAACTGAATACCAAATGAAGACCAGCGATACTGGCAATTCCACAAAAAAAAATCAAACAAATTATTTAATTGAAGCAATTACTGAAAAAAAATAAATTTTACCCATCAAAAAAAATTAACTATAAAAATATTTGAATATATATATATATATATATATATGAAAAAACAAGATAGAATTACTTAATTTAAAGCAGAAAAAAAATTTTTTAAATTATTAATTAATTATTTAAAGAAATTTATTGAAAACATATATTGAAGCACCAATCTCAAATTAGACTCACTATGACCAAGTAGATATCCACAAGCCGGGCTGTTTGAGGAGCTGCGAGCACAAATTACTATCCACTGGACCACTCGCGTCAATACTGAACTAGCGCTCAACTCAAAACCTTTTTCTCATCCGTACTCGCCAGTCTATCCCAAGGTAATGTGTTGGAATCTAAAGTGTTGCTTAATACCTCAATATAATTTAAAGGACAAAAAGAATTTATGTTTACTGAGTTTACTAATGAAATGAATGTGGAAAAAAATAAAAGAAAATGAATTGAATTTATATATATATATCAAAAAAAAATTACCAAAAAAAATTACTTTAAATATCAATATCCCAAAACCGGAAAAAAAATTAATGAAAATAATTTGACAAAATAATGAAAATTAGAATGAACTTTTTAAATTATAACTATAATAATCACGTAGATATCAACAAGTCGGAAGGATTGAGGAGCTGGAAAATTACTATGGTTATCCCAAGGACTTATCCGCGGTAAAGCACTACTATCACTCGACTCAAACACTGTATGAACAACCGCACTTGCCGGTCTATCCCACGGTAGATTATTATTGCCGGAATTCATTCGCAAGCAAATATAAACCCAAAACAAAAACAAAAAAAAAAATCAAAATACCGAAATAGAATTACTACAATATAAAAAATGAACTAACCAAAATTATTAACAGTATTTTAGCTGCTCCATTAACCAACTGAAAAACAACTAATAATCAAAAAACAAAATTTCACAAAAATGAAAAAGCAAAAGGAAAAATAAGTAAAATGTATTACTTGTATCAACAAAATAACAAAAAATGTGATCACGCGAGAGATGATCACGGCCCCATGCTGAGCCAGACACGAACGCTATAATAATAAAAATAATAAAAATTACCACTGTGGTCCCAGTAGTTTAATTAGAATTGAACAAAAAAAATTTGAAAAATAAAATTTTACCTGAAAGTAGAAATTGACTAAAGATGTGCCAATGAGTACTGCGATCACGAACTGTCCAATCAACACCACATTGGTGGAAACAACAAGTTCGCGATCCCAACACCCATGACACATGGAACCAACATGACGAGCGATCCAGCAAGATCAAATAACCAAAGGTTAGAACATGCTGTGATCCCTCCCCATGTAGGTAGTCGGACTGAAATAGAAAATTACGTTAATTAAAAGGTACGAAGACTCTAAAAATTTAAAAAGACTAAACCCAGAACGAAAGAAGAATGAGCTTAACCACAATCAATGCCACATGGCAGAAATGGTAAGCCCATTCATCAGACGAGCTGTGAATAGGGATCAACATTCTCATCTGCATGCAATCAAACAGCTTACGCTGGTTGCAATGCAGATTTGAATGTTGATCGGGCAGAAAACATTGATGTGAGCACCCGTGCAAGCTCAAACAACGCAAGCGTTGGACTTTGCACGTGGTACTCACAACAAGTAAGCTGAAAAAAAAATTGTGACATTAAAGACGAAAATCAAAAAAAAAATTAGCCGAAGTTTGGGCGCCACTGTAACAAAATCCCCCAAAAGGGATTTTGTTGAACAGAACATAGCAATAGAGGTCTGGTTGCGGTATTGCACTGGCTGAAGCTCGCCGCTAGGCGTGGGGGTTACCAGACATATTACTATGCTTGAAAACCGCATAGAGATAAAACGAAGGGGACAAGAAAATTATTCCACTTTGCCACGACCACAGTGGTAGATAATCATAAAAACAAAATTTGCGTTCGACAGGGACGCCGGTGCCACTCCGGCGACCCTGCTCAAGGCCTAGGTCAGCATAAGGCCGCCCATCCTCACGCGATCACAAAGAACTATTTAGTTACACATCACTAAAAACTTGAAAATGATAAAAGAGGGAAAAAACTGTAATTACGCAGGAAAAACCCAAATCGAAAAAAATGAAATGAGAATAATGAAATGAGAAAAACAAAAATTTGAAAGGAAAAAAAATGAACCGTTAATGAAAATAAAACCAGAAAAAAAATGTGGTGCGAATCGATTATTTTGGGGTGCGTCGTACGTGACGTCACCCGAAATCTGAAAACCGTAAAAATTTATATATATATATATAATAAAAAAAATATAATAATAAAACCAAGAGTCAAGTTTGGCTCACAAATAAATTTTACAAAAAAAATAAAAAAAACCCACGCGGTGCACCTGATTTCTTATATATTTTATCAGGTGACACCTTACCTGAACAACAACACCAATGGGCCCGTCCGACCACACAACCACCAGTAATCAGCGCCGACGCAGGAACACCGCAGCCCCCTCTGGCTTCTCGAACCCCACTCCTTTAGGAGGAGTTGCTGCCACAAACCCAATATTTCCACACCAACAATCAGACAAGTCGTGAACAACACTATCCGGAACAACGTGTGTTAACTTGTACAACGGGTAGTGAAGTAAACACTGACCGTTTCATCAAATCACGATATCACACACGTCAAAAATGTACAATGTGGAAATCTCAAGGTCACTACTTTTTCCTTGAGTGCTTTTTTTTTTTTTCAACAACAGCCCAAACAACACCCCTGTATCATTACAAACAACCACTTCACAAAATTTTGTTTCTTATAATTTTATTTACACAATAAACATTTATAATTAATTTTTTTTTTTTTCAACTTAAATTTCAACATTAATTATTCTTGAATAACAACAAACAAAAATAGATACCATATTGCAATAGTATACAGATTCTAACTGTATTCCCCAGAGAAGGAGAAACCAGTTTATTACTTAAGCTACTCGGCCACAACAATAGTTTTTTTTTCTTTTGACTTATCCGGCCTTTAATTATATTCACAAAATTTGTCTCACTGTATTAAAGTCATATAATTATAAAAAAATAAAGCAACATAATATAAAAAAATTGTACACATGCACTAAATTGATACACTATTATCAAAACATAATTATTTAAATCTAATAGATTTTAATTCTCATCAAACTTTTAAATGCCACACGGCAATCAACCTACTGGACTCACTGTCCGTCCAAAACTTCACTTTTAAAAAGTCCAAACTTGACTTCATTTTCACAATATTCAAAAAAAAAACTTATCGGCCCAAAATTCAAAACTAGACTATCTCCAAAAAACGTACGACGCGTACCAAATCAAAATTTATTCCCCCACCCAAAAATTATTTACTAAAGAAAACATTAACCCGACCGATAAATTTCGGGTGACGTACACATACGACATCACCCAAAATCGACTCGCACACACCAATACTATTTAATTTAATCACTGGAACATTCCATTTACATGGAAAATCCACGCGCTAACCAAAACAAAACAGATAAAGCAAAACGACAACCACTACACGTCATTACATACCATCAAACAAAAAATGATACAACGAATCGAGTAACCGACCAAAATACGGAGAAGTATAAAATGCTAAAGGGTACACTCTACCAAAAAAAAAAAATATATTTTCTATTACAAATTAAGCCAAAGAAAGAATGACGTGTAGTGGAAGAGATTTTAGGCAGCGCAGTGGATAAACATGCAACCTTGTTGGGATTTCCAACCGTAATTACAGATTTAGATTAAATAAAACATAACAACCACAAGCGGTTGTTACAATACATACTAAACATTTATAAAGAACCTTTACAGTGCCAACTTACTTCTGCCGGTATTAGTGTAGTGTATCATCAAAAACCTAGATAACTAAAATACATACAAAATTTTCACAAAAACTCAATGCATAAATTTTCGCGCGTCGTAAAACGTAATAGATGTGTACTTGCCCGAGAGACACGAGACGTACACAAATAAACCAAAAATAAATTTTTTTAATTTTAAATATAATAAAAACGAAATTTTTATTTTTATTTTTAATTTTTATTAAATTTTATGTAAAAAGAAAACATTCAAATTTTCCTCAGTACTAATGGAACGAGCGAGCCAATCACTTTAAAATAAAATTTTTAATTTTTTTTTTTAATTTTCTAAATTTAAATTTGTTGTTGTTGTTGAGTTAAAAAATTAAAAATAAAATAATAATAATTTACGTATTTGATCTTTTCACAATTTAATTGTCACAAAATAAAAAATTAAAAGAATTAGAAAAAGACAAATATTGAGCCGCGAATTAATTAGCCAATATTCCTAATATCTAGTGTGTTGTGTAATTTTTGGTGATTAAAAAGAAAAAAAGAAAAATATTTAAAAATATATAAATATGATGATATAAGAATTTTATTTAAGAAGATTTAGTAAAAAAAATATTTTTGTCTTAAGTTGACGATAAAATTGTACCCGAAGTTTGTTGTGTAGTTTGCAAAAAATAAAAAAAATAAAAAATAAAAATTGTGAAGCATTTTGAAATTTGTTTGCCAAATTTTAATTATGCTTAAAGCTTAATAAAATAAATAATAAATAATATTAGGGCCATGGGCTCGTTATGATCTAATCGTTGAAAAATATGTTTCAAGACAAAATTATTTAAAATTAGATAAATTGTGTCATATAAGTGGTTTGCGGTTAAGAAAAAAATAAAAAAAACAAAAAAATTTGTATTAACTTATGCATTAATCACAAAATGGGGGGCAGGTTGCCCAGGTTACGTTTATTTATTATGCTTAATAATGTTCTTGTTTTTTTGTTTTTGTTGCCACTCTCTCAAGTTCATCGGAGTCATTTTTGCGTGGGTAATTTATGGTGCACAAATGTAAATAATTTTGCGCGGTTTATTACTTGAACTTGAACCAAAAATGTGAGATGTGACTTTCATGAATTCCAATACTTTCCGTTGAATGTTATTTATTTACGTGGGAATATTTCCGGAAAATATTTTGCAACTGTTAAAGTTGAGTGAAAATTTCTTACATTTTTGACATTTAACAAACATTATTATTTCACAGTTGTTCTTTAGAACTCCGATTTGGTATCCACGCAAAAAAATACGTACTGTACGCAGTGTGGCTCTCCGGTTCGAATCGGGTTAAACATTTTATTTTTAGACATTTAAATTTGAATGAATTTTTACTTCAAAACAATTTTTTTTTTAACGAAATATTTATTTATTTTTATAGGTTAGTATTTAGAATTTATTTCCTATAAAGAGTTTTTTTTGTTGTTGTTTTATACAATGTTATACAATAAAATAAATAAACCATAAATAATCAAATTTAATTTTAAAAATATGTTCTGTGTATGTTAAACAAAAAATTTTTTAAAAAAATATTAAAAAATTTGAAATTGTGCGAAGTGAGTGAAAATTAAATGATTAAGTGTAACATTTGAAATTACATACACAAAAAAAAAAAAAAATATGGGAAACCAGTGTAGTCAATGTTGTGAAACAAATAATGCTAAAAAAAGAGCGTACGGCGGGGTTACATCTGGCTCATCAATTTATCTTAAAAGGTTATACATTTTGTTGTTTTTTTAATTACATTTTTAACATAATTTCGTGTTCAAATTAAATTTAGATTTTTTTTATGTATTCGCTTTAATTTGATTTGATTTTGAAATGTTTAGTCACATAGTTTTCGGGGTGTTCTAAATAATGTTCGGTATTTGGTAAAATTTTGTGGTGTTGTTGGTAAAAATAAAACAATTAACTATTTCACATTTTGTCGTGGGAATTTTGTTTTGATTAGGTGAGCCACTGTCGTTGGTGATAGAATGTTGCCTGTATTGTGTAAACAATTTTTTTGCTTCATGGATGGCGTAATTCACAAAAATATGATTTTTTAATAATCGTATCAGCAAGATGTGGATTTTGATTTAAAAATAGTCGACCGTCTTGAATTTCTATTAGTTATTGAGGTAGTCACCATGTTTTTGATACTCAATAATTTAAATGTTACACATCCAACATGCCAAAAAATCTGTTTTTTGATGATATCATAAAAAAATAAAATAAATCATTTGATTTTAAAGCCTTTGTAGTTCGCAAGGCGACAGTTAGTAAGTCTTTTTATTCGCTATACAGAGTAAACTATCGAGAGCCGTCATATAAAAGTGGCTCTGAATACGTGGGGTTAAATACATTTTTCAAGGTTTTAATGCTTTCACTGTGCAATTAAATTGAATTAGTTTGATGTTAAAAATATCAGTTCATCAATAAATCGCCCGTTAAATTTAAATATATGTAGGTACCTATAGAAAATTTACTGCTCTGTATAGCATCTATCGGGACTCGGGAGCGTCGAGCGAATGAAACTGTGAATTGTTTCCAAGTTCGTAATATAAAAATACCACAGCTTGTTTTGTCTCTTGCTAATAGAATGGGTAATCTACTATAAAAAAATTTTGTTAAAAAAATCTGACAATCCTTTCATCATTAGTGTTGGGTCTGCGAAATAAGGTCGCAGGAATTAAACTGTTGAAGAAGTCGAAATAAACTCGCAAAATTTGTTGGGTGTTACCTACTGTAATTCGGAGAACAGCTGGAACTGAACTCGTAAAAAACAAAGGCTGTTTCCGAAATCGATACTTATTTTGTAGAACCTAACTTATTCGTTAGGTTCCACAAAATAAGTATTCGTTTCGGAAAGGGCCTACGCCTGATTTTAATTCCATTATTATTCTATGTTTTGTTTCATTTTTTTTGCGTAACAAATTCGGAAACATCGCACGACAAATTTCTTTTGCACAAAAAACCAAACATAGCTAGTTGTCTCTATACGTTTATCCTTCAACGACTATTAAAGCCTAAATTAGAAATTATTTATTTCATTACACATTAACATTGGGTTGGGGAAAATGTATTGAGAGATTTTTGTCACTAGATAGTGTTTGGTGTCATACATCGGGCATCCGTCATACCCGCGCCCGTTTGAAATTTCAGTCTACAATTTTCATAAACATAGTTTTGTATTTTGTCAATCGTGTCAAAAGTTATAGTAATGTGAAAATGAGTGAAATTTCTGAAAAAATTCGCTATACTTATGTTGTATGATATTTACAGTCAAGATGCTTTATCGAATGCAACACAGCATTCCAAGAGTTTTATTTTCCGCCATGACAGCGTCAGACCATAAACAACTTTGATACCACCGTATAACTTGGACGTTGCACCCGCTGACTACATACCATTTGTTTCAATCTCTGCAAAACTCCCTTGATGGACTAAGGTTGGCTTTCCAAAAAATGGCAAATGTTCTTTCGAGAGAAATCTATGACGTAATCATTGCAATTTGCACATTCATTAATTGCGCAAACACTCTCTTTCTCTACGCCTTCCTTCATTTCTCCTCTAGTTGTTCTTGTACACGCCATGTTTCTCGAACATTGATGTGTTTTGCTAAATAATGGTCATTCTGCATTTTCGACTCGTTCGCCGATTAAAATAAATATCCGTAACAAAAAATACTTTGCCTGTTAGGATCGAACCATCGATCTTCGCCTCTCTATGCTTTTTACCTGTGGCTCTATCCACCAGACTAACGACGATACTGATGAGATATTGTTTAACATTAGGCACAATCGTCACATTACCCCCACCCAAATTTTGTTCTATTCTGTTGTAACGTGTAAACCTATCTCGATGTGAACCACTTCTTCGTTTGGGGTAAATTCTGAGTTTCCTAAGTTTAATGTCACAGGGCAATCGTAGTTCTCCACCAAAGACGACCATAGATGGTGAGTTTCCTGTGCTATCATGTATTGTGCTGCGATACGCCATCATGAACAATGGAATACACCGGTTCCATTATCATAGTTGTCATTTACCTCTGAGTAGGTACTCTTCCAGTGTTCATTGTGTATGCGATGGTGTAGTCCCCGTTTTCTTGTTGTTGAGTATTGACACAACTCTTGGAGCACGAATGACTAGAAATTTCGGCCTTGGTTGGAATGTAGCTCTAACGGTACTCCAAATATGCATACTCAATTTTTTATAAACACGTCCGCATCGGTTCGAGCTCCTTTGTCGGATATGCTTCTACCCATTTACTGACGTAGCCGATATATACGAGTATGTAGCAATTTCCATGTTTCAGGTCCCTTACTAGGAATCCTCCACATCTGTTTTGCAATTGACCCAATACAACCGGAGTCTTATCTGGTCCAACGTTTTATTGATGCCCAAATGTGCTCTAGATTTGCTGTTGTGAATCTCCTAGCAGAACTTCTCTTATCCGGTTTTCCGGTAGCACGATCTATTGTTTGGTGTTGTTGCAGTCGGCCGATTCCCAAAGTCTAATCAGCAACCCATTCTCGATTTTCAACGACTTCCATTGAGCCTCATAACTTTTCACGGTTGCATTTTCAGTCGCGATTTCATGCCATTGATCCTCGTAACTTGTGCGATGGGATTCCTTTGTTGTTGTTTGGAACACTGCTTACATTGAAGACTACAAGGCCTCCTAGACATTCCATCTGCGTTGTTGTGTAGCAATCCTCACTTATGCTCTGTTTTGAATGTGTAGGCCTCTAGTCTTTCGATCCATCGCGCAACTTGTCCTTCTGGCTCCTTGAATGCCATTAACGATATAAGGGCTGCATGGTTCGTTGATAGAAGAAATTCTTGTTCTTTCAGGTATTTTTGAAAATGTTTGACGCTATCCACCACCACCAACAATTCTCTCCGGGTTACGCTATAGTTTTTTTCTGGTATGGATAGTACGCGACTTTAGAATGCTAATACTCGTTCTTTACCTCCTTGGGTTTGTCATAGCACTGCGTCTATTCCCGTATTACTAGCGGTGTTATCCAAATGAAAAGATCTCCAAATATGCCAAAATCAGAGAACTGCAAAGTTTCTTCTTTAGCTATACGAACGCATCTTGCTGCTTCTTTGACCAGTTGAATGATTGAGTTTTTTTCGGTAAGACGATGCAGGGTGACATCCGCCAACATACTCCTCATACGCCACTCTTCTACGGCTGACAGTTTCTTTGGATCAATTCACACCTCTTGACTCAACACAATATGGCCCAGTCAGATGACTTCATTCTTGAACAGACTACATTTTGATGCGTTCAACTTCAATCCGGTAGCTTTGATGGTTTGTATGACTTTTTGAATATTTTTTAAATGCTCATTAAATGTATGTCCTAGTACGATGATATCACCCAGATACACCAAACATGTTTTCCAATTAAAACCCTGTAGAACATGCTCCATAAATTACTCAAACGTGGCAGGTGCATTACATAGGCCAAATGACATTACAGAAAATTGTTACAGGCCATTTCCTGTAGTAAAGGCTGTTTTCTCTCTGTCGGCCTCATAAAAGGCGACCTGCCAATATCCACTTTTGAGATCTAGCGTGCTGAAGATGTTGGTTCCTGACAGCTTGTCGACGCAAAATCTCATCGAACTGTTTTCTTTTGTATAAGCACCACTGACGAACTCCACGGGCTGCTAAACTTCTTGATTTTTCTATCGCATTCCATTTTCTTGATCAGTAGTTCGGCCTCCTCTTTCTTAGTTAGCGGTAATCTTCATTGCGCTTATCGAAGTGGAGTTGCATTTACGGTGTCGATCCGATGTTGCACTATAAGAGTTTCCCCATGTCACCATCGTTCATGGTTTTTTTTCCGCTGGCGCTACATCCCATAGAGGGATTTGGCCGTTTAATAATGAAGTTTCGTAATAATTTTTCATTCCAAAATTAACCAGCCGTGTGGACAGTCAGGCAGCGATCAAGTCACTTGGGGCAGTTTGTATGAAGTCGCGGGTGGCGCTGGATTGCCGATCATCTCTTAACGAGATGAGCGAGTATTTCAGCATCCAGATAATCTGGGTCCCGGGTCACTCGGACGTCACGGGGAACTGCAGGGCGGACGAACTAGCTAGGTACGGTACGACTCTCCAGATGCAGCCGGAAATGGTAGGTCTGGGGAGGCCTATGACAGTGCTAAAATGGGCGCTCAGTAAAAGGGCAATCGCCTTGACAAATGAGAGGTGGATCAACACTCTCACGTGCAGGGTAGCAAAGCAAGTTTGGCCAAAACTGGACTTGCGGCGCTCCAAGGTACTAATATCCCTGGGAAGACAAGAAATAGGATTGGTCGTAGGGATAATGACAGGTCACTGCCTTTTTGGGGAGCATGCGAGAAGGCTGGGGATACAGACGAATGACTTTTGTAGAAGTTGCATGGACGAAGAGGAGGAGGAGACTTTGGAACACTTCCTATGCTCATGTCCGGCGCTCTCATACAGAAGGCATAAGTATTTGGGTGTGTACGGTATGGACAGCCTTTCGGAACTCGCGGACTGTGGAGTGCGAGATTTATTACGCTATATAAATAGCTCTGGTTGGTTTCAACGGGAGTAATGGGGAGATGGGATCCTGTGATATCACAACGGGCCATTGCTGGCCTAAGTGTGCGATAGCAGCCACTTCAACCTAACCTAACCTAACCTAACCAGCCGTGAGTGTTTCATCACACGCTGGGAATCGAACCCGGGACCTCCGGAGCTTAAAGCAAGCTTGCTAACCACTGTGCCACCGGGGCGGCAACCGTTCATCGCTACTTCCGCGAAATAATCACATAAGGAGCGATTGATCCGCTTAGGTTCTTCCACATAATAGGCCAACTTGTATTATTTTGGTTGGCTCCACTACTTCTAGCTTGCTATACCCAAGGCCACCGTTGATTCTGGCATAGATAACTTTTTCAGACAACGGTGGTATCTCTACTCTTTCGTCCGTGATAACTCGCAACCCGCCATTCTTATTGTTGTCCATTTGCAGGCGTACCTGCACATTGGGCCATTTCAATACTTGGTTCTTTAGATCCAGTAACATTTGGTGCTCTGACATAAAATCTAGGCCTAAGATGCATTGGTCTGCCGTTACGCCGGCATCACTCAACCACTTTTCTCATACGCTCTTGTGGCAACATGTCAGAACATATAACCGATCTTGAAGCTCCGGTATCCAAAGTGAATGTATCCTGTTGTTTCTCTAATGCGCCATTAACAACTAACCTGTTGCAGTCCTTCCCAAGTTGGGCAATTTGAACAGTGACCCTGGGATATTCTCCCAATTTCACCAGCTTCCCCCCCCCCCCCCCCCCCCCAAAGTTTTCCTGATCCCTACTCATGAGGCGAATTAAGCCATATGCCTTACTATCCTCCTAATCTTTCTGATTGTTTTTCATGACTGCCGAGCTGCCATATTCTCCCAGCTGCTGGTTGTTTTCATTTTCTGATGTAGTGCCCAGGTTGTTGATATCTGAAACATCTTGACTGAGAGCGAGATCTCCGGCGTCTGTTGTTCGCCTACCGCTGGTCTTCTCATCTTTGCTTTTATCAGCCTCTATTTGCGCTATATCTACTGAATCGAGCTTTCGCAGTTTAGTGGAATCGGAGGCTAGGCTGGCTCTAGCTGCCTAGTATTTAAGTGTCTCGCTGTCTTCCTCAAGTGAAGTTTCAGTTGGCCGTATCTTACGGCGTCAATGTATGCATCCACTGTCGGTTTATTCAAGACATCTATCGGAGCTTAGAAATAAGCTTGTCGTGCTAACTTGGATATTTCTCATTCAATATTATCTTGAAGGCGTTCTCCTCGTTTTTGTTGCCTATTATGCAGCTAGATTTTGAATAACTCCTGGACATGATGCTGTCGGTATCTCAAATGTAATTCCTTCGGGATTCTTTCACTGCTCATCTTTGCTGCAGGTACGGCCTGTAGCACATCGGTTGTCTTGCGCCTTACTGCCCAGATTAATGTATTTACTTGAACTACTCTTCTGCAATCCATCCGTTATGTTGCACTGCAGCTTGAAATTTCAACTTAAAGTTCTCGAACAGAATTTCGCTATCAAATGATGTAGGGTTCAAAACCACTTTATAGCCTTCATTAGGCGGCTCTTTTGATGTGGTTGTGCTGCTTCGGGGGGGGGGGGGGGGGGGTATTGTTGTTGTATGAGGGAGTGTTTTCCTGGCAGGTTTCAAACTCTTTAATCCATCCCTCCAATTGTTGTATCCTTTACTCACGTTGGCCGTAATGGATGCCTCCAATTCTTGCATTTGTCCTTTAACGCCTCCTTCCAACTGTTTCATTTTTCTGAAATTTCTGACATATTAGCTTCGATTTGTTCCAGCTTTTCATTTTGTTGCTTCCATTTTGCTGTTGGGTGTTTGTTGTCGATGTTTGCTGGTTCGCAACTATAATTTATTGTGCGTATTTCTAAAAATTACTTCTATTTTTGATAAGGTGTAAGCAAATACCGTAGGTAGTCCTAAATCGAAAATTTAGACGCTTTAAGTTTACCTTAACATTGGTCGGAATTTCTGTTTTTTCAATACTGTGAGTGAGTTTGTCAATTCAACCAAGACGAAATTTGCTCTCTTTTATGCTCTCTCCTGTCCATCCTCTTTAATTTTTTGTTTAATGTCAGTCTCTAAATAATTCAAAAAATCATTCAACCAATATTCATTTGCCGTATTTTCACCACTTCCCGCTGTAGACCACTTAATTGAGTTACTGGCTATTAATAGATCCTGAGTAAAATTTTAAAATAAACTAAATCTGAGCACATATATTAAATAACACTTTGATATTGAAATAATAATGGATTTCTGTCACTAACTCTAATTACTAACATGTGGCATCATAAACCAACATTTTAATTTAATCATTTCACTCCGCGACACATATTTTTCTCAATTAAGTTCCGAAGAGATTTTTTGTGTGAATTTTGGATCAAAAAATTCCAGAATGCTCCCTTTTTTGTATCCCGGGCTACAGAACAAGCAACGTTAGGTTATTTGAAATTAAACCCTACAAGCTGATGGTGAATTTAGTTGTGTACTCGACAAAAATAAAAGTGACCGTTTTCGTTAGCTATTTTCATCAGCTTCCGTTATTATAAAATTCTTTGGTTTCTGAAATATATTTTTAATTATTTACGCAATCGTGTTAAATTTTATGCGTGTTTTGCGAACAAAACAATCGTCTGTCATCATCTGAACGAATATTATTAATGGGAATCTCTGCAAAATTACAACACAAGAGTATGTCACATAATTAATTTGAAAAGCTTTGTATATTTTGTTTACACCAGTTTTCCCAATCAATTACAAACAATTCTCCCAAATATTTATTTTAAAATTTTCATCTTTTGTTATACGAGTATGTACACTTACAGTACAGTATTGTGTTGATAACTAATTAACGATGTACGGTCATTTTGGCGTATAACTATACTGAACGCGAGAGTAGATAATAAGAAATTTGATGAAATGAAAAGTGAAAAATTTGTCTGTTAATAATAAATAAATAAACATTATTTTGTTTAGTAGAAATTTTTATTTTATTACAAATTTTTTATGATTTATTATTTTTCGTCTATTTACAAAAAAAAAAAAAAAATTTTATTGTTCTGCGTGCGTGTTAATTAATTTTTCTGGTCCATATACAACATAGACGAATAGCAGGAAGTCTGTCCAAAGTTAGATCATTTTTTTTTATTGCGTATAGGGTGTATAATAAATATTTGGGATATCATAATGTCATTATCATAATTAAATAATTAGATTATCTAATATTTCAAAATTTGGCCATAAATTTACTTTTTATTAGCTTACACATCAATCGCTTTACGGAATTGTCGAACAGCTGGAAATTTCAATACTTAAATTATAGAACAAGTTTAATTATTCAACATGCTTGAAATGTTAACACATGTTATACAAGGATGATCTGTTTGACTTTACATGTCCAAAGCATTAAGTCGGGTTTACGCTCCAATTAAAATTCTTATCTAATAGGTATCTAATAGGCACTCTTGGCCACTTCAAATACCCGCGAATTTCGTTCTTATACATTTCTTCCGTAGATCTCTATTTAATATAACCACCTTCGTATCGAAACATCAAGCTTGTTTTGGTTTGATGCTAGAGGCCATAATATAGTCCAAAACCTATGTATAAGTAGCAACTAGCAACCTCTCCACCAAATTACTGGTGAATAGAATGCCGATTCTTTCTTGTGTTTTTTTTACCGATTTTTTACACTATTAAGCACTAGTCCAGCATTCGTTCAAGTAGCAACTAATAACAAAAAAAAAATGTCTTTTTTACTTTAGAACCCGTTTCTTTTTGTAGAGGGGAAGTCAGCGTCGAATTTACGTTATTTGATAACCTAAAACCGTTTTCGACAAAATAGACGGTTTAGTAAACTGAGTGAATTGATTTGATTTTTCCTTTTCTTTAAATAAGAGGTAGGAGACGCAAATCCGAAAAAATCTCGAAAACCCTATTACTAACTCAACGTGATTTCGAAATTTTGAGAGATTTTTATGTTTCAGAGAATTTAAACAAGATTTTCGAAATTTCACAAGCGCCCATTTGTCAAATTATGTATCAAACGTTTAAATTGCGTTAAAATACAATTAGGGTTAATTATTCTAAATCAAAAATTTCAAATTAGTGAGCCAACATTTTCAAACTTGTTAGTCACATTGGTATAGTTGAAAAACTGATATAAGAAATGTATTGGAGAAATCTGAATTTTGTACCGAAAGTCTTTCATCAAACATTTTTTGTTTAGTATCAAATGAGAAAAATTCAGCAAAACAACTTCAAACGAAAAATTTGAAATTACGCAAAGTTTCTGAAAATCATCCCAAACAACATCGTTAACGCATATTAAAATTTAAAATCATTGAAAATTCCAGATTCCCAAATCCTTAAATTTAAACACTTCAGGTTAAAATTGTATTGTGTAACTGTACAAGGGCAATTTTGGTACCTGTTAGGGAAGTCAGGATTATAAATGGTCTAGTGCAGGCCATTCGAAGTTGCTGATTTGATAAAATGGTTCGTTAATTTAAGAATTCACGAAATATTTTAATGGAATAGGGTCGAATTTCTAAAGGCCGAATATCGAAAGGCCGAACGCTGAAAGGTCGAATGTCGAAAGGCCGAATGTGCCGAAAGACCGAAAGGCCGAATATCGAAAAGCCGATTAAATCACCTTAAATATACGATTTTTTTGTCATATATCAGGGGTACAAATTGAAAATGCTGGATTGATAACAGATGGCGTTACTAACGCTATACGCATCAGGCAGTACTGTGACTATGTTCATGTCAAAGCTACGCCTTATAGCTTTAATTTTCAGTATGTGTCAATTTGTCGCAGTGTCAAATTCATAGTTTTTTTGAGCTCTCAATATGTCGAGTTTCGTGCCAACAAAACAGCATTTGCGGGAAGTTTTAATTTACTTCTTTAATTTGAAGAAAAGTGCTGCTGAAGCACATCGATTGGTCTCCGAGACTTATCCGAGTCATGTTCCATCGGTTTCAACGTGCGAGAGATGGTTTGTGCGGTTTAGAAGTGGTGGTTTTGACGTTGAGGACAAAGAGCGGCCGGGCCAAGTGAAAAAGTTTGAGAATGCTGAATTGGAGGCAATACTCAATGAAGACTCGTGTCAAACTCAACAAGAGCTCGCAGATTCATTGGGAGTGACACAACAAGCCATTTCCCATCGTATAAAAGCCCTCGGAATGATCCAAAAGCAAGGACATTGGGTGCCGTATGAGCTGAAGCCGAGAGACGTCGAGCGCCGTTTTTTTGCAAGCGAACTGCTGCTCGAACGGCAAAAACGGAAGGGTTTTTTGCATCGCATTGTCACTGGTGATGAAAAGTGGATCCGTTACGATAACCCGAAGCGCAAAAAATCATATGGTTACCCCGGCCATGCATCATCATCGACGGCCAAACCAAATATTCACGGCGCCAAGCTCATGCTCTGTATTTGGTGGGACCAGCTGGGTGTGGTGTATTATGAGCTATTGAAATCGAACGAAACCATCACAGGAGCACTATACCGAACTCAATTGATGCGTTTGAGCCGCGCACTCAAAGAAAAACGGCCACAATACGAGCAAAGACACGACAAAGTAATTTTGCAACATGACAACGCTCGGCCACATGTTGCAGCGCCGGTCAAAACATACCTACAAACGCTGAAATGGGAAGTCTTACCCCACCCGCCGTATAGCCCAGACATTGCTCCTTCCGATTACCACCTTTTCCGATCGATGACACATGGCCTAGCTGACCAGCGCTTCCATTCTTACGAAGAAGCCCAAAAATGGGTCGATGACTGGATAGCAGCCAAGCCGGCCGAATTTTTTCGCGACGGTATCCGTAAATTGCCAGAAAGATGGGAAAAAGTTGTGGCTAGCGATGGACAATACTTTGAATAATTCATTTGTTACCATTTTTTCAGAATAAACGTTCAAAAATAGAAAAAAATCCCGCATTTTCAATTTGTACTCCTGATAATTAAAAATTTGGCTAAAGTTTACTTTACGTATACATCGAGAAAATCAGGTAAGGAGTATATATTTTGAAAATTTTTAAATGTAGGATTGTGTATCTATAGTATTTAGGAGGGGAAGCCAATTTTCCCCGGAAAATAACCTCATTTTCCGGGAAAATTTTCACTTTTTTTTTTTTTAAATTGTGTATTATTTTATCCAAAAGACGTCAAAATGTGCGATTTTTATAAAAATTTTGATATTAGGATTGAACCTCAACAGTTTTTCGACAGTGCAAGTAATTTTTCTGGGAAAGTTTTGCAATTTTTCCAGGAAAATTTTGCAATTTTTTCAATTATTTTTTTTTTTAGTTTAAAATCACAAATAAAATTTAAAACAAGAAGAATTGTATAAATTCAGGAAAAGCGGGGGTTTGGGGGCGGCAGCCCCCATCCTCTAAGGTATACAATGAATTAAAATTACATTACAAAAATTCTTATTTTTATAAAAGTTGCTGTTTTTAACATTTGTGGTACTATCAGAAGAAGCGATAAGGACGGAAAAAACTCTTTGATCTGTGTCTGCAAGGTTGACGAAGCAATTATTATTAATTAATTTACAATTCTAACGTCAAAAATTATCAAAAAATTCACATTTTACCCAATTTTGAAAAATAAAAAATAAAAAAAGGGAAAATTTTCCAGGAAAAAGAGGTAATTTTCCGGGGAAAATTGGCTTCCCCCTCCTAAAAACTATAGATACACAATCCTACATTCAAAAATTTTCAAAATACATACTCCTTACCTGATTTTCTCGATGTATACGTAAAGTAAAAATATAAAGGGCTGAAACCACACAAGGTGATCAGAACTTCGGTCTTTGGTTTTTTCAATGAGGATTGCATTCATCTGTCACCTGTGTCATAAAGTTGGTGTGACAGTTTTGACAGTACTGATTTCTATTTTAACTAACATATATTTACTTATACATGCAACAACAGCCAAACAGGTCAAAAGCTTTAGTAACAGGGGTACAGGCATCCAATATAACACGAAAAATCGTATTTTAGAACTTTATACCGAAAGTAGTACACAAAATTATACTGATATTTCTAACCGTGTAACTGACAATATTCTAGAACTTTAACCAAAAATCATTTTAGAATCCCATTTACAACGCACATGTCAAATTTCATCATAATCGGGTAAGGAATTACCAAGTACCATCCTACTTGGCCATATTCCAGAATTTCATCCAAAACTCATTTTAGAATCCCATTTCTAATACACATATCGAACATCAAAATCGGTTGAGAAATATGCCAGTTTCATCATACTTGAACTTATTCCAGAACTTCATCCAAAAGACGTGTTAGAATCCCATTTCCAACACACATGTCGAGTTTCATCAAAATCGGTTGAGAAATGGGCAAGTTCCATCATACTTGGCCATATTCCAGAATTTCATCCAAAATTCGTTTCAGAATCCCATTTCTGACACACATGTCAAATTTCATCATAATCGGTTGAGAAATGAGCTAGTTCCATCATACTTGGCCATACTCCAGAACTTCATCCAAAACTCGTTTCAGAATCACATTTCTAACACACATGTCAAATTTCATCAAAATCGGTTGAGAAATGGGCAAGTGCCACCTGCTTGGCCATATTCCAGAACTTCATCCAAAATTCATTTTAAAATCCCATTTTCAACGCACATGCCGAATTTCATTATAATCGGTTGAGGAATTGGCAAGTTCCATTATACTTGGCCATATTCCAGAACTTCATCTAAAAAACATTTTAGAATCCCATTTCCAATGCACATGTCGAATTTCATCGTAATCGGTTGAGAAATAGCCAAGTTCCATCATATTTGGCCATATTCCAGAACTTCATCCAAAACAATTTTAGAATCCCATTTTCAACGCCCATGTGATGAGAAATAGTCAAGTTCCATCATGCTTGGCCATATTCCTAAACTTCATCCAAAAATCATTTTAGAATCACATTTCCAACGCACGTATCGAATTTCATCTTAATCGGTTGAAAAATAGGCAACTTCCATCATACTTTTCCATATTCCAGAACTTTATCCAGAAGTCATTTTAGATTCCCATTTCCGACACACATGTCAAATTTCATAATAATCGGTTGATAAATAGGCAAGCGCAAGTCCCACAATATAAAAAATTTGTTAACTACTCACTACATCCTAATGCAACCCCAACTCAACTCCAACTCAACTTCAACTCAATCCTCAAATTGACCCCTAACTCAACCTTCAAATCAATTCCCAATTCAATGCCCAATTCAATAATAATCAAACCAGCATACGTAAAAAAATCGTAAATATTTATAAAACCAGGTATTTTGGGTCAATTCGTATGGCAGGTACCCCACCCTCTTGACGTACAGTCTCCAAAAGCTTCTCAAATCTCCGCCTTGACCATAGAAACAGATTGGCGAAAAAAAATTCAAAATCGGACAAGTCGTTCTCGAGATACCATGGGTCCAGACACACAGACATCCAGACATCCAGACAGACGGACGGACATTTTTTTTTTTTTGCATTTTCAGACTCAGGGACTTTCAAAACGTCGAGAAAAGTGGTTTTGGACCAGCCAAATTTTTCGTAATTTTTGACAGGATTTCAATACTTTGGTCTTTTTAGACCGAAGTAATAACGCCAAAAATTAATTAATTATAATAAAAAAAGTAAATAAATAATTTTTTTGGAGTTGGCTACTTTATCTAGAAAAAAATAACACAGAAACTGAAAATCCCGAAAAAAACCCAAAAAAAAAACAATCCAGCAACAAAATACTTCAGAATAACAAAAATCCAGAAAACTAAAATCCAGAAGTGCGGACCAAATTAAAATTAAAATTTATAAAATGTCTATCGAATTTGACTTTTTCCGTAAACTGCAGACACAGACCAAAGGAATCGTGTCGCTCATATCTCTTCTACTGATAGTTCTACCACAAATGTTTCAATTTATTTTGTGGTTGGCTTAATTCGTTCGATTAGTATGGCATCGACGAATGTATTGGAGAGAATTGAGGATTTAATGCTTCGTACATGCTTCGTCAACCTTGCAGACACAGATCAAAGGAATCGTATCGCTTCTACTGGTAGATGTACCATAAATGTATGTCGGCCTTTCGGCACATTCGGCCATTCGACATTCGGCCATTTGACATTCGGCCTTTCGGCGTTCGGCCCTTCGGCATTTGGCTTTCTGACATTTTGCCTTTCAACATCGAACGATGGGGTTGGGTGAATTAAGTGACAATATATAAAGTTACAAAGCTTGAAGAAATTTTAGAATTCGATTCGATATCCATTATCATAAAATTAAAAAAAAAAAAAAAATATAAAGAATTAATGCGAACTTCGTCTTACTCAATCTTGAGCTCAACCTCCAACCCCAATCGCGTTGCGATTCAGTTGGATGTTGATTTGTAAATAATCAACATCCAACTCAATCGCAACGCAATCTCCAAAATAATCACAGTAACCTCAGACACAACACCTAATCTCCACCTTAACCTTATAGTTGACCCCCAAATAAATCCTCAACTGAACCCCAACTACTCGACAACAGCTCAACCCTCAAAGCAGCTCAAAACAAATGAAGCCAACTTGAAGTAGCTCAGAACAAATGAAGCGAACCCCCAACTCGATTCTAACCGAACCCTATTTAACCCCAACTCGACGAAAGATTAAACCCGCAACTCAAGCCCAACCTTAATGCCCTCAAATGATCATGGTCCAAAAAATACATGCGTCCATGAAGCTAACTTCCAACTCAACCTACAACTCTCCCCAAATAAATCAATAGCTGAACTCAAACTCAATCCCTAACACGGTCCAAAAAATGCATCTTTATGAATTCAACTCAATCCTCAATGAACTTCCAACTAAACCCTCAAAACAACCTCAAATAAATTCCCAACTTAACCACTGACTCAAGCTCAACTCAATTCCAACTGAACTTCAACTTAGCCCTAACTCAGCCATAGTTCAATACCAACACAACCTTAACTCGACGTGCGACCCAGCCCCAAACTCATGCATACCACTCTCAAATCAATATGGTCTTAATAACTATTCTTGTTCAAATATCTCAGATTTCTCATATCCGTGTCCCGCCAATTTAAAAATATGTTCTACCAAGCCAAAATATTTCTTTCAGCTTCATCCTGAGTTACAGGTAAAAAATTTCCTGTACGCAAAAATTGTAAAATTCCAGAAAATTGTTAAGCTTGGTTTTAAAAAACATGAGAAGGAACAACTAAAAATTAGATGTAGCTGTGAAATCTCCGAAACTAAATATTTTAGCTGGACATATGAGTGGAGCAGAACAGATACCGAAATGACTAAACTAAAGTTAAAGCTAAACATTTTTGAGCTTACGATTATTCTAAATTTGATTTACGTTTCTCTAATTTGACCGCAACCGGATCTGAATTTGGTTCGTTTTTAATTTTTGTGTCAAATTATTTTTACTTAGGTATTTAAAACTAAATTTGAATTTAATATATTCTTCTGAATTATCGAACTTTGAAAATTATGGAAGTACTTGAAACATTAAAAAAAATTGAATCAGAGTTTTCCAAAGGTTTTTTTTACATTTTTTCAACTACCAATTTTCAATGTAATTAACCAATTTTAAATCTTAGGTCCTCTTAGCAATTTATACCGGGAAAAGCAGTCATATATGTCCAAGGTGAAAAACCCAGCAAGTCTTTTCAAATTCATAATTAAAAAAAAAAAAAATTGAAATAATTAAATAAAGAGACGTAGCCCAATTCTCAACAGTATTCCCGCGTGGCAGATCAATCAATCGTTTGCTCGTCTCTCTCTATTGGCAATACTGCCACCCCAAATATTGATCACTGGAATATTTTGTCGCCGCACCGAACTAGCAACACTCGCACCTTTCCATCCTGATCGGGTTTGCATTCAACAACTCGTCCCAGGGCCATTTTAACGGCGGTAATGTATCGTCCCTAACCAGCACCAAACTGCCGACAGTAATATTACCATGCCTGATCAACCATTTAGTGCGTGACTGTAGTATAGCTAAATACTCACTCATAAATCGTCGCCAAAACTGTTACACTGATGCTCTCTGCCAAGGGTAACTAGGGTAAGGTCGAAGAAGGGCCTCCGTGCAAGAAATGACCGGAGTGTGGTGTGGTGGGACGAAAATTTATAATGGCTGCTACCTGCCTTATTGCTGTATGGAGCTCGCCCACTGTTACTTCTTCGGATCCAATGATATTTTTTATAAGTCATTTGGCGATCTTGATGGAGGTCTCCTAAAGACGTCCGAAGTTTGGTGACCTGGGTGGTATAAACTCCCATTCAACCGATGACTGAGTATAAGCTTGCCAGATCCTTATCATCCTCCAACATGCTTTCCGCTTCGAGTAAATTTTTTTACTATTTCTCGTTGAGCGATGTACCTCTTCAAACAACGAATGAATGCTTCAGTTGATAGGTCGACCACGAGCTCCAGATGAACGTCCATCGTGGCAAAACAAACGAATATTGTTACATAAACCTTCTTCAGTACCTTGCATCGAATGTGGTGACGTACTGGAAGAGGTCCAACGAAATCAACACCGCTGACTTGAAATGGTCGATTGTTTTTGTAATTCAGCCGGGAGTGTGGTAAATTGCCCATAATTTGTGATAAAAACTTTTATTTTTTGCGAGTTTGGGTTAGTCCGTTGATTATCCAGTATCTTGCCCTAATTACCGTATCAATTAAAGATTTTGTAAATTCATGATCTCTGGGAATGAGGATTTGGGGTTTGGAATTGTATGGAATGTGGGCCTTTTTTAAACGCCTACCAACTCTTATGATTCCAAATTTATCCAAAAACGGGGCCAACGACTTTAAACGACTGCTGCTCGATACCGCGTGGTTTCCTTTCAGAAGGTTATATTCTTCAGTAAAAGAGGTCTGTTGAATGTTTCGAATAAACTGGACTTTTTCCCTGAGTATTTTCTTTCGCCCTTCTTTATCGACGACGGGAATCTGGCAGTTCCGAATAAATCAGATGACATAAACAAATGACCGACGGACTCCTCTAAAATTCAACCGATAGTGCATACTGTATGTAATATCCTAGATGATTTTCGAAGAAAGGGCGAATTTCATAACGCGTTTCTCCCCGATATCATCACTTAATGACGGTGGCGAGCGAACCGATGACCAAGCATACTTCAGGATACTGAAATGTTGGGCTTCTAAACCAAAACTCTGAGTCGGAAATTTTATCAGACATCATACCTCGACTGATATCGGCAGGATTCAAAATCCCTGGAACGTATCTCCAATTATCCATTCGCTCAATTGTGTGTCTTGCTGAATCTTAGTTACGCGATGTGCAACAAAAATGTTCCAGTTGTGAGGCTCTGCACTGATCCAATACAACGTGATTAAAGAATCAGTACAATAAAAGTAATCTTTTATTGGACTGATTTTTTCCAATCGTTTATCGTTTTCGTTGGAGCCAACCGTGATTTGACGCAAACCAAACGGCAGGAAGCTGAATCGCCATCATGAAGGCATCGTAAATAAATGATTGGCGTCTGAAAAAGATTGAATGTCAATAAATTTGGAATCGCCCTTCAGTAGGGCAAATCAAAGAATGTATTCGTCCTTAGGTGCCATCATTTGTGTTCGGAAATTAACCCATTTTGAGGCTAACTCCTTATCTAGTGGCCTTGTCCCAGTCTTTTTTTAACCTCCAAAGTTCTTGGTAAACTATTTTAGCCAAAGTGATCACCGGACACACACCGGAGACCCAAAGGGTCGGAAAAACTTGCCATCTCTGATAAAACGTCTCTCTTGGTAATATGTGCCGTTGATTCTAGGTAGGTTGCCAAATTAATCCCAAAGTTTTTATAACGTCTTGGTCGTCGATTTTCAAATATTTCTCGCGATATTGTGGCTCAATTAGTGACAATATTGTGTCACTGTTAGAACAAAATTCGCTAAGTATGAAGCCACCTCTCTTCTGAATCGCGATTGACTCATTCATGATTTCACTCAGCTCAGAGACTGAATTTGCCCCAACCATCATGTCGTCCACATAGAAATTATTACCAAATACCCGAGCACCGATGGGAAATTCTTGCTCATCATCTGCTAGACCGTATTAGGTTTTAATTGCAAGCAAACACACGGATCCTGATCGGATTATTTTTCTTATCGCGCTACAAAATCATTTGGAAGGTATTGTCAGGATACTCGAGACGAATTTGGCGGTACATTTTTTGAATGTCGGCTGGTAAAACGTACCGATAAAGCTGGAACTGCAACAAAATGATAAATAAGTCATTCTGAGTTTTTGGTCCCGAGTGCAAAATATCGTTGAGGGACACACCAGTTGAGGTCTTGCATGACCCATCAAAAACCACACGCAATAACTTTGTACTGGAGCTGAACGATTTTATCATGCAATGGTGTGGTAAAAAGTATTGCGGAACCGTCGAATCAAAATCTCGAACAGTTTCTTAATGTCTCAATTGCCCAAACTCATTGATGAAATCTGTATACAGCTCCTTCATCTTAGACTGTTTATGCGGCCCCTTCTCCAAATTATAAAAACGTTACACGGCAATTCCCATCGATTCGCACCTAGAACCATTCTTCTTCGATGCATTCTTTAAAAATGGTAACGGAACGACGTATATGATCCGTCCACACTGCGACTACCAGACTGCGTAATGATCTTCACACTTTTGATCTCTAGATCTCATTCTTATCTCATCGACAGGTAGAGTACCGACCTCCCAGAAATGCTGAACAATCTCGTTCAATGATGACTGTGACGAATTATTTGTAAATGGCCATGGGACCACCAATAATCCAGCCAAGACTAATACAGATCGATTTTTTGAGGCCTGAAAAAATATGGATCAGCCAGTTGCAAATTAGTTAGAATCACCAAGTTCGTTGTTGAAATTGGAATTGCAGGATGTTTATCAGAGATTTTTTGCAAAACAACTGTACAAATTTGGAAACGTTTTAAATTGTGAAGGCGAGACAATATCGTAATAAAACATGTTGCTTTTGATTTTGTTGAAGTAGCACCAATTCCGCCAATATTTCATGTTGTTAAACCGCTCTGTCACAAAATTGGCTGTTGCTCCGCTATTTAAAATGGCACGACATGGAACAATCAGTCCATTCAAAACTAAAACATTGACTATCGCTGTAGCCAAAATAGCTGGCTTATTGCAAATTCCTCAGTAACCAATATGGCATGCTTGGTTTCAACACTGCACAATGATGCATCTGATAGACCGCTGTGATGTTTCTTGTTTGTTCATAATGTGATGTTTCTTGTGACATTTACCGCACTTCTTTGCTTTGCAAAACCGTACGTAGGCAGGCGTTTAATCTATTGTTATCGTTCCAGTGAAGAGAGCTCAATGAACTTTGAGCACTTCGCTAGCGTATGATCAAGTGCCAAACATTTGGCATAGGGGGACCAATTGGAAGTTGTCAACGCCGCATGAGCTTTACTTGGTTGCAGAAGATTCCGAGTTGCAGTTGATTTTGACTTGATTGCTGCTTATTCTATTCCAGTTTCTCCAATGTCATAGAAGGCTTTTCGAAAAAAAGAAGGAAACTCGTCCCACGTCGGGATCACCCTAGTTCCCAACTGAGATGGCGTCCAATTTTGACAACATCAAACAAATAACGACATTTTCAGCTAACTTCTTTAGACCTGATCCACCATTTTACGAACGCCGTCGGCAGATCCTTTGTGAGGTGTTTGCATTTGGATGATGTCGTTTTATGCGACTGAAGTATGAGTAACATATTATCATATCGTGTTGTTAATGATTTCCAAGCTGCCTGCCAGTTAAATTCATTTTCAAAATCGAGCTAATCAATAGAGGCGCCCGAGAATCTTGGTGATTCCAATTTTGGTAGCCTTACGGCTTTTGTGGTCACTAGTAGTGATTGATTTTGTATGGTAGTGTCCAAGATCTTTTTGGGTTTCGACTTTTCAAGTTTTTTGTCAATTAAAGCCGTTATATCGGCTATGACATCAATATACGTATGTACTTGAATTCAAAATCGATAAATCCTGAATCAAAATCCTCTTCATCCTCAGGCTCAATATGATCCAATATTTGGTCCTCACCGCCCACCATCGCCTTATCTCCATGCGCAGTTACCCGATTTTCAAAGTTTTTAACCGCTCCTATTGACAACGATTACGATTTACCTAAACACTTCCCTTCTCTTGGTGCTAGTCGTCTTCTTCAAAATTTGTTAATCTCAGCATGATTTTCGAAATCACGTTAACAAGTTAAGTTTTTTTTATTTAAAAGTTATATCTAACCAACCATTGTGTAAATAATATAAAACAGACCAAATAAAGACATTAGTTAAAAATTTGAATTGCAAAGTTTGCCTGCTTAAGCTCGATTAAGCTTTGGGTAGAAATGGGGCAGAAACGAAAATTTCGGATTCAGAATCAAAGTTGAATGAAATTGCGATAGGAACTCAGAAAATATTTTGTGGCCTAAAAACTTTAAACTTTTGTAAAAAATTTTTTTTGGAGAATTTTATTAGTTAACGAAAGCTGTCTACTTGAAATAAATTTCTTAATATTTAAGATTTTGAAAGTTCTTTGAATTGGAATATTTTTCTTGCATTCGAAACATTTATTTACAAATTCTATTGCTACCGAAAATGAAAGCGATTTTTTTTCTGAAATATTAGTTTTCAAAAAGCTCAACCATTTTCAAAATATAGCGTTAGCAAGCTTTGATTTTAGTGTAAACTTCTGATTTTAATTAAAAGCTCAAGTTTCTCCGAAAAACTTTTATAACTCGTGCTGGGTCATCGGCTTTCAAAGTAAGAAGTAAAACTCAAATATTCGATTACCCAATAAAACAAAATCGGGCTACTTTAAGCAAAAACCTTTATTTGCATTATAGGTTTGAAGGTTTATTTACCAAATCTTGTGGCTTTTTATGTTGCAAAGTGGGTTCGGTGTGAAAGATCGTAAAGTTTGTCTCTTCATTACTTCCCTGTTGTGGTGCTTTTGGACACTGATTTGATAATAGTTAGAAAAGTATGAGGTTTCAGGAGTTCTGATACGATCCCTGCTTCTGCTCGTAGGGCTTTCAGTTTAAACTTTTGTGTTTGTAAAAGTTCTTCGAATTTTCCAATATTTATTTTGAAACTTTGTTGAAATCTGTTTTTTACACCAAATACGAGTAGCATATGGCTATACTGTTGAAATATTTGTAACATCTCCGCTGTTTTCTGTCTAGTCAACATACTTTAATATTTCGATATATACAAGTTAGTTTTGTTTACATTATTAAAAATAGTTTTTTACAAATTGACTTATACAAATTGTTTACAATTTTGTGGTACACTTGCCAATATTCAACAACGTCTCTCTAAAAATAACATTAGTTTTACACTTTGTATATACTACAATACCATGTAGTATAGACTTTATCTAAATAAAATTTGGTTTTATTGGCATAATGTGGGGGAATTTATAGTTTACACACATAATATGCGTGGTTACCGCGGTACACGATTGGTAACAGATATGATTTTATATTTTATTATAAAATATTGAGATTCTCATCGATAATTTTAAACTTTGCGAAACGGAAATAACAAAATTATCGTTCAATGTGAAACCAGATCGGTCAGCGGGAAATGAGTTCATCGTATATCTTGCGTGTACTAATAAATAAATCGTTAAAAACAAGTGTGCAACACAACCAATTTGGTGTAGCACACAGAATACGTCAGATCGCGCAGTCAAACAATAAAATCGATTGCCAATATGCCAATACTTTAGTGCTGTCATAAAATTACAATTGAACAAGAAAATATTGCTGCCGACATCGTACAAACACAAATAGCATAGCGCACACATTCCTCGTGCCAAAAAAATATCGTACACAAAATAATTAAAAATATCTGACATCAGGCGTCTTACATAATACTAACACAAATATTTTTTTTACCAATTGTGACAAAAATATGGTTTCGCGCTTAGGAAATTAGGTCAACATCTTAAAATATTTTATGTATATGGCATATAGTGTCAAGGGCATAAAATACTCATTTTTATCTGTTTTGTCTAATTTTAGGAAACGCGGTGAAGTTCCATTAGAGAGTACTGGCCGAATAAAAATTACACAATCAAAGAATGCAATACAATTGGCCCTCGATCATGTGCAGCGTGACGATGCCGGTCACTATACGCTATACGCAAAAACAAAATCAGGTGATATGGCTCGAAAAGATTTTGAATTAATTGTCGAGGATAGATCGACGGGTGATGATCCGCCAATATTTTTACGACGTTTAGCCGATTTATCGGTTAAAGTTGGTACACGAACACGTTTGCTGGTAGAAATTCGTAGTTCGACCGATGTTAAAGTGACATGGTATCGAAATGATCGACGTATTTGTGAAAATGAGCGCATTAAATGGGTGAATGAGGGTAATTTTTATTGTCTTGAAATAGCGCCAATCACACTCGATGATGGCGGACAATGGATGTGTATGGCTGAGAATTTAGGTGGACGTAACTCATGTATCTCGCATTTAAATGTACTCGTACCAAAAGCATATAAATCACCTGAATTCGTTGAAGAATTACGCGCTCTACTCACCGAACAGGGAATTGTATCGCTTGAATGTAAAGTGATTGGTGTACCAACGCCTGTGTTACGATGGTTTAAAGACTCAAAAGAAATTAAAGCTGGTGATGTATTTGCGCTGACCGCAAATCCAGATGATCCAACATCGCTGGGCACGTATACGTGTGAGGCCGTAAATTGTATGGGCAAAATGTATTCTAGTTCTAAAGTTCATGTTGCCGGAAGGGGTAGCCGAGAGGGTTCATTAAAACCGGCTGATAATCGAACGCATAATGCACCGCCACCGATTTTCACGACCGAATTACGAAATGCCACAGTTAAAATTGGAGACCCCGTGTTACTTGGATGTCAAGGTAAGTCGCTCACATACTATATACATACCAAACATTGCAAAATAACCGAGTTTTTTGTTTTCTAAATTTCTAGTCGCTGTACCACCATGGCCAAAGAGTGTGGTTTGGTATAATAAAACTGGGCGTGTTGAAACAAACGAAAAATATCGACTAATTGAAGACGGTTTAGGAGTCTACATGATCGAAATTAAACCTTCGGAAAGTTGTGACGAAGGTGAATGGAAATGTGTTGTAACAAGCAATGAATTAAGCGTTGGAATTTCATCCTGTGTCGTTGAAATGGAAAGTAAGTAAAAAAAATTTGCATCTTAACATTTTCCCGAAATTTTAACAACTTTGATCCGCAGTACCCAGAAACTACAGAAAACCACGATTTATGGAAAGTTTAAAAGCCGTCCTCACCGAAGAAGGCTTAGTTTCGTTCGAATGTAAAGTGGTTGGTTTTCCGACGCCACAGCTTAAATGGTTTAAGGATGGGCATGAATTAAAACCGGGTGACGTCTACCAACTAACGGGACATAATTCACTCGGCACATACTGTTGCATTGCGCGAAATTGTATGGGCGAGTCGAGCAGCACGGCCGTACTAACCGTGGAAGATATTCAAAATCAATTAAATGATGAAGAACGTTTACAGTTGGTCGAGGTTCATAATCAGCCACCAAAATTCTTGAAAGGCCTTAAGAGTTGTGAAACCAAAATTAATGAAGAGTTCCGATTTACGGTTCAAGTCACATCGGTTCCTGAACCGGTATTTTCTTGGTTCCGAGACGATTTGCCAATCGAAGATTCAGAACGATATATCATACTGAAAGAAACGGTTGGTTCCTGCAATCTGGATATACGGCGGGTTGAATTCAATGATCAGGCAGAATGGAAATGTGTGGCTACAAATGATTTTGGTCAGAGTGTCACGTCATGTTTCTTAAAATTGCAAATTCCACGACATTTCAAGAAACCACGATTCTTGGAATGTTTGCGTGCTGTTTTGTCCGAGGAGGGTGCCGTCAATTTAGAATGCAAAGTTATTGGTGTGCCTCAACCTGTTCTCAAGTGGTATAAGGATAGCGTCGAATTAAAACCGGGTGATATTCATCGTATCATTACGGGGCAAGACGGTACATGTTGCCTAGGCACGTATACTTGTGAGGCCCGCAATTGTATGGGAATTGTGGCAAGTTCGGCATCTCTTCTCGGTATTGATGATGCGTATAAAGCGGCTCGAGCCGAAGAGGTTCCGAAAGGTCAAGAAATTCAAAGAAATATTTCCCTATCAACGATTAATGAGGAGCGTACATCCCAAATGTACGATACCTGCGGTGATGTTACGATTGATGAACGGGGCGATATTTCATTCTCGTTCGACGGTAAAGAGGTGTCTGTCTCATTATACGAAACACCGGATTTGACGGAAGAGGAAGCATTACAAATTGTTGAAATGTATGCGGACCAAATATCGGAGCATGTGACTGAACAAAATGTCGTCGAATTGCCACCACTTCGGTTCGTTAAAGAGACGTCAACTTCGGGTAATCTACTAATGGAAGCCGTCGTTATTGACGTCGCCCCAGATTATTTCCCACCTGAAGAAGATTTACGTACCGAAGCCGATATGGATGATATCTCGGAGGTGGAACAATCATTCTCGATGAAACCCGATGAATTAGTACTCGACCGAGAAACCGAAGAGTACGTTAAAAAGACATATGAGGCGCTAGATAAAGAGCTCGAACCAAGACAGAAAAAGCTTAAGGGTGAAAGTCTAGTAAGCGGTGACCTAGAAGAATATTTCAGTTTGTCCCACAAAAGTGAGGATGACACTGAAACCGATTTGCAAACATTTGCAAGCGCAAAAGACCATTTAACTGACAGTAAAGTGCCGGACCTCGACGATTTAGATGTAGCGTTGCAAGAGGCCCAAGCCTTGATTGAAGCCGACGAAAAATTAGAAGAAGTTCTACAGCGGCCACCAGAACCAAAACCACGCAAGCGCAAATCCAAATCGAATGAAGTTTCGCAACAAGAGGAAGATGCCAATTTGCGTGATATATCTGGCGAGGAAGGTGACGGGCTCGCCCCTAAGCGCAGTACACCGGCACACCACCAGAAAAATGTTGACCAGTTGGTATCGATACTGCGCGATTTAAATACGATCAAAGCAAATTTGAAGGCGGTCGAAGATGAAGTCCAATTACAAAGTGGCCTCATGATGTCGGCGGCCTCAGTCGATCGTAGTCTTGGCATCATCCAAAATGTGCTCGATCCAATTACAAAAATTCAGAACAAATTAAATTTGTACTCGGAAAATATTCCGCTCGAGAATTTATTCGAATCTATTGTTGAGCCACTGCAGAAATTAGAGCAAGCTCTGTCGGTCATCGAAAAATGTGTGGAGATGGATGAATCGGGACGAACTCTGGTCCAGCGTACCAGTGTATGCATTGTCGATAGTTCGGGTGAGTTAATCCTCCAGTCGTTAGATAAAATCAAAAAAGTCGTATTCGCGCTACACCAACCGAGACTACGTAAAGAAGTGGATCTGATTATTCATGATATGGAGGTAGGAATTGAGATAACACAGGACACGATCAAATCGCAAGCATTGATGCAGGAGGCTGTAGCCCTTGAAACGGCACAGCACGTGTCTGAAACCATAGCTAGAATGCAGGAGGAGATTCAAACGCCGACCGACATAACAGCACTTGAATCAGTACAAAGTAATTTACCAGAGGACGCTAAAGATTTGAAAAATGTATGCAGGCCAGTGGTTAAAATTCAGCAAGCGCTTGAAAGTATCGAACAGGACTTTTCGATGAACGAGAACGAGGAGAATGCGTACACAAATTTACAAAATGCTGTGATAAATAAGCTGACCGAACCCATTGACGACCTAAAGAATGAGATACTCGCTATTGAGCAAATGGCAGCCGAGCGTGGAGGCGATCAATCGTTGGAGCAGACAATTAAATTTGCCATTTTAGACTCGGTCAAGCCACCGCTATACGAACTCCAAAAAGGTCTTGAACTACTATTGGACCAGTCTCCGGATGCCATAAAATCGATAAATGTTCTAGAATCTATGATGCTTCCACTACAAGAGATTCAATACAGTTTGGTGCGAATTGGGCAAGATCTTGAAAGTGGCACACTTAAGAGTGGTTCGCCAGTCGAGACATTCGATAACCAAAAACTACTTCAGTCAATCGCACAAGCCGTCATTAATTTTGACACCAATGTGCAGTCGATAAAGCTGAAAATACTCGATCATAACTTGGGCCAATCACTTACCGAGCTTAAATCAAATCTCTCGAAAGTGATTGAAAATAGTGTGGAAGCACCGCTCGATAAATACAATATAACGATATTGGAGAACATAAAGCAACCATTAGACGACATCAACTATTGCTTGCGACAAATTGAGGCCAAATCATTGACCGGATCGTTAAATGATTTACTCGATCCATTGATTGCGCTCAACGAGCGAATCAAAATGTGTGAAAATATTCTCACGATTACAAAACAAATGGAAAATAATCCGAATATGGCGGTATTGCAGCAGGTTCGGACGGTTATTGGTCGCATCGAGTTGGGAATTGAACAAAATAATTTGAAACTCGACGAAGAATTGGAAAATGCTGAGAGCGCGAAGGTTAGCCAATTGTTAAACGAGGCTGGGGCACTAATAGCCCAAAAAGAACAACCCACAATTGAAAATTTAAATTTGCTTGATAATCTTCATCAGTGTCTCAGTAATATTCAAGAGCAAATGAAAGTCGAAAAATCGGTGACCAAAGACAAACCGCAAGCGGAAGCATTTAGTGATGCCATTTCCGCCCCATTGAAGGACATAATGGATTCTGTGGTCAATATACAAAATGAAATACTAAGCAATCCATCGAATGAGCAGAATAATAAAATTCTCGAAAACATTTCACAACCGGTTCAACATATTGTTGAGACCATCATGAATATTTCGCAACAATCCGAAGTTGGGGCAGTGCAACCAATTTCAGAAAATTTAGAAGCTCTCACAGTCTTGACCATTCCCTTGAATGAACTCAAACAGTCGATTGAGATGACAATCAGTCAGGACCAAGGAATAAACAAGTCGAATATTCTTGCTCCCCTTCACCATCTACACAATTCCGTATCTCAAGTGATTGATACGATTAAAGTTGAGCCAAAAGTGATGCCGGCGACTCCACCATCCGTAGCCGTATTAGACGACAAACAGAAATCAAAAGCAAAACAATTACTCGAAAATATTAAAATCAATTTACTCCAAATCAGCGATTCGAGTTTGGAGCCCAAAAAATTGGAAACCCTTGAGAAATCGATAAAAGAATTTGATGAATTTGTCAATGAGACAGACAAAAAATTGGCGAGCACAAGTTCTGATTACAGTAGCCTATCATTCTTGACTACACTAAATTTACCACTTCACGAGATTCAAGACTACATAACCGAGCACCATTTGCGTCACGGTAAAGTTGATCAAATTCAAGAACCAATACTGAAAGTGATCGAATTCATTGAAAAATCTCAAAAGAATATCGAAACAATTCAGACACCATCGATCAAGGCGAATGTCTTGGAAGAGCTGAATCGATGTGTTGCTGCCATACAACAAATTCAAGCATTTAAAGATCAACATGACCTATCGGACGCTTCAATAATGAAAGATATTGCCGAGCCAATCGAAAGTATTGAACAGAAATTGAGTGAAATTCAGGAGGCCAAAACACTTTCGGGTGTCGATGAATTAAGTATCGAAGAGAATGTGACACTACTAAAGACGCTCATATCACCCATTATGGAAATTCAGAATACGATCAATAATTTAGAAAATCTTCAAGCGGTGGAGGCACAAACGGCCACGCCAATTTTAGAATTATTTGAATCGGTTAAGCGTATTGAGGTCGATGTACTTCAGGATATTATACAGTTGAAAGATGAAAACGACTCAACTCTTATTAAATCGTTTACGGAATCGTTACAAGAATCACTTCCACCAAAAGTCATTCAACCGTCGATTGTTGATGTCATGGAGGTTGAATCGGCGGTCGATCCAAGTAGTGCAAGCCAGTCTGGTTTACTAGCACCGTCCGACGCGGAAATGGTTCAAACCCTTGTACCACAAGCCGATGAAGTCAAAAGTATTTTATTGTCTTTGAATCAAGTTGAGAAATTAGTTGAACATGACCAATCATTGATTGAGGCCATAAAAGCACCGCTAACCCAGCTCCAATCAGATTTATCGCATATCGAGGAGAATATTAAGAATAATGAAAGTACAATTCAACCGATACAAGAGCTTAAGGCTAATATTGAATTGGTCCGCGAACAAATCGAGGATAAATGTGTGGACGAGCTAATCAAAGAGATCTCCGTGTGTTTGGGCACCATCGATAATATTCCCTCGGAAATGGCATCCGACCTAATCGTAGAAGAGATGAAATCACTTTCGATTCCACTCGCCAAACTTATGGACTGTACATTAAATATCAAAACAAATTTATCGGTGGCTGAAAACTCGGTTCAATCGATCCAATCAATTTCGTCACCACTTAGTGATGTCAAGAAACAGCTCGATATCATCTCAAGTCACATATCGAATATGAAAACAAACGCAAATCAATCGCAGGTGGTCGACAAATTTATTGAACCGCTCGAAGAATTGAAGAACTGTGTCAAGGAGTTGCAACAGAAGTCAAATGAGTCGAATGATCCAATCCAATTATCGCTCGAGGTTTCAAAATTGCGAAAACCCGTTCAAGAGTTGAACAATATTTTGATTCGGATGACTTCTGTCGAAGGTGAAGAATTGAAATCGGCTGAACAGGTACCAACCGCTGAAGTGCTGGGACCCATTAAAGAAATGCAAAAATGTTTGTTGGCCATCCAGAATCAGCTGATTATGGAGCCCGATGATAATACCATCTCTGAAACCACAACATTTGTTGAATCGTATGTTGAGCCCATTTTGGAATTACAACGTGGTTTGGAGATAATTGAGACGGATGTATTGGAAAAGGCGGTTGATGATTCAGAAATTTCTAAAACTGATTTAGAGATTTTAAAACGTATTGTGGAGTCACCAAATAAAGATTTGGGTGTTGCAGACAAATTACAGGATGTGGTTCAAGAATTTGTTACACCAGTTGTGGAAAGCACAAGTGAAGCTGTTTTTGCTGATAAAGTCGTCGTCAAACAAGAAACTGCGTTGGAGGTTGAACAACCCGAAACTCTTAAAGAACAAGCCGAGATCGAAGCATCTCAACCAGAAAATCAAGTTGCTGTCACATTTGAAGGAAACGAGAATAATGATGTTGGAACTACTGCATACGGAGATGTGTTGGTAGTTGAACAACAGATAGAGGCTATCACTGACGTTGGTAAAACAGAAGTTCTGCCAATAGTTGCACAACCAGTTATGGTTGAACCTTTAGTTGAAGCCCCACCTAGCGTGCCTATGGAAATTGAACAACCAACCGTCATCGACATACCTATGGAAACCGACACAGATGTTACCAAACCTGAGGACTTACCAATCGTGCTCTCTGATGCTGCTGTAAAACTTTCTGAAGATGTTTCACCAATCGAGTCTAAAACTACTGAAGCTTCTAAACCCGAGGAAATTCCAGTAATCGTACCAATCGATGCCCCAATAAATGAGACAGGGGCATCGAATGATTCTGCTGTCTCTGCTGATGTCCCAATGGAAGCACTTTCAAAAGTTTCTAAGCTTGACGACCTCCAAGAAGTCAAGCCAACTGAAGATGTTGAGCAGTCAGTACAAGTTGACTTACCAATCGATCCCGTTACTGAGCTTGCTACAACTGAATCAATTGACGCCGGTGTTACTTTGGAAACAACCGTCCAACTTTCTCAAACAGAAGAGTTACTGGTGCAAGAACCAACCGCAGAAGAAATTAGGAAGCAACCTAGCACTGAAATAATGGAAGAGGAACCTAAGTTACCTGAAGTTACTGGAATTACAGGTGAAATTACTGAACAGCTAGTTGAAACTGTGGCTGAAATTCCCGAAGAATTTTCACCCCGACCTGCAGAACTGACAGAATTGGAAACAAAACTAGCTGAAGAGCAACATGAAGGCGAAAGTGTTGCAATTATGAAAGATCCAGGAATTATTGAAGCCCCAGAAGAAGTCAAGGAGCTACCTACTATCGATGCCACAGAAGAAAAATTAAAATTAGCAGAGGTTAGTTCCCCAATCGACTCAAATGATAGTGATGGTTCAGTTCATTTGAGAACCAGCTCTGAGGTATCAAAACTCGAAAAATCGGAAGCACCAACTTCTAAAATTGAACATGTAACAGATTTTGCTGCATCAACTCAACTGTCTGAAGAGTTAGTTACAACAAGTTCTGAACCAACGCCACTGGTTGCTGAAACCAAATTAGCAGAAGAACAAACCAAACCAATAGATCGAGAAACCAAGATGTCAGTAGAAGAACCAGTCAAAACAAAAGTTGTTAGTGAAGCTGGGTCAGCTGATCTTGGAACATCTTCAATTATTGAACCGACTCCAACGGAAATCGGATCTACCACAATATCTCTTGCTGAAACAGTGCCAACCGCTGTAACTGATGTGCCCATGGAAACCACCACTGAAATTGTAGATCAAAATGAAATTACTGATGCAGATATATCAGAAATTTCTGAAGCTCCAATGACCACGGCCGAAGATACAGCTAGTTTTATGGAAACATCTGATTATGTTACCTTAACAGAAGATGCCGGTGCTTCAGGCGTAACCGAAACACTTGATATAGGCAAACTCGAAGAAAAAGCACGTCACCTACTTCGGCAAACAGAGGAACGTGAATTAACGCCACAAGAGTGGGATAATTTGCAATATATCCTCGCCCAATTAAAATATCTCGGTTCTGAGGTACACGAAACATTGACCGATGCAAAAGTGATTAATGCCAATACAGCGGATATCATTAATAAAATTAAGGAAGAAGCCCAAAATCCGGTTAAAAAAAACGAGGATTTTCCCACGGTTACAACTATAGAAGATATTACCGTCGATACTAGCGTCCCAGTGGACGATCATATTTTAGTCGAAGAATCCTTTGAATCCTGTTTGAAACCCGTGTTAATTCCTGGTGATACATCAATTCAAGATGACGAAACTAAACCTCAATTCCAAATAGAAAGTATTAGTGTTGAAGATGATTTATCCCAGGTGTGTGTTGATTTATCCTATCCCCCCCACGAGACCGAAGAATTAGGCCATAAGATGATTAGATTAGGAGGCGACGAAAATGTTGCTATCGACGAAATGGAAAATAAAACGATTTCGATTGGTGGCCATGTGCCAACCGACCAAGAAAATACTGAACCAACGGTTAGTGATGCTGCTGAAACCGTAACGGAAGTGAAACAATCCATGGATGACGAATTTAAAGAAGCGTTGTTAGCGCCAGATGCTCCATATGCGACCAGAAATAAGAGTGAGGAGCCCGAAACTTTAACATTCTACGATGCACACGAAGATGTCGATCGGCTGCGAGAAAAACAGTTAGAGGAGGTTAACATCTTAGCCTCTGAGTTGGATGAGCTAGGAAATGTTGTTTTAAAAAAAGTCGAAGAATTTGTCTTGAAACAAACAACAGATGGAATGGATACGTCTGAACCTTTGGACGAGGCAATAGATTTGATGACATCGCTGCCAACAGAAGAATCTGTGCAACAATCAAGCATAACGCAAGAATTAATCGATGCGGTTGCTGAAGCACAACCCGTATTACAAACACTTGGCGCTAGTTCAGAAGAACAAAATCTTTCTGAAGAAATATCTCATGTTACAGAAGTTGCTCCTAAAGATTCAGTTCTAGATTCATTTACAACGGAAGCAGGAGTAATTGAATTCAAGGACAAAGTGTTACCCCAAGATGAAATTGAAGTGCCATCAGAAAATGCTTCTGAATATCAAGGTGAACAACCGGATGTAGAAACTGTTCAACAAATTCAAGATGAAGGAACAAAACCAACTTTAATTGAAGCCACTGGAATCGCAGACGAAATTGCTTATCAAATCGTTGAAACTGTAGCTCAAATTCATGATGAACCGTTAGGCCAACAAACTCAACCAATCTCTTTTGAGTCAAAATTAGGCGAAGAGCAAAGTGAAGGCGAAAGTATTGCAACCATAACAGATCCAAGAACTTGTGTAACAAATGAAGAAGTTAGAGAGCAAACCAGTGCTGAAAAAATGGAAGACGATACAAAAGTAACTGACAACACAGGTATCGCGGATGAAATTACCGATCAACTAGTTGAAATTGCAGCGGAGATTCCCAAAGAAGCGTCATATCAAGCTGCCGCACTAACATCATTAGAAACAAAATTAGGCGAAGAGCAATATGAAGGCGAAAGTATAGCGACTATAACAGATCCATCAAAGGGTATAGCTACAGAAGAAATTTGTAAGCAACCCAGCACCGATACTATAGAAGAAGAATCAAAATTAACTGACGCCATCGAAATCACAGATGAAATTACTGAACAGCTGGCTGAAACTGTAGCTGAAATTCTCGAGGAAGCGTTAAATCAAATTACGGAACATACCTCATTAGAAGCCAACCTAGGTGAAGAGCAAGATGAAGACGAAAATGTTGCTATTATAACAGATCCACAAGAAACAGTAGCCGAAATTCCCGAAAAATCGTCAGTTCAACCTACAGAACCATCCGAATTAGAAACGAAACTAGACGAGGAGCAAAACGAAGGCCAAAGTGTTGCAACTGTAACAGATCCTGAAACTAGTATAATAACTGAAGATATTAAAGAAAAACCCATTGACGATGAAATGAAAGCAGAAGCAACGTTAACTGACGCTACTATAATTACAACCGCAGAAGAAATTCCAGAACAATTGGTTGAACCTGTTGCTGAAATTCTCGGAGAATCATCAGCCGAACCTGCAGAAATAAAATTGGATCAGGAACAAAATGCAGACGGTACTTTGGTAGTAGATCCCGTAACTGGTGAAATTGGGCCCGCAAAAGAAATAATTGACCAATTTGGTGAAACTGCAGCTCCAATTCCTGAAGAATTATCCAAACTTGTTGAACTAACCTCACTAGAAACAATAGAAGGGGTAGAGCAACATGAAGGTGAGAGTGTTGCATCTCTAACAGACCCAGAAACTGGCGCAACAACTGAAGAAGTTAAGGAACAACCCACTACCGTTGCAGAGGAAAAGGAGTCAAAACTAATTGAAGTCACAAGAATCGATGGTGAAATTACCGAAACTGTCACTCAAACTCCTGAAGAATCGTCAGATCAAATTCCTGAACCTACATTGATAGATACGAAACCATCTGAACTAGAACTGAAAACTAGTGCTGCCACTGAGGATATTAAGGAAATATTATCTGATGCCACTGAAAATGCTATATCTGATGAAATTACTGAACAGTGTTTGGTTGAAATTATTGCCGAAATTCCTGAGGAATTGTTACCTCAACCTACCGAGCCAACCGCATTAGAAACAAAACTAGGAGAGGGGCAAAATGCAGAAGGCAGCATTCCAACTGTAACAGATCAAGGAACTGGTGTCACTATTGAAGAAGTTAAGGAACAACTTAGTGCAGAAGAATCAAAATTATCCGACGTTACTGGAGTCGCAGATGAAATTACAGAAGTTGTGTCTCAAATTCCTGAAAAATTGACCGACCAAATTCCTGAGGAAACACTGCTAGGAACAAAACTCGCCGAGGAGCAAAAAGAAGGTGACAGTGTTCCAACCATAGCCACTGAAGAAGTTAACGAAAAATTAGCTGTCGCCACTGAAATTGCAACCGCAGATGAAATTACTGAACAAGTGGTTGAAACTGTCGGTGAAATACCCGAAGAGTCGACAGCTCAAGCTGCAGAACCAACCGAATTAGAAACAAAACTAGGCGAGGAGCAAACTGTGGGCGAAAGTGTAGCAAGTGTAACAGATCCAGAAACTGGTGTAATCATTGAAGAAATTACGGAACAACCCAGTGCCGCAGATGAAATTACGGAGATGGTATCTCAAATTCCTGAAGATTTGTCAGACCAAATTTTTGAGCCAATCGCGATCGAACCAGAAACAGGTGGAGAAGTTAAGGAAAAATTAGCTAACGACACTGAAGCAAAACCAAGTGAGGATGAAACTGCAGGAGAAAGTGTGGCAATTGTGACAGATCCAGGAACTGATGTAACTATTGAAGAAATTAAGGAAGAACCCACTGCCAATGCAATGGAAGGAGAATCAAAATTAATTGACATACCTGGCATCGTACATGAAACTATCGACGATGTATCTCAAATTACCGAAGAATCGTCAGACAAAATTCCTGACCCAACCGTAGCAGAACCAGAACCAGGTGCCACCATTGAAGAAGTTAAGGGAAAATTAGCTGATGCCACAGAAATTGCAGCCGAAGGTGAAATTACCGACCAGTTAGTTCAAACTGTCGGTGAAATTCCCGTAGAATCGACTGTTCAAACTGTAGAAACAACCTCATTAGAAACAAAACTAGGTGAGGAGCAAAATGTAGGCGAAAGTATTGCAACTGTGACAGATCCAGGAATTGGTGTAACTATTGAAGAAATTAAGGAACAACCCAGTGCTGATGTGAAGGAAGGCGAGCCAAAATTAATTGACGCCGCTGAAATCGCAGATGAAATTAAAGAAACTGAATCTCAAATCCCAGAAGAATCGTCAGATCGAATTCCTGATCCAACCGTGGCAGAACCAGAACCAGGTGTCACTACTGAAGGTATTATGGAAAAATTAACTGACACCACTGAAATTGCAACTACAGATGAAATTACTAACCAGTTGGTTGAAACTGTCGGTGAAATTACCGAAGAACAGGCAACCCAAACTGCAGATTCAACCTCACTAGAAACAAAACAAGGTGAAGAGCAAAACTCTGGTGAAAGTATTGCAACTGTAACAGATCTAGGAACTGGTATAACCACTGAAGAAATTCTTCAGTTAACCATGGTAGAACCAGAATCAGTTGCAACCACTGAAAAAGTTAAAGAAAGTTTAACTGATGCCACTGAAATTGCATCTGCAGGTGAAATTACTGACCAGTTGGTTGAAACTGTCGGTGAAATTCATGAAGAATTGATAGCCCAAACTGCAGAACCAACATCATTCGAAACAAAACTAGGTGAGGAGCAAACTGAAGGCGAAAGTGTTGCAACTATGACAGATCCAGGAACTGGTGTAACTATTGAAGAAATTACTGAACAACTCACTGCCAATGCAGTGGAAGTAGAGGCAAAACTAACTGACGCCGCTGAAATCGCAGATGAAATTAAAGAAACTGGACATCAAATCGCAGAAGAATCGTCAGATCGAATTTCTGAGCCAACCGTGGCAGAACCAGAACCAGGTGTCTCCATTGAAGATGTTAAGGAAACATTAACTGATGCCACTGAAATTGCAACAACAGATGAAATTACTGACCAGTTGGTTGAAAGTGTCGGTGAAATTCCCGAGGAATCGCCAGCTCAAACTGCAGAACCAACCTCATTAGAAACAAAACTAGGTGAAGAACAAAATGCAGGTGAAAGTGTTGCAACAGTAATGGATCCAGGAACTGGTGTTACCACCGAAGAAATTAAGGAACAATCCAGTGCTGATGTGATGGAAGACGAGCCAAAATTAATTGACGCCGCTGAAATCGCAGATGAAATTAAAGAAACTGAATCTCAAATCCCAGAAGAAACGTCAGATCAAATTCCTGATCCAACCGTAGCAGAACCAGAACCAGGTGTCACCACTGAAAGTGTTATGGAAAAATTGACTGACGCCACTGAAATTGCAACTGCAGATGAAATTACTAACCAGTTGGTTGAAACTGTCGGTGAAATTACCGAAGAACCGGCAACCCAAACTGCAGATTCAACCTCACTAGAAACAAAACAAGGTGAAGAGCAAAACTCTGGTGAAAGTATTGCAACTGTAACAGATCTAGGAACTGGTATAACCACTGACGAAATTAAGGAACAACCTAGTGCCGATGGAAAGGAAGGCGAGTCAAAATTAACTGACGCCACTGGAATCGCAGATGAAATTAAAGAAACTGAATCTCAAATTCCAGAAGAATCGTCAGATCGAATTCCTGATTCAACCGTAACCACTGAAGATGTTAAGGAAAAGTTAACTGATGCAACTGAAATTGCAACTGCAAGTGAAATTACTGACCAGTTGGTTGAAACTGACGGTGAAATTCCTGAAGAATTTACAGCCAAAACTTCAGAACCAACATCATTAGAAACAAAACTAGGTGAAGAGCAAACTGCAGGTGGAAGTGTTACAACTATGACAGGTCCAGGAACTGGTGAAACTATTGAAAAAATTAACGAACAACTCACTGCCAGTGCAGTGGTAGTAGATTCAAATCTAACTAATGCCGTCGGGATCGCCGATGAAATTACAGAAACTGAATCTCAAATTCCAGAAGAATCATCTGATCGAATTCCTGAGGCAACCGTTGCAGAACCTGAACCAAGTGTCACCATTGAAGATGTTAAGGAAAAATTAACTGACGCCACTGAAATTGCATCTGCAGGTGAAATTACTGACCATTTGGTTGAAACTGTCAGTGAAATCCCCGAAGAATCGCCAGCCCAAACTGCAGAACCAACATCAATAGAAACAAAACTAGGTGAGGAGCAAAATGCAGGCGAAAGTGTTGCAGCTGTGACAGGCCCAGGAATTAGTGTAACCACCGAAGAAATGAAAGAACAGCTCACTGTCAATGCAATGGAAGTAGAGTCAAAACAAACTGATGCCGTTGGAATCGCCGATGAAATTGCAGAAACTGAATCTCAAATTCCAGTAGCATCGTCAGATCGAATTCCTGAGGCAACCGTGGCAGAACCAGGTGTCACCATTGAAGATGTTAAGGAAATATTAACTGATGCCACTGAAATTGCATATGCGGGTGAAATTACCGACCAGTTGGTTGAAACTGTCGGTGAAATCTCCGAAGAATCGCCAGCCCAAACTGCAGATCCAACATCATTAGAAACAAAACTAGGTGAAGAACAAAATGCAGGCGAAAGTGTTGCAACTGTGACAGACCCAGCAATTGGTGTACCCACTGAAGTAATCAATGAACAAACCAGTGCCGATACGATGGAAGGCGAGTCAAAACTTACTGACGTCGTAGAAATTACAGATGAAATTGCAGAAACTGAATCTCAAATTCCCAAAGAATCGTCAGACCAAATACCTGAGCGAACTGTCGCAGAACCAGAACTAGGTGCCACTATTGCAGAAGTTAAGGAAAAATTAACTGACGCCACCGAAATTGCAGCCGTAGGTGAAATTACCGACCAGTTGGTTGAAAGTGTCGGTGAAATCCCCGAAGAATCGACAGTCCAAACTGCAGAACTAACCTCATTACAAATAAAATTAGGTGAAGAACAAAATGCAGGCGAAAGTGTTGCAACTGTAACCGATCCAGGAACTGATGTAACCACTGAAGCAATCAAGGAACAACCCGGTATCAGTGCAATGGAAGAAGAGTTAAATGTAACTGATGCCGCTGGAATCGCAGATGAAGTTACAGCATCGCCAGACCAAATTCCTGAGTCAACCATAGTAGAACCAGAAACAGTTGTAACCTCTGAAGAAGTGATAAAGTTAACTCAACATATAGAACCATCCGAATTAGAGGCAAAATTAGATGAGGAACAAAATGCCGGCGAAATTGTAATAGATCCAGGAACTGGTGTAACTACTGAAGAAGCTAAGGAACAGCCCAGTACCAATGTAATGGAGGAAGAATCAAAACTAACTGACGCCACTGGAAATGCCACTGGTGAAACTATAGAAAGTGTACCTCAAATTCTCGAAGAATCGTCGAAGGAGCAAAAATCAGAAAGTGTATCTGAAATTCCCGAAGAATTGTCAGCTGAACCTAAAGAACCAACCTCATTAGAAACAAAACTAGGTGAAATGCAAAGCGAAGGTGAAGGTGTTGGTAGTAAGACAGATTCTGGAGTAATCGCAGAAATTACAGAACAATCGGTCATCAACGCAAAGGAAGAAGAACCAATATTAACTGAACCCACCCAAATTTCCGAAGAAAGTACACCGGAGCCTAAATCGTTAGAATCAGAAATAGGTGAGGCACAGGTTGAGGATCAAAGTGATGAATGTAAAGAGAAACCGCGTTCTATTGTTGCTGATGATCTTATACTGACAGAATCAAAATTAGGTGAAGACCAAATTAAAGCCATGACTGAAGAATCAGCAGCTCAGCCACCAGAAGAGTCAAAATCAACTGAAGGTATACCACCGTCTGAAGAATCACAAATTATAACTGAAGTCGTTAGTGTTGAGGGACAAGTCTCTGCTGCTGATAAAACTTCAACCACTGAAAGTGCCCAAGACACAGTTCCTGCTGATCTCAAAGAAATTCATATCCCAACCGAACAAGAAACACATCAAGAGGAAATCAGCCAGACATTAGAAACTCCATTGTCAACTGAGGCAATTTCAGCAGAATCTGTTCAACCGACCCCGCACGAGAGTGCGACAAATGATTCTATTGCCATTCTTAATGTACATAGTGTGGAAACTGTTGTTGACTCTCAACAAACAGAGGAACACCTCCCAATTGAAAGTGCCCAATTTGCGACTGAAATTGAAATGATCACGGCAGGTGGAATCCTGGCTGACGAATTACAACCAATCGAGTCAACCGAACTACAATCAACTGGCATTATTCCTGAGCTGCAAGCTGAGCAGGCTACAATTGAAATAGTAGCCGAACCCACTCAACCGATTGAAAAACCGAAACGTAAATCAAAAACAAAATCAACAGAAGAAGTTGACTCTGAGACTATATCTCAAGAGGGGATTACACTCGAAGGCGTAGTTAAGAGACCAAAACGCAAAGGAAAATCAAAATCTCTCGACGTCGATGAAAAAGAGGATGAAACATCGGTATCTAAACCAAAGCGAAAACCCAAATCAAAATCAGTTGATGAAACTGCAAAAATGGGAGTTGAGAAAGAAGAGCCCGACTCAGGATCTGACACTGAATCTACTGATACTGTTATCGAAATGGATGAAGGGGTTAAAAAACCAAGACGAAAATCAAAAACTAAGCGTGGCGGTGTTAAAGAGGATGACACTAAAGAAAATTTATCCGAAATTCTAACAGATGAACCACCGAAGCCGTTGAGAAAATCTAAACGGAAATCGGAAGATCAAGTTCCTTCGGAAAAACCTGAAGAAACCACGGTAGTCGTCGAGGAGCCAATAGAAAAATCTTCAGAACCCCAAATACCTATATGTGAAGTTGAACAGGTCGTACCGGGTGAGAATAAACTATCCGAATCTGTTTCCGAAACACCACTTTCGCCAGAGCCAGAATCCGATGTTAAAGCAGAGATGCCTGCAGAACCAGAACACTTACTTATTGAAGAAGTTTCAACTGAACTACAGCAGATTAGCATTAAATCTGAAATATCTGTGGAACCAACAGCACCACTAAACGAAACTGAACCAGCATTACCTAAAGCGGAAGATCCAAGTGTTGTCCTATCTGAAATTTCCACTGAAGCATCCGAAGTACAAGCGGTAGAACCAAAGAAACCTCGCCGCAAAACCAAATCCATTAGATTTGAAGAGGAGGAACCAACGGAAGAGCCCCTAAAGGATCAAGATTCAGTTTCTGTTGCAGAAGTTGTGAAATCTGATGAAGTCAACAAATCAATTGAAGAAACAGATATGAAAATTTTGAAAGAAATTGAAACAGCTAAACCTGAAGAGATCACAGTTGTATCTGAAGAAAAACCAAACGAAGCACCAGAACCTTTAACTGAAGAGATGCAACCAGCAGTGAAGAAACCTAAGCGTAGATCATCGAAAAAACTCGATAAAGAGAAAGATGATAAGGCAAAACAAAAATTAATCCAGGAATCGGGTAAGGATGAGCCTAAATCAGAAAAGATTGAGGGAGTTAAGTCAGAAGAAGTATCTGATGAGAAATCGAGTGAAGCAGTTAAATTAGCAGGCGAAGTTGAGCAAAAACCAGAGGCAACTGTATCAGAAGATTCAGTGCAAATTGATGCTGAGACAATAGAAGGTGTACCTCAGGATCAAACCATAAAGGTCGACGTACAAATCAAACCGGATGAAATTGCGGAAGCAAAATCTGAATTAGATGAATCTAAAGACGAACCAGAAGAATCACAAAAACATGTCACAGTAGAACCTAAACCAATAACTGATGCCGAAATCAAAGTTGATGTAGTGCCTACAGAAGCTCCTGAAGAAGAACAGCCAAAGAAAGCACCAGAAAGTGCAGCTGATGAAATAATACCAGAATCAAAAGTCAGGGAGCTACTTACAGATCTCGAAGATGTCGTGCATATTGAAGCTCTGAAAGAAGAGGAGCAGGATAATAAACTCGCCGAAGAACAATCAAAAGAAGTATCAGAAAGTGTGATTGATGAAATAAAGGGAGAACCAGGAAAGGAACCAAAATCTGAAGAACATCAAAAGGAAGTGCTAGAACCTAAACTGGATGGAGTTGCAGAAGCCATACTTGATGTCGAACCGATAGAAGTGGGGCAAGACATTAAACTTGCTGAAGAACCACTCAAGGAAACACTGGAAAGTGCTGCTGATGAAATAAAATCAGACCCAGAAGTGAAAGAGGCACCTATAAATGATGAAGACATAGTTGGTGTCGTGCCTAGCGAAACTCCGAAAGAAGAGGAGCAGGACGTTAAACCAGCTGAAGAACAACCAAAAGAAGTACCAGAAAACGCGGCTGAAGAAGAAAAACCAGAAGTCAAGAAGCCTAAACGCAAATCCTCCAAAAAATCAGATAAGGAACCAAAAGCTGAAGAACAGCCAAACGAAGAGGTTCAACCTACATCGGATGAAGGTGCCGAGGCAAAACAACTCATAGATGCCAAAGACCAAGTTGAAGTCGTGCCGAAAGAAGTGGAGCAAGACATTAAACCCGCTGAAGAACAACCAATGGAATCATTCGAAAGCGTGGCTGATGAAATAAAACGAGAACCTGAAGCCCAAGTTGATGTCGTGCCTAGCGAACCTCCGAAGGAAGAGGAACAGGATGTTCAACTTGCTGAAGAACAACCAAAGGAAGTACCAGAAAGCGCATTTGTTGAAATAAAACCAGAGGCAGAAGTCAAAATTGATGTCGTGCCTAGCGAAGCTCCGAAAGAAGAGGGACAAGACGATAAACTTACAGAAGAACAACCAAAGGAAGCATCAGAAAGCGCGGCTGATGAAATAACACCAGAACCAGAAGTCAAGAAGCCTAAACGCAAATCATCCAAAAAATTGGATAAGGAACCAAAAGCTGAAGAACAGCCAAAGGAAGAGCTACAACCAACATCGAACGAAGTTGTAGATGCAAAACCACTTACAGATGCCGAAGTCATAGTTGAAGTCTTACCGATAGAAGTGGAGCAAGAAATTAAACTTGCTGAAGAACAACCAAAGGAAGCACCAGAAAAAGCGGCTGATGAAATAAAACCAGAACCAGAAGTCAAGGAGCAACCTATAAACGCAGAAGCCAAAGTTGATGTCGTGCCTAGCGAACCTCCGAAAGAGGAGGGACAAGACGTTAAACTTGCTGAAGAACAACAAAAGAAAGCACCAGAAAGCGCGGTTGATGAAATAACACCAGAACCAGAAGTCAAAGAGGCACCGATAAGCGCAGAAGTCAAAGTTGATGTCGTGCCTAGCGAAGCTCCGAAGGAAGAGGAACAGCATGTTAAACTTGCTGAAGAACAACCAAAGGAAGCACCAGAAAGCGCAGCTAATGAAATAACACCAGAACCAGAAGTCAAAGAGGCACCGATAAGCGCAGAAGTCAAAGTTGATGTCGTGCCTAGCGAAGCTCCGAAGGAAGAGGAACAGCATGTTAAACTTGCTGAAGAACAACCAAAGGAAGCACCAGAAAAAGCGGCTGATGAAATAAAACCAGAACCAGAAGTCAAGGAGCAACCTATAAACGCAGAAGCCAAAGTTGATGTCGTGCCTAGAAAACCTCCGAAAGAGGGGGGACAAGACGTTAAACTTGCTGAAGAACAACAAAAGGAAGCACTAGAAAGCGTGGTTGATGAAATAACACCAGAACCAGAAGTCAAAGAGGTACCGATAAGCGCAGAAGTCAAAGTTGATGTCGTGCCTAGCGAAGCTCCGAAGGAAGAGGAACAGCATGTTAAACTTGCTGAAGAACAACCAAAGGAAGCACCAGAAAGCGCAGCTGATGAAATAACACCAGAACCAGAAGTCAAGAAGCCAAAACGGAAATCATCCAAAAAATTGAATAAGGAACCAAAAGCCGAAGAACAGCCAAAGGAAGAGCTACAGCCTAAATCGGAGGAAGTAGTAGAGCAAGATATTAAACATGCTGAAGAACAACCAAAGGAAGCACCAGAAAATGCGGCTGATCAAATAAAATCAGAACCAGAAGTCAAAGAGGCGCCGATAAGCGCAGAAGTCGAAGTTGATGTCGTGCCTAGCGAAGCTCCGAAAGAAGAGGGACAGGACGTTAAACTTGCTGAAGAACAACTGAAGGAAGCACCACAAAGCGCGGCTGATGAAATAACACCAGAACCAGAAGTTAAGAAGCCTAGACGTAAATCACTCAAAAAATCGGATAAGGAACCAAAAGCTGAAGAACAGCCAAAGGAAGAGCTACAGCCTAAACCGGATGAAGGTGCGGAAGCAAAACCACTTAGAGATGCCGAAGTTAAAGTAGACGTCGTACCGAAAGAAGTGGAGCAAGATATTAAACTTGCTGAAGAACAACTAAAGGAAGCACCAGAAAACGCGGCTGATGAAATAAATGCAGAACCAGAAGTCAAAGAGGCTCCAAAGGAAGCTCCGAAGGAAGAGGGACGGGACGTTAAACTTGCAGAAGAACAACCGAAGGAAGCACCAGAAAGCGTGGGTGATGAAATAACACCAGAACCAGAAGTCAAGAAGCCTAAACGCAAATCATCCAAAAAATCGGATAAGGAACCAAAAGCCGAAGAACAGCCAAAGGAGGAGCTACAACCAACATCGAAGGAAGTTGTAGATGCAAAACCACTTACAGGTGCCGGAGTCATAGTTGAGGTCTTACCGAAAGAAGAGGAGCTAGAAATTAAACTTGCTGAAGAACAACCAAAGGAAGCACCAGAAAAAGCGGCTGATGAAATAGAACCAGAACCACAAGTCCAAGAACCATCGATAAATGTAGAAGTCAAAGTTAATCACGTGTCTAGCGAAGCTCCGAAAGAAGATCAACTTGCTGAAGAACAGCCAAAGGAAGTACAAGAAAGCGCGGTTGATGAAATAACACCAGAACCAGAAGTCAAGAAGCCAAAACGCAAATCATCCAAAAAACTGGATAAGTCTGAAGACGCTAATCCAATAGAATCCGATGAGGTTCAAGCCCCAGAAGATTTGCCTAAACAAGTGGAAGTTGAGGTTGCATCTGCTATAGTACAAACTTCCGCTGAAGAAAAACAGGGTGACGAAGTAGCCGAGAAAACAATCACAGATGTGACGCCATCTATCGAGGTTAAAGAAAGTACAGAAATAACAGCATCAGTCATTGCAGAAGCCACGACAGAGCCAGAAGTTACGAAACCAAAACGTAAGTCTACAAAATTGGGCAAAGAAAAAGCAACTAAGCCAACGGAAGAAGTACCTGAGCTCCAAGTTCCTCCAGCCGAACAGTTAATGAATAGTGAAATTGAATCCGCAAAAATTGAGGACAAAAAAGCAGCAGAAGAGCTTCCAGCTGAAACTGCATTAGTCTCTAAACCTGAAACTCCTGCCACTGTTGATGAAAAAGAGTCCGAGATTAAGGCTTCAGAAAATGATTCTAAACAGGTGCCTGAGACTGTGCCAAAACCAGAAGAAATTGTTGATAAGTTAGAAAAGACACCCGAAACAGCTCCGTCTGCCGAAGAGATACCAAAGAAAGAGGAAGAAGCAAAAATGGAACCGGAAGTAAAGAAACCAAGACATAAATCTTCCACGAAGTTAGCTAAAGAAAAGGCGACCGACCAGATTGAGGAAAATAAAGCAAAGGAAGAGTTTGTTGACGAAACATCGAGAAAAGCCGAAGAATCCCAGACTAAAACTACCGAGGACGATTCCAAATTAGTAACTACAACTGCGTCGAAACCAGAGGACGTTGTTGAAGAGAAACCAAAGGAATCGGAAGCAGCAAAGACGGAACCAGAAGTAAAGAAACCAAGACGCAAATCTTCTACGAAATTAGGTAAAGAAAAAGCGACTGAAAAGATGGAGGAAAATAAAGTAAAAGAGGAGCTACCAGCTGAAACTGCAGTGGAACCAAAACCCGAAATTCCTGCAAACATTAATGAAAAATCAACAAAAGCCGAAGACTCCGAAACTAAAGTTGCAGAGGATGATTCTAAATTGGTAACTGCAACTGTGTCGAAACCAGAGGAAGGGAAACCTAAGGAAGCGGAAGAAGCAACGGCGGAACCAGAAGTGAAGAAACCAACACGTAAATCTTCCACGAAATTAGGTAAAGAAAAGACGTCCAAAGCTACAGATGAAACGCCAAAAGAAAAAACCGTTCAGGATACTATTCCTGTAGAACCTGAACCAAATGAAACCAAACCAGAACAAATTGCAGATAAGGTTGAACTGCCTCCCGATGTACCAGCAGCCGATATAAAACAGGAAGAAATAATTGAGGATAAAGGATTAGCAAAGGTACCTGAAGCAACGCCATCTATTGATGAAACAAATAAATCGGCTGAAGAAGCGGTAACGAAACCGGCGCGACGCAGATCGTCTACAAAATTAGGTAAAGATAAGACTTCTAAGGTCTCTGAACAAGAACCAAAGGTGGAAGGAGAACCTGTACCAGCTACAGCTGAGCTACCAATTCCGGCCAAACCTGAAGAAATAGTTGAACCGAAAAAATTAGGCGCCCCTGAAATGGCAGAAGAAAAACAAGAACCACAAATCACAAAACCCAAACGTAAATCATCAACCAAGCTTAATAAAGAAAAGAATGCGAAGTCTCCAGAACCAGTTCAAGAAGATAAGCCACAAGAAGAGGTGGCGAAAGAAAAGGTAATTGAAAAATTGGCAAATGAAGAACCCAAGCCACAACTGGCTAATGATGAAAAGGTTGAAGAGCCAAAAGTGGAACCTGAAATACAGAAACCACGGCGCAAGTCTTCCACAAAGTTAGGTAAAGAAAAAGAGTCTAAAGCGTTGGAAACGGCTCAGGAAGATAAACCAAATGCAATAGAAACAACAGACAAAAAAGCAGAACCTGAAATCACCAAAGACAAACCTAAAGAGGAAATTGACTTAGAAAAAGTTGATCGCCCTGAAGTTACCTCACCTGTTGTCACAGAGGAGGCAAAGAACGAACCAGAAGTGAAGAAACCTAAACGCAAATCGTCGACAAAATTAGGTAAAGAAAAAGAAAAAATTGCCGAACCGCAAAAGATTGAAATCAAGCCAGAAGAAAAAGTGGCTGTAGCTGAACCGTCTGAAGAAGTCCCGATTGCTGAAGAAAAAACTAAAGAACCGGAACCCATGGTTGAGGAGGAACCGAAGAAACCAAGACGCAAATCATTCAAAAAAGACGAGACTAAGACTAAAGAAAAAACTGAAGAAGTTGATACAAACGAACTAAAACGCAGATCTATCAAATCACCTGAGAAGAAGCTGGAAGACCTGAAATCGGTTGAACCTGAATCTCCGGCCGAAGTAAAAATTGAAGACGCTGAAATCACAAAACCAAGACGCACCAGGCCTATCAAGAAGGAAGAACCAAAACCTGAAATCGAAGAGCCCGTTCCAGAAAAACCACGCCGTCGACCAAAGGAATTGCCCAAAGAACCGGAAAAAGACGAAGAAGCAATACAAAGACTTCTCGAAGCGACCAAAGCTAAAATATTGGCAGAAAATCAGCAGAAATGGGAAGCCGCCCAGCAATCAGATGACGACTCATCGCTAAGCGAACCGGTCATATATCGCCAAGAAAAACTCGACAAACTCGTTGAACATAAGCAATCTCGACGAATGCCACAATTCGAAACATATTTAATGAATTCGCACACAGAAAAAGGCGGTAAAGTTAAATTGGTGTGTAATATCCTGGGCAAAGATGTCCGTGTGATATGGAAAAAGGATAACAAAGTAATCGACAATAGTTCAAAATTCAGAATTAAAGAGACCGATGGATTGCATACATTGGAAATTTTGGATGCAACACCATCGGATTCCGGAGAATATCAATGTGTCGCCTATAATCCAAATGGCGAAATGTATAGCGCTGCCAATGTTGAAGTATACGATCCACCGCCGAAAGAAGTTAAAATTCCACCAACATTTACACGCAGTATTAGGGGTGAGTTGGGTGTTTTGTGTGTGTGCGCGCCGTACATCGTTGGATGGTACAATTTTTTTTTGGTTTGTTTAGCGCAAATTTACGCGTTGTTTAAATATTCATCAATCGGCGACGACACTCAAATATTTTGAAAATTGTGCCATCCAATCACCCAAATTCGATTTGTTTATTACTAAATCAATTTCATGTGACTTCAAAGTGCAACCTCTTCGTTTTTATATACACATATAACAGTTTCTAATTTTAGCCATCAAATTCGTAAATGATTCACCCAGTTTTATTTCAGAAAAGAGAGTCGGACAGCAGAAAATGTGTTAAGTGTTTTGTGTGGTGTGCGACTAACCCGATTTGTTGTGTGTGTGTGTGTTGAATTTACAAATAAAACCCTTTCTAGTCACCTCATTCCAAATGTGCGCGCGCTATTGATCTAATTCGATTTTCAAATTTTGTGCATAAGAGCGAGACAAATTACGAAAGGTTTATTTATAGAAACTGATACAAGTATACATAACGGCCAATGTTAAGATCAAAAATAACAAATCGATTCGGTCAAATTCGAAACATTTTTTGGCAACTCAAAATCAGATCAATTGTCGTATATGAGTGAGAACGAATCGTTTTTCGGATTAATATATTCGATTACTGTTCGCCCGCCCCGTTACACAATCGATCAAATTCTGCATTAGGATTTTATAATTTGGTTAGTTATTATTCACCAGCCATCGAGCTAAGACGCGTATAAACGAAACTATAAACAGGACGGGTTCGGAATAAAATTTTTTTTTTTGTAAAGTTAAAATAATTTAATTAGTGATGGCGGATCGCGATTTACGGGGGGGCTCTTTGCTCCAGGTCCCAGGTGGTGGACGACGTGGTCTTTCTCCAGTGCGACACAGATCAAAATCTAGATCAAGAACACGCAGATCTGGGTCACCTCTACCATATCTAATGAAAGGAGATCGTGAAAAATCGCCTTTCGAAATTGGTGATACGCGGGCCATGCTTAAGGCAGCGCCCAAATGTGTTTTCGATAAAGCTTTGGTTATGGATATATCGCCGAGTATTGCAAAGGCTGGTGATGAAGAAGTTATTTATATCACAACCGATATGTCGGTTATTGATAAGGCTCTCGTCATGGACGTGTCATCAGTCACCCTAATTGTGCTCGAAGATGAGGATGAAGAAGAAGAAATTGAAATTGATTTGGATGAATTGCCTGAAGAAGAAAAGGCGCTTCTTTTACCACCGGAGGGTGAAGAGGTGGCCCCCGAAGAGAAGAAAAAAATTAAAAAAGTGGTCAAAAAGAAGAAAAAGAAGGTGGCCGCTAAAAAAGAACCAACTCCACCGCTTAAACTTGAAATCAAAGTACCGAAAAAAAATCTAAAAGGTATGTTTGAACAACCACAAGCCGAAGAGCCTGTAGCCAAGAAAGCACCAGTAAAGGCAGCCAAATTAGAAAAATTAAAAATGATTGAGCGCATGAAAGCAGAAGCAGCGGCAGCGGCCGAAGAAGCTGAAAAAATGAAAGTACTCGAAGCAAAAAAGAAACAGGCCAAATTTGATGCGGCCACAAAACGTAAACCACAAGAAGCTGAACCATCGGGCTTGATGGCCGCGCTCGATAAACAGAAGAAAAAACTTGAGGAGCAGAAGAAAAAAGGTATGGTCGATCCAAACGATGCAAAACAAAAATCCAAAGGTGAAGTTGAGGTGCTTGATTTAAAATCGGGCTTACGTAAAGTATCGACTGATGTAACACCGCCGTCTGAATCACCGACAAGCGAAGACAATTATGGTAATGGCGAAATCGAATTGAATTTACGACCGATTAAAGATACGACGATGAAATTGTACGACGATGACGAAGATAGCGACGACGAAGATAAAAATAAAGATGATCATGAAGAAGATGAAGATCGTAGCGCAGAACACGATGAAGGTAGTGGAGGTGAAAGTGAAGGTGAAAATGAAGGGGAAGATGTAGGTGGAGGTGGAGACGGTGGTAGACGAGAATCATATCATCCCACATTGTCCGACGAAGAAAACGATCCAACTTTGCAACAAACCGCTGAGCTAGAGCGTACCTTCTTCAACGCCCGTCAACGTCAACAAAGTACAACACAAACACCAAAAGTGCAGCAACCCGACGGAAAAACTTGGGAGAAAGCAAAAGAGGAGGAGGAAAAATCAGCTGCCGAACCAGCCAGACCCGTACTCAAAACAGCGAGTGAGCGTGAAAAAGATATGGAATTCCAGCGTCAACGAGAATTAACTCGGCCACCACTATTTGAAACCACCCTACAAGATCGTACCGTCCGTGAATACGAGGCTCTCAAAATGTCGTGCACTGCGGCCGGGGCCGATCTTATCGTGAAATGGCTGAAAAATGGAGTTATTGTCGAAAAGAGTCCGCGCCTCAAAATCCACACCCGTGATGGTTTCCTGTCGATCGAAATTCCAAAACCAACAGTTTCCGATTCAGGCAACTACCAGTGTATTGTGAAAAATAAATATGGTGAAGCAAACACCAAGTGTAAATTAGAAGTGTACAAAGAAGTACTTGACCAACCCGTCGCTCCAACGTTTACAGTTGTTCGAGGTATATTGTGTGTTTCAAGATTTGTGTTTGTGCTAAATATTGTGATGTGTGTGTGTGTGTTTATACAGTACCAATACAGTAATTCAAATTTATATCCCTACATATAGATTACTATCATTCGCATGACGATGAACTCATTGTTGAATGCCATATTCGTGCTGAACCGGCGCCCGTTGTCACATTCTACAAAGATGGACTACAAATTTCACCAAATATGAGATATAAAATTCAAGTTTTGGAACACGGTTATCATCGGTTAACTATTTCGAAACCATTGCCGAGTGACAGCGGAAAATACTCGATCAAAGCGGTAAACGAGGTGAAACGAACCGATGCCAATCACGAAGTTCATTTCTCGGGAAAAGAAAGTCATTTACATGTTTACGGTATTTACCATTCTGATCCAAAGCGGCAACACGAAAAGAGTACGATCAGTAAATCGCATGAAGAGACAATGGCGTTATTGGCGCACGCAGGCAAAAATAAAGAGAGCAAAGGAGGTAAATCACGCGATATTGGTGAAATATTTGATTCGAAAAAGAAATTGTATTGGGGTTCACAGTTACGTGATCGTACCACTACCGAGGGTACTAAAGTGAAACTTGTATGCAGTGTTGTTGGACCGGATCCACAAATGCGATGGTTTAAAAATGATTTGCCCATGGTATTCGGTACAAAGGTGCGTAACAGTTCCAAAGATTGTGTTGGTGCTATTGAATTTATGAAACCATCGGCCGATGATTCTGCCGAATATAAGTGCGTCGCTAAAAATGGTGCTAGTGAAATTTCAACATCGTGCCGATTGCATATTTATCCACCGGTTAAACCGGGCGCCGCCGAAATTCCACCAACATTTGTGATGGGTCTCCGAGGTAAAAAAAAAAATATTTCGTCTTGATTATAAATTGTATCAGGTGTCCTAAACATTTTCATTTATAATTCCAGATGTATATCATTCACAGGAGAATGATTTGATAATTGATTGTAAGGTGCGCGGAAATCCGATGCCATCCATTACATGGCTACTCGATAACGTCACGATCGAACAAAGTGACCGAATTCAACAAATTCAACATCATGATGGTGTCTGTGAATTAATCATTAATAAGCCAGTGACACGGGATAGTGGAAATTATACATGCCGGGCTGAAAATAGTTTGGGTGTCCAGAAATCGACGCACAAAGTCGAAGTCACTATTGTGCAACCAACTCATGCCCATACTACTACTAGTACTTCAACATCTGCTCCAGCCACAAATGGCCATGCTGCTGTTGAAACAACTAATGGTGATGCGGCTGCAGAGGCAGAAGAAGTTGAGGCTAAAGGTCCGGCAACCAAAGGTAAACCAGCCGCCGGTAAAGAAGGCAAGGGCGGTAAAAAAGGCAAATTACGTCCAATCGAAAGTCAAATGGTTTCGGTTAAGAATAAACTTGTGATGACCGCCAACCTCACTAATCGCACGGTTGCGGCTCGTACACGTGTCAAGCTGTCATGCTGTTGTGTCGGTCCCGAGCCACAAATGAAATGGATGAAGAATGGTACACCACTGGTATTCTCGACCAAAGTTAAAAATTTGTCACGCGATGGTCTTGGCGTAATTGAATTCCTTGCACCGTGTGTCGACGATTCAGGTACCTACGAATGTATATGCAAGAATCCGTTCAGTGAAATATCCACCACCTGTACATTGACCGTGTACGAAAGTAACTTATCAAACGATGCTGCACCTACATTCACAAGAACAATCAAAGGTGAGCTAAAAATAAAATTGCAATTTAGCACACATTGCAAGATTCGGGGCCAAATTTATTTTTTTATTTTTTTAAATATTTGGCATCAATGCGATTCGGTTGCCAATTTAATTGGCATAGGTTAATTTATATTTTGATATTATAAAACAAACTAAAATTATTTTCAGACACCTATCACCTAAATACCAACGAATTGATTATTGAATGTCATATTCGTGGTGAACCAAAGCCCACCATTGTATGGTACAAAGATGGCGAAGAAGTGGAAACGGATGATAAATGTCAACAGGTGGATCATGATGATGGCACTTGCGTGTTAATCATTAATAAGCCGACGGTTAAGGATAGCGGAAAATATGTATGCATTGCAGAAAATAAGGTGGGCAAGGCAGAACTTACACATTTCGTACAATTCGATGGTAAAGCGCATCACATTGCGGATAACATTCATGGTGCATACCATATTGAATTCAATAAATTGAAGGAGAAGGAAGAAGGACATCGAGAACATGCGGCAGCCGATGGTGATGGTGGCGAAAAGAAAGGAAAGAAAGGTGCTGGCGGGCGTAAAGCTCGTCCTGGTAATATGCCGGTACCAATTCAAAATGTATCATTTGTCGCTTTCTTAACCGATCGTTGTGTCGCCGAAGGCACCAAAGTTAAACTCTCGTGCTATGTACAAGGACCAGATCCACAATTGCGCTGGCTCAAAAACGATATACCGCTTGTGGTCGGCCCTAAAATTAAAAACTTGAGTCGTGATGGACTTGGCGTTATTGAATTTCTAAGCGCTAAAGTTGAAGATTCCGGCATATATAAGTGTATTGCGAAGAATGCAACCGGTGAAGTAACGACCACAGCTAAACTGGAGGTATATAAAATGTCGAACTCTGTTGATATTCCACCAACTTTCACGCGGTCTATTAAGGACACCTATCACATCACAACCAATGAAATTATTATCGAGGCCCATTGTCGTGGTGTTCCAACACCAGAAATTTCGTGGGTTCGTGACGCTGTACGCATCGAAAATAACGAGAAATACCATATTATCCAACACGATGACGGGACAAGTGAATTGGTGATTAATAATCCGGTTCGCTCGGATAGTGGCAAATATATTTGCGTTGCTGAGAATCGTGTTAAAAAGGAGGAGATTTCTCATTTGATTGAATTTGAACCAAGAGCACGTATCCCTGAAAGTCATGCTCGTGCTGCTCCTGCTCCTGTCGCAGAACCCGTTGTCGAGGAAAAATCGATCGCCGAAGAAATTGCGGAAGAAACGCCAGGTGCCGAGGAAAAAAAACCAGCCGATGCCGCAGGTGGTAAGAAACCAGCGGCCAAAGGCAAAAAGGCAGGCGGTGAAGGCGGCCGCAAAAATAAAGGAGTTTACGCACCAATGGCTGATCCAAAATCAAATCTATACTTTACGGCCGGCATTGCTAATCGTACTGTGCCAGTAGGGTCCCGATTTAAATTTACAGGATATATAAGTGGGCCTGCACCTCAGGTAAAATGGTTGAAGAACGGTATTCCGATGGCATTCGGACCAAAAATACGTAACATTGGTAAAGAAAATTTGGCTGTTGTGGAATTTATGAACGTCTCATTAGACGATGATGCCGAATATACGTGCGTTGCTAAAAATGGTACTAGCGAAGTCTCATCATCAGCACGTTTAACCGTTTATTCAACGATTAAGGCTGATACTAGCCCACCAACATTCACACGGGCAATTAAAGGTAGGTGCTGCATGTTTTATTTATGCTGAAATTTGGTAGCTTAACACCGCAATCATTTGTGATCATCATCTTGTATTGTAATCCAGTTTTAAAAGGTAGGTTCTGTTATAAACTCGGTGGGGGAATGTATTTGAAGTCGTCATAGTTGCATATAATTCTCATGATTCATCATTTCAGATTCATATAATCCGAATACAAAAGACTTACTAATCGAATGTCTAGTAACCGGTACTCCAACCCCTACCGTAACATGGCTTAAAGATGGCCTTAAAATTATCGAAAATACACGGTATTCCTTACACGATAACGGTAATAACATACATTCGCTAGTCATTAAAAATCCAACCGTTAGTGATAACGGAAAATACATTTGTCGCGCCGAAAATATCGTAAATAAAGAAGAAATTTCCCATTTTGTCTATCTTAGCGAGAATGATTTGAATCCGGACCGACCGAAGTCGAAAGCGGATAAATCGACATCGGTTGATGGACGAAAATCGAAAAAATCTGATATTCGTAATCGTTTGGCATTCGAAACGTCGCTAAAAGATTTGACCGTGGAAGAAGGAAATTTCATGAAATTGGTTTGCAGCGTTAAAGGTGACGAGCCGATTGTTAAATGGTACAAGGGTAGTGATTTACTTGAGTCGACCGATTGCCGATATAATTTCAATAATCGAAATGGAATTTTATCGCTTGAAATATCACAAGTATCGCTGAAAGATTCTGGTGACTACAGTGTTGTCGTTAAAAATGAGATCAACGAAATTTCTACGCTATGCCGCGTCGAAATTTTCAAGAAGACGATCATACCGCCAACGTTTACACGCAGCTTGAAAGGTATCCCTCTCTCTTTATTTGAAACAACTCTTGTTAAATTTATATAAACAATTTTGAAAATATATTTAGAAACATTCACCGCAAACAAGACCCAACTGATTATTGAGACGACCATATTCGGAAAACCAAAACCGACGATAGTTTGGCTGCGCAACGGTGATATAATTCCAGAGGGGAAATACGAACAAATTCACGAAAAAGATGGCCTCTGTCGGTTGATTATCGACCATCCAAAGGCGGAGGATTCCGGATTTTATACATGCCGAGCCGAGGCCAATGGAATTAGCGATGAAACAACGGCCTATATTACAACATATGAAGAACCGATAAACGATTCAGAAGAAATTGCTAAGCGTGTTGTTCCCCAAGTGTATATCGATCGTGATCGATCAGTTGGACGAAGAAATAAGCGTTCTTTGTCAAACACACGCGAACAATCGTACTACAATGAGTTTGCCACTCCGGATAAATATTACAAGGCCCAACACAATAATACACATTTCACAGCCGAAAAACAAAAACCCACATTCTCTACATACCTAACAGATCGACTATCCGCCGAAGGATCAACCGTTACGCTTACATGTAATATTGTTGGAGCGGCCACCGATGTTGCCTGGTATAAAAATCAACGACCAATTTCGAATAATAATCCAAGGTATCGTACCCTAATCGACGATGGTCTTGTTACATTGGAAATATTTAACGCGATTCCGGACGATTCAGGTAATTATTTATGTGTTGCCCGAAACAAGTATGGAGATGTGTCGACGACGTCACGAGTTAAGGTATACGCCGGATTTGAATCAATGCCCCTACCACCAACATTTACACGTAGCATTAAAGGTATCTGTTTTTCATGTGTCATTATATTGAATTTTATCATTTTTTGTAGTTGTTGTATGTCCCACATAGGCTCGTACTAAATTAGGAACACTGTATGCTAATATATTTCATTTAATTTCCTTTACAAAATATAGATTCGTATTATTTGCAAGAAGATGAACTTGTACTCGAATGTCGTGTACGCGGCGAACCAAAACCAAATATCACCTGGATTAAAGACGGCGTTGAGATTAAGAGCAGCGATAAGTATCGACAACTCAATCAATCCGATGGCTATTGCAAATTGATTATTAACGAACCAAACGCAAGCGATAGTGGTGCGTATACGTGCCAAGCCGAAAATTCAGTTCACACTGAAAAAATTGTGCATTCAGTCGAGTTCACGGGCAAAGATCAACTTATTCAGGAACGTGTTCATGGATTCTATCATCGTGATCCAAATAAACCACATTTCTCCAATTTACTTACCGATCATTCGGTACCAATGGGCGGTACAATTGCACTCCAGGCTGAGGTACATGGTCAAGTAAATGTTGAATGGTTACGGGAGCGTGAACCAATTGAACCAACCGATCGTATTCGTACGTTTGTCGATCAAGGTGTATACACATTAACAATCGAAAAAGCAACATCACTGGAAACTGGTACGTATACATGTCGTGCAGCGAATGCTTTCGGTGAGGCGCACACCGTAGCCAATGTGGATATTATTCCGGCTATTGTGAAAGGTGGTAAACCGGCTTTGTTTTTGTCGAGACCCGAAACAGAAATGGCCTATATATCGGATGATGATATATCGATTTCGTTCCGTGTACAAGGCGAACCAAAACCAAAATGTAAGAGTATATAGGTTAGGTGCGTTTTTGGTGCACAATATTAACGATTTTTTGTTGTTGTTTCATTGCAGTGACTTTATTGAAGGGATTACGAGATATAACAAAATCACCACGAACGCTCAAAGAAGTTAGTGATGATTATACCAGATTTACATTGAAGCGTTCAAGTTATGGTGATTCAGGAACATATTGGATTATTGCTAGAAATAGATTTGGGGCAGATCGCGCATTTACCACCATTACGGTAATAAATCAGGATACATTTTTTTTCATAACCATCAGATTTTTTTTTTCTTAAGATTCATCCAGCATTAACCAAAATTTTACTCTATATACGCATTTATTATATTGTAACATGGCTTTTACTAATTCCTAATATTTTCTTGCTTTTTCAACATAAAAAAAAAAATTCTAATGTACATAAATAAAAAAATAACGACTAAATAGATAACTAAACCACCTCCTCCTCCACCACCTAAAAAAGTTGAGAAAGTGGTTAAAAAGACAACTAAAAAAACTTCTACCAGGTCCACCAAAGAACCAAAAGCTTAACACCGTCATCGTCCAGTTGGAATCGTCCGTTGGAAATGAATTTCACCGAGGTTTCATATTTTAAGAGTAAGTTGGTATATATACATGACGTGTGGTCACAAATATTTTATCTTTTTCATCTCTATGTGTTCGTCTGTATCGCACATCCTTGTGTCCTGATTTATTGTCTCTTTATATCTCTCTTCTCGCAGGTTCTCATTTGATGAAACGGATTGTTAGTAACTTAGATAACTTATTTTATTATTATATACCACGTTAAATAAATCCCCCCCAACGCCCTCATATACAGCCCAAGCAGAAGTAGCAGACTCACAACTCGAGAGTTACATCGAATAAATTTTTTATTTTTATTTGCGACACAAATCAAATTTATATAAATTTATTACCACATTTAAATAACGAACGGCACCCGGCACAACGAGCTGATTATAATGAAGGAAATTTTTTTTGCTTTTAATTTTAATTTATTTAATTAATTTTTATGTAAACTATGTTATGATTGTAATTTATTTTTTAATAAAATAAATTTTATTTCGCGAAATAAAAAAATATAATAAAAGTCAACAAAATAGTGTGGCATACTGTTCAGTGATAAACAAAATGTCCAAATCTTCTTATCCCAACCCATAATTAACCAGGGAACTTGCATTAGGATCTAGCTTTTAGTATAGAACCCATTTTTTATGCAAATCCTGCTTTAAATAAAAAAGTTCCATTTATGGCAGGCCACTAGCGGACTAGCTCACAAGTCAAAATTTATTTCAAATTCAATTAACCCATTTAGTATTAAGACAGCAGGAACTTTAAGTCACTTGGTTCAAAAGCAAGTCGAATGAGTTTGGAACTAAAAGTTTTGATTTAATTTATCCCAAGAACTCGATTATACAATGCACTTATAATTCCGGCGTAAACCTTAGGTATAAAATTAAGCCTGTCGTAATCCACACAAATAAGTTTAATTTAGCTTTCAACCAATTTAGCCTTAAATCACGTCAGCAGCCTAGTTTATTCCAAAGGTGTTTAATTAGGGTCTTACGAAGCTAAATAAAGGCACAACATTTACAAAAACTGGATTCATTCATTCATTTAATGTAAGTGCAGACTTAAATCAAAACATATGGAAGCCAACTTAGCTACAAATTTAGTTCACATTCATTTAACGCCTGCAATCTTAAACAACTGTTACCTAACTAGGGTATCCAAATTACACGACTTTCAAAGTACTCGGGTAGTCGAGATAAATATTACATATTCTTGAATTAAGTTCGCGGGAATTAATTCCGCCGCCATAATGAACTAATTTCGCGACATTTTCGACAAGTTAATTTTTAATTATGAATTAATTACGCGATCTAATTTTTTTGAAAGCTGAATTAAATCCGCGCGAAATTAATTCATTTTGAAAATCGGATTAATTTCGCCCTAAAAATGTTTTCGGCCAAGTAGTTTCGTATCTAGAGTCTTTAAAATTAAGCTTTTTTAATTCCATATAATTAAGCCTTAAGTAATATAGTCTAGACTTTACATTAAAGTGGAATGTATCTGAAACAGAATGTTCAGAATTAAACACAACCACTTTAGTTTTAAGTCATATTCCTTTCACTTCAACCTTTTCATGTGAGTAGCAGAATAAATTCATATTTATCGGCGGAGTTAAATCCATTTGGTAATAAATTAATTTCGCCGATAAAATTTGAATATATTCCGTGTCAATTTAATTCTTTTTCAATTTGAATTAAATTCGTGACATTTAAAGGTAAAAATAAAAACTGAATTAAATCCGCGCGAAATTATTCTGATTGAAAATGGGATTAATTTCGCCATACAAATATTTTCGGCGAAATAAATCCCAGCGGAGTTATTTCGTACCCCTGAATAAAATTACCCGGGTAATCGATCAAATTCGAAAAAGGATCAAAATATTCGAGTACACGGTTACTCGGTAAACGGTACAGGATGGCCTACCTTATACTTATATTATTTCATTAAGCCATAAGTAAAATGATTGGAATGGATCTAAAACTGAATGTTCTGGATTAGACACAACCACTTTAGTCTTAAGTCATACTAATCACTTATTAATCACTTAGAAGTCCGGCGTAACTTAAATCCAATCAATTTTAGCCTTTCAGAGCTTAGTGAACGCTCATAAATTAAACATTTAGGCAGACAGCAGTCCAACTTCTCTGAAAATTTAGTTAAAAGTTTGGTTTAGTTCAAATTTAGTTTTGGTTATTGCTACGGTTAATGTAGAATATAACCTAAAGCACAAGAACATAACCTATAGTATTAAATCACATTAGTCTGCCTTAAACCACAGACATTTAATTCAACGTTTCAAAACTTGAACTAAAAGCTTGGAGATGCCTAATTAAAAATTCGAGTTTACAGTCAGCTAATTGAACCTTAACAATCTAACATTGAACCTTGTTTTAACGTCCAGTATGATTTAATTAGTTCGGAAGCAACACATGTAAATATTTATCATATCTCTCATGTCGACGAACCCTAGATAGTTACATTATTACGATAATACTTAGTAGATGAAAAAAGACAATATATGACCACCTCCTACTCCGCCTCCATCTCCAATAAACTAATCCATTTACTTACAAACTCATTTTAGATCCTCCCGGACCCATACCAGCCGAACCAGTTGTCATCGATCAAGGTAAAAATCACGTATCACTGTCATGGATGAAACCCAAGTATGTGCCCAATTCGGCCTCCGTCCTAGCATATCGTGTCGAAACATGGATGGTTGGAGTGGATGGTGGTGCTCGATGGAAAGAACTTGGTGTAACACCGCTCAACAGTTTCGATGCATTCAACTTAAAGGTTGGGTCTGAATATCATTTCCGCGTCACACCACGTAATCGTCATGGTTGGGGAGAATCGGCACAAACTCAATATCCAGTTTTAGTTGGTGGTTTAACACAGCTACCGGAATTCGTAAAAATATTACCGGGCCAACTGAAAGCCCTAATCGGACGGGACATCACACTCGAGTGTATCGTCAAGGGGAAACCTGATCCCACCATAGTTTGGTATAAAGATGGCGTTGAAGTAGATAACGGTGAAAAACTATCGATCCGTAATGTTGGACCAATTTGTCGACTACTCATCAAGAATATCGAGGAAACGGATGCGGCTCGATATTCATGCGAGGCAACAAATCGTCAGGGACGTGTATCAACATTTGCCCGCATGCAAGTGGTATCAGACGAACGTATCTACGAGGCGTACAATAAGCTGAAAAAATTCGTCGACGGCGAAATAAGTGAGTATGGTGAAATGTTGCCACAATTTACAATGAGGTTACGTGATCGACGTGTTCAAGTCACGTATCCCGTACGACTCACGTGTCAAGCAATTGGTTGGCCAGCACCCGAAGTTAAATGGTACAAGGATGGGACGGAAATATACGAAAATGATTTGTACTCAATGTGGAGCGAAGATAATTTCTTTACGCTCGAAATTTCGAAAACATCGCTCGATGATAATGCCAAATATAAGGCGAAGGCATTTAATATGCTTGGGTCCGTATCATGCTATTGTCATTTGGTCGTGGATAAAGGTATTCGTGGTTATATTGCGCCCGAATTCTATTGTGGTCTCGATTCATTCTACATTTTTAAAAAAGGAGAAGAACTACGCATTTCAGCACAAGTTGAAGCTTATCCCACGGTCGGGGTGACATGGCATCGTGATGGTATTAAGCTGCGACCAAATCGTCGGATTGTTACAACACTAGATCATGATGGATTTGTTGAGTTGATCATAGCGGATGCAAATAAATTTGATACCGGAATTTATACTTGTGCCGCATCAAATGCGGTGGGCCGCGTTGAAACCAGCACAAAAGTTATGATTGATGAGAAAGACGAGGAGAGTACAAATGGAATTCCAACGATTAATGAACCCAACCAGCCGTGCGTATACACATTTATTTACATAATTATATATAGCTAAATATAATCTAATTTATGTCTTAATTCTAGATACTCAAAAGAACCAGTATTCGTGAAAAAACCCCGATCAAGTGAAGCGTACGAAGGTGACACCGTAATTATATTATGCGAAGTAATTGGTGACCCAAAACCAGAAGTTATTTGGTTACGAGATTTCCTAAAGGTAAGTGCGATATTATATCCAGTTATAACATTGAGATTGCCTACATTATTGCATATTCGCGTGTAATTTCTTCTGCCCATATACGCAAATCTTGAATAATTTAATTCAATAAACCATGCAATTTATCATTTGCATAAAATACAAAAAATGTTAAATAACTAAATTAAATTAAACACGGGGTGACAGATGTAAATAATTTGCATACCACCATATACGATGGTTTAATGGTAATATAATTCTTTACTTCTTTATAATGGCTGTATAAGAGCGTACGACTAAGATGAAGAAGAAGAAGACGGAAAGTAAAAGTATGTAATTGAAATTTTGTGACTTGATAGTTCAAAAGTTGTACAAAAACTATCATTTGAATAAAGCTTTGTGTAGTCTATCTATATATAGAAATTATAACTCCGCAAATTGCTACAAATATTTACCCACAAAAACCACAAATTTTATTATTAATTAAGAATATGCCACACAATACACAAATAACTAATCTTTATTATATTGCTTGCGGGGAGTGGTATTAAATTACAATTACATAAATTGGTACAATTAATATTATGTGTGCGGTATTTCTTAAGTAGCGCTCCTGAAACACCAGTCTATATCAGCTCTCTAGCAAGCTTCTTCACGCTAAAGTAAACTTCTCGCTCACGTATATGTCTTTTGCGCCGCAAATTTTCGTTCCGAAGAGTAACTCGAATAGAGACTCTAACAACATATTACCACCAACCTTCGAAATCCCCACAAGGTAATTTGGCCAGAGCATGAATGATATAGCTAGCTTGACGCGTTCTAATTGACCATTTCTTATCGGGATTTCAGTTATGCTTGTGATCGGATCAATTACTTTATCCTTACATTATTATTGGAATTCTTCGGATGCAAGATCGCTCCAAATATCCAAAATTGATTTTTGTATCTTCAATTTTGCGATGACTTCCTTATTAATACTTGTTCGGATAGAATAGATACAACCATCCGACATAAGGTGATTTTCAAAAAAATCGAATTTTCCTTGATTTCAAGTTTCAATCATTTTGCTAGTTTGGTACAAATTATCCAGAATTTCTAAATTAAATGGAAAATACAAAATTTTATTCGTAGTGTTCAAAACATATGAGAAGTTAGCACGAAATGTTCATCCCAAAAAGGCTTTTTTTCAAATGTGTGTCTCGGCTCAAATTTAAGAAAATTTTTAGAAATGAATATTCAAAACTCTAGGCCGAATCATGTCCAACTAAATTGAGCAATATAATTGTGTGACGTCAGTACATTGCACAATACACTCATTTTTTATTCAAGATTTTGAGTTTTATTGTGCAATATTGACGTCACACAATTATATTGCGCTATTTAATTGAACGTGAATAGGTACCGGCCTTAAGCGGTCAAATTTCAGTTTCTAAATTTCTTCAGTGATTTCTTGATTTCTATCCTGATTAATAGTGAAAATGAAACGCAACGTAAATATATTACGAAACATAATACTTACAATGTTACAGTGAAACATCTCAGAGATGTTCACGTGATTTATTAGTGAGAGTGGGTTTTTCTAATTGGATAAGTGTTGAGAAATCGGATACCATACGTCATTTTAGGTGCACATCACTGAGATCGCTTAGCGTTTATTCACTATAAATGAGATTTTGTCCAAAGTTCTTTACAATTATTTTTCGGTATGAATATCGTTTTGGTTAAGAGTTTTGAATATTCATTTCTGGAGGAATAAAAGTTTCCTTAAATTTTAGCCGAGGCACACATTAAAAAAAAGCCTTTTCAGGATGAACATTTCGTTGACTTCTCATACGTGTATTCAAAATTTAAGAATTTGTACACTTTGTTACGAACTGAGCTTCTGAGTTTGTCTGGCTTTTGCAATTAAAAACACTGAGTACTTTTAGGTCAATTGACTTAACTTTATTTCACTGTACTTTTATACACTTTGATAGTTGCTTTGACTGTTCTGTTTAAATCTGTCCGCTTGCCACTGATGGGGGCTATAACAGCAGATTTATTTCCTTGTTTAACGATTTAAAGTAAACCGAAAACTGTTCTCTGCTTGCCATCGGTTGTGTTTATATACCAGTTTGATACTGCTCCCGAAATTTCTTTTATTTCGTGTCATAAATCATTTTCGTTCTTGATTTATGACCCATAATCATCTGGAAATATCGTTTTATGGTGTGTCATAACTGACTGAGCTATCGCTGTTATTGTTGTATGATGGGCAAAATCGTCACAGTATTTACATTATAAAATAATTTAATATTTGTTTAATCAACTTGCACCATATAAAACAAAAAAAACAAAAAAAACCAACTGTCATAAAACACCAAAAAAAAAAATCAAAAAACAAAAATTATTTAAGTAGGTACATAAAAAGACCGACTCATTTTTCTCTGTTGGCGCTGTACACATTGAGATGTATAATTTTGATTATTCTTAAATGAAAAATACTATATTATGATGAAGTTAGCTAAAATTTTGAAATACACATCATTTTGATTTTTGGTTGTGGCAATTGAAAGATTTATTAGAATTTAGTAAGAAATTTAGTAAATTAAATTATTTTGTTTATTATTGTTTAATTATAATATTATGTTATCATTTCGAGTACAATCCGGATATTGGTACCTATTTTTGTAATTTAATTGTTTCATCATTTAAACAACGCAAATGAGGTATAGCGTTGCCAGACTGTGGTTTAATAAATCCGATTTAGCTAAACTGGTTTAGGTACTCTATGAAATAAAACGCAATTAGCAAAAATTAGGGTTGACACACTGCAGCTAAACTCGAAAAATTCAATATACCCGATTTATTAAATCGCAGTGTAATAGACTGGGAGCCGTAGGGTAAATTATCTAATCTTAAAATAAATAATTCAATCCGGCACAGGGTCAGCCTTTACCTTTATACTCGTTCTAGCTCGTCCTTGTATTAGGTTGTTCAGAAATTAATGCAGGTTTTCAACCATTTTATTTAAAACGACATATCTCAGTTTAGAATAAATTTTATTAATCGAAATAAGAACCATTAGATTCTACACATTGTTGCAAACAAGATACAAGTTTATTAATTCCAGTTGCATAGAATTCTGAAGTTCTGGAAGCGACGAATTCTTCGAAGGCATTTTTTGCGGCTGGTTGGTCGTTGAATACTTTTCCTTGTAAGAAGTGGTCGAGATGCTTGAAAAAGTAGTAGTCGGTTGGCGAGAGGTCTGGTGAGTATGGTGGATGAGGCAGAGCTTCGTAGCCAAGTTGGTTCAACTTCTGCAGCGTCAGTTGTGCAACATATGGTCGAGCATTATCGTGCAGAAGAATTGGGCCCTTTCTATTGACTAATGCTGGACGCAGACGTTTTAGTTCTTTGTGCATTTTGTCAATTTGTTGACAATATTTCTCTGCTGTGATATTTTCGCCAGGATTCAAGAAGCTGTAGTGGATAATTCCGGCTGACGACCACCAAACAGTCACCATGTTTAGGGGCTTTGCCACGGTCCAACCACTGCGCTGAACGTCGTCGGTTGTCGTATAGAATCCACTTTACATCGCATGTCACAATGCGATCGAGAAATGGTTCGTTTTTGTTGCGCAAAACAAGTGAAGAGTAAACTTCATAACGGCGATTTTTTTGGTTTTCGTTCAATTCGTGTGGCACCCATTTGTCGAGCTTCTTTGACTTTCCAATTCGGCTCAAATGTTCCGAAATTAATCCAATACTTACGCCTAGGTCCCCTGCAAGCTCTCGAACAGTCGTGCGTGGGTCTGCTTCCACCAAAGCCTTCAATTAATCGTCGTCAAAGGCAGAGGGACGTCCGCGACCTTTCTCATCTTCAAGACCGAGTTCACCACGACGAAATTTTTGAAACCAACGTTGTATTGTGCATTCGTTAACACTTCCTTGGCCCCAAACTTCATTGATGTTTCGAGCCGTTTGTGCTGCACTGCGGCCGAGTTTAAATTCATAGAAGTAAATTTGGCGAAATTCTTGTTTTGACATCTTAACTTCAAAGGTCTAAAAATAGACAAAACTACAATTTAGATTACAAATAGATTATATGATAAGAAAGAGCATAAAATAAGCTTTAAAATGACTTATAATGTTGAACTCTTTGCGTAATTCTTTATTGAAACAAATAAAATCATAAAACCTGCATTAATTTCTGAACAACCTAATACTTTAAGGTAAAACAAAAATTTCGTTCTAAAAAAACACTCTGAAGTAAAAGCTTTCACCCCAATTTAAGGTTATAAATCAGAAATGCATAACTTAAGCCTGAACTTCTTCGATTTTTTTTTATAGAAATATTCAGTATTGAGGCTGGTTTTATCAAACCTTTTTATATTGGTTTAACCAAGTAACTGCATCCTTTTTTGATATACATAGCTGCATTTCTCGATGAAGTAGTTGATGAATGTATTTACTATCAAGCCAATGAAAGAAGCATATAAGTTGTTGCAGTATACGTCGACGATATTTTAATTTTCCAACGATGTCAGTATAAAAACCATTTAAAACTGAATCTTCAAGACGAATTCAAGATAAAGGATAGTCAGCCAACTTCGTTCTCGGCATAGATATTACTCGAACACACAGAATCCATATCAATCAATCAGAGACGTTATATCCTCGAAATTTGGGAAATATTTGGGATGGCAGACAGCAATTCTGTAAAAACACCAATTGATGTGAATCAAACATTGACAATGGATTAACGAAAATCGAATAACGAAGTGTCTCGAAAGATGATGGAAAGAATCCCATATCAGAAAACTGTGGGTTCTATATTTGCAGCCCAGCTGACTCAACCTGATAATCAATATACTGTAAATTCCGTGAGAAGTCTTAACCAAACACCCGCAATGTCAAATTGGCTCGCAGTGCATCTTGAGATACCTGAAGGGGAGCATGAAGTTAACTTATCACAAGAATGGTGGGAGTGAATTGTAAGGAAATTATGATTCTGATTGGGCAGCTGATTTAATTGATAGGCGGTCAACGATCGTATATGTATTTAAATAACATGGAAGAGCGATCCCTGGGACTCAAAAAAACAGCCCACCGTTGTTCTACCTACCACCGAGGCAGAGTATATCGTCGACTCCAAATAAGAGTATTACATGCAAATCGCTAATTTTTTGGAGAGGCCTTAAAGTTTTTAATGCTAATTTCGGCTTAATATTTTTTTTTTAATAAAATCCTTCTCAAAAAGTGTGGCAAGAATTTTATTTAAAAAAAATTAAGCCAAATTTTACATTAAAATCTTTACACGCTCCTCCAAAATGTTAATGATTTGTAAATGTAATATGTACTCTTATTTATACGCGACGATATGGGCATGTCTAGTGTCATTCATGAGGCTCTAAGGTTAGAAAACTTGTTGAATGAATCTTCAAACAAAATGACAAAACTCTTTTCATCAAGTGCGACAATAAAACAGCTCGAAAAACGTCTTATCAACCAAGAACTATGCACATAGATGTGCATCATCAAAAACAAGTGAGTGAAGTAAGCATCAAATTTGAATAGATGAAAGCTGAGCTTGTGTTAGCAGATTGCCTTACGAAACAGGTACCTTCTGAAAAGAATTTGTTTTGTTTTAAAGGAAATGGAGTCAAACAACCATCAGGGTTTAGTGGAATTTAGTTATCATACTTCTCAATAGATGTCTCTTTATGAATTATATTTTTATGGTGCTTATTCACTTTTACGCAAAGTGGCTGACATCTGGTGGACGATATTGAAACTAGAGTTAAAGATGAACAGCACTGGACAATTTTCTTATTGATTTCGGTTCAAAACAATCTTTTATTGCACATGAAAGAGATATTATATGATGAGCAAATTTAGGAAAATTTGCGACCTAAAAGTTTGTTTTAAAATTATGTATTTAGTTATCCCTTTTCAAGTTGTTTTTTGTTATAAGTTTTTCAATTATGGACGGTGCGTCGCATTAGAAAATTTGAACGAGAGTGTTTTTTTGTTATATTTATGGTTTGCCAAAATCTGAGACTTTGCACGAATAGAAAATGATGGACTGAATGTTGCACTAGGGACGTAATAGAAAGTTAAAATAAGCAAAAGTGTATTTGCTAATATGTTACTTGTTAATATCGACAACAGGTGGTGGTGAAGCTTGTTGGCTGTTGTACTAAATATGTTCAAGAATTTATTTTTTGTTGAAAATAGTGAGTACAGATACAAACTAGAATATGTTTGTTAAATATTCTGTAAGCATCACTACTAGACTAAAAAGAGCTGTTCATATACATTTATAATTTATAGTCGAAATGGGTTACATTTCGAACAATTGTAGGAATGAATGAATGGAATAAACGAATTACATGAGTGAATTATTACATGACTCCCCCGCAAGTGAGATTCCTCCATAAAAAATGTTTATTCGGCTGAAATACGGACAGTTTTAGGTGTACGATGAACTGATTTTTGATCAGTGGAACACAGAATGCCGTAAATCAGTTTGAGCCGGTCGATTGAAATGGTTTGGGTTTTTCCATTAATCAATAATGTGGAGATAATCCGGAACGAACCTTGTCTGTTCCTTCGAACACGAAATCGCAATTATTAAGCGATTTTGGGATGAAAATGTCATCTTGTTTTGCTTGATGAGTGGATTTTGGAACAAGGTTTTGCATTGTGTATCGTATAGTTAGTTGTTCGATGACTGTGTCGATGGTTGGTAGAAGTGAAAGAGGATTTTCGACAAAAAATTCATCGTGCAGTTTGATGGTTTGACCATAAACTAGTTCTGCCGGTGAGCACTTTAGATCTTCTTTCACTGTTGCTCGGATGCCATTGCCAAGTAAAATTTTTTTTTTTTTTTTTTTTAAATGCTGCCAATGGCTTTATTCTTGAATCTTTCTACATAAGAAACTAACAAGAAGTAATCAAATCTTAAGCTAAAATTATTACATATTTTAAGTCTTAACCAATGTTAATACTTATTGTTGGTGCTCACAATAACCAAGTAAAATGATTGGGATTTCCGAGCTCCAATGAGTTGTATTGCTTCTGGCCATTAGCGCGGCTTTGTGTTGCCGATGGTAGCGCTCGACTATGGCATTGGCTTGCGGATGGTAATTGCGTTCCCTGATCAGTGTTAAGGGGTTGCTGCAGACATAATTGTCATGCAATGAGCTTCAGACCAGCGGGTGAAACAATCGACTTAAGTAATTAAATATGTGTGTATCCATTAGATGGAGGAAGTGGACTTACGATATCTAACTGGATATGTTCAAATCGACCAGGTGGAATTTCGAATTTGCCATGGGGTGATTTTGTGTGGCGTTGTACTTTAGAACGTTGACAAGATAAACAAGACTGATCCCAATTGTCTACTTCTTTGTTTATACTGGGCCAAAAGTAACGAGCAGAGATCAACTTACGAGTTGTACGGACACCAAGATGCGAAATGTTGTGCAGTGTGTCGAAAATAGTTTGACGTAATGATTCTGCAATGTATGGGCGATTGTACTCATAGTTTTACATATATATTATTTCAAGGCCAGGCAGTTTTAAAAGTTATAATTTCAGTTATGAACTATTGTGACATTCAGAACTAGAAAATAAATTCTGAAGTTCTAGGTCAACTTTTCACTACTTGCAATTTTGATTAAGTCGAAATGTGTTTCGACTGTGGCCGTTTCGCTGTCGGTAGTGCGGGATAATGTACCTTCGACAACGTTGTCATGTCCGGAGATATGTTGAATATCCGAAGTAAATTGAGTAATATAATCCAAGTGGCTACATTTAGTTTTTGATTGAATTGATCGTGTCAGAGGTTTGTGGTCAATGTAGATTGTAAAATCGCGACCTTCAACAAAATATTTAAAGTGCTTGACTGCAAGATAAATTGCGAGTAATTCCTGGTCGAATGCGGAATATTTCTTTACAGCATTCGTGAGCTTTTTCAAAAAGAATCCCAAGGGCTCCCAACACTCGTTATGGTACTGTTGCAGTAGTGCGGCAGTGTTTGATGTGTCAGTAGTCAAACTGAGCTTTGAGTCGTTCAGTGAATGTGCCAGAAGTGTTATCTGTTCCAATTCAGTCTTCAACGGCGTGAATGCGTATTGGTATTCATCGGACCAAGTGAAGTTCTTGGCTGTATTGGGCTTTTTGAGTAAAGCTACCAAGTGACCGTGAATTGGTGCGAGCGTTTGTGCGAGTTTCGATATAAAACAATGGTAGTAATTTACCATACCGACAAATCGTTGAGTTGTTTTAATTGATGTTGGAGCAGGGAATTCTCTAATAGCGTTAATTCGTTCTTCTGATAGCAGGATACCATCAGGTGTAATCTTAGTCGCCGAATCAACCAGCCGTTTGTTTCTAAAGTCAACATGAAGTCTGAATTTGCATAGAAAATCGGCGCCAATGATCGGACGATTCACAGCAGCTAAGATAAAGGAATGCGTGATAGTTCCTATAAGTCCACCTGCAGCAATTTTGTGCCATAACAACAACGATTCGAATTTGGTTCCCTTATGTTTAGTGTGTCAAACATCCGGTCTGCCGTCTTTGCTAGTGTTTCTATAGATGTTGTGTGTGATTGCGCCATGAGTCCGATATTAATTATTTCTGGCATTTTGCGAATCCAGATTTTTCTTAAGAATGTTTCGCTTACCAACTGATTGGTACCAGCGAGTGTACGAGTATGATGTAAACTGTCGGAAGGGCGACGACCTCCAAGAATGAAGTCAATTGAAGGTACAATTGTTTTAATTTCAATATTCTGAACCAGACTGAATGGTTGAGTTTAACATTAATTTTGTGGGGTGCGGAAACGAAAACCCCAGGGCCCGGTTTATCCTTACTCCGCCAATGAGTAAGGTATTAAGGGAAGATTTAGGAGTTGAGTTGTAAGTTAGGCTAAAACCAGGACCAAAGTATTCTGATCACTTTCTATTAATCAGCCCTTTATATTAATCAAAATATAAATCAACCTTTGAGCTATTCCTAAATGAGAGCCCAAATTGAGTCTTGCATTAAGGCGCTGATCACCCAAGAGCCGACTCTGCACCAAAATTTAAAAATTTTGAACATTCCAAACCTCTTTTTGTTTCCGACATGTTGAACAATATTTTTTTAATTGTATGTACCATTTGTATATTTATCATTTTGGTCAAACGACACGAACAATTAATTCAATATGTATAAGCTATACAATACAAAATTATGTTCAAATTTAAAACAATCGCGAAACATACAAAAATAATAAACAGTTTTCGGTCGTCCCTACATATAACATGTACCAACCAAGTCGAGAAATTACCATAAATTTTGTCCGAGTACAAAAACAAACATGTTGAGTGGCTTTCAAACGTCTGTGTACATACTCCACCACACACACACACAATGGATTGCGCTAATAATTTATTAACTTATGTTGTATATAACGCGGTTGGTCGATTTAAATTGTACAGTACATACATAATACATAATGTACTTTGTTTCAAAAAAGCAGCAAAAAAAAAATGAAATTCTCGTATAGAGATACTTAAAATAAATTATTTTATCCCATATTAGGCTACATTTAATAATAACCATAAAATAAAACAACAACAATTACAAAAATTTATTAAATTGGCATAATTTTTATTGTTTAATGTTGATATTTTTATTTTATTATCGCTATATTATTATAAACAAAACGATAAACAATTAATGTTCAAGATAATTAATGGTATGGATGTAAAATTGTGGCCTGCGGTGTATGAGTATCAAATCACCCGCTATGCCACGTACAGACACAATTTTGCCATAAACATTTAACAAAAACTATATTTAGAGATAAATCTGGTAAACTATATTTTGTTAACGAGATAGATTGTAAACATTAGATAAAATTTATTATGAAATAAGCAATTAAATATTTAACAGCTTTTGTGTTATGCGATAAATTATATTTGCTGGCACAGATGGAACCGCATACAAATTTTTTGGGCCATTAATAATTTTGCACATCATTAAATTTTTTTAAATTGCATCTCAATTTACACACAATTATTGCAGATATGATCTGTTTACAAAATTTACCATTTGGATACTTTGTGATTGTGAATGTTGATAAATGCGAATAATTTATACAACTTATATGCAAATATCCTGCACGTATTTATATGAAAATGATTAAATTCGATTAAATCGAATAATAGTGATCTAATCGGGGCCGCGCACACAAATAATTTATTTAGTCTGGAGACGTGTACTTATTTGTCGACTGTAATTACTATAATTTAAATTATAGAAAAAAACTATTTCTGGTAACGACTGTGCGGTAATTGGTATATTTTATTACAAAACTATCTGTCAGTTTTAAATGTTATATTGACGTAGGAAATGATTCAGTTTTTTTTCTGTTAAATTGCAAAATTGTTCAAAGAACAAATAAGCTTTTATGGAAATTTATAAATCTCTCGAACCATGAAATAATGAGCTTAATCCGCTAAGTTCTGTGCCGCCCTAATTTTAGTCTATGAATTTCGAGACGGCCAAATTTGCCACAATTGCTTAACCAGTGGTGATTTTAACGCATCGAACTGCACAAAATTCATTTGAACTGCTGAATGCACAGGACAGAGAGAATTGATATAGATTCAGCGGCTTATAATTTTCACTGAGCAGCATTTTATGATTTTCAACGAATGGATTATTATGGGCAGATCGAATACTTTTAGAAACATAGGCATTTTTGAAGTAACCGTGGAAAAAGATTTTCAGTACAAATACAACCTAAGTTGACATGATGAAATTGATATTAGGTCACACAATTATTCTATATGAGTTAAAAGTCACCTAAAGGCATTAAGCATTTATCTTTAACATTTTTGATTTAGCATTTTAGCGGGGGCCTTAGGTTAGGGTTCTTTAGGTTAGGGTGGCTATCCTAAGAACCGGCGTAGGCACAACAATTGTCGATAGCCATACCACATAAGAATTTTCCTCAACTCTGCCCATCGAACCATCCAAAGCTTACAACGAAAATAAAAAATTTTCAACTTCCTGCGCTAGAAGGGGATAGATGCAGAGTAAGTGGAGTACAGTTTCATCCTCCTTTTCATCCTCGCAATTTTTACAGTAATCATTCGAGAAGAATCCTAGTCTCCGCACATGCTCACCTATGAGACAGTGTCCGGTAAGAACCCCCAAGACCATACCATATATGGCGACGTCAAAGTGTTAATAGCTGCCAGTTTTTGCCCGAACTAGTTTTGGCCAGATCTGCCTAGAAATAACAAACGATGTACCATTGGACCTAGTTTCTTCCCGAAGCAAGAGTTTGCATGTATATCGAGCGGAATTTCATAATTTACCTTACTTCGATAAAGTTAGGCAATTTGTAACCCTGGCGAGCGAGTTCATCTATCTTTACTTTTCCCAATACTGAAGTGCCCTGGCACCCACGTTAAGTGAATGTTGAACTGATATGCCATCTCGTTATCTATTACAGATACTACTTTATACCTCAACCAAGCCACGGCCTTCATTATCGAGATTAAGTCAGCCTGAAAAACGCAACAATAATTGGGGAGACGAAAAGAGAGGCTCACATTTAATTTCTCACAGAAGATACCACCACCAATCCTTCCATCCATTTTTGAACCATCCATGAAGAAGTCCAAAACTTCAGGTTTAAACATATCTTCACTCAGCCATTCCTCTCCGGAGGGCATATCAGTACGAAACCTTTTACAGGTTCACATAGAATTTTGAGCCTTATAACTGACCTCGCTGCTATTTGAATGCCCAGAATATCTATGGGTATGAGATTAAATAGAACCTCCAGTGTCTGAGTGGGTGTGCTCCTGAGTGCACCACTAATGCACCTGTTAAAAGTTCTCTGAATTTTCATCAGCGACTTTTGGTTAGCCATACTGTTTAGGCCTGCCCATCAAATAATAATCTGATATAATAGTATAGGTAAGCTACAAGAATACTTACCATAGACACCAACAGCAATTTCATCCGCATAAGTCATTAACGACCCAGTTCCAAAGAAGGGGGGACTAGACCCCACCTTGAGGTATGCCCACTCCTACAAGTCTGTTAATGAAAGGCACGCCAGGCTTATACTTCACGATCCTGCATCTTAGCATTGGATCCAGCCAGCCAACGAGCGGTTCATCCATACCCAGACTCGACAGTGCCCGAGTTATCGTCATCGGTTTAACGTTTCTTAAGGTCCCCTCTATATCCAGAAAGTTTACCAAGGAGTATTCCTTAAATTCTTGGGATTGCTCAATAGGTCAAGTCAGAAGTGTAGAGCGGTTTCTACCGTCCTCCCTTTGCAGTACTCATGTTGAGATTTCAATCACTAACCAGCTCTACAGAGCCTCTAATGTGAATTCCTATTGGTATTTCTAGTGTTTTAAGTAGTAAAGAGTTCTAAGATCGTTGGGATGGCAATGAGAGCCCCACCTTAGGTACGGTAACCTCAGTTTTTTTGGGGATGTGGCAAAGTTCCAGGCTGCCTCTGCAGATAACTTCCAGCCTGGATAGAGCCATGTTAATAACTTCCTGAACATCCGCAGGAATAATGCCATCAGGTCTTCTCACTATCTTCCTCTTACTTATTATTTGACTTGCAATACCTGAACTAGCACGCGGTGTTTCAGGCGCCAGTTCGGAGTACTCCGGAAAGTGGGTTATCAGTATTAACTTCAAAGATTCCGCTGAGGATTCCTGTATTTTACACAGTAGAGAATCCAGGCACTTATCTTCTTATTTCATACTTAAATGTTATCTGAGGCCTTCCTTATAGCGGTTCCAATCCGCCGCAATTCTTGTTCTCTTGGCTTTATTAAATCATCTTTTGCACTTTTGACGATAGCTTTGGGGCTGTTTCGACCATCAAGGTGGCCTTGGTATACCCAAAGGTTTACTCAAAGGTGACGCTCTCAACATAGCTACATAGAATATTCTGAAGGTAACCCAGTCGGTTTTTCCCTGTTTCTAAAAATAGCTTTATTGAAGTTTCTGTAACCAATTCATAATGAAGATAGCAGCGATTAGAAAAAGAATGCTCATCAGACACTCTCCAAATCACCAAACTATCCTTAATAAAATCTTAGATAAGCGTGATATCTAGTACCTCTTATCTGTCCCTAGTTATAAAAGTGGGATTACACCCAATATTACATATTTGTAGGCTAGTTCTAAGAATAAAATGAAAGAGTAACTCACCTCCCCCGTTTGTACTTGTAATTCCAGTATGATTCCAATTTTTCGCTTTTGAGCATCCATTAAAGCACCTTTACGAATTTAGGTTGTATGTCATCATCCTCATACGGTACATAGGCTGATATACGCCAGAGATTTAAACTACTAATCTCAATGCCGGTCACCATGCACCACGCCAGAGATTTAAACTACCAATCTCAATGCCGGCCACCATGCACCACTAAATCTGAGTTATGTTAATTAAATAGCTCAAACAAGTTTAGATTAGTTTTAGCGAGATTGTACGAACGAATCCTACTTTCCTTCTTGGCAAACATCACTCAGCAGTCAGTATCAATCAACACCTCCGCCTCCTCCACGCTCGAAATCGAGTTTGACACCGATTCCTCCTGAAGTCCGCACAGTGTCCCCAAGGATCTGGACATCTCAGAATCCAACGAGAGTGTTTCCATGCCCTCTTCGGACAAGTTCTTCGGACAACAAAGGACCATCTCCAAGAGGCAGGATATCACCTGGAATCTCAACTCCTACCGATGTAGCCTCAGACTTTCCCGCCTTATCCTTTTTATAGGGTTCGTCCTCGTCTTATAGGTGACATACAGTTAGCATTTGACTCCTCCAACTTGACTTTCTCCGAATTGGAGGAAGGAAGATTCAGATTGCCAATCCAAGCCTGTGCTTTATACCTGCTAGAGTCTCTTAACCGTCCGGTTTGCCCATCGTATTTCTTTTAACCTCGTAAGAGCTTTCCATGTTACCCTTCTGGTCTGATAATTATTTACTCCGGGATCAGTTATATTAGTACCTTTGTCCTTGGTATGAGAAAATCTAACGAAGAGATACACTGTTAATTATAGATTCTCAACATAAACGTTGTAGTTTGGCAGCGCTTTAAAGCGAATGAGAAAGTGCACAGAAATTCATTCTCGTTCTTTTACTGTTTACCTTACATACAAGTCTTACAAATATTTTAATGGTACATGTTCATCGGAGTTTATGAACTTATGCCTGATATAAATTAAATGGGACTGTTCTCAGATATGGAAGTAAAATGTACCGAAGTCCAAAAAATCGAAAACTTGTGATTCCGACCGCTCTTTCCTCACCCCTTCCTTTTTCCTGCTAGTCATATCCGAAGAGTTCCGTTAGCTTATCGGAGTGTGAATTAATTCCTTCGTTTCTTCGAATAATTAGTTTAGTCCGGCCATCTGAAAGAAGCGATTTTTACATATCAATGTATGAAGTTCTGACTACAAGTAACAAATATTTATATTACTGGTGATATTGACCCGCAAACCCTATGAGGAATGATTCTAGGGTAGATCTGACGTAGTTAGCAGTTAGCAAATGTCTATAAATATTTTATCCTTAGTTACCCTTATATTATTAAGAACGTAGATTCTCCGAAAAACTTTCTCTTTTTTTATGGTTTATAGACAAAACCTATTGATTATTTTCTGTTTATCTATTTGTTTATTAATATAGACCTGTGGTATCCACATTCTGACAAAATCTACTGCGTTTGCTTTAGCTCTATGGTTGAACAAACAATATTTGATTTCTTCGTGGCCTGGGAATTACAATCTAGTTATTGAGGTTGTTTGTATGTACGGATCACTATTCCGCCATCCATCATCATAACCATCACCATTATCTATCCACCATCACCTATACCATTCCGCATAGCCATCCCCAACCATACCACTATAACTATTACCTTCACCAGCCAGATTCATTTGGATGTTGCAAAAAAAAGGTGTTTCCAGATCCATCAGATGCTCCTTACCTTAACCTTATCCATAACCTTAACCATCACCATTACTATCACAATCATCATTACTACATTACCATCACCATCACCAATACCATTACTATTTCCATCACCATTACCATAACCATCACCATTACCATCATCATCATCACTACTATTACCAACCATACCATCATCATAACAATCACCATTACCATTACCATTACCAATACCATTACCATTACCATTACCATTATCACTACCATTACTATTACCATTACCATTACCATTACCATTACCATTACCATTACCATTACCATTACCATTACCATTACCATTACCATTACCATTACCATTACCATTACCATTACCATTACCATTACCATTACCATTACCATTACCATTACCATTACCATTACCATTACCATTACCATTACCATCAACATTACCATCACTATCACTATCAAGTCCACCTTAACTTTGACCTTGTCCAGAAGCTTAGCCGCCACCACCACAATTACTATCACAATCACAGTCACAAACACCATTACTATCGTTATTATTACCACTATCACCATCAGAAAATCGGAAAAGGTTCCTAAAACTCGTGTCATTTTAGATTTTATAAATATAATACTGATGGATACACTAAGGTCCAAATCGACAGAAAACAATTAATTTGCAATTACGACTAAATTGTCTCTTTTGGTATTTTTAAACCTCAATAAAATTACGGATCAAACTGTAGATTCGATTTTCAAACAATTCATAAATTTGTGCAGATTTTATTTAAATTGTATCGAGTTTTCGTTCTAGAGAATAGAAGAAAAGAAAAATAGAAGATTTGCACTGATTTGGGCTCATTGCCCATTAATAATTTTTTTTCTCAATGGTTCAATGGTTTTGAAGCGGAATAGTAGAATTTTTGAAAACACGCTGAAGGTTTTCATTCGGATTGCGCTCCCTAATCGGTGATGGTTACTGTGTTGCAAAACATGATATTGAAATTTGTTTTGGCTATGGTCTCTGCTTTAGAATTTCGGTTTAGGTTTTGAATTTCGGCAAATATGTAGACCCGTAATTTGCCGATGGGGTTTGGTGTATCGAGTCGAGTGATTTTCTTCAGTAGCGTAGGGAGCGTAGTTTCACTGAATTGCCTGAATTCTTCATCAATTCACTTCGTTTGGTTTATCTGATGATTGGTTGATTTTAGTATAACGTATGTAGTTATATCAATTCTTCATAAATTATAATGTATCATCGGCAATATTTTCTAACCTTTTCCGGTTCATGTTGGATATAAATTGGATCAATTGCAGGAATAATGCCTCTTCTAAAATTTCTAAAATGGCAGACATGTTACGTTGTTTTCCTCCCTCAAAAATATGTAGGACGAGTTATAAAATTTGCATTATTCCTATGGGTGGTTGTTGTATCAGTCAGAGTTGTCAAATTTTGTGATATATTTGTTTCGAACGTGTTATTTTTGTATCTGATCGTGACTACTCTAACGTGACTTTGCGTGGGCATTTTGACCAGCACGTAGATGGACGAATCTTGATAGTGGCATTTGCTGGGGATGTTGGAGGTAGTTGTTCTCCCCTTCGGAGGTTGAAAATGCCGGCAGGACCATGTGGATATCTAGGTTATATGGCAGGACCATGTGGATATCTATTATCTATAGGTTCGGTAGTGAAAAATTAAATAAATCATCAACATTTGTCTTATCAAGTAATTTTCGTAGTATTCTCGTAATACCTAACAGGTTTAACAGTGTATCTAAAAATGTCGTAAATATTATTAAAAATTCATTGTAGAATATGTACTTACATACATTAGAATTTAGAATCGATATTTATTATTTCGAAACCAAATTGATATTCATTTAACGTTTAATTAATATTTCCTGGCGTCAACTATTCTTGAAGAAATTTGATTGACATGAAACAAGATCGCATATCATCATAAGTTTCTAGTATTTCACGTTCGAGTATTTATTGTATAATTTTCACCAGAATTAAGTATTCAAAAAATATGATGGAAAGCTATCGAGAGGACGTCATATTAATCAAGCTGTACCCATTCACTATATCTTATAAGGGAGCATTCAATCAAAACACAAATCTACACAAACCGCAACAACAATGATTTATTCAAATGCAAAAATAATTTTTCTCGTTTTCCATATACAAAATAAAATAAATTAATTAAAATAAAAATTATAAATAAATAAAAAAAATGATTTGCAAGCGAAAATGGTTTGATTTATGCAAATTTGTATCGGATGCCGGTGGTTTGGGATCGAAAATATGGCGAATAAATAAATTATTTTCTTATTTCGTATACACTTCATAAAAAGTGGATGTATGTATGTAAGTTCGCGCGAACAATAGAAATTTTATTAATGAAATCGAACAAAATATTTTTGTCTTATTAATTATTATTAATAATTTGACTTTAATCACGTACCAAATAAATAACTTAATGTCATTCATTATCGAAGAAACAAAATTAAATTTTAATTAATTCTTATTTACGCTGTGCACTTAAATAAATGCGCGCTTACGAATTTTTTTTTATTTTTATTTTGATGAGTGTGATGTGTGACAACAATAATGATGAAATACTTCATTGCTAACGGTTTTGGTGGGATTACACAAAAAAATCATTACGGCCTGATCTGAATCATGCGCGATTATTGGGAGAAATTTTGCATTATCAAGGTCTACTTGATGGGTGGTCACGGTGACCGAGGGTGTTTAGGCCCCTATCGGTCCCTACCGACTTCAAAGCTTGTTTAGTGGTCTAATTTTTCGAACGTAGAATGTACCTAAGCCAATCTTATGAATCCGATTATGTCAATTTAGTCGAGATCGTTTCTTATCTCGTAATTCATTCGCATTCTGTTTGTGGGGCCGAGAATTATTCTAATAATTTTACGCTCAGTTACAACAATTTTCTGGATGTTTTGTACTGCCACTCTGCCAGTGTCCGAGACTCGCAACCCAAGGTGATAACTGGTCTTATTAGCGCTTTGTAAATGTCCAGTTTTACTTTGCGCGATATATGAGGAGACTTGAATATTTTGATATTGGCGTTGAATGCTCGGTAGCGTGCTGCGATCCTTTGATTTTGATCAGTTTAGCTAGGATTTTTACAATTTTTATTATTCACCTCCTATAAGCATATAATAGAAGACTGGATTTTAGAGATTTTCGGTAGATTGACAAAGATCTGCGGTTGAGAATAGAGACTAACAGTTATTTTTTGCCGTACTCTACAAACATATCTGTTCGCACCTTTATCGTTCTTGTTGGCCCGGTAATACCAGTAAAAAACAGTTCAGTCAAACGGAAATCGTTTCAGGCATAAAATTCCCCAAAACAAAATTTATGACTCTGAAGTTCCTTTAACGAAGAAAGTTTAGTCCAAAATAAAAGATTTTTCGGCTAAAAAACTGTTTGACTGCCTTTCAAATGCCTTTTAAGAGTTTGAACTAACCAACGTTCTTGAAAGGTACTTGAGACACAAATTTTTGGACTGGAATCAGAGACTGGAACCGAAACTGAACGGAAAACCGTAATTAACCGCTATTTTCAATGAACCGAAAACCGTAACGGAACCGAAATAAAATAAAAAATTGAACCTGAACCGAAACTGGAATCGAAATTAGTTTTCGTTCCGGTTCAAGTTTTTGCTATACGAAAAAATGTATACAATTATTTTCAGTTTTTAAAATTGTGCAAATTAAACTAATCGAACTATCCAAGACGGTAATTTTTTCGTTTTAGACGATTCCGCTTCCGACTTACGCAGATTTTTGTATCTACAATAAAAACTATACAAATTGTACTGCTCAGTAGGCGCATTTCATAATTAATCCGGCTGTTCACACAAAATTAACACTGCAACACATCATTTCCTCGTGTTTTACCTCTTTGCCTATAAACTAACTGGAGGGAGAAAATATTCTTGTTGCGCTTTTTCAAGGTACATTTTAAGTGATGAATAATTCTTGAAACGGTTTTGGAGCCGAACCGGAACCGAACGTAACCGAAACCGGAACGAAAAACATTTCGGTTCTAGTCTCTGACTGGAATAACTTTTGGCTGTTTTTTGACTGAAACGCGTCTTCGTAGACGTTGAAAGGAATTTCGGCCGAAATTAGAAGGTAACTCAGTCAAATTAGTTTTAGCCTTAAATGCCTGTTCAGAATGTAGTTCAATCTCAAAACTTAAAAGGCATTCAAGGCAAAATCTTTCAACTGGGATTCTTTTTGGATTTTTGACTGTAATACGTTTGCGAAAAGAGTTTTAGAGCTCCTTGCCGATGCTGACCCAGAAATTATGGAAAAGGAAGATTTAATTTTAAAGTTTCAATATATTAAATCCATTTTGGACGCACCTATAATCTGGACGAAACATAACCTTTCACTTTTTATGTCAATTTTAACTCGAATTCCTTTTTAATTGTTTGACTAAGTTTTCTTTTCAAAAAGATTCAGTCAATAAAGTTTTGACTTGAATGTTTTTTAGTTTGTTGATTAAGCTATCTTCTGAAAAGGCATTTCAGTCTAAACCTATTTTGACTAAGTTACTTTTTAAACTTTCACCGAAATTCCTTTTTGTTTTTGACTGAACTTTGTTTTCCCCGGAGCCGTTTTCATTGTACGTTCATAATGTGCACCGATCTTAAGAGAATTACTAAATAATGACTGAATAGTCTGGGAATAATCAGCAAATAATCAATGAAAATTGGGTGAATCATGAGTGAATAATTGCAGAATGAACATGAATAATCAGTCAAAAACGTGAATAATGCTTGAATCAGTTTCAAATGAGTGAATGCATCAGTGAAAAAATAATCGATAATTCGTGAATAATGAATGAACAGCATGTGAATTATGAGTCAATAATTAGTGAATTACCAGTGATTAATGATTCTAATTTGAGTGAGTTATGACTAAGTGGATATGAATGCATAAATTGAGCGTAAAAATTAATTGTTTTACAACCTGTAACCACAGATCATATCTTTTTCATCTCGGAGTTGAGTTTATGTAAATTAAATATTTTGTAGATGTGGAATACCAAACAATTCCAGAATTTAGAATCTGAAGATCAAATACTTCTTCGGCATCCCACATTTATCGAAACTTGAACCCGCAACTCGGTACATTTAGATAGTTCCAAACGCCATATATCAAGTTTCCTTGATAGAGATAACCTGTGGTAGAATCACAAATTAGGGTAGTTTCGTTAAATCCGAATAAATTTAACGAATCTTGTTCGTTTGAGCAAGATAAATACTAGATGCTAACAAATATGATTTTTTCCTTGAATGGGATTGGGATTTGAAAAAGGAGTTAAATTAAATTTTCGGTTGAGTTGAAATTAGATTTTCATAATTTCAAAATGGCTGCCATCTTTTCTATGAAATATAATTAGGTTGAGTTGAAATTTTGATGCCGTTTAGTACAAAGAACTTTTTTTTGCAATTCTTTCTTTATTTACGTGTTTTAATTTGTTTCTAATAATTTTTTGTGTTTTAAATTATGTTAAAAATTGGTTTTCGACTAAAATCCTAGACCACCATTTTTATTTTCAGCTCGATTCAATGCTTCGTTGAGTTCAAATATCCAAACAATCAAATATCAGCAATTGTGCTCCGATTTCAATGGTTGATAACATTGAATTTACAAACTCTAGAAACGATCCGGGTTAGCGAAACCATGTTTTCAACTCAACAAAAAACTGAATTTGTGACTTTAAACTTATATTAGGAAACAAAGAAGGAAAATGCCTGCATCTTACAGTTTGATGGAATCTTGTACTCATTTTGATTTCTAATGTCGAATTCGATAAATTTTTATCCCTCATTGGTAGAGTAAACTCACTTTTTACCTCAATCTAACATAAAAATTGCATTACACTCTTTGATGTGTGTGTGTGTGTGTGTGTGTGTGTGTTCCTGTTGTCAAAAATTAAATCACATGAACGCTTGGATGCACAAGTGGCAAATAAAGTAATTTAAAATGGCAAAGAGCGAGAGAATAGCCAAAAATGCACTGGCGCAAAAGTTTTCTTACTTCAGTGCATTTTTTTTTTTTGTTTCAATAGAACATTTTGGGGTTAAATAGAATACTCTTTCTAAACTACTGTCTTCCACTGTAAATAACGCCTAGGTAGGAGATTTAAACAAATAGTACGCTTACTGGGCGTTTTATTCAAATAAAGAGTCCAATATTTGTTAAACATGGTATATAATTTATAGTTATTATGAAAAATGACGAATATTTTGGATAAGCCACTGATTGTTTGAAAAAACTGCACATTTTTTTAGCTTTGAAATTATAAACGGTTTCTATATCATTTGATAATTCATTCAAAAATTACTTCGCAACAAATAGTAACCTTTGGAAACATTTCGGTAGTCATATTCTGTTGAAGTTTAACTCCTCCTGTCTGGTAGGATTGTTTAGGTGTTAAACCATCTCCCCGTTTCTAAATCTTACTATCATGAGTAATTCCTGACCAAATAAAGTTGAGGCTGGTCTTATGTATCTTCAGAATCTTATAAATCTTTTGTATCTTAAGGATCTTTTGTATCTTCAGAATCTTATAAATCTTTTGAGTCTAACTAATCTTGTGAATCTTATAAATCTTATGAGTCTTAAGAATTTTATGAATCTTATAAATCTTATGAATCTTACGAGTCTTATGAATCTTAAGAATCTTATGTATTTTTGAATCTTATGAAACTAATGAATTTTGTGAATCTTATAAATCTTATGAATCTTAAGAATCTTATGAATCTTATAAATTTTATGAATCTTACGAATCTTATGAATCTTTAGAATCTTATATATCTTTTGAATCTTATGAATTTTATGTATCTTAAGAATCTTATGAATCTTATGAGTCTTAGTAATCTTGAGAATCTTATGAATCTTATAAATCCTATGAATCTTATGAGTCTTATGAATCTTATGAATTTTGTGAATCTTATAAATCATATGAATCTTAAGAATCTTATGAATCTTATGTACCCTATGAATCTTATGAATCTTATGAATCTTATGAATCTTATGAATTTTGTGAATCTTATAAATCTTATGAATCTTACGAGTCTTTTGAATCTTAAGAATCTTATGTATCTTAAGAATCTTATGAATCTTATGAGTCTTACTAATCTTGAGAATCTTATGAATCTTATAAATCTTATGAATCTTACGAGTCTTATGAATCTTAAGAATTTTATGTATCTTTTGAATCTTATGAGTCCTATGAATCTTATAAATTTTGTGAATCTTATAAATCATATGAATCTTAAGAATCTTATGAATCTTATGAATCTTATGTACCCTATGAATCTTATGAATCTTATGAATCTTATGAATCTTATGAATCTTATGAGTCTTACTAATCTTGTGAATCTGATAAATCTTATGAATCTTATGTATCTTATGAATCTTATGAATCTTAAGAATCTTATGTATCTTTTGAATCTTATGCATCTTATGCATCTTATGAATTTTGTGAATCTAATAAATCCTATGAATTTAAGAATCTTATGAATCTTACAAGTATTATGAATCTTATGAATCTTAAGAATTTTATGTATCTTTTGAATCTTATGAGTCCTATGAATCTTATAAATTTTGTGAATCTTATAAATCATATGAATCTTAAGAATCTTATGAATCTTATGAATCTTATGTATCTTATGAATCTTATGAATCTTAAGAATCTCGTGAATCTTATTAATCTTAGGAATCCTATGAGTCTTGTGGATCAACTGTATCGTACGAACTCTCAAGAATATTTCAATGTTATGAATTTTTTAATTATATGAACCTAAGCGAATCTTATGAATCATAGGAATGGTTAGAATTTTATTAATTTTAAGAATCTCATGAACCTTAAGAATCTTGTGCGTCTTACGAATCTTACAATTCTAGTGCGTTTTACGAATCTTATAAATGTTATGAGTCTTATGAATCTTAAGAATTTTTTGAATCTTATGAATCTAATGTAGTACCAGGTGAAAATAAAATACTGAGACTCGGCCTCGATTGGAATCGGCTGCCTGTGTGCGGTAGACACATTGCACACACGCTAGGCGCGGCCCTGCCGAGACTCGCAACCAATGGTGATAACTGGTCTTATTAGCGCTTTGTAAATGTCCAGTTTTACTTTGCGCAGTATATGATGAGATTTTGCTGAGTTTACCTAGAATTTCTACAATTTTTATTATTCACCCCCTTTGCAAAATCATTTGCGATCAGCAGTCCAACGAGCATATAATAGAAGACTGGCTTTTACAGATTGTCGGTAGATTGACAAAGATCTGCGGTTATAATATGAAAATTTTTGCCACTTTTGAATGAAACGCTAATGCGGAAGAGATGCTTAAGCTTGGCCGTACACTCCAATCAATCACTCAAAATTTGCAACTATTTAGCGTAATATTTAAGGAATGAAAGAATTTGACATTCCACAAATGAATTGTTGACGTAAAATTATAGTTTTGGTTGTTCAATTTGTAGTTGTAGAGGTGAACCGAGATGCTTTCTTCGGATTCTTAATCGAAAATAGCACCATATTACTATTTTTAATTGTTTCTGGAAAAATACATAAAATCTTTCTGATACAGTTGATTAAAATATCAATTTCTGAGAAAATTAAGTATTTTAATGTTTTTTAGCTATTTTTAAATTTTGGAATTCTACACCCAGAGAACTAAACGTTTGCGACAACCGAATCAATTGCCCTACCGAATTATTCGGTCCTGTATACATTTTAATTAAACTTTACGACAACCTCTTTTTATTGTTTATCAGAACTGAAAAAGAAGTTGTAACTGACCCTTTTTAGTTAGCCTAAAGGAATTAGCTTGTATGAAGAACGAAATATACCGTATTGCAACCGACCATTGGTTGAGCTTATCGATCATTCGGTTGAGTTAATCAAATATTGGTTTAGGAATATTACAAATTATAGTTGTCGTGACCACTGGTCGATTATAATAACAGACTTGGTTATTAAAGCAACTTTCTTTGCATGGTTAGTGCAATCCTACTTCGGTTACTACATAATCAGAAGTAGTTGACACAACCGAATTTAGTTGTTTTCTCCAACCGAATAGGATTGTTGCCAGTTCATTTAACCAAATTAGTTTTATTAAGAAAAAAGTAATCAGAGTCAATATAAATTTATCGACTCTCAAAAATGAGAACCCTCTTTTACATGAGTTCAATTATACTGGTAGTTCGGTTTCGTACTCAAAAGTACAATCTACTCATCAAGTAGCTACGACAAAACTACAAAAATACAATTCTCGCTTAATACCTTAAGTAGCAAGCAGGGCGTACTGACTTAGCGAATTATATTCGCGTGTGTATTTATGCCAACATGAATGATTAAGAAGCTAAAAAAATTCGTTTATCATGATTGCGGTAGAGTTTGCCACAAACGCAATTCGTTTGGACTAATCGATAAGGTAGTTGTCCCGACACCAATTCGGTCATCGCAACTAGATTAAGATAAAATTTCATATAAATCGAAAACAACATATAAAAAAAAATGAGAAACAATAATTGTATATCATAGTTTCATTGAAATTCCATTAGATTTTTTTACAATTCGTCATAAAAAAATTGTTTTTGAAACACAAGAAAACTATTGCGTTTGTTCGGGGAATCAAAAAATCTAAATTGCTTGTAAATTTCAATAATAGTTTTCCAGGATACTTTGATTTACACAAATTGTTTGCTATTTTTGTTATATGCAGTTTTCGATCCGCCATTGATTAGCTCTCGCGGATTCTATAATCATCATGATTATTTTTACTTTCGGTGTCAGTATTTCGCGTACATTATAAAACAATTTATATTATTCATGTGGTGTTCATGTTTGCAAAATAACCACAAATCATTTTGTAATTTTTTCAAATAGTGAATCTACCCTCTCCTCATACAACACCCTCTTCATTTTGTATTAGGAATATTCCAACAACATATTAAACATTTTAGGCAGTAAGTTTGCAATCACAACAACCGATTAAGAGTTAATGAAACTGATACGATTATAATATTTAGTTGTAGCAACGGAATTCCAAAATAAATAATTCCACTTTGATATTTTGGTGCAACGATAGAATGATATGATTACATTGAACTACAATATTGTTCTCGCAACAGCATTAGTCAGTTACTTTTGTTCGCAGTTGTCACAAAAGCTTCATTTAATTGGTGTAACAAAATTACGTTTGTGGCAACTGAAACGAGGTTGATACTTTAAAAACTATTAGGCTCATTCGGTTCTGACAACGAATATCTAGGAAATTAGCATCAACGGAGTTGAAGATTTGGAAACGAAGTTGTTGCAACTATCTGTGCATTAGTGGCTACCGTAGTTTGTTTGTACCAATCTCATGTCAGTTGGTGCTATCGAAATTATGTTTTAGCAACTACAATTCGTTCATCGCAATGGAAAGTATTTTCTCGCGACCTCATGCCAACGAATCATTTCTCTCAGTGTAGCAAAACCTCTTTTCAAAAAAGGAACCTCAATACAAAAAAATTTCAAAATTTAAACTTTTTAAATTCTAAATTTCCAAAGCCTTAAACCTAATTTACTATAAGATCCGCATTTTACCCAAACTACAAAAAATGTTATTGTCGTCTACACGTAATATGGAATTACCTAAAAAAAAAAATTGAGTGCATATTTGTTCAAATTACAAAACAAGTCACACATTATGCCGATGATGACTCAAACTGCATTCGACGAAGAAGTTTCCATTGACTCTCTTCATACACACTTCATTAATCTCCTCTTAAATGATTTTTCGATTTTTATTTGAGGTCAGGGCCAAACTTTTTTTATTTATTTTCTTAATTCTAACTCGTAAGTACATTTTTGATTTCTTTCTCTTTGTATGCAACTATATCTCGTATGCTACATACATAGAGACGAAACGAAATCGAACGCGGCGCGCTAAGTATTGCTTCTTCCAAACTATCCACTAGGTTATGTACATTTTAATAAAATACACAATCGAATTTTTTTTTTTTTTGTTTATGTTTTAATAGTTTTTGTTTTGTCGACAGTCATACTTTAGATAGTGTACTGAATAGTTCGTTCGTTGTGTGTTTTGAATTAAAAAAAAAAAAAAAATCGAATTTTTTTTTTATCGTGAACATAAAAAGTGGTTCGTTAGTAATTAATTATACAAACAAAATAAAAAATTATTATCAGTGAGTTTGTTAATTATAATTAAAATATCGTTGGCGTAATTGAAATAAATAAAAATATTAATTTTTATTTTATTTTATTTATTTATTGAGATAAATAATAATTAATATAAGATACAGTGGCGTATTAATATACTTAGTGCACGTGATTTGTATTTTTAATTGCAAAATTAATAAAAATAAATCGACAAATAAGGATAAAACGAATAAAAATTAATTTTTATATAGATACATAGGTAAATAAATACATATACTAATTTATTTAATTATTTATTAAAATTATTCAAATTGTTAACTATGTATGTTGTAGATAATCCGTTGAATATAACTTATAATCCGCATATATAGTAAAAGGGCTTTGAACTATGTTCACCTGTTTGAACTTTTACTGTGTACATTTTTCAGATTTTATTTTATTTTAGAACAATTGTAATGTACTTTATACAATGTACATGATATCGTGACTCGATATTTTGAGATAATTAAACCTAAAATAACTTTAAAAAAAAAATGGAATGTAAAATTATGTTTGGGTTTTCTATGGTGCCAGAAATAAATTCAGTTATTTCGTTATTTGACCAAAGTTTCACACCAAATTTGGGTGTTCGAAATATTTTTCTCATTTCGTAACATTTTATTGGGAACAGTGCCAAATTCACTTTCAATTTGTCACGTTCACTTAATCGATAAATCGAAATTAAAATTTTTTTGATGCTGACCAATTTGGAAAATCATAGTTTATAACTATGACTAGCTGAGTTACCCGGCGTTGCACGGGAGGTATATAATTCAAATACCTTGATTGCTATGCAAGAATTCTCTCTTTACATCGCTGTATTTGAAAGCAGGAGTTGTATTTTCGAATATTTTGTAGAAAATGTCTGGATAACTCAGTAGTTCCGGAGACATAAGCTAGAAGAGGTTCAGGTGGATCATCCAGAGGAGGCAAATTCACTTTTCCATTTGAACAACACATTCCAGGCGATTCATTGTGAAACTTTAAAGCATGACAATACAAACAAATGTTTTCCATTTGCCCAATTGAAACATTGTAATCATAGTCTTTCTCGTAATTGAATGCTGCTAACTTTCAATCACCTCTAAAAGTTTCTATTAATCGTTCATATCGTAACCGATCGACTTCCAGCCGGGCCTCACGATGTTCAATGGTTTCAGTAGCTTTAGAAGAAGACATCCTGCTTCGAACATTTTCAAGCCGTGTTTCACGCTGTTCAGTTGTTTCATCAGCTCTTGAAGAAGACATCCTGCTTCGAACGTTTGCAAGTCGTGTTTCGCGCTGTTCAGTTGTTTCATTAGTTCTAGAAGAAGACGTACTGCTTCGATCATTTTCAAGTCGTGCTTCACGCTGTTCGCTTGATTCAACCACCCTTGCGGCTCTAATCTTCTTCGACTTTGCAGTTACCTGCCCACAGCCCAATTGATCTTTTTTTCGGTGGCATTTTTAAGCAAAAATGAAAGGTGTAGCTAATTAATCAGGAATGACTGGCATTCAAAACAGAAATTAGTATTAATTTATCAAAACGATTTTAATGTTCCCTTCGATATGTTTTACCGCGAACTGTGTTTGAAAATGTCTTTACGGAATTTTTTTTAAGCAAAACCAAATGTTATCTACAATCAAAAAGTAATCATAGATTAACACGTTTATAAACTGAAAACTTAAATCTAATAAGAATGTATATTCACTTGAAATAATATTTAATACCTGGAAAATAATCACCAACAATTATTTTATTGCAATATAGCTAACTAATCGAGATCAACGGCATCTGAAACACAAATTAATATTAATTTATTCAAAACGATTAAAACTACGTGCACTTCGATACGTTTTAGCGCGAACTGTGGTTGAAAATGACATTTCGAAAAACAAAAGAAGTTTTTTCAAACTAAGGCAATTTTACACGTACAATAATTTGAATCCAAGGATGTTTCTTGTAAAAGATGCTATTTTCAAATATAAAACGCTAAGTAGTACTTTTCAAAGTAAATCAGTTTATACGTACAATATTTTTTAGTAGATACTTTTCCTAGAATTGATTTTATGAAACGATCATTGATTATTTAAGTAATAAACTAAATAAAGTAATAAACTATATGCGTTTAGTATGAAACTACTATTTTCATTAAAAGCCGCCGGTCGCAATAGTGGATTGAAATAGAATGTTAATTATTTCTGAAGTTATGTGGAAATTAGAACTCGCTGACTATGGTACATTTCAAAACAGGATATGATAAATAGGATATCACTAAACAGTACATGTCAAACCAGTAAAAATGGATTATTAGTATGGATAATATAAGTGTTCAGAGATTTGTCTTCAGTTAAAGTGATGAAAGATTGTCTTAAATTTAAATTAATAAAATTAATTTGAATAATTAAATCAATTATAGTACAGGTATGATTTGTGTATAACAATCGCACGCTAGATATCCTTTTTGGTGTATAAATTTGCGGCTAAGGCGCTATTTCGGAACATTTAAATAATTGTATTTATACATGTAAAAATGAATTCTTGATCCAGGGCAGACTTTCGGATTGGAGCATGTCACTAATTTCATATAACCCCTTTCTTAAAGTCATTCCCGTCAAAAAAATCTTAAAAAAATTGAAATTTGAGAAAAAATTTGTACCACAGCCCCTAGACCCCGGGGTCCAGCCCCTTCAAAAGTATCGTGGGCTTGGTCCATTGAACATGCAACATATACATGGTAAAAATTTCATGGCGATCGGTAAAGCGGCTAAGGCGTTATTTCAAAACAATCAAATAATTGTATCTTTAAATGAATTTTTGATCCAGGGGCGGACCCCCCGAATTCGAACATGTCTCTTATTTCATATAACCCCTTTCCAAAACTCATTCTCGTAAAAAAATTTAAATTTTTGAAAAAATTTGTACCATGGCCCCTAGACCCCGGGGTCCAGCCCCTTTCACAATATCGTAAGATTGGTCCTGAACATGCAACATTTGCATGGTAAACATTTCATGGCGATCGGTTGAGCGACTGAGAAGTAATTTTGAAATAATCAAATATTAAAATTAATTTTTGATCCAGGGCTAGGCCCCTCGGATTCGAGCATGTCAGTAATTTCATATAACCAGCCCCATAAACTCATTTTCGTGAAAAAATTTAAAGAAAATTAAAATTTTCGAAAAAATTTGTACCGCAGCCCCTAGACCCCGGGGTCCAGCCCCTTCCAAAATATCGTAAGGTTGGTTCTGGATATGCAACTTGTACATGGTAAAAATTTCATGGCGATCGGTTGAGCGGCTGAGGCGCCCATTCGGAACAAACAAACAGGAATTCATTTTTATATATATAGATTATGAAATCTGATATATGTCAGTGTACTCCTAGTAATATAGTGAATTCGGTGGAATTAACTAAAAACAGAATCTGTACTACCATTGATTTCAAAATTTAAAGCTTTGTTCGACAACCCAATCGATTTTTAAAAAATTCACTACGGTTACAAAATACGTTGGTTTCACTCCCTAAGTGTGGAATGTATACTATAGGCTGGCCCACCTCACTCTTTGGGAGGCTATTGTCTTCAGCTTCCGCTATAATTTACCAAGTTCTTCGCTTCAGCTAACACCGTTCTTTCCAGATCATTGCTCGCCTTCCCAAATACCTTGCACATTCCATTCTAATGACATTCGGATTATGTTAGTTGGTGTTTTCCTCAATATGTGTCCGGCCCATTTCTAATCGCATTTTCTGAATATGGTCTCAATGCCTGAACAGAGGGAAGACACATTCCAGATCTTATGAAGCATATTGAATCAAATTCGTGCTTTGCTGATGCGCTGATTCATTTCTTTGCTACAAACACTAAATTGAGACCGAAGTTTAGGTTAGAGCTCCAATACTAAAATCGCTTCTTCGAGTCGAAGTGAATATCATGTAGTAAGTAAAAATCAAGCAAATTACAAATAATTCACTATCTTCACTATTGGTCCTTTCTTCGTGTAAAGCTTTCTGATAATGATAAGGCGGCTAGAGGCAGTTCCTCGTTTCCAGTGGTGGCTTCTGACCTATTTTATTATGCATGGAATAAATCGCTCGGTTTCAAGTATTTACTACTGTGCTGGTAGATTATCTCTCATATTTCGAGTTTCAGGCGTCTCGATTTCTGAATTTGGGTGGTCTTACAGTTTTGTTTTATAAATAAAGTTTCATTTTGTACAATAGAATTGTCTTAATAGGGACTATCGCATATATTGTCGACTTACATATACAGCGGGATTTTCAAGAGTTTATGTGATTTTTCTAGGCTTTCCAATATACTTGAGGATTGTTTGACCTTTAGATATTATTCGATATTTTATAGATTGTTCAGTATTCTTTAAGATTTCGATATTGTCCGAGTTAATTTGGTTTCAAATTATAAGAGATTTCCGAAAATCCAGATTTCGAGATTATTCGAGGTATTCTAGTTGAGAATATCTCGATTATTCTAGGACTGTAAGATTATTCGAACTTTTTGAAATTAGTCGAGCCTATTTGAGTTTCTCGCTTATATTCGAAATTTCGAAATTTTCAGTTATGGAGTGGTGTGATGATCAAGAATCAGTGATGTATCAATATATTTTGGAATTTTCCGGAGTTTTTAGTTTATTATTCGAGTTTAGCTTGGAATTGAGTTACAAGTAGGCATAGTAATCAAATAATTTGTTTCACAGAAAAGCGATTCCCGAAATTCAAGAATTTTGAATTTATATAGATTTCCAGATTAAAACAGCGTTCGAAGTTATTTGAATTATTGTCATTGTCTTATTTTTGAGATTATTTACCGTTTTGCAAAGACTGCATGGTATTTTTCAGATTATTCTATGATTTTAAGTGTATCCAAGTTTTTCTGGAATATTCTAAATTTTATGTAAATATCGAGATTATTCTAGAATTCTCATTATACATATATTCAGAAGATTACACAAGCTTCTCGAGATTACTCGTGTTACATGATATTTCTTGGAATTTGCAATGGGTTTGCATAATGTTGAGTTACATACAGATACAGTTAATAAATCGAACGAAATTTGGCTGCTTATGGTTTCGAGATTATTCGATACTTTCGAGATTATAGTTAAAGAATATTCGGCAACGTCAATCGCGTGAAGTTACAGATTATTCAAAATGAATAATTTTGAAATAATCTCGAAGAATGAACCTTCAGGTTATTTCAAATTTACAAGATTTATAATACTGAAAATTGTGCGAAGACAGTTACTAGTTTGTTAGTGTCAACTTGTTGAGTTATTGATTTAAGTTGAGTTGCATCATGATCTATAACAAGATCACTTCACAGTATTCATGGTTTTTATAGATATTGTACATTATTTACACACACAGACAAGTAACAGTCTCACATTATTCCCTCTAACTACTCTCTAATTAAGAATTTATTTAGTTTTCTTTAAATAATGTGACAGAGTAGTAAAACTGTGCTCTCAAGTGATATTTAATTTCGCACTTCTCCAAATTAAATTTGTACTTCAGAATATTATTTATGTAATCTGAGAAGGTCTACAAATTTGAGTCGGTATTTTATATTACATTGACGATCTTTTGTTTATTTTTTTTAATCTGGACTCTGTGGCGCAAGCTTTAGCGTTACTAATTCGCCCTTATTTATTAAATGCAGGTTGCAGTTGCTACAAAATGTACTGGCATATTGTCCTGAACGTGATTTAATGCACCGTATACATAGTTACGAGTTAAACCAAGATTCAAAAATTACACTTTAATTAAGTGACATAAGTGATTTAAGAAAAAGTTAAGTAGTTACTTAAACTGTGCATTAATATATTTTATGATATACACACCAAACCTTAATCTGTCTCGTTAATTAAATTCTAAAATAAATTCCGGTAAATGCATTTTTTAAACAAAGCTGTTATCTCTTATAATTCACCATTCTAAAAATATTTTTGTTTGTTTATGGTTTTGTCCCATTGATAATTTATCTCGACTTTATAAATTGCCAATGAATCATGTTGTAGAATTAAACGCGTGGTGGATACGTGGCTGACCGCAATTGCAACCAAATTTAGATGAGTTGCTACATTAAAGTTCATTGGAATGCTCCTACATTAAATTGCATAACTTTATTATAACCTTGAGCACAAATGAAATTTCGCTTGTAAATTGCGTCATTCCAACCTAATTTGATTAAATATTTTATTTCTTAGACTAGTTAGATATTTTTAAGTTAGCCTGACTAAAGAAATTTGAACCAAACTATTCTAATCAGATTTGCTCAAATTTGCTAGATTCATCGGTTACATATGTACATAGTAATACACCAACTTAATGGATTGTTTGAGAGGTCACAAAATGACGTTACATGATTTTGGTTCGTTACAAAATGACGTAGAGTTGTTATGGGGATATGAGTATGTTATCAGGTTGTACTCGGTATGTACCGTGTGACCGTTTTGTTGTTTGTTTAATTTTTTTTAAATTTCTCTATTCTAAAATGGTTGGTCTGACTGTGCCATCACAAGCGACATCAGACAAAAAAATCTGTAAAGGTAAATACAAGATGATGCCATACTCAGATCTTCGTCAACCATCACTATGAATGACCATCAAATGAATTTTGAAAAATACAGAAGAAACCGGTTGAAGCGGTCAGGGTTAACCAACTTTTACTTTCCTTAGTTAGCTGTTGTTAGGTTTTATGTTTAATCTACACTAATAAATGAAAATTTGTTGTGCCTATGCTTTTTATACGTTTCCAAATCTTTCAAATCCAATCAGATTCAAACTTTGCATAATGGTTCATACTCAAATGATTAGGTTTTCTTAGTATTTTGGAAGGGAAACTGAGTTTAGAAAAATGGTTCAATGAAATTAATCATATACTCGGATCCGAGGGTCGATCCCCTGAATCTAAGGGAGTTAAAATATTTGTTTACGACCTTTTGAGGAGACCACTGGAAAAACGATATACATAAGTTTAGTTTTTAAAAAAATGGGATTTTGGTGCATTCGTTGCTAGAATACAAATACGCATATTTTATTTACCCCGGACAACACCGAATACTTCGGTCTATACTTATAAAAATCTGAATATCTGTATCTATGCTCTTTATATGGAGTGGAGGGTCGTGGGTTGATCTAGGGGTATTTTAATATTCAGGTATACTGATCAGGCGGTATTCTATCCCATAGAATGTCTTAATGCATGGGAGCTAAATGGAATCCCTCTTCATATTCTTCTCAAAATTGGTGCAACAATAATGCTACTGCGGAATTTTCATCCACCTAAATTAAGCAATGGAACTCGTTTCGTTTGCCGCCCCGGTGGCACAGTTGTTAGCATGCTTGCTTTAAGCCCCGGAGGTCCCGAGTTCGATTCCCGGCGGGTGATGAAAAAATCACGGCTGGTTAATGTAGGATCAATGAATTAATCACTTATTATCCATTAAAATAATGATTACGAAACTTCAATACGAAGCGGCCAAATCCCTCCATGGGATGTAGCGCCAGCAAAAAAAAAAAAAAAAAACTCGTTGTTTACGACACGTTGTGCCAATTTGCTTGTGTCATGTAAGACAAACGAAAATTATATTCAAATTACAGTAGCGCCATTTAAGGTACATTACTAATATTAAATAATTAAATCTCTAAACAAATTTCAAATTGTATTTAAAGGCCACGCAAATGCCTCTCAAAGTGTCAACTAACTGCCTTTTGTAATTGGCAGCTCTCGTTTGGTCTAAAATTCTTACTAAAACTTCCCGATTCGTTCTAATGTATTTTGTGCTTATTGTATTCCTATATTTGAGGCATTATTCAGACATTAGTTCTTAGACTTATATATTTTGCTTTTCGAACCTCTAAACAGTATCGTACAATTTTTTTTTTTTTTTTTTTTTTCGCTGGCGCTACATCCCATGGAGGGATTTGGCCGCTTCATTATGAAGTTTCGTAATCAGTTTTTTTTAAACGGATAATGAATGATTAATTCATTGATCCTACCGTTAACCAGCCGTGATTTTTCATCACCCGCCGGGAATTGAACCCGGGACCTCCGGAGCTTAAAGCAAGCATGCTAACCACTGTGCCACCGGGGCGGCGATCGTACAATTGGCTTTTATTAATTTAATTGTGCCGACTGAACGCTAGCGCCGCCAATTTCCCTCTATAAGCGAACAAAATAAGAAAGTAAAGCTTAAACTGTGAAGTCTATCAGTTTCAAAATACATGAATCTTTCCTATCTTGTTACAAATCGATGTTAGGAAGCATCTAATAAATTTCGTAAGATGGGTCAGATTTAGTCGTCACCCCAAAAGTGACGAACAGACCATCAATATACACAAACAAAAAAATCGTCAAGTTTGGTAGATATCCCTTTGTGCATGTATCAGCACATTGTCTGTAAATATCTGTAAATTGGTGGTGGTCGCCCACGGGTTGTAAATGCGGTTCGGACTGGGACGATTGGTGAAACGGCAAAGAGTTCCTAATGCAAATATGTTTGAGGTCTAAAAGTGGCCACCAAACAAAATTTCTCCTTAAACTACCTCAGATAACTTCAATAAAGAAAGTCGAACAGTTGATTTCCTCTATAAGACTAACTATTTCATTGCTAAGATCTTAGATCAGGGTTTTCTTTGACTTCGTTCTAATCAGGATTGATTCACCAACATATCCAGCACTTGCCGGGACTTTTTGTTTTTTATGATCAATATTAGTTGACTATATGAGCCCATAATGTGACGCCTACATAATCAAGTTTCGTCTAAATAGTGAAAAAATCGTCTTTCGCTTAGTCATCAGTTTCAAACTGTTCTTGTCGGCATTTATAGCATTGCAACTTTCGACTTAAAACTATTATATAACTATGTACTTAAAATTTCGGTACTGGTATGTCTGTTCAAAGGATGTTTTCAAATCGAAAGAACTTAAAAAAGCGAAGAAATTGGCCCAGTAATGCAGGTCCAAATTTCCAAAGACACACGTTCAAACCCGAAGTCTGCGAAGTCTATACTAGCTAAAAGTAATTTTGACATCACTTTTGCTCACTTTACATTCTCGGCGAGAATCATAATACCAACATTTGAATCTGGTGACTTGAAGTCGCCAAGTGATTCTTCTCAGGTGAGAACTATAATAGGAGCATTAAAGAGGCTAAGAAAATTTCAATGGCCAGTTGTATGAACGGTACTAAATGTTTAAAAATTTCGATTTTTAATCGACAAATTCATTTTATAAAGAGTGAGTAGGAAAATAAATTTTTAAACAAGCTTTTAATTGTAATTATCTTGAAGATTCATATTCAATTAATTATTAAAACAATATCATTTAGTTTTTCGCTTCTCTCGTTCGCTCAGGCCGTAGACTATTAAACTATCAGGTAAATAAGTAAAACTAGGACCTTTCAATTTGCAGAAACGAGTTATGAAGTTTATATTTCAGGTGTCACCAAGAAGACCGACTACCGAAATATTTTCTGAATTCCTAAGCCTGTCCATTATAGTAGATAAGGAACTGTTAGTTTTGACTTTCAAAGTAGTATTTAATGTAATAAGGCATAATCTTGAAATAGTTCGAAAAGCCGACATTCATCATTATGACACTAAGCGTAAATCAGATATCTATACTTTAACGTTTATTACAAATGCATCTGATAGTAATGATGAATACATTGTACCATGTGATCAAATTTGACCCGGACTGGTAAAAAGAACAACATTTTTATGTATTTTAATCCATACACATCTTAAAAGCCTCGGCCGCAATGGCCTTTAGTTCCTTCAGCGAATTTCTTTTTATGGCTTCAATCGACTCATGGCGCGTTCCCCGGACCGGATATTTGAATTTCGGAAACAGGGAAAAATCACAGGAAACCAAATATGGCGAATACGGTGGCTGAGCGATGATTTTTGTTTCATGTTTGTTAAAAAATTCAGTCACAATCAGGCTGGAATGTGACGGCGCATTATCGTGGTGAAAATCCATGAATTGTTTGCCCACTAATCCGGCCGTTTACGATGAATTACTTCACATAGATGCCTCAAAATGGCTAAGTAGTAAGCTTTATTGACCGTTTGACCCTCTGGAACGAATTCATGGTGAACCACACCACGGTAATCGAAGAAAACTATGTGCATTACTTTGATTTTCGACCGACTTTGACGTGGTTTTTTCGGTTTTGGCTCATTTTTAGATTGTTGGGCAGTTTTGACGTCATATTCATAAATCCACGTCTCGTCACCAGTAATAATTCGTATGATGAATGTAGGGTCATCAGCTACGTTGGCAAGCATCTCTATTGCGACTTCTACTCGACGTTTTTTTTGCAAAAAGATCAGGCCACTCAAAGAGTTGCGTTCTCGATAGAGTAGACTCCCCAAAACACGTCTGCAACATTTTCAATGATTCCTTAGCCGTAATTCCATTGGAAACACAAAATGTCAAGCAAACTCGTTGTTAAATTTTTTTTTCCATAGTAAAAACCGCCAGAGAAACTTTTCGCCTCATAAACAACTGGCTAACAAACTCACACTAATCGACGTATTCTGCTCAAAAGTCACACGAATGTCAAAGAAGGTTGTACCAACCTAGAAAATTTTATTGATTCGGTTTACGCGCAGAATTTACATTGTTTGATTTAATAAAGTAATTTATAACTTGATGTAACTTGATAACTTGGATGAAATATTAAATATTTCAATTAATTTTAATTGCACCTGTGTTATAGTTCTACGAACAAAATTAAAAAATTAAAATTAACTAAAATTATCGAAAAACCTTCAAAAACCATCAGTCATCTCGGAAGTATCGAATAATCTCGAAACCAAGCTAACTGTCATTGAAATTCGCAATGCAGATCAATTCAAAATTCAATCTCAACTTAACGCTAAACAAATCCTAGAAAATTTAAAAACAAAACTTTCGATAAATCACTAATTCTGTAACAAGATGCAATTAAATCCATTGAAAATATCGAGAAACACGGAAAATTTCGAAAAATAAACTCAAAATTCCATATACTAATCCCGTAAAATATCATGCAGTCTTCAAAAAAACTCGAATAATCTTGAAAATATGAAAATGACGATAATTCGAAATCGAGATGTCAAGCTAACCATGGCTGAATTACGTAACGAAAATACAAGCTACAATTTATTTAAATTACTGAGTTTATTGTAATTCTTAAAAGTATTTTAATTACTGCCTCTATCTGGTTGAGGGGCACTCACATGACCTGAAACATATAAAAACCGTCTTTGAGTGTTGCACCAAGCAGAGTGTTGTTTAAGCTTAAAAACCTTCAGAAAATCACATAAAATTTTGAAAATCATGTACCTGAGTGTTATGTAATTTTCAAACAGGATTTGTCGTTTACCAATCTGTTAAATGCACAGTATAATGAACTATATAAGGAAAAACTTTAACTAAATAAATAAATTTTTCCGGCCCCTTTGTGTTGGTAGTTTGCTTGTCTAATTGTTCCTGCGGTTTATTAAACTCATCATACTAAAATTACTTCACTATTCACTTATCGGATGAATATGAATCACTGTAAATTAATGTGTAGTTGACCTTGACACACTCTAACCACAAAAATATAAAATTCTTAATATGTAGTAGGATTCTAATAGCTCCCACTAAATACTAAAAACAAAATGATTCATTTAATAATAAGGCTATTTCGCATATAATCGAAAATAAAATTATTTCTGACACAAAGACTATTTGCCGTAGAAAATTTGAAATTCAAAATAAACTTGCCTCTTAAAATTGTATTTGCCTTCGATTTTCTTTTATGACGCAAAGGCTGCTTGTCGTAGAATATTCATTTAATATTCAAGTGAATATAAACAGATGTTAATGAAGCATTGTGTTCAATTTTAATGGGCATACCACTCACTTTAACTATAAATTGATTGATTTTTATTTTTTTTTTGTAATTTCTCGACTCCAAACTTGTCCAAACCACTCTATTCAATAGAATTGTGTAGTATTTCAATAAAACTTGAGTCAATGTTTAATAGAGTTACATAAAAAGTTAAAAACTATGATAGATTTATAACCAAATATATATAAATACAATGTAACAACTATTTTTGTGTATGTTGGTTAAAACCTTCCATATCATTGTATTGATGGGGAGTAATTTCTATTTGATATTGACATGTGCGTGTGCATAGACATGTATCACCGACCAAAAGTAACAATTTGTTTTTAATTTATGTGAGAATTGTACACAATGTTCGGATATTTTAACCGTTTTCGAAATAGTATACAATTAAAAGTAGTTGTAGTTTTAATTTAATTAGAGACTCATTAGAAAATTTCCGATTTTTACTAAGCGCTTATTTATATAATTAGAGCACCATAAATTAATTAAAAACCAAGTATTTAGTGTAATTAAAGAAATTGGGTCACATCCAATGGCGGACACTCATTTTTGTCCTAATCATAATTTATCAATATCACCCGTTTGTATAGTGGCTAGAATCGGAAATTCATTTTGACAATATATAGTGTATAAATAAGATGCAAATTAGGTTAAATTCGTATATCTACGTGTTCGTCGACTATGTATTACAAAAGTCAATGTTACTGACCTTACCAAACATAAAAAAATAAAAATACGCAAAAATACGTAAAAAACAACAAAAAAAATCGCAAAATTGGAAAGAAAACGAAATGGACACTAACAGTATTCGCGCCGCGCGTGAGGGTGAACGTTCTTTTGTTGTCTAATTTTAAAGAATTTTGGTTTACATTCCCAAAACTATAATACTAAACGTAAGCAATTTTCAGTTTCGATGACATATGACTAATTTGTTCCAAGGTTTACGTGCTTAAATTAATCGAAAGTGTGCGGTTAAATTTGATATTTGGGGCAAAAATTGTTGGATTTGTGTATTGTTGTCGTCATTTTTTGTTTTTTTTAAATAATTTAATGAATGTGGAAGTAATATATAATACAATATATAATTGGTCAAGGTTTTTTTATGGTACTTCTTGCATATAGCATCTTGAAACGGCCCCTTGTGTTGCAGATTGATGCAGATGTTTGTTAGCTGACCTTTTCTCCAGACGTAACTGCTTTTTTTAACCGCAAGATATCACTCCCAATTAGAACATTTCTACCTGAATTTTGAAAAAATTAATTTCACGAAAGAATTGGAATCAGCATGAAAATTCTCAATCTACTGCACTTCAATTTCACAGCAAGTTCCAGTTATTGTAATAAATCCACATTTTTACTTCACCTACTAGGGTTACTTACCGCTCGATTATGTATCTCTCGTTTTTCTCATTTTTTAAATCTCGAAACTCGTATAATGCTTACATAATCGACCACCAGGCGCCCGAATTTTTGGATTCGGTCTAGCTTTATATTTTTGTGAAATAATGTTTAAAATGCAATTGATGGTATTGCCTGCATTCGCGATTTGTTTGGTGGGTATTATCTTGCAAGTCATTCATCAATTGATCGAGTAGTACCATATTATTCGTTTTGCGAATCGCGATTTACTAGATTATCGAGCATTTCCTTTAAAAATGTTACGTATATAGAGACTATGCGAGATTTTCCGAATTTAGTTTGGATTGATGTAGGTTTGAGTTAGGTAAGATCTTTCAGTTAATTTTTCGAGAATATTTTTTTCGTTTGGGGTGCTTCAAATTGAATTTTTTCAAGGATTGTAGGTTTATTTGAGATTTTCGGGGAAAACTTGAGGAAATCGTGATTATTCTAAGATGCTTTCTGGTTATTCGAGTCTATACGAGATTCTCGATATTACCACAGAGAATTATGCTCTATGATGTTACGTAGTAGTTGCGTGATGTAGCAGAATTAGTGACATATCGATATTTTATGGAATATTTAAGCTTATTTGAGATTTGTTTGGTATTGAATATTGTTTAATAAAAATTGTTCAAAATTTTATTGGAGTTAAATTAAGTGTATAGTACTAACTTTCATGATGAGATTTTGAGAATTTTGGATTAACCTAGATTTCTGGAATTGAATAGTCTTGATTGAAGTTATTTAAAGTTTGAATTTGCGATTTTCCCAGTATTATTTCAAGTATTGTAGGATGATTCTGAGTTGCGGTGCAGTATGATCAAAAGTACCGGGAATTTGAACCAATCCGGTTATTTTTTTTTCTTAAGTTGTTAGACCCTTAACTGATATCTGTGTTAAGTTTGAGCGCGATCGAATCATTAGTGTTTGTTTGGCAGCTGTTTACAACAGACAAGTTCTTGCGTTTTGTCGCATTTTATCATGAATAATTTTGTTGAGCAAAGAGTTTGCTGAATCGCTGAAAATGTTGCTGAAAGCTTTTGGGAAGTCTGCTTTGGATCCGAGCCGAAACCGAAAAAACCACGCCAAAGTCAATCGAAAATCAAAGTCAATCTCACTGTTTTCTTTGATTACCGAGGTGTTGTCCATTATGACTACGAGTACTTGCCACCCGGTCAAACGGTCAACAAAGAGTATTATCTTGCTGTTTTGACGCGTTTGAGGGATACTGTGTACCGTAAACGGCCGGATTTGTAGGCAGTTGGTTTTATACCACGATAATGCGCCGTCACACAAAACACGGATTGTAATGGATTATTTGGCCAAACACAGCGTAAATATCCTCGATCAGCCACCGTATTCACCCGATTTGGCACCCGGCGAATTTTTTTTGTTCTCTCGGCTTAAATTACCATTTCGTGCAAAAAGATTTGAGTCTGTGGAAGCCATAAAACAAAATGCGACGAAGGAGCTGAAGAAACATCTCTGCTCGGCCTAACAAAAGTGCATGGATGATTGGATGAATCGTTGGCACATGTGTATTGCTTCAGGTGGATGTTATTTTGAAGGAGACAAAATAAATTTGCCAGAAAATTAACACAAACTTATTTTATTTACAAATTCCCGGTACTTTTTGATCATACTGTATGTGATAAGATAACAAGCCATAATGGCATTAGTTTAAAATTCGCAATTTTTAGGAAAACATTTTTTTTGAAATTAAGAGTAAATTTTTGAGCTTTCCGTGACAACGATATTCATATTGGGGCGAACGTGCGGTTCCCCGATTTCATACTTGAAGCGGTCAACAACTTCGATGTCCGATTCGTTTGTAATTTTAACAATATCGGTATTCGGCATTAACCAACTTGTAAGTGTAAAATTTTCACTTTAGTTACTTTGTCTTCATCATGAAGATTCATCGATATTGATTGCCCCTTGCTTATATACTTTTGACTAATTCCAGCTGAACTTTTCGCTCATTTTTTTACTTCAATCATCATGTGCTTATTTTGGGATTCACTCAAATAGCGTGATATTCAGCGAACATAAGCTTGCTGACGGCAGGATGGTCATGCACGATTAGTTTCCTGGATGCGGGTCATGGGCATGCCTTGGGATGACTCATTAAGCTAAAAGTTTACTCAAGTTTCTTGTTTTTTGATGATCTATCATCTATTCCAACTAAGTAAGTTCGGAACCGAGTTTTTATTGTTCTGGCTTTGTATTTGATTCCCGAATATTTTTTGCTCCAGTTTTCTGTTCTGGTTTTGGAAAATATTTCTCGTTCCGGTTTAACTGGTTAGAAATAAAAGGTCAACTAATAGTTAACTTCAATCCTGACAGATTGTTTCATTGCTCCACCTGTGTTGCTTGCTGGTACAGTTAAAATAATATGTGCAAGATAAATTATGGCTTGAACGCTCATTTTATCCCAATATTAGAAAATATCGGTAGAATTTTCTCTATTCGGATTGTACCTATTTATCATTTAGGTCAACATTATTATTATACAAAGCTTTGTACCCTTCCTCCTGTCTCATCAGGTTGCTGTGCTTATTGATAACGTAAAAAAATGAAACAGAACGAAAACCTTTATCATTCCGGTTATGATTTCGGTTGCAATTCGGATTAAAAATCCAAAATTATTTCGGTTAGTTCCTGTTCGAAGTTCTGCTGCAAACTGGTAAGCATGTCGTCAAACTTTCAAAGAGCCCAAATCAATTGGGCGCCAATAAAGTGATATTTGTCAAATGGAAGACACTCTTGCATTAAAGTAACCACAAGGAACCGTTCCCGAGGAAGAAACAAATGGATATTATAACTTTCGAACCTACTGAACTTCATTTTTAGTTATTTCTTTTGATCAGACCAATCATTTCCAATTACATTAAAATCTTGACTTTATGAGAGCCAGGCCTATTCAAAAATGGTTGGCAAGTTTTTGGCGATATGGATTCGTGCGTTTTCTTGTTTCAGTAACTGATTGCCTCCAATGAGATTATCACCACAAAACGAACACATTTACTAAATGTGTCGGTTTGTACAACAAAATGTAGCCCCATCATTACTTTAGCTTTCCACAAACGAGCGGAAAAGTATTTTTATCAACCCATTAAACTTTCCTCCAGTATACTCCACAAATGTTGATATACATTCAGTTGTTTTAACTTCTGTCCGCGACAGAAAATGAGGATTGAGTTGTGCTTTGAGTTTGGGGTTGTGTTGAGGGTTGAGTTGGGAGGTCGATTGTTAGGTTGAGTTTGAGTTAAGTTGAGGTTTGGTTAGGATTGAGTGAGCAGTTCAGCTAAGTATGTAGTTTTCAAACCATATCGATTTGTGAGTTGAGTTGTTCAGTTCAGTTGTTTTAACTTCTGTCCGCGACAGAAAATGAGGATTGAGTTGTGCTTTGAGTTTGGGGTTGTGTTGAGGGTTGAGTTGGGAGGTCGATTGTTAGGTTGAGTTTGAGTTAAGTTGAGGTTTGGTTAGGATTGAGTGAGCAGTTCAGCTAAGTATGTAGTTTTCAAACCATATCGATTTGTGAGTTGAGTTGTTCAGTTCAGTTGTTTTAACTTCTGTCCGCGACAGAAAATGAGGATTGAGTTGTGCTTTGAGTTTGGGGTTGTGTTGAGGGTTGAGTTGGGAGGTCGATTGTTAGGTTGAGTTTGAGTTAAGTTGAGGTTTGGTTAGGATTGAGTGAGCAGTTCAGCTAAGTATGTAGTTTTCAAACCATATCGATTTGTGAGTTGAGTTGGGGGTTGAATTTACGGTTATGTTAAGGGCTGAGTTCGGGTTGGGTTAAGGTTGAGTTGGGGTTGGGTTGGGGTTGAGTCAGGATGGAGTTGAGGTTGGGTGATCGGTGCAGTCAGAAATTTATTTGGAATTGTATTAAGGGTTGAGTTGGTAGTTGATTTAAGTTCATGCATACGTAATTTTTCGGAATGTGTTGATTTGAAGATTGAGTTGAGCTTTGAGTTTATGATTAAGTTGAGAATCGAGTTATAAAAAAATATACTCAAGAGCCTTTTCCTTAACCACTGATAAAGTCGGCTAAAGTCGGGTAAATCCGGCTACCATGGATATGTTGTCTGGAAATTAATGTAAGTGGTAAAATAATAAAGGAAACACATATTCAGTACTTACGCCCTGAGTCTACTTTACTAATTAATATTCTTTGAGTAAATGTTTAGAATATGGAAGAAAACGAGCAACTGAGGGCAACCTGCCAAATTTTTTCAACTGAGCTAAAAATGAAACCGCATTTAGTGTCGTATCTTGTAATAGAACCTACTTTTTGCAAATATTGTATTATGGGTGGCGAAAATATTGAAATATTCGTTATACTTAACGGTACAAAAATCCAACGGAAAGGTTTGGTTGTGCTTGGCTGCTTTAGGGTTAATTACGAGACGATATCCTGAGTAGTTTGTAAAACACTAATTTCATTTTTTCCATAGATTTGAAAGATCCATTTTGTCAGATTCCACTCGACGATGATGCTAAACCTAAAAGTTTAAAAATGAGTTTACAATCATGATCTTCGGTTTATGTAACGCTCCTCAAAGTCAGTGTCGACTTACGCATCGTGGCATTCCACTTGAGTTCTATGATAGAATTTTTGTTTATTTAGACGATCTTCTAATTACGTCGGGCGGCTTTGAGTAGCATTTACCGTTGTTACAATTAATCGCCGACAAGCTGTAATCCGCCAACCATCAACGTGGAAAAAGTCGATTCATCTTAAATATCTTGGCCACATCATCGGTGTGGGACGTATTGGAATGGATTCATATCCAGTTCTTAAAGCCATAAAATAGTCACTTCCCCAAAAAAAAAAATCCCAATTTTTCCAGTTATGGCTGGCGTTCCCAAAATACCGATCTTTTTATTTGGAAATTGGTTATGCCATTAAGCCTCACAGAGTCACTAGTAAAACATGCTCATTTACCAGCTTTTCTGCACAAAAGGGAATTTTTGAGACACTAAAACGGCTCCAAATACATTTTTATTGGAATGGAATGGCAAGAGACGTAAAAGAGTTCATAAACCAATATCAGGTGAGTAAAATGACGAAACCGGTTAACTACTATTTGTAGACTAATATGAGGAACCGAGTACAAGTCAAGCATCTGGATTTTTTGCTGTACCACAGTCAGTATTCACGGACAATGGAAAACAATTCCAGTCAAACCTCTTTGCAAATATGTTGGCTAAAGACCCGTAGAGAAACGCGTTCGAGCGCATCAACCGGTCAGTGTTAGCGGCAATTCGAGCGTATATTTTGGACAATCACGTTAATTGGAATGTGCATTTAGCGGAAGCAATACTTCAGAAGTGGTGTATACTAGTACAGGGTATCGAAATACCTTGTATTCAAGCAACATTATATGAACCACAGTTCTAATTACTCCTTAGGTGAATTACAGGTGATCGGCAACTAATCGGACCAGCTTACAACTCATGCAGTTTTCGGACCGTGCTGACATAAGGATTGAGTTGAGCGAAGAATTGAGGGTTGCTTTGGGAGCTGAGTTGGAGTTTAGTTTAGGGTTACTTTGCGTATTTATTTGGGATAAGTTGACGGTTGAGTTGAAAGTTACTTGCGTTAATTTGAATTGAATTCGTGTATGCATGCAGTTTCCGACCGTGGTGATATAGGGATTGAGTTGACCATAGTGTTTGTTGTTCAATTGAGGGCTTAGTTGGTAATTGAGTTTGGGGTTCGTTTGGGATTTACTGGGGGTATTTATTGGAGGATTGAGTTCGGCGTTGAGTTTGGGTTTCAGGTCAACCCTCAAACGCCTCGTTGTGGCCGAGAGGAGTGTTAAATTGGGGTTAAGCGAGAGGCTCAGTTGACGATTTATTGGAGGAGTTGATTTTGGATTGGACCAGCAGCGTCTGTTGTACGCTGATATGCCCGAAACTGGAATTCGACTCGTCATACGAATTTATTTGTAATTAATTGTGTTCGACGTTCTGCTTTCTTTCGTTCCGTTCCGAATCTAAAGGATTTTAAATATTTTGTTTTGTAAATATTTCGATATTTTCGAATATAGCCCAAATTTTGGATTTTTATTCAGTTTTTCGGTATCTTACAGCTCTTCATTTCTATGTTTGTACTTTCATTTTCTAGATCAGTCCATATGTCAAGTCCGTATCCTTGATGAGTGACCCATCACCCATAATTTGCATAACACCTCACTATACGCATTATGCTTCCAATAAAATATCAAACTGATCTTCTTACACAACCTAACGAAATGAATCAATAAATTGTCAAATTAGGAATTTCCCGCCCTTTGTCATTCGGTCATTAATTGAGAAAATTTGTTGACAAAAAAAAACCTGTCTAATAAACAAAATACCTGAATGTAAACGCACAACAAAAAACCATACATCAAAAGTTCCGGTTGATTCATCCAAATGAGAGTGAATTTTAACACCTTAAACATCAGCGTTTTTTTTTATAAATCAAATACGACCGTCATAAGGTTAAAAAAGAAATGTTTTCATGTATTTCTCATGTTCGCGGCATGCACATACAACATAATTTTGTTGTTTAATGCGTAATGTTAATAATAACCATGATCTTTCACATTACATAATCGTAAACGTAATTACCGTGCGATTACATATAAATGCACGGATTGTACACCATATGGTTGTAATTACCTCGTTATTATGCGTGATTAGAAAATATGTGACAAATTTTGTATGTTCAATTGTCTTATGGGTGATGAAAAAATTCGCATTTTTTGCATAAACACGATTCTGCTGAATATACATATGTGAGATGAATATTGATTGGACAATGGGCAGATATCTAGGTGGTCGAGTAATTATTAAATCGTGCGCTCTAGAAAGTATAAAAGTTGGTTTTACATTTTTTGTTGCAAATAATTCAAATAAATTTTAACATCTCATATTACAAGGTTGTTAAAAATATTTTTTGAATTTTGTTTGTTTTGTTTATGTACAGCAAAATTTGATTGATTTATGCTCAACCAGTCCAACTATAAACACGTTCTTGCAAAAAAAAAAAAAAAAAATCGAAAAACATACAACTGTAGAGTTAATCAAAATGTTTAAATGAATGACGTTTCCTGTCTTACCTTTTCCTTTATATATATGCATATTGAATAGCCCGACCGACCGCAAATGAACTTCAAAATCGTAAATTTAAAGAAATATAGTTGCGCTAATCTCAGACGTCTCTCTTATGTCTAACTCTAATCGCCGTGGCAAAAAAATTGAAAATAAGCAAAAAACAAAAAAAAACTAATTACAAATATGACATTAATAAATCTTGTAAGACGTTTATGTGATTCAATAATCATAAAAGATGTATTGTATACATTACCAGAGGGGCAAGTGAGACTCGCGTCTTTAGAAAGTATTTACTTAGAATTAAATTTGTCGCTAGTTTTAAGTCAGTGGAGCTTTGTATTTTTATTTTTTAATTATTTAAGCTTTAATTGAATATCACACACACATACATACGTATACCGACGCTCGACGGCAAAAAATTAAATGATTTCCAAATTTTGCTAAACTAAACGCGCGTCTATTCATAGTATATTGTATCAAGTGATGGGGATTACCTTATATGAAAAAATAAGGTTATATAGACAGACTTGAATTATTTTGGGTTTGAATAGCTTTTGTTGTTGTTTGATTAAAAGATATTTCACGAAAATTAATTTCGAAATTTTAAGTTTTATTGAAAATTTGACGGTAATTACATTGGTACAACATGGTTGAATTTATGTGGCTTAAGCGACGTCAAATTTAATAAAGTAGATCCAGGGCATAGACAAAAACTACTCCTTTATACATAATCCGGATATATCCTGTAGGCTCATGCTGATTATAGTCTCGTCTTCTCTTCTTTCATTTTCGTGACCTTGATAAAATCTCGGTGAAATTCCTAAGCCAAATTGTTTTGAAATTTTACTTCTCAACTTCAAAATTCCAATGTTTAACTCAGGTAAGATTTCGGGCAACTATGACAATTTTTGTTCGTAAATGGAATTGAATATACAAAATGCAGTCAAAGAAGGTCATCCTCTTGTATTTGGTGAAAATGTCAAGGTTTTCTGTAAACTCTGCATAGAAAATCAAGATTTAAATCCAAAAAATATAAAGGGCTGAAAGCTCAGGAGATGATCAAAACTTCGGTCCGGAAAATTATGTGCAAACATGAATCAAGTTAATCTAACCTCAAATTCAACTTCCAAAACAATTCCTAACTGAACCGTTTAATCCATCGTTCAATCCAAATTCAACCTCCAACTCAATCTCAACTCAATCTCCGTTTCAAACTCCAACCCTATACTCAATCATCAATTCAACCACTACTTAATCTCAACTCAACCCACAATTTAACTCCATACTCAACCCACAACTTAACGCTCAACTCAATCCCTAAATCAAAATATGTAGTTCGAAAAGTGATTGCATATATGAACTCAAATTAATCTTAACGCCTAACTCAACCCGCACCCAACCCCAACTCAAATCCAAACTCAACGCCCAACTCAATTCTCAAGCCAGCATATATAAAAAATTGGCCATCGTAGATCAAGTATCTTACGTTACCAACGTTAATAACATCCAGCCAAAAATGAGCAATAATTTTTGTTTCGTTCAAAAACACTTTTCTCAATTGATTTGAACGTTTCTGAGCCAGAAAAAGCAAAACAAAAAATTATTGCGTCTGTCGTCTGTTAGGATTTGCCTGAATGACTGTTTGATGTCTGTACGCACGGTATCTCAAGAATGGCTTGTCCGATTTGGATTTTGTTCCACTAATCTGTTTCTATGGTAAAGGCGGATAATTAAAAATCTTTTAAGACCAGAATGTCATGTTTCAAAACCACGTGGTTGCTAACACGTGGTATTGACACGTGATTTTCGATCCACGTTGACCAATTTGCTGATTTGTGACTTGAGTAGGGATTAAGTTAAATTCTGAATTGGGGTTGAGTTGTGGTTGTGTTAGGGTAGAGTTGGAGATTTCTGTAAGTTTACTTCAAGTACGCATGCTTTCGAACATTGTTGATTTAGGGATTGAGTTGAGCGTTTAGTTAGGGAATAAGTTAATAGTTCAAGGTTGACTTGGGGTTAAGTAGGAGTTAAATTGAAGTTAACTTAAGGTTGAATTGGTGACTGAGGTGTGATTTGGGCTGGAGTTGATTTGGTGATTGTGTTGGGATCGAGTACAAGGTTGAGTTGGATATTGAGTTTAGATTGATTAAGCTATTAAGTTCTGAAGTTCTGATCACCCCGTGCGGTTTAATTTAAGCCCTTTAAATTTTTTAAAATTTAATTTGGATACATGGTATTTTGGACTATATCGAGCCTATTGCCGTTCATGAATTTTTGGGGCATGAAACTTGCCCTGCTCATTTAAATGGTAAAGATTTAATTTCGGGAACACGAGGTAGCGGAACTACTGCGAGCCTCTAATCATGCAATTTTGTAATTTGTGGATATGATGGATTTTCTATATGAGTGAATGGTATTGTTTTGCTCAAACGATCCAATTACACCAACAACAGACTTCGCTTAATAGCTTGCTGTTTTGCTAGCATACGATTACCACATATGATTCCCATCGTATACATAGGTACATACATACATTTTATTTAGAAACAAAAGTCATTAGCGTTTTGCAGAGTAGCCCTTAACTTCATTCAAATTGGCTTTAATCTGCGCTGCCAAAAACTTAACGGCCTTTAATTTGTCTTTTCTTACATTTCTCTTCATAAGCCTGAGTTTTGAAACTAATTTAATGTACAGTCATATCAGTGGCGTAACTACAAATTTTGGGCCCCCCCGCAAAATTTAATGTGGGCCCATAGATTACCCTCCCTCCACCTTACATACCTTTCCCTTCGAATTAATAAAAAATGTCGATCGTTCTACTATTGCCACCGTTACGGGTAACGTAAGAAACAATAATGAACATGCTAATAACCTGAGAAACACTTAAAGCTGCTTTAGGAAATGTTATTATTAGAACATCAGCGAATTCATGTATTGATGATATCGTCAAAATTTCCTCCTTAAGCATTGACTTTAGCATCACCATTTATAGCGGAAACCCTTCCGATAGGTCGTCTTTATATTTTTCTTGTATCTTTCGTGCAGACTTTATGAGATCATCGTTATTCATTTCCATAAATTTATCTAGCTGCATACAACATTTTAAATCAAAATTTATTGTGATGGGTATGAAACAGTTCTTCATTATACAAGAGCAGAGACCACGGGGCCCACGTCGTGGGCCCCCATCGTTGCGGGCCCCCCCGCAGCGCGGGGTTTGCTTCCTTGTAGTTACGCCGCTGAGTCATATTGGATCAGATATTTGAATATTTTAATCGTCTAAATTATCCAATCTGTTGACAAAATCTCGGAATTTGCCCTAAAATATGTTTCCTAGTCATATGAATTTCCATGCACATTCTACAAAATATCTTGAGAATCTCATTTTGCATGGGCCTTTTCCAATCCGAAAATTGTATTCCTACTAATACTAACAGATCTAACCCTGGTTGGCTAAAAATAATTCCCAGTATAAATTGCACTGAGAATTATTTCTCGTTATACTTGGGATTGGTTAATTATGGAGCTGGCTCGAATTTGCGAATGTTGCAAAATATTTACTAAAACCTAACTCCAAATGTAAACAAACATTTTCGAAGGCCGTTCTAGGCTGGCCAGGAATATGCGAGGAGTGACAGATTTGCAATCTCACTGATATAAATTTGTACTGAACCATTTGTAGTACTGTTCTATGAGTTACTAAGATCAGACATCAAAATTTCAAAATCAAAACTTGAGAATTTTAGACTTTTAAATTTCTGCATCCATACTAATTTGCAATCATAATTCGTCATCATTTTGGACATAAAATCTTATTGAACTTCATCCTATAAACTACATCATTATTTTAGCCTTACTTACTCGTTTTGACGTCATTGGGAGCCCTAGCGTGACTAAATGCCACTTACTCCCCTTGAATACATACCGTAGGTTTTATTCAGGTGGCAGTCAATTTTCTTACAAAATATATGCCTTCATAGTACATAGGCGGAGAAGAATTTTGTTTGCATACAAAACTATCGAGAATCTCAATCATGTTTTGTTTCTAACGGTGAACTGAGACCCACCTACAGTGCAGTGTAAAATTGTCCTGTATTTATTTCTGTACTCGGATCTCATAGTTAAGGTATCCCTGATATTTAGTTGAACCCGGAGACGGTGTCGTTGGGCCGAGTCCCGACTCTGGTCGTCAATCATCAGAAAAAAAATTTTCTTTCGAAGAATCTGATATTTACATATGTGGGGTAAAATATTTCTCCAAAAGTGCTTTGGATCTGAAATATAGGGTTAATCCAAAATGGCGCTTTGGGACAATAAATACAAAAACAAAATTTCATGCTGTCATTGCTCTGGTATGACATTGTGCACATTTTCTACTGCTACTGATTTTGGTAATTAACTGGCGACCTGGGTTTAAAATCGGATTTTTTTTAGACTGCCTTGGCCGCAGGCCTAATGCCAGTGCCGGAGATCCAGGTATGGTACATAAAGCTCGGGCGATCTGTCTTCGAAACTCTAATTGGTCTAAGTAACCACCAAACGCCTTGCTAAGTACCCATGTATTGATTTTTGCTACATCAAACAACCAAAACTTAATCGGGGTATACCGTTTTTTGCCTCGAATTCCTATTCGATAATTAGGTATGTTGTTAGGTTCAACTTCGTGATCTAAATCAGGAAAATTATTTTTCAAAATTTCTTGAAATTGGATGACAATTGATTCTGCTTTCCCAAATGTAATATCGGTAACGAGATCGATTTTCCTTTATAAATATCAAAATTCACGCAATATCCAGACTGTGTTGCTAAAACCCAAGCCTCAAATCCGAATCTTATTGGATTACCTTTGATAAACATTTTACAGCAATATCTATCAAATATGGTTTTTTTAATTAGCTCAATGAAATATTAATGATTTTTAAATAGCTCATTAAATCGTCTTGGCGCAAATAAGTAACCCAATATTTAAAAAAAGTAGCTCAAATTTTAACTCTCTCCAAAAGTTGCTCAACTTTATATATTATAACACTCAATTTTTCAAATTTGTATACTCAATATATAACATTTTGAAAAATAATACAATTCCGATAATTAGCAAAAAGGCTTTAAGTAGCTCAATGTATTTAAAGTTTGTGTTAAATGACCCATTAAATCGGCTTAGCGTAAATAATAACTCAATATTTTAAAGAAAGTAGCTAAAATTTCAACTCAACATTTTAGAGAAAGTAGCCCAAACTTAACTCCCCCAAAACTAGCTCAAATTTAAAAAGTGTGGAGCTCAATATTTAACATTATGAAAAATAATAAATCGTCTTAATCCAAATAAATAAGTGAATATTTTAAAGAAACTAGTTCAAATTTATTTTTACCAAAATTAGCTCAAATATAAAAAATAATTCTAAATATTTGACATTTTGAAAAATATTTCAATTTCAATTTAAAAATTTGAAATTTACTTCATCATTAGTTTTAAATGGAAAGTAAACTTCATTTATGGTGCCCTGGACTTAATGTTGCTCAATTATGAAAAATGTGCAAATGGAAAAGTATTTTATCAAAATTGTCTGCTTAATAGTCCAGCTCCAATATAATCAATAAAATAGAAGAGTTGCAGTATTCCTCATTTATATATAAAACGGATATATTTCTAATAACAAAACGGATTTAGTGAATTTCGAGTTTGTCAACCTCGGTTTTAGGTCACCACGATTTTCTTGCATAGCGTACTTGCAATAAGTTTAAGTAAATCGGGCCTATTAGACCGCATACATATTTACATATTACATATTTTGATTGTACTGAGTAAAAAAAATTAGCTTAAATTTAAAAAGTTTTAGCTCAATACGTATTTAATAATTTGAAAAAATTCCGATTCCGAAAATTAGTAAATCATGTTTTTAAATGGCTCATAAAATCGTCCTAATACAAATTATGTAATTCCATATTTTAAAGAAAGTGGCTAAAATTTTGACACCTCCAAAATTAGCCCAAATTTATAAAGTGTTTAGCTCAATATTTAACATTTTGCAAAATAATACAATTCCGTAGCTCAAAAAGGGTTTAGCTTAATATTTTAAAATTACGAAAAATATTCCGAAAATGGGTCAAAATATTTCAAGTAGCTCTTTGTAATGCTGGTTTTTATAATGCTCATTAAATCGTTGTAGTGCAAATAAGAATTCCATATTTGACCCAAACTTAGTATTATTCAATATATCAATATATTGATTGAATGTGCAAGCTGAGATTTTAACAATGTTTCTTCTTAGGAAAGATTGTCCAATATCTGAAAAGTATTTTATTGAAATTAAAAGAAGAGCTGCAGTATAGAAGTGGTAATAGAAGAGTTCCGGTATTCCTTCTTTATATTTCTTTGAGAGAAGTATTAAGTGAACCTTGAAATCCAGTTCATCCTATTACAAATAAGTAGCTCAATATCTTAAAACAAATACCTCAAATTTTAAAACCCCATAATTAGCTCAATTTCTAAAAGTTTGAACCCAATATTTAGCATGTGGGAAAATATTACAATTCCGAAAATTGGTAAAAATATTATAAGTAGCTCAATTTAATTTTAATGTTTGTGTTAAATGGCTCATTAAATCATCTTAGCGCAAATAAATAATCCAATATTTTAAAGTATATAACTCAAATTTACACTCACACAAAATTACGTGAAATTTTACAAATTTGTAGCTCAATATTTAACATATTGAATAATATTACAATTCCGAAAATGGGTAAAAATATTTTGAGTGCGCATTGTAAAAAATAGTGGTTTTGAAAATTGCTCATTAACGCAAATAAGTAACTCAATATTTTAAAGAAAATAGCTCAAATTTAGTTTTCCACAATTCCAGCATTCGATAGAATACACCATAGAAATACGCATTTTTCATTATATCATTAGTTCTAACGGAAATTGAACTTATTAAGGCCTCCTAAACATAAATTTGTTCAATATATGAAGACTGAGCAAACAAAAGAAATTGACTTTCATTTTAAAAATGATTTTCCAATATCTATAAAGTATTTCATTTTAATTTTCTGCTGAATAGTCCAGTTAGTCGAAGAGTTGGAGTATTATTTCTTCGAGAGAAGAAAGTTTCATGCGCGGGTTTAAATTTAAATCCTAAGATTTTATATCACTGATTAAAGAATGTGTGATAATAAAAAAAAATATTCTTATGTTTGTTTACCGAAACTTGAGCTTCCGCAAATAAACATAAATGAAAACCAAGTCATATGGGCACGCGCCATTGGAGATAATAGGATTTTACATTAATTTATTTGTTGGTTATGAATCTTGCTTATGTGCATGTTTTAATATGTACAGACAAGATTATTCCAACACAATTAATGTAAATGTAATGTGAACTGTACCCGGATTTAGTCATGTAAATTGGTATTTATTAGAAGAAAAAAAAAAATCTTCAAATGTGGGGTACAGTTTTATACGCGAATTTGATGGATAAGATTATTTTGTGACGGGGATGACAAGCACCCGTTACACACTCGATCTAAGCCAATCACCTCATCCAAATGACAGAAAGAACCGCCCCTTTGTAATGTTGAGAACTTGAGCCTAATGCCTACAGCGAACCTTCCATATTATATTATCGTCCTTACTTTAATTGAATTGATTAGAAATTTAACATTTTGAAAAATATTACAATTCCGAAAATGGGTAACTCATAATTTAAAGGAAGCAGCTCAAATTTTAATTCCCCCAAAGTAAACTCATATTTAAAAGTTTTTTGCTCAATATTTAACATTTTGCAAAATGTTAATTCCGAATAAGTCTACAAATAAGTAGATCATTTTATTGTTATTTTTTTCTAATTGATCATTAAATAACAGTGCAAATAAGTAATCCAATAGTTTAAAGAAAAAACCTCAAATTTAAACTCCTTCCGAAATAAGCTCAAATTTACAAATTGTTAAGCTCAAACTTACAATTTATTAAGCAAGTAATATTACAATTCCGAAAATTGGTAAAAATTTTATAAGTAGCTCAATGTAATATTACAGTTTGTGTTAAATGGCTCATTAAGTTATCTTAGCACAAATAATAAATATTTTTAAGAAAGTAGCTCTAACTTTGACCGCTCAATTGGCATCACATTTTATAATATCACCAAGTAAATTCCTATACAATCAATTGGTGCTGTTGAAAATAATTCAATCTTGTACAGTGTATTGCAAAAGTCTATACAGCATGCGCGAATGCAACATAGTCATCGTTTCAGTCAGATGTCTTTTATCTATATAAATGTGGGCCTTAGTGAGAATTGTGGTTAAAGCCTACGAATGAAGTGACGACCATTCAGACTTTTTGCAAGCAGTTTTAATGTTCTAACAGTACTTTCAAAAAATTAATTAGAATCTTAATTTAGTTTTACCTAACAACTTTCTAGAACGGTACAAAGTGGAAACATAGAAAATTATGAATTTGAAAATCAACTCTTGATTGTATTTCACTTAGTGAGATAACAAATTAACTAATTTTAACGTATTTGGTATCATTTTTAAGAAAAATCTTTTTAGAATGTTCTGGCCTTCATAAATTTCGTAAAATCACTAGAAACAAAATCATTGACAGTTGAGGGAGTTTAGCACAGATCCTTATCAAATTTAGGGTTAAAACTCGATTATACACAATTTAATATTCGTAGTAATTTAGTTGATATCTCTCCAGACTTTAAACAAGTGTTTTACATCACGCCGAGGAGTTTTTCGCAAATACCTGAATTTTACCATGAACGCAGACGGTTCCGAATCATATTTCTTGAGTATAGTCAACAGAAATAAGTGTAAATAATTACAGCAATCATTTATTTCACCAGTCTATCACTGAGTTATGAATAGGTTTTCCCTTGAGACGTGAAGTAAAAAGTAAACACAGTAATATTTATAAACAATATTCTATTAATAATCACCACAGCGCATTTAACCAATTAATCATGATAGTTTTATTAACACTAACAACAACAACAATGTGCACATACATTTTCTATTTTAATTTAATTTATTTTCTCGTGTTAGTTTTCATAAAATTTTTGCAAACCGCTATCTATAAAAATCGCAAGCTATATATGGCCTATAAGGTGGAGGACATTTTCTTATGTATGATTCATACCTCTCAGATATGTCTGTATCTCGCTCTATATTTATGTTGTACAATAAAAACTACAAAAAAAACTCGCGCGATTTATTGTGAATCGAAAATTACACAAAATCCAGGTTAAGTGGAGCAAATTTTTGATGAACATGACAAAAAAAAATTGGTTGTCACAAAAAAAAAAAAACAAACAAAATAGCGGGTGATCAGCAAAGTATTATGCAAACGTTTGTTTTTGTTTAGTTTGCAATTATTACAAATCTCTTGGATAATTAATGGGCATGTTGACTTTATTAGTTAGAATAGACTTTCAAATTTAGTAAATTTTGTTGATGTGTTTTGATCAGATGTTGTTAACCTGTAAATCGAGATTATTTTAGAAAAATTGTGTTAAAAACATCAAATATTAATATCTCGAAATTGATAAAGAAGTTTATGTCTTAAAACGAATTAAATTTAGAACTTTTTTTAGAGATGCTCTTTGTGTACTTTTGACGAGTATTCTCGAAATTGAACTCAAATCAACTCAATCTAACCTTCCACTAAACCCTCAACTCGATCCCAAATTAATCTTCAACCGAACCTCTCAATTAAATCCAACTTAACTCCACCCTCAACCCAACCCTAACCTCAACAAAAGCTCAACCCCAATTCAACCTTCAACTCAATTCCTAACTCCACCCTCAACTCAACCTCAAACTCAACGTTCAAACCCTAAATCTACATGGTTCGAAAAATACATGCTTGTATGAACTTGTAGTATTCCGTAGCCAATTACATTACAGCTACGTTAATTAGTTAAGCTATAAAATTATCGCATTAATGTCTGCGAGAGAAAATTATACACCACGGAAATATTATTGTGGTTTTGTTTAGTTATCACTTTTATTTTAATTTAATATTACGAATGATGTGTTGCTTGCGAGCAATAGAATGAGAGTATGAGTGTGTGTACAACAGTAATAGCTGATTTACATTCAACGACATTCGACATCCGCAAAAAAGTTGAAACACATATGAAAAACAGCAAAGACAAAAACACAAAAAATAATCATCTGCTTAAAAAAGTCAATTGAAACCCGAGAAACAAACCCAAAGTCGTCGTCTGCTTTTCTTTGCAGATGTCGAGTTTCATATTTTTTCTGTAAAATCGCCAATGCGTGAATAAATAAATATAATAAGGTTACATAAACAAGAAAACCAATCATTTATATTTGTTTATGACATTTTTTGTTTAAATTTAGTTTTTAATGTGTAAAGAAAACGATTTTTTGATTTGACATCTGCATTTGCGAAAATCATTGAATGTAAATCAGTCTTTAAAGTCAAATTCATCAAATCATGTTTTCCGAAAGAGGCAGCATGATTGTTCAAAAAGTACAGAGCGTTTTCCAAAAGAGGCAGCACGGTCAAAAAAGAAGTACAGAGCGTTTGCCACTAGATGTCACTACACAATCAAAATCATATTTCTGACGTTTTTCAAAAGGGTATAGTCAAAATCAATTTAATTATCACGTATTAATAATAATCACTTTTATAACACGAAAATATTTTTGTTTGTTTACAAAATGCACACATAAAAATGTCACACAATTTTTGACAGCAAATATTTAGTGACACCTAGTGGTATTATGTGAAAGTTGCTTGTGTTTTCGGAGTTTTCCGAAAGATGGTAGCTCTTGCGGTTGCTGATAATTTGACATTTAAACATGATCTTATTTGTGTTGTACTATTAAGGCTTCGTGCCATACCCAAGGTAAATGACATTTTCGGTAAAAAATTTAGTAAATTGAAATATTGTACTAAAAAGTAGGGTAAATAGTGAAAACAAGGTAATTTATTGAAGTTGCCGTTTTTTTGATATTAGTTAAAGTGATTTCAAAATTAAATATTTTATCTCGATTGACGAAAATGGAAAAATCCAAAAAAAATTATTCGGAAAGATGTAAGACAAGGTATTATTTGACGTTTATTTTATCACCTTAAACCCGTGAATTCAACCCTTCAAACCGGTAAATTTTTCCCGTAAAGCCAATTTTTACTAAAAAAATTACTTCATATTTGGCACGATATGAGAGGTAAATTTGTACTCAAATTGCAATTTACCGAATTTTGTGATTTACCTTGCGTATGCCACGCAGCCAAGAGATTTGTTTAGTACAAAGTAGTGAAAATTCAAACCCCAGAGTATGGACAATATTGTGTAGGTGTCACTACTATGTTGAAAAGAGATGTGCACTTACAATTATATTTAAAACCGAAACGGATTAATTTTCGAATAATTGTAGTGCCAGCAGTTGGATACTGCTAGATGACTATTCCATATTTTTCCGGCGATATGTCCAAATCTCCATTGCGATGGTATTTCTGCTTTTGGTGAAAAATGTATTAATCTGATAAAAAACTTTCGCCCGGAAAGCATGTTAAATTGCTTTCAGAGATGGGTAGCCTTTCAAAACCTGTATTTTCGACTCTTTTTGGCAGGAATTTGACAGAGAAAAAAATTGAAAAATTTACAATTTTAGCTTCGCTTACTTTCAGAACAGTTTTAACAGTTTCAAAATTTTTCGGTATATTTCAAAAACCAGCCTATGAAACAATCTGCCAGTTCACACGAGTAATGCATTCATCATATTGTGTACTCTTTTCAAGAATACTTTGTTTCCTCCTTTTTGACAATACCGCACGCACAGTTGTTGACATTTTCGGACAGTTTTTCATAATTTCGACGGTTTTACACACTTTTGGTCAGTTTATGACCATACTTTAAGGTTTTTGATCTGTTTCTGACAAAATTGTCGATCTTGAACTGAAAGTCAGGTACCTTGAAATAGAGAACTTTGTCATGTAAGAAATTATCGAATTTAAGAGTGAATCATTATTCGAAGATTAGTTATTTGTGTTGAATGGTGTTTGCCACATTCGATAATGTGATCCACGTATAAGCTACATTTCCCTCTAATCCTGCTAGAATGGTTTTCATGACTTATTTTTGAATAGTCGCGAAAAATGTTAGATAGATAACAGCATCTTGCGAGTATTGCGACCCTGATCAGCAGAAAATCATTAGACAAATCAAGAGATTGAAGTTACAAGTATATGTTTTAGCAAAAACATCGCTCGGCAGCGGAAAAGGATACTATCGTGGATCGAGAACATTGTTCAGACTTACTCTTTCTTATAACGTTATTTGCAAAAACTAAATTCCAAAGTAGCTTCCAATATACTTTGCAGATTCAATTTAAAGCTCAACATTGTCCATTGCGGGCCAATTATGGGGCTTAATACGTATTTACATTACATATTTACAAAACCCATGGATAATGTCGACTAATTTCCAGTTTTGCTACTTAGGAAACGTCTGCAAAAAATCACCAAAAAGTATCTGTAAAATGGCAAAAGTCGTATCGAAAATGTCGTTATTTTCGGATACTCTCGAAATGCATATTATGAATCAACTCGAGAATCTCGAAAAATCTCATCTTAATATAACCGAAAAAATCTAAAATTTCAATGCCACAAAAAAGCTCAATGCTCCAATAAGCAAATCATCTATCGCTATGGACAACTCAATGCCATGCAAAACTCGAATAAACTCGAAAAATCTCGAATAATCAGAAATAATGTTTAAATTCTAGAATAACAATAATAAACCCGGTTTTCATATTTCCGTGCTTGTACTGCGGCAGGAACTGGCAGTTCTAATTTGCAGTATTAATTTTTATATCCAAGTTGGCAGATTTCGAAGCGAATCCACCCACATGAGGACGACTGAAACTTGTTAACGAATATTTTGAATGGGTCAAGTAATATTCGCTAGCCTTTCATTAACAGCTATTTAGTACTAAGAGTAAACTTTACAGAAGTTCAAATAATAAAGACGGCTAAACAACGAATAATATATCGATCTTCCTTGGTAAGCTAGATTGATTGATCCGTCCACTCCAAGTCAATTAATCCTTCGCCTCACCAAATTCGATACTGTAATTGAAAAAAAAAAAAAAATTTAACTCTAAAAATGTATTTTGAAGACATCATTAAATCATCGTTAATTATTGTATGCGATCGCAGTGATGAAATCACAAGATCGCAATTTCAAATATATGTTTCGCAAAATTTTAATATTTGGTTTGAAGGTCCAAAATCATCGTTTAATTAATTTTAACAGACTTTAATTACTTGGTTTCGATTTATGTTTTTTGGATGATCATCATTTTATTTTAAAATGCGATCACCCTATAATTGTGTATTGCAATATATACGACATTATAATTACCATATTGTGCGCTGCTCAGTTGTATGTATAGAGAAACACTGGCGTCAGTAATACAAAAAAAAAAAAATTTATGAAGAAATATGAGATCGCCGCTGTTGTTGTTGTTGTTGTTGTTATTGTGATCGCGTAAATTACAAATAAGGCAAAAAATATTTATTTTTTTTATAAATAGATCGCGTAATCGATCTTGAAAAATGTTTCTTGTTGTATCTTAATAATATTTGTGTTTTGTTTATTTATTTTCAGCCCGACTATTATATTGATGCACCGCACTTTAGACGAGTTGGTGATGGGCCACAGTATCGTTTAGAAATTCCACGTGCAAAATTAGATTATACAGGAACGTATTCGGTGATCGCGCGTAATTGTTATGGCGAAGCGAAGGCAATAATATCGTTACAAATTTTTGCTAAAGGTTAGTGTAGTGTGATTTTCGTTAATTTTTATTAATTAAATTAATCATATCATAAACGTAATGTATTATGTGCATGCGATCGATATATACCATATGTAATTAATCGATCACGATCATATTAATTAAGCATGGCGCGAACTTGACATGGAAAAGATAAAATGGCCGGTATTGAAAACGTTTTTTTTGTTTTGTTTTCTTTTAACCTTACAAACCGTATCACGGTACTAATTGGCAGCCGATTATTCGATCAGTGCGCATATAGCGGAAAATATTTTATTTCATACTTGTACTAATAACAACTTGCTATATCGCAAACCAATCATAAATAGATTTGCATATTTAATACGCGCAGACAATCGTTATCGGCAAAGTTTAATCGAATTGTTAATTAGAATTTCGAGACAGGCGACTACGACTTATAAAACAAACTTGTTTTTTTTGATAACAGCAAAGTAATTGTTGTATAGAGTGTAGAGTTTCTAATTTTGGTATTTTTTTACAGATTTGGATAAATCGAACATGGACAAAACTGCAGTTAAACATGGGTAAGTCTTAACAACTATCACTAGTCTTTATAGTCTGTATAGATAGATAGAGTCTATAAACAAATGATTGATTGACTCGTAAGGTCTTGATTAAAAATTAATAATTAATTTATTTTGTTATGCGCGCGCACGCACACAGCAATATCGAATCACTTCCTGAATTTGTGACACATTTGAAAGATTTAAAATGCTGTGACGGTGATTCGGTTACGTTGGAATGTCGTATTGCCGCGAAACCAGAGCCGACTATTACATGGGAGAAAGATGGACACCGATTACCGCAATCGGCTGATTTTCAGACTGAGTTCAATGAGGGAATTGCACGACTAGCGATTAGCCATATATATCCAGAAGATGAGGGAGAGTATTCATGCACAGCTACTAATAGTATGGGAGGATCAACGTCGTCAGCTTGTATTGTAGTTGATGGTAAATTATAATAAAACTTGGTTTTAGGTCAACTAATTTTATTCATGAAATTTTAACAGTTCCAGAAGAAAAGGAAAATCATTTAAGTCGTCAACTAACTAGACCGCCCGGTTTTTCACATTCAGCCAATTCAACACCTCGTTCTACACCACGTTCGACTCCTAATCGGAGCATATCACCAATGCCACTATCGTATCGTGCCACAAATATCAACATCGAAAAATCAAAGAAAAAACAAAAAACTCAAGCACCAAAATTCCTATCCATCCCACATAATCGTGTCGCCGAAGAGGGTGAAACCGTCCGCTTTCAATGCGTGGTCGAGGGGCACCCGCACCCCTGGTCGACATGGGATAAAAATGGCACTATCGTTATAACGCCATCAGCTAGAATTAGTATCAAAGAAAAAGATGATTGTAGAATATTAGAAATTGAAGAGATCACTGTTGAAGACGCGGGTTTATATCGTATCACACTGGAAAATGAATATGGCCGAATTGAAGCTACTGCCCGATTAGATGTGATAGGAAATCGTGGCAGTCGTACGCGAATGATGCGCACTCTAAGTTCATCACCTCGCCGCAATCTAACCTTTTCCAAACGGATTATGGGCAATTCAACACGAAGTGGTGGCCGATTATCTCTCGCCTGCAACTACCGTGGCTCATCAACACCATCGTCCCGCTTCTATCACAATGGAACGGAAATACCACCGAGTGATCGTATCAAAGTGAAAATACTTGGCGACCAAATAAATCTGTCGATTGAAAATGTTCAAATGAGTGATCAAGGTGAATATACATGCGTTTGTGAAAGTGATGATGGTATAGCGTCCAGTTCAGCATTTGTTCATGTGTACGACAATGATGAAGACATTCCGTTTGTTATACCCGAATTTATCAAACCATTAGGAGACATTGAAACAAAAGAAGGTGCCCCCATTGATATAATTTGTCATGTCGATTGTTCTATACCGTTTGACGTGATCTGGAAGCGTGACAATCAAATTGTACAAAATTCGAAAGATTTTCAGTATATTGACTATGGATATGGGATTATTGGATTACGCGTACTAGATCCATTTACATATGATTCGGGCTTATATCAGTGTCACGTTTCAACGGAATTTGGTGACTGTAGTGCCGAGTGTGATGTTAAAATAGAGGAGCTTACCGAAATGGATATGTATGATCCACCGGAATTTTTAAAGGAGCCATTGCCTCTAGTTAGCAGGCATGGATCGGTGGTCTCATTTTCGTGTCATGTCAAACCAGATAGTGCAAAAGTGCGATGGAGTATATGTGGCAGAGTAATTAATGACAAGAGTAGAGGATTTTCGGTAAGTACAAAATCGATTTATAAAATTTTTTCCGCCAAATTCTGATTTTCTTGCCTAATATTGGAATAATAAAATTTAAGAATTAAGTAAAGGTTTAGGAAATAATTTAAAATTTCAAAATGTTTTTTTCGACTTAAATAATGTGAGTTTTACTATTCAAAAGCTGTCACATTGCGTTTTTAAAATAATAATTTGAGAATCGAATTTTCCAATTTTCAAAATTTGAAGATTATTTTTACAAAAGTAGTTGGAAACTCTAAAACCTTAAACCGGTGTAAACCTTAAAATGTCTAGGTAGTTTTTAAATTAAGCACGTAGTTATACTGGTTTTATCGTGTCCAAAAACTTCACAAAGGATACGACTTTAACCTCTTAATTCTCAGACTCTCCAATTTACCAAAATTTGTGTAAAACTCTGACATATCTCATGTGCTACATGAATTTTTCAAAATTTCAGGATTTTAAAAATGTATATCGAAAAATTTGAATTTTTAAGATTTTAAAGATTTTTAATAAAGTTTAAAAATTTCTAATTAAATTTTAGTCCAAAGATACTGAATACATAGTCCTAAATTTAATTTACGAATTTTTTAACTAAGATTTTGACATTAAAATAAGTGTAGGAATTTATCCAAAATTCGAAAAAATTTCGAATGCTAAAAAGCAAAATTCAGTAGTTATGTCCTGACTCTGCTCAAATTCTTAATTTCTTCTTACTTAATTCAGATTGTTTAAGTACACTTTAGAGAACGAGATTGTTAAACTTCTTCTACGATCATTCAAAATTTAAGAAATATTAAAAATTTGCAAAAATTATTCGCTATTTCCAAGACGACAATTTAAAAATTGACTCTTCTCCTTCGAGAAGAGAGGGAATTTTGAATTATGCATTTACATAGATCAGCAGTTAATTAAATGTTTGCAAAATTCTTAAGCGAAATAACAAATTTATTGAATATTGATAAATTTTATCAATTTCGAAACCAAATTTGTGTCCAATAATGTAAATTTTGAAAATTTCTAGTTTGTGGAATATTCTTAGATTTTAGATTCGAGTCAAATTTTAAATTCAAGATTTTTTAGTATTTTAAAAATTGAATTTTGAAAATTTTGTAATTCTGAAAATTTGAGGTCTATTGAAATGTTATGTCGGCTTCCGAAAGTGAGTTATAAAACCTTGCAGTATAAATTAATTCTTAAACTTACAAATTTATCTAAATTTGCACAAAAGTCTGGCATGTCTCTTGTACTAGGAACATTTTAAAATTTCATTAATTTTGGGATTTTAAAATTTTAATTTTAAAATTTTTTAAATTCTGATCGCCATTTGGAACTAATTTATCAAGAATTCAAGATTTAACGTCACTGCACAATTTTTATTCTGAATTTGTTCCCTAAAATTTTTGGATTTAAAAATGTGAGAATTTTTTAAAATTTTTAAAATTGAGATTTGAAGGACAATTTGAACATTCGAAGAACGTTCCTTATGGAGCTAGTTCTTAGGAAGTACAGAAAATTCTATGTTTGTTAACCGATCGATCACAATCTATTGAGGGAAGTTTCGTAATAATAAAATTTGAATTTTTAAAACTTTAAAACTTTACAAATCTAAAATTTAAATTTTTATTTAGATTATTAAAATTTAGAAATTTCAAATTAAATTTTACGATTTGGATACTGAATTTTAGTTTTAAATTTAAACTCAGATTTTTTTAATTAAAATTTTGGGTAACAATTTCTTAAAATTTCAAAAATTCCAAAAATTTTCAATTTTGAAATTTGAATAAAAAAATTTTTTTAGAGCTACATAGTTCGTAACGATAAAATATTAAGATCGATCAAGATTCCGAAGTAGGTCGAGAAAAGCATCATATAATTCAGAATTTCAAAAAGTATTCGAATAAAATTTTAATTTTTATCTTTCAGAAATTTGATTTTTTCATGTCACCAATACTGGAGTTTCAAATTTTAAAACTCAAAATTCAGTATTAAATTCTTCGTCTTATCTTACTAAATATATATTCGTCCAATTTAGAGGTCGAAATATTAAAAACTTGTGGGTAAAAAATCGGCTCTTTCAAAAATTTTAATTTTTAAATCAAATGCACTCAAATAAAATTTGAATCTTTAAGGCTTTAATACTTTATAAATCTTAAAAGATTTGTTAGTTTACCATCTTCTAGTTGAATTTTACGTCAACCGTTTTGAATTTGTATTTTGTTTACCAATTAATCGAATTACGTCAACAGCACTAATATGCATACAACAACTTTCTGTTCTCTCACGTGTCTATCAATTTCTCCCAGTTTATTGAAACAGAAGAACATATAGTCTCCGATGAAATATTGAATTTTTTAGAATTTAGAATGTTCAATTATAAAATATCTAAAATTTGATTCCTATTTCTAAAGTAAAGTATCGTAAAATTTCAATTTGTCATTCGCCTTTGGCGTAAAAGGAGTTAGCCCTTTGAATGCTTCGGACGATTTTTTTTTTTTTTGATTATTGTAGGTGAAAAAAACCTCTAAAAGGCGAAGAACAGAGCTGCACTCCGCTCAACAGGGAACCGCTTCTGCATTACTACGGTCTGGCGCGCACTTTCTTATAGCCCTCGCCCCTCTATTGCCTCCTATGGATCCGCTAAGCAACCCTCCTCCCTCTCCCGTCGCAATATCGCCTTTACGTAATATGCTACTACCCTCCATTCCTCTTCCGACTAAAGCATTACCTCCACCACTGTGTCCGGCGTTACCTCCCCCACTAATGAAGTAAGCAGCTACCGTTCCATCGAGAATCCATCGCACCTGAAAAAAGTGTGACATACATCGTCCCGCTCCGCCGGGCAGTACAAATACTGAGAAAATCTCACCTTTCCCATCCTGCGGAGGTAGGCCATGAAGTACCCATGCACCATCAAACACTGGCACAAGAAAAAATTTACTTCACCATGACCTCTGTTAAACCGCAGACGAAGGACCCTAATCAGTCTAACCGTCCATCGGCCCTTATCCGTCGTCTCCCATCTACGCTCTCATGCCTCCATGGTATCCATTCCCCTAGCTCTGGTTGCAGCCTCCTTCCTCCCTGTATTCTCGCTCCGCAGATAAATCTCCCGCCGCTCCTGTGCCAACCAGTCGATCGGTATTACTCTGGCAACAACCAAAGCGGCAACATCGGATACCGTCCTGTAGGCGCACGCCATTTTCAATGCACCTTTCCTCTTTCTCTCTCCTCATATAAGATGATCGACTGCACCATTGACATAAGGACTTTTCGCCTACTAGAACGTGGTCCCGCCACATTGGCCATCAGTCTGCTCAAAGACGCAGTGACTACCGCCGCCCGCTGACAGACCTTCCGGATGTGCTCTCTATAGCTTAGACGACTGTCCAGTGTGACTCCCAGATATCTTGCTGCTCCACTCGTGTGAATCATCCCCGTACCTCTCATCATGGGAATAATAATAGGTATCCTGCTCTTTTTAAACACGGCAATCTATGTCTTAGTGATTTCCAACTTCAACTCGTGACCTTCTATCCAGGCGTTTATTCTCCTCATCACCTGATTAATCCCAAACTGGGCCAGCTCAGTATCTCTAGCCGTTATTACCAGAGCGATGTCATCCGCATAACACAACAAGAATACGTCGTCCGGCATTTCAAGCCGGAACAAGCGTCGTAAACTACGCTCCACAGATCTGAACCAAAAATCCAACCCTGTGCCACTCCGTTAGTGATCGCGTTCCTTTCAACTCCATTTGCAATCTCATACAATAATCTCCTGTCCCTCAGGTAATACATTACACTCAAGAGGTAATTCTGGACCTTAAATGACCGCCGAAGCGCCCCTAGTATGTCTTTCTATCTCGCCGAGTTAAAGGCCTTCCTAACGTCACAAGAGTAACGAGGAACACCAATGGTCTCGCCTGGTGACTTGATCTCTCCGCCCGAGCAACCGCGCAGGTTACCTCGATAATGGCATTGGTGGATGAGTGACCTTTCCGAAAGCCATGCTGCCTTGGAGAAAGACCACCCGCAGCAGTTTCTGCAACAGTTTCACGAGTTGATCGCGCCACCTTCCAACATGTAGGGACTACTCCTGCTACCAGACAAATATTATATAATGTGAGCAGTAGATGTAGGTAAACCCCGGTTGCAACCTTCAATACCTCCTCGGGAATGCCACAGGGTCCTGGGGTCAACTCCTCATTCGTGAATGCGGAGATAATACCAATCTTCTCTGGAATATCCTCTTCCGTCACCATTGTATTAATTGAGCTACATAAGTTCATAGGACCCAGTCTGCACATGGCCAACTTGTAACCTTTGCCCCACGGGTCAACACCCACCTCTTCCAACATCGAACCTTACTAGCTCTTATGGCAATATGAAGCCCTTTCTTTGCCACTCTGTACTCGTATGATCTGCTTACTGCATCACTTCTATTTTGTTCTCGTTAAGCTCTCCGCCTGAGTTTTAGTGCGCTTCTCCTAAGTTCCGCAATTTCGTTCGTCCACCAAATAGGTAGGCCTATTCCGCTTCATTATTTTTTTCGAGGCATTAATGTGTCGCAGGCTCGCTGGATAAGCAGCACGATTTCATCAACCTTAGACTAGACATCACTCCTGGTTATTTTGTCCTGCAGAACCGGTAGACCATTTCCAAGGTTTGCCTGTAAAAAATCAACCAGTTTGCTTCTCCCTCCAACCTACTCGTATTCCAGTTACTTGAATCTTGGATTCTCGTTCGCTGCACTGGTCTATCATCGAGCACCATAAAGGTGATGTAGGTAGGATCACTACTCGTGTAGTCCTCCATCACCCTCTAGTCCACCACCTCGGATGCCAGCCTTGACGAACCAATGATATGTCGTGAGTGGAATTTCCAAAGCCAGGCCTTCGATATGTCGTGGCTGAGACTCTGTTCAACACGATTAGGTCTAGTCTCGATGCCATCTCCATCACTAGCTTGCCCTTGGTGTCCTGCTGTGGCAACTCCCCTGCTGTATCGCGAATTTCGTCCTCAAGTTTGTTTGACTTAGAACGAAACTCCACAATTGCGTCATTCGGTGAAAGGTATACCTTGCCCCGATTTCTAACCCAAACATATCCGTTACCCGCGCCATGATCAACAATGCGAATAATACGGCCGTCAACTACTCATATTGCCGCAGTGTCCAGGCGATCTGAAAACCAGGTTAGGGATTACTGCCCCGATACTGCTCGCTAACGACCACTATCTGCGTTTCCATCTCATAAACTAGCTGAGTTAATAGATCATCCGCAGCCCTACATCCGTTCATATTTCCTTGCAGGACTTTCATTTTCGGAGGTCTCTCCACTTTTCCTGCAGAGCCTTTCTAAAGGCCTCACATGTGTCTGACTCGTGTACATGATTTACATTTAGAATTCGCCAGTCACCGGAACTCTCTGCACATAGCGAACACTTCGATTCGGGAATACATTCTATCGCATTATGCCCTTCGTTACCGCACTTCCAGCAACTACCACTGCGATCGAGGTCCACACAATTTCACCTAATATGCCCGTATCCAAGACATATATGACATTTCAGGACCCAACCGATCTTCAACGTCCCCTTTTCAACCAACAGTACCAGCAGTATTACACGCTGACGATCTTTCATCCCAAATTCTTTATTCTTATTACTTAATTCAGATTATTTACGCCCAATTGAGATGACGAGATTGTTAGACTTCCACTACGATAATTTCAAAATTAATAAAATATTAAAAAAATTTAAAATTTGATCCCTATTTCCAACTGAAAAATTTTGAAATTTTACATTACTCTTCGCAAAGAGGGTTTCCTTCCCTTAAAGAGAAAGTCGATTTATTTCAAAAATTTATAATTTTTAACTTTATATGAACAAATTTAGAATTTTATAAAATATATTTGATGAAATTTGAATTTTTAAGATTTTATTGTTTTTCAAATCTCGAAAGAATTTTTAGTTTACAATTTTCGACCTAAATTTGCCTTTTAAATTGTTTTTTATTTTCAGAATAATATTCCGAAATTTTTAAAATATAATTTTCAATTTTATTTTTAAATTCAGTTATAAATTGTGAACAGTTCGCTTTTAAATTGTTTAGTTATGTTAATTCATGCCCAAACGTGTTGGTAGACCAGAAATGGATCTAAAACACAGAAAACTGAATCCGAAGACGACCGTCCTTAAACCTAAAATTCCAAAATATTTTTATCGCATTGCTAAAATTTTAACATTCTACATTTTTTTATCCCCAAAGAATAGAATTAAAAATCAATTTGTGTAATTACGAGAGTTAATAAAAATTCAAAACTGTTTTCAAATGCTCTTAAGAACTTAAATCTTAGGGATTTTCAAATATGTTGGGTCCTTAACGGATTTAAACTTTAAACCTCTCTTGAGGTTAATTTACAATTTAAATTTATTTAATTTCTTAATTTTTATTGCGTACATTTCCGAAACGTTAAATTTCGTTTAATAGAGATCGTTAGACACAATTAAAATTTGGAACATTACGAAATTTTGAAAATTTTGATCGTTGAATTTTGAGATTGAGATTTAGATTATGTAATCAAATTACGTCAGCAACACTAAAGGGTTCAACTCAAATTTCGTGGAATAATTTTATAAAATATTTTAGTTTCAAAATTTGGTAATCAAAATTCTGATTAATCGTATATCCCAAATTCTTTATTCCTTCTTACGTAAATTTTAACGTAAGACTCTTACTTAAGATTCCAAATTTATATTCCAAGTTTAGTGCATTGAATTTATTATTTCAAAATTACAAAAATCCTTAAAATTTCAGATTTCAAAATATGTAAAATTTGATTACTATTTTCAAATGAATTTATTGAAACATTGAAACGAAAAGTTTCCTCTTTGCTGCAAGGTAGATCGGTTCTTCCAAAATGAAGTATTCGAATAAAATTTGATTTTAAAACTTTTAAGTTTTAGAAAACTCGAAATTAGAAATTTTATTTAGATACGCTGAGTTTGAGTTTTAAATTTAAATTTAGAAATAAATTTGATAAAATATCGGTAATTTTTAGAATTCCAAATTTTCAATTTTAAAATATTTAAAATTTGACAATTAGACGATTAGAGAAAATTCCATGTTGTATTTTTATATTTAGAGAAGGGGCTGCATATTTTGTTAAGACAGAGTTTTCCAAACGATTTTATCGGTTTTCTGATTCGAGATGAAATTGTTGAATTTGACAGACAATCAAACTCCAGAGATTACTGGCCTGCTAATTGCAATATAACAGAATAATTTCATAGCATTTTACATTTAAAAAACGCACTGCCACCTGCCGACCTTATAGGATTTATACATATTCCAAAAAGTTTAATTATTTAGAAACTAAAACCAGAAATATGTTTTAGAAAGTAACAGTGTACCTGCTCGTGTACGTAATCTGTCACGTTTCACCTTCTTGCGTATAATTTTTCAATTAAAATATTTTTTCGAGATCAAATCAATATACATAAAATGTGCCTCCAAGGGACAAAGTTGATTACACGCAGACCCAGACTGACAGAGATATTATTGATTTAATTATTTTTAAATTATAAATTTCCAATTATAATTTAGGGTTATCACCGATATTATTCCAATTAATCAACATTTTATTGACACCTAACGCCTTCAAACTAGTTACAATCGTTTTTGAGTTTTTTTTTTGTTATCAAGTTTCGTTTCTATTTATATGTAGTATACTAAGTAAACGGGTGGTCCATATCGACTTACGAATATTCTTATCTTCCCACACACTCGTGTTTATGTTATTTTTATTTATTTGAAAGTCTTATCTCTTGTAAGATAATTTTTTATGTACTACAAAGTAATCAGAAAGAGGTATGTGATTCGAAACATATAATTATCGCTTCATTGCCAATTAGCACTCTTGTTAGTGCAACACGCGGCGGAATTTATTTGTTTGCCCCAAAGCAAAATCGTGAATTGATTAGTGATTGATTTTGATTTATTTTAAATATTTTAATCATGATTTATAATGTGTATTTGTGTGCGTTTGTAAACAACATTTCGAGATGTTTCTTGCATCGCTTTGAACTTGATAGATTGAATTAGAATTTTTTTTTTCTATCCTCTTTATTAAACATGCAGTTGGCAGCTTGATTGACTGCTGACGTCACATGAATAAATATGGAAAATGCTGCTGCTATATAAGGATGTAAAATTATTGTGCATGCGGGAAAACTACTTAAATGTGGTTTGTATATAAAAACGGTATGTTGTGTAGACAGATTTTCAAGATTTAAATTTTATTTTGTGCAATGATCTACAGTATTTTGAAGGATTTTGTTTCGATTTTGACAACAGTCTGTCAATTTTTGCTGTTAAAATTAACTTATATTGGAACTCACCGGGGAATAATTCCGATTATTTTGATTTAACACGAATAATCTCAAAAAATTGGAAGCCAAAAAATGTGAAATAGATAAAGCGTTAAAGCAGCTATTGTACAAAATAAACACTACTACTACAGTAATCTCGAACAATCCTCTAAGTCTATAGCTTAGTCAATTATCGAATAATCTGGAAAGCCTCGAAAATTTTTAATAATGTTGATAATCACGAGTAACTTCGATGTCAAGCAATCCGAATGCAGTTCAAATTCATAAATCTAGATAGAATTATTCAAAACTCGGCCAAATTCGGAAATGGTCAAATTCTAAAAAGTAGACTAAGTAGTTCCATTCCAGTTAGCAATATTTAAAAATTCAATATTGCCATCCTACATGTTGAATTTCATCGAAATCGGATAAGAAATAACCAAGTTCTGTCCTAATTTCTTGAAATCTCAATTTGCATAATCGGTAACACCAAGGTTCATAAATCCTTTAATTCTCACGAATTCCGCCAAAATCCGATGGTGTTTCATATGTTATATGGAGCGCTTAAAAATAAATTTTCAGGCCGATTGGACTATGTAGAGACAAATTTAGAGTGTAGACTCTTTATTCGTTTGGACTGTAAAGAGAATATAGACAAATATACGGATATAGAGACCACTTCAAAAATTACTTTTTTAGTCTCAGACGACGTCTAAAAATATAAACAGCTCTATCTGTAAACCTTTGATGTCATTGTCCAGCATCTGCTTCGGTAGAATCGTAGCCATAAAATCGTTTTTTGTTTAAAATTTTCTGAATCAGAAGAACGAAACAAAATTTAAGAAAATTTGTTGCATTCCCAAAATCAATTAAAATGTTTCCCAAAATTTTGTAAAGTCCTTATAAAGTGTACTATGGTTGTCAGAAATGTTTGGGGACAATTAGGACTACAAACTTTCTTTGGTTTACCATTTAAATATCGTGGCTTAAAGCAAATATGGTCCGCTTTAAAACTATATCACCACTTGTTGGAAAATATACTTAGATTTATGTTTTGGGGTCTCCGTCCGCCTTTGAGTTCTCTCAACGCTAAAATTCAATTTGGCAATATTTTCAATTGATTGCCCAATCGGAAGTCCTGGTAAAGGCAACATCCAAATAACCCAAATATCGATTATGAATTATTGCACAATAAATGGAATTATATACCATAATAAATCACAAAATTTTGTAAATTCTCTGGGAAATTCATTTTGTGAAATGTTCAAATATTGAGCAACTTTATTTTGCATCGCAGATATAGCAGAATGGAATATTAATTTACTGCTGATAACAACAAAAATGTATTAAGGTTTTGATACATTCTAAACAATATTGAGCAACTTTATCCAGCCTATTTATTTCAACTATCAAAATATATTTTAATGTAACTTTTAATCTTTGAAAGCGTTTATCACCTAGGGGAATCATACTGGGGAAATCATTTAATTTTAAAATTCCTTAATAAATTGAAATTCTGAAAATTCCTTACATTAAAAAATTTAATTTTCCAGTTTAAGATTTTCTCTTTAGATAAATATTGAGCAACATTAAATTTTGCGGTCTAATGAAAATTTTTGCTTCGTTTAATGAACCATTTTACTTCCAAATGCTCAAATGTTGCTGAGTAACACTATTTGGGGATATTAATTTACTGCTAACAAGTGAGAATATAACTAAACGAACCGATATAAAAATTGTTGTAGCAGGGTTCTATGGATTCCATCAAAATATTGAGCAACTTACTCCAACCAACGTCAATTGTATCTCTATATATAATTAAATATTGAGCAATATTAAATTGTGCTGAATAATTAAGCATTACTTAGAAATTTTACGTTAACTTCTTAACTATATTGAAAAAGGAAACTTTAGTCTAAAATTTTCTGAAGTGTTTAAATATTGAACAATTCTGTTTTGTATCACGGATAGAGTATTAATGGTGGTGTACTTTGTTGCTGATGATAGCCCAAGAAGGTGAAAAAATTGAATCAAGATGAATTGAGCAACTTTTTTCAACCTAACTTTTTCGACCAGCAAAATGTGATTTATTGATCTTCCGAAATCGTTTAGGATGAAGTCATGCGCTAACCAATTCTTCGAAGTTCTCGATTATTCAGTTGTTTCAATAAGTTGTTTCTTTACAATTAAATATTGACCAACATAAAATTGTGCGCAAAATTATTTTATTTTGGTGTACTGTCAAAAATATTGAGCAAATTTATTAGTATATTAGTCTGAAATTTTGTGAACTTCCTCATATATACAACTACTCTGTTTTGCATCATGCATTGAGTATAATGGTAAAATATTGAGCAACTTTATTCAACTAATTTCATAGAAACGGTATAAATAATTCAATAACCCATAAATAATTCAAGAGACGCCTAACTATACAAAGAGGAGAGATTAATTAGCCATCATATGTGATTTGATACCACTCGATTTAATCCTCTCTTAACTTACTTTGAGTTTTCTTCTGTTAATGAATCCTATCAGAAAATTCCAACTTATTCGTCTTCCTCAACTCGCAAACTGGAAATTATTTATTAATTCTGAAAGTATTTTGATTATACGCGAATTCTATAAAAATCACCAATAAATTGCGTAATTCCGATTACGAATCTAAAACCTGTTTCACTTAGTATGTAACAAACAACGAAATTTGTTTATCAGAATAACATTTGACCGTAGAATTTAGTGTTGTACTTGTACATCATCAATAACAAGTTACAACACAACAAAAACTAAGATTAGCCAAGTATGTGTAGCCGCTCAGTTGCTTATAAACAATCAAGTGAAGTGCACTCGTTTTTTTTTAATTTTGTTTTAATTAAGTTACTTCGTGCGATGCAAATTAAAATTACATTTTTTAAATAAATTAAATAGTTTAGTTTTTATTCATGGAGCGTCTCGAATTTCATCAAAATCGGGTAAGAAATTGCCAAGGTTCTTAAACCTTTAGTTCCCGCTATTTTCGCCAAAATCGCGCTACTTAGATGGTTTTCTTTTAGAAAATATCTGTACTTTTATTTACCGTAACAAATTATTTCTCCTGAGATCTTGATTATTCAGTTAATTAAATATTAAGCAACATTAAATTGTGTGTATTTATTAACTAAACGTTAGTTCTAAATTTTTGGTTTTACTTTTAACCAAAATATTGAGTAGTTTGTTAAATATTAGTCTTAAATTTTGTGAAATGCTGAAATTTTGAGCAACTTTGTTTTGCATCTCGTATATAGTAGAATTAAATATTAATTTACTGCTGACAAACAAAAATAAATGTATTATGATTTTTATGATACCCACAAAATATTGAGCAACTTTATCCAGCTTGTTTATTTCAACCACCAAAATATAATGATCACCTTTTAAATAATTGAAATATCGATTACCAATTATAGCACATTGGAAACTGGCATTATCTTATTAACTCATATAATTTTACGAAAAAATGCTGACGTTAAACAACTTAATTATCCAGGTAAAGTTTGTCCCTGTAGTTAAATATTGAGCAACATTAAATTGCGTGGTTTAATTAAACCTTTTACTTCTAAACTATTGAAAAAGACAATTTTATTTTACTTTGTATATTAGTCTGGAATTTTGTGAACTGCTCAAATATTTTAGCAACATTATTTGAGGGGTATTAATTTACTTCTCACAATAGAACTAGGGGAGCCGACAAAAAAATGTTTTATTTAGGTTCTATGGATTCCATTAAAATATTTAGCAACTTATTCCAACCAACTTCAATACTATATCCTTGAAGATCTTTTGTTGAGTTAAAGTGATGTCGCTATATAATTAAATATTGAGCAATATAAAATTGTGCCGAATAATTAAACATTACTTAGAAATGTTATGTTTACTTTAGTCTGGAATTTTGTGTAGTGTTCAAATATTGAACAATTATACCAACATTTCAAGAAGATGCAAAAAAATTGAATCAAGATTATGAATATTGAGCAACTTAAAAATAAAAATAAAAATTAAATATTGAGCAACATTAAATTGTGTGGAAAATATAAGCGGATAATATATATGAGCATTATCCAAATTTGTAAAAAACAAATTTTAACTATGAAAATCAAAAATTTTGTTTTGAGCAAATTTATTAGTAACTTAATTTTAAACTGTAATAATTGCTTCAGAAACTTACTATGTGGTAAGTGTGGTAAGTAGAGGGTAACCTAAGGTATAGGTCTGCTTTAGGTTAATTCCTACATACCACAAATACCTACAATATATTAGTTTGAAATTTTCCGAATCTCAAATATTGAGCAACACTTATTTATGTCACTAGTAAACTGTTGACAACATATCTAAAGGAACCGGAATAAACAAGTTATATTACGGTTGTTTGGTATCAATATAATATTGAGCAACTTTATTCAACTTGTTTATTTCGTTTCAGAAAATCTTTGAAAATGCAAATTATTGAACGACAGGGTTGTAAATCCTGGAAGACCTCGATTATTCATTTATTTCACTTGTAATAAATGAATGTGCTTACTAATTACAAGCATTAATATATTGAGCTAATTTATAAGTAGCTTAATAGTAAATTGGAAAATTAGTCTGGAATTTTGCAAACAGCTCAAATATTGAGGAACACTGATTTGAAAAATATTGAGCAATTGCAACTAACAATTCGTTTTTCGACAATCAAACATCATACATATTATAACAATCTTGTCTTAATTGCCTAATTGCCATAACGATAAACGTCTAAAACCTCTTTCACTTAGTACCTAACAAACAAATCAATTCTTTTTATTGGAATAACATTTGACCGTAGAATTTAGTGTTTTACTTGTTCACACATAAAACCAAAAACGATGAATTCGTCTCTGATAAGCGCAAGTAAAATAAAATCGACGGATAAACATAAAACAAGCACAAAAGAAAACAAACAAATAAAACAAAATTAGAAGATCGACGCTAAATTATGAATGTTTGTTATGTGCTGCAGCATACAGACAGACAGACAAAACGTTATTTTATGGTAACCTTGCCCATCGAAAACGTATTCAACGATTTTTTTTTTTTGCTTTTCATTTGTAGAATTCAAATCCCGACTCCGATTAGTCGTTGTTTTACTTTTTTTTTTGTCCAACAACTTACAACACAAAACACACAAACTAAACTAGATTAGCCGAGTACGTACTACGTGTAGCTGCTCAGTCGATTAAAAACAATCAAGTGGAGTGCACTCGTTTTTTAATTTTTTTTTTAAATTATGTTACTGCGTGCGGTGTAAATTAAAATTAAGTTTTTTAAACAAATTAATTAGTTTAGTTCTGTGTTTATAAGAATAAAGTGTTTTTTTTTTGTTGTGGACTCTTATCAGTGTATTTGCATAAACGAAATTAATTTTTTTTTGTGGACTATTATTGTGAATAATTAAAAAAATTGTTGGTTGTGTGTGCGAGCGCGAATTTAGAATTATTATAAAGTACAATTACATACCTTAATAGCGTTTCTCATTTTTTTTTTTGGTGATTCAAGTGGATGATAATTTAATTCGATTATCTTACTAAATATATACGGTAAATATTTAGAAAATCAAAATGTTGGTTGATTAATTTTTTGGTCTGTTATCAAAGTCGTTTACCGTTAATCGCATTTATTTAAATATTTTTTTGATTATTGGTTTGTTATTTAATAATGGCTTTATCTACTACTTATAAGACGTATGATCGATTTTTCTTGGAATTGGTTGTTTGGAATGTGGTATTTGCTGTACATAAATAAGTTAAGCGCGTGAGACCTAAATAAGTTTGGGCATTGTAACATATATACAGTAATAATTTTGCCGGTTATTTTAAACTCACTCAAATTGATCATAGCTACAGAGTGTATTTGTGTGTTACATATTTTGTAAATTTTGTAAATTTAAATGAATTGTGAGGTAATTATTTAATGAAAACAAATAAACGTGGAACTACAAACTGTGCTTACAGTTATGAGCTTAGAGGCGTCCAGACACGTTATTGTTGTGTGTAAGCGAAACTTTTGAAAATGTGACGGAATAAAAAACAGAACAGTACTTCTAAATAGTTCTCGAATTGTACTGAATTAAAGTCATTACTGTTATTTGTAGGAATTATATTCAGTTATTTAGGTAAAATCTTGGGCGGCTGCTTAAGTTAGTAAAATCGTGAGAAACATTTCCTAATTTTTGTAAAACTTAACAATCTTGCAGTAACAACGGTTTCTATAATGGTACGCTCTATCCAGGGCATAAGGTTATTTCTAACCTTTCGTATTTTTACCGTATTGCTAGGTAACGGGTTGGGAACTCAGTAATTTTTTCAATCTTCCTGTTTGTACGATTTTTCAGAAGAATTTGATTGGGAATTGAAATTCAATTTTTGGTCAACTGGAGTCAACCAATTCTTTTTTAGAATTAAATTTGTTTTTGAATATTACTGGTTTGTGTATGCCTAGCATTTGTAATAATTACTTTTTTCTATGATATTATAAACGTCAAAAAACATCAAATTAATAAAAAAATGTACAAAGCCAACATACAAATCCGCTGTTGAACACATTTCAAAATGGAGCTTAATTTCAGTACCATCAGCTCAAGCTGTGGCGGTATCATGAAATCCGGTATGGGTAGAATTGGGTTTACAAAATCCGGTATCACGCGGTATTCCGTCAAAAATCGTCCGTTACCCAAACCCAAAATTTTCAAACCAAAAATTAATTCGAAAATGTTAAGACGAAAATGTTAGAAAAACCTAATGGCCGATTTTATGAATGAGTAGAATGCAAATTAAATAAAAATTAGATAAAAGGTAAATTAAATTTTTTTTAATCAATTACAATAATGATCACATAACGGTGACGTTTCGTAAACGACCGGCATTTTCGATCGGATTTCGGGATCCCACCCCAGTCAGTTCTCCACAATGTGTTGGCTGTCTTCAACTATCTCACATGTGTCGCATATGTTGTTCTCTTCGATTCCCATGATGTTTATAAATTTTTTATTTTTGTTATGTCACGATCATAACCGATTTATTTGCCTTATATTGTATGCACTCATATCTGATTTGTAGTACCATGGTTTTCTTGGAGATGTGCTATTTATTTGTTTGTTGTATTTCCCTACACTTGTTGTCCATTATTGCCTTCTTACCTTGGGTTTTCTCTATTGTCTCATCTGATTCTTCTCTTGCCTTTCTTGCAGATACCCTAAATCTGCCTTTTCATTGCCTATAATACCCTTATGGCCTGGAATCCTCTGTATCTTGACTATTGCATTTATTTTTTCCTATTGTGTCGATAATTTCTTTCTCGTAATAGTTGTATTTTCCATCTTTATTTATTTTTTTTAACGATAATATTTTCACTTTGGATTTTATCTCAGGATTTTTGCAATATACAATATAGTTTTGGTTTAATATAGCTTTTTACCGGTATCACTATTTTTATTAATTTGGCTGGCTATATACATATTTTAGTGTTGTGAGTTTGTTATCCAGATCGGCTGGTAACGTGGCCGTTTCCGCAAGTATCGTCCGCATCGGTGTAGTTCTCAATAGACGCTTCCATGTTCTCAAATTGTTATTAATAATTTTTTGTTTTATGCGTGATAGTATCTGAGAATTTTGTCCTCTTTTGTATTATTGCTTTGTATACGTTTGTAATGCTGTATAGATGGGCTCCTCCGTTTTTATGTATTAGCATTTTGAATATGGGTAACTGCAGCAGGGAAACTTTCGAATTTAAGCTTGAAATTTTTCATACCGTTAGAACCGAATTTGTGCTAATTAGTGCTCATTGGAAAAAATTAGTGCTGGTCCAGGAGCCGAGAAAATGGAAAAATAATTTTCATATTCCGCCTGAAAGACGGTAAAAAAATACAAAAACAAAACCTTATTAGTATTAGGGAATCCAAATTATTCGAAATTTCGATTTTTCGAGTATTCGAGGAATTTTGTAAAAATTACTCGGATACTCGAAAAACCCGGGTATAATTTTAAAAATTGCCGCCTCTTGCAGCGCTTTAAAGGCGAATATTTCATTCATTTTTTATTTAAAAGGTAATACTTGAGAAATACTAAAGATTTAGCGTTTCAAGTTTCAACTGATTTCGGATTTTTGTTTTAAAGTTACTAGCACTGTTGAAAAAATTCGCTCGCTAGCAATGGATGTAGGCTGAATGGTTGTTAAGGCTCGAAAAAGTAAATCCAATTTCTCGCTACGTATTCCTGTAGACTCCAAAACTTTCATATCGTTTAGTTTCGTCTTCAAATTTTTCTTTTAAATTGAAACCAAACGTAGGACTATTGTATTTCTGCGTATGATGATTCATTTTCTTTTCCGACGGTCATTTCACCCTGATCTTGCATGCTTCTTGATTCTGATAATTATTGATTAATAGTTTGAGGATGAAGATTCCTGAGAAAGAATTTCTAGAACCTTCGTATCAAATTCGGTGGCTCCTAATTCATTTAGAGATTTATTGAAGCAATCGATTGTCCTGATGAACCGTTTAATCGTAAAAACGAATGATGAACCGTTTAATCATAGAAGCAGTAGATGTAGTTTTTTTTGCTCATGGACTTTTTTTTTGTTAAGTAAATTGTTTCTAACCGAAGATTTTCTAAAAAATTTGATGATTTTGCTGGTATTAAACCAATTCAACAAATAACCAAAGCCGTACTAACTTGTGGTTGTAAAACAGTTTTTGGCGCTTCATCATTTTCACTTTGGCCCCCGCCATTAAAATTACCTTTATTATCTGAGGCTTCATCATTGATCTTACAAAACATCAACAATTTTTAGATGAATTCCATGGTTCAAGCAAAGTTGACTGATAGCTTCAAGTTTATGTTGATACATACTTTACCATCACAAATGCACCATCGTGTGTAGAAGCTACAAACGTCGACACTCAAATCAATAGAAAACTCGCGGTTTTTTTTAACCAGCCGTAAAATTTTCTCCTCATCACAACTTCCCAGTTCCCACAATAGAAACCAAATGATGAACCGCTTGTAGTAATATGTACCCACTCAACTCCTGCTACAAAAAATTTGTTTTTACGTTCAACTGTTTTAATTCTCCAATTTTTTATTATAAAATTCTATTATACACTTCGGCACTTCTAGGCATATTACAATTTCGACTCATTACGGAACCTTTAATAGCCTCAGGCACATTTTGACTAATATCTCATTTAGTGAAACATGACTAATAAACTTTGACAAATCATAAAATATCCTCCAATAATATTGGCTATGCCATATCCTCCCGGATTTTTCTTCACAACCTCTGCTAACCAGCCTAGCTTTATGTTTACCATCGTCTTTTACCCTAAATATTCATCGACTGCTTAGTACTTTATCTGTTCCGGCTTCTTCTCGATTAAAGACAGTCCAAATTTTGTTATCTTCGAGAGATTTCTTTTCTTATTGGATTGCTTCTATCCAATCATTCTTATCAGGTCTACTAATGGCTTCTTCGTAAGTTAACAACACGTAGTCCTTAAACTTTTCAGGTAATTTTTTATTTCTTTCGTTGCGACGAGTGTCAGCTGGTTACAATTTGCTGGATTTGATCTTCTTGTTTAATCTCTTCGGCAGGTTCAGCAATGTTATCTTCACAATATTCGTAGGTGTATTTTTGTGTTACTGGACTATCAAAAATTACATCCCTTGAAACAAATATTTTCTTTTTTACTGGATCCGAAAGTCTATAAGAATTCAAGGCATAACCTATGAATATACATTTCTGATTCCGAGCATCAAGCTTTTGTATATGTCCTTGAACTTTGGCGTATGCTACTGATCCAAATATTTGTAATCTAGATAAATCAGGTAGCTTGTTAAACCATACTTGAGCAGGAGTTTTATCCATGGTTGAGGTAGAACTTCTATTTAGTAAGTGTGCTGCTGTACGAACTGCTTCTCCCCATATTTTCTTTTCCAAATTCGAATCATAAAGAAGATCCCTTGATTTTTCTAGAAGAGTCGTATTGAGTCTCTCTGCTTCCCCGTTAAACTGTGGCGTGTGCGGCGTAGTATGTAGTCAAGAACAATGCCTCTTTGACTGCACCAACCCTTGATATTGTTGCTCACATATTCGCCTCCTGAGTCACAACTGAGTTTGTACACTTTTAAGTTCCATTTTGCTGCGATTTCTGCTACTAATTTTTCACTGTTGGCCGTTTCGCTTTTATTATTTAATAAATAGAGCATCGTGAAGTGCGTATAATCATCTAAAAAAGTGATGACGTATTTCTTGTCATCCCGTTCGAAATTACTTGGTTTAAGTTTTGCGTCATACAGGCCGGTTTCATTTTTGTCACCCTTTATTAACTGTTGTATTATTTATTTTTATGGCTACAGAGTCTTTCATGCAGCTAACTTCTCCTCCATTTGATGTTATTGCATTAACACTGAACAAGTTTTTATTTAATTCCGGTACGTAAAGAACTTAAAGTAACTTTATCCGTTTCAATTCTTCCGATAGCTTCGGTATGCATAGACTCCGATTGCTTTGCTATATCATTTCAGTAGACGATTCAATCGCTGATTTTAAAAAATCCTTTCGATTCACCATGTGAGATGATGATCCTGAGTCCACTATCCAAGAGATTTCTTCACTTTCTTGATTTTTTGAAGTTTGCGTAAAAAATGCAAACTTTTTCTCATTCGTCATTTTTCTTGGCGTTTGTTGATTTTTACGAAAGTAACAATCCTGTTCACTGTGATTCAATTTTCTGCATATTTTACATGAAACGCTTGTATTTCTATTTTTGTTAGGACAGAATCGAGTAATATGGTTTAACATTTCTTCTCTGATGATTTGAAAGCGACGGGTTGAGTTGATTCATCCGCTTTGGTGTCACGAGATTCTTCTGCTAATAGCCTTGCTGTTAGATTTGTAATCGTTCTGTCATTGATTTGTGTGGATTACAAAATGCTTAAATTTTTCCGGTAACGTTGTGAGTATTTTTGTCATAAGCATTGTATCATCAATTTTGGTATTGAGTGTATTTAGGCGAAACACAATATTTTCAAAATGGCTTACATGAGTAGCGAGATCACTGTTTTTGTAAAATTCTTGAAGTAAATTATACTTTTGCTGTTCATTATCTAATTGATAAATAGCACACATTTTTACAAATTTCTGCACTTTGACATCCACTTTTGTCCATTTTTCCAAACCAATTATTTCGACAGCATTTTTTGCTTTAATTATTGTCCCATTAACGTAATCTCGATTTGGTCGGGCGGTCGGTTCGATTTGGTTGGGTTGGATGTAAAATCGGATCGTGTGTATGCATGTCGGTCCGACAAAATTAAATCTGATGTATCGGATGGAAATTCCATCCAACCGTCGGACGATATTCTCTAGTCGTCTGTTAAATTTAAAAGCGAAAACATTAAAAAAATAAAAATAAGTTTAATCTAAGAATATGTGAACCAAATGTGTAGAGCAAAAACATAAATAAATTATAAAATATTGTCAAAATCGGATGGCAAGTTGGATCGTCTGTAGATAACGACCGATGGTGGGACCGACCAAATCGGATCGTCTGAAGCGCTCTTATTATTTTGCTTATTTTCCATTTTTCTGGGTATTGCTGTTTTATGTACATATACGTTATTAAAATAGTTGTTGAGGTTTTTAATTATATTGGGGTTTATTTCAACAACTGTTTTTAATGTTTTATAGCAGTGCTTCTCAAACCGTGGGCTGCGGCCCCTTAGGGAGCCTAAAACCTCGCCTTAATATCTCTAATAAACCGCACAATTTCCTTGCGCACAAATTTCTGAATCTGCCTATTATCAATGACCGCTACGTTTTCCTCTGGTAAGGGTTTTTGTAAGATATCTGATGTGTATACGAATTCCATAATCACGAGGATTTTTTGTAGGCAAGTTCTTATTCTATAATGAACATGAACAGGAATTTCAGATCGCAAACCTTGATCTGCGGTACAAAATAATAATGAGTAAAATTGAGGCCTTTTATGAAGTAGGGATAGTAATAACATTTCTAAATCAGAGGTTGTTATCCGAAGTGATTTCTCAGAAATGTAGGAACTAAATTTAAAGTAAAAACCAAAGGAACTTAGGTCTATGAAAATTTGCGAAATTGGTCGTACTTTAATTTAATTTGAAATTTCAAATGGCAGCTTATCAAATTTGGCTTTAACAATTTGAATTTGGTTAAATTGTATATCAGGTTAGTGTTGTCTCAACTCCAAATCGAAAATTTCAGGATTCTTCGAGTTTGTTGTAGGGAATCCAATACCAATTTTCGGTAAAACGGTTGACTATAGAAATGTTGGTACATTTTTCGAATACTTACCGATAATTTATGTAACTATCTTCAGACAAAATGCCTATAAAACACAAATTATTAATAAGTTTTATAAACTAGTCATTTCTCTATCTGTTCTGCTCCAATCGTATCATATTTCTAGTTAAAATAGTTAGTACCGGAGCTTTTACAGAAGCATCCAATTTTTAATAGTTTCTTTTGCCAAATCTGCTCAAGTTTTTCAAAATGTTAAATAATTTTTTAGAATTCTACAATTTTTGCATAAAAGAATTTTTTAATCCTACAAATCGGATGAAGCTGAAAGAATATTTTGGGTTGGTAGACATTTTTTTTAAATTGCGGAATACGGATATGGATTACAATTGCTAAGCTACGCGGGACATCTGAGATCCTTAAACAAAAATGCCCAAAATGATAGCTTTCTTTAATATTAAATAACATTTTTGGGGGCCCGGGATTTTATTTTTCCGATTTCGGGGGCCACAGTATGAAAATGGGGCAGTATTTTATTTCTTTTTTTTTTGTAATATGTCTATTTAGGTTTGTTTTTCTCATTGGTAGTTGGATTTCCTCTATCGTTTCGGGGAAATTTTCATTTATGAACTTCTTTGCCATGTCGTACTCTTCTACGAGGTTATATCGATTTTCTCTTTTATTTTATTTTGTTTATACTCCATAGTTGCTTTGTATTTAATGATGGATTAATTTCACTAATAAATGTTTGCCATGATTTCCTCTTGCTTGGTTTTATTTTCCATTTTTGTGCGGCTGTGGATCTTAGGTAGTTCCGTTGCAATATGTAGATTTTTTTTTTTGTTATAATATTTTTGTTTTTTTGACTTTATATCCCATAACCTTTGTAACTTTTCATTCCACCACAGCTTTAGTGTGTTTTTGTTATTAATGGTTGTGTACTTTGTGTTGTCTATTCGTATGTTTTCCATTATTGTTTCGATATTTTCGCTCTTTCCGGTCTCTATTTCCTTATCCGTAGCTATTTCCTGAATGATCTTTTTCCAGTTTGTTGTTTATCTTCTCATGTATCTATGCTCCTATTTATTTTTATAGGTAAATGGTCCGAATCTATGTTCTTCTTCAAAACATCCCATGTCAGCTTGTTTTTATGTCCTGAGTGCATATTGTTAAATCTATTGCAGAGGTTGTATGGTTTCTTAAATCTTGCCTTGCATATTTGCTATTGTTTAGAAGTTGAATGCTGCTTTGGATTATGATATCTGCTATCTTTTTACCGATGGTGTTTTCTTTGTTTGTTCGTCCACAAAGGTTGTTGTGAGCAATCATATCTCCTGCTATTTGTCACATGTTACATTGTTATTACCAACCTTAAAAAATTAAATAGAAAATAATACATCGTCGGAATTAGTTGGTGCAATTGAATTCCAAAATGGAATTGTATATATAGCATTAGCTGTATTTCATCGAGAGGAATAGAATAAGAACTATTTTTAATTTATTTTTTCCCCCGTTCAAATACAATAACTTTTGGAATAATACATTTTAATCTTTTGAATTGGTAATCAGTGGGTATTAAAGTCTGGGATAACTTAAAGGCTGTAATCTAGTGGATATCCTGTTCAAATGCATCTAAATGGTATAGTTTCAAATGACAACCAAGCGACATGCAATCTATTTGCCGACTTTTTTGAAGAAGTATACACTAGAAATTACACAAGTTGCTCCTCGGTTTGTCGTGATAAGACAAGCATTAGCTCGAACTTAACTTTAACATATCAGGAAGTTTTAATAGCTTTAAACCAGCTAGATTGTAAAAAGGGGGCCGGGCCTGACGGTATTCCTCCTTGTTTCATGGTGAGGTGCGCTGATGTCCTTGCGGCTCCATTGGCAAAGATTTTCAATCTTAGTCTTAGGTCTGGAGTTTTCCCCAAAATATGGAAAATATCATCGATTATTCCAATTTTTAAGTCTGGTTTACGTAGTGATGTTCGAAATTATCGTGGAATTTCTTTACTTTCAAGCATCCCGAAGCTCTTTGAAAGTCTAGTTAATGCCCGATTATTTTTTATAATTAAAAATGTTATAACGACAAAACAACATGGTTTCTATAAAGGTCGATCTACGGTTACAAATCTCGCAATTTTTAATAATTATGTGTCAGGGGCGCTTGAGTTAGGTTTCCAAACGGATGTATTGTATACAGATTTCAGTAAGGCATTTGATAAGGTAGATCACGATTTGTTAATTAATAAACTCTATCAATTAGATTCAAATCAAATACCGGTGCAATGGATACGATCATATTTGACTGGTAGAAAGCAGTATGTTAGAATCAACAATTCCATTTCCAGATCGTTTTTAGCATCCTCTGGAGTACCCCAAGGTAGTCATCTGGGACCACTCCTTTTTAATATTTTTGTGAATGACGTGATTGGTTGCCTGTCTAACTCAGAAGTTCTTTTGTACGCAGACGATTTAAAAATCTATAAAACCATTAGGGGCATTTCTGATGCATTATCATTTCAAATTGATATCAATAATTTCGTTGAATGGTGTAGTACAAACTCGTTATGTCCTAACATTTCCAAATGTAAAACTATGACATTTAGTAGAGGTCGGAATATTGTCTTAACCGATTATTTAATCGACGGAGCACTGATCGAACGAGTTTCTGTAATTCGAGACTTAGGTGTTCTTTACACACCTAACTTGTCTTTTAATTTTCATATTGACAGCGTCATTGCAAAGGCTAACAGTATGTTAGGCTTTTTGAAAAGACAATGCCGGGAATTTAGAGATCCATACACATTGCGCACTTTATATATGGCATTTGTTAGATCCCATTTGGAGTACGCTGCTGTTATTTGGTCGCCCTTTTATCATAACTATTCAGATAGGATCGAGAGCATTCAAAAGCGTTTTCTTAAATATGCGCTTCGCTTCTTGCCTCGTGACGGCCGTGGCCCGGATTATATTTTGCCACCTTACAAAGGGAGATGCCAGTTATTAGCTCTGGAACCGCTTAGTGCTCGTAGGGACACGGCGATTGCTATATTTGCGCGTGACATGATTCTGGGACACATTGACTGCTCTGAGCTTTTAGAGCTATATTCGTTTTATGTACCGTCTCATAATTTGAGAAGACGTGCATTTTTGCAGTTACCTAATAGAAATACAAATTACGGGAAGAATGAATTGATCTACAAATCGACACTTCTGTTGAACTCGGTTGAAAAATTGTTCGATTTTGACATATCGAGGAACGTTTTTCAGAGAAACATTCTCCATTATTTTAAATTTTAATTTTTGTTTTTTTTTCTGTTCTTTTTATAATGACTTTGATTGTATTTTATGTTGACGTGTGTCGATCAGATGTATTTTGTACTGTTGATCTAAATAAATAAATAAATAAATAAATAAATAATTCCAATGTTTGAAAACTTAAAAGCTCAAATAATTTTATCCAATCATCAAATCAAACTAAATTCTTTAAATTTGACTTAAATAGTGATAAAATTTGGAAATTCTAAAGTTGTTTGAAAATGTTAAATCTTTCAAGAAAACTCGACTTCAAATTTTCAACATTTACTCTCAATATTTAAGCAATTTTAATCTCTGAATAGGGTAAATTATATAAAATTAACTTTGGAATACTTTCATAAAATTTTGACATATATAAAACCGTCCAGCCTGGACGATAAGGTTTCCCTTTTCATATTTATACATAACGAGAAATAACGAGATTTTTAAAATGTATATGGTAGCATAAAAAATAATAAAAATTGCCAAATCATCGTTCTGATTTAACGTATGTATAAACTGAGCATAAGAATTCTGGTTAAATGATGAATTATAGATGTTAAGTCAAATTGGACTTTATTTTGTCCTGATTCTCCAGATAGCAAGGTTTTTATCAGCCTTTAGAAATGTTGACGTTTTTCCCGTTCCCCAAGAACCAATTCTTAAAAATACGTGAGTAAAACAACTTAAACCTTTACTTATAAGATAGTTGTCCGAATTCTGTCTGATTATAATTTCGTCATAATGTTTTTTTTAATATTTCCACCTAATCGAACTAAAAAATTTTGTGTTTTTTGGCATCACAAAATTATCTAGATACAGTAAAGCGTCGATATAAGTAAATAAGTAAAATTAATATAAGTAAAACTACTACATATTTTGTAAAAAATGTGTGCACACAATGTACATATTACAATTTAAGCTATACACAAAATAGCCACAAATTTTTTCTCAATGAGATTAGTAAGACTTTCTCGTAATCACTTCAATAGCATAAGTTGTGTAGGGCAGCTGTCTTCTTGTTGCCTGACTAGTTTTTGTTTTTAAACAATTCTCACTATCGTCTCCATCTTCATCACCGGTCATTATCGTCTAGGACACACGCTACAATTTCATCATCAGTCAAAATTTGAAAACCAGTATCGTTATTATTGTTTTGGAGCCAAACTTGTGCATCCTCTGTATCACAATCGAAAAATCCAGGAAATTTCTGAAACATGTCTACAAAATTTGTGGAATTTAATTCTTTTACATTATATTATGTTACTTCGCAGGCTTTTTGGTTTTCCTTATTTGTTTTTGTACTGTTCAACAATTTATTTCACGCCTGTTTAAGGTTATCTTTTGATAAGCTATTCCAGGCAACTGCTATCATATGACTGCAGTCTTTTAAATCAATCCACCATATTTTCTTTATTGTCTAGAGATGGTGCATTATCGAGGATGAGGAGGCAAAGTACTCAAAGTTGTGTTTTTTCGTCGCAATATTTTTGTACATTTCGGATAAATTCGTTTTTATACCAATCCGTAAAAACTTCACAATCCATCCAAACACTTCTCTTTACTTTATAGCATAGCGTGTGCTTAATTTTTTCTTTTAAATTGTCGCATCGCAGTGTTCGGTTAATTTACGTTTCGGATAATTGAACGCTCTACTGTACTTTCAAAGACTAGCTCGTCACTCTGGTCGTCCAGACTGATGTAGACTATTCTGAAAATAATTGGGGCTCAAATTGGGCTTCCTGGTCAGTGACAAGCAACCCTGGAACACCAAATAGAGCGACAATTCTAACAGTACTATCTGGATAGAAATAGCCTCATGCGAACGAGTATGATGAATTAATGCCATGCAATATCGCTGATTTTCAGATGCCAAGGTAATCTTCTGCCAAATTCGCTAATTTTAAAATTGCCAAGAGGAGATTTCATGTGTCTAGAAATTTTCGATTTTTGACAAGCTTTGACAGGCTATTTGCTGCCTGGATATAATAATTTAAACCCTAATTAATAGAAAACGCTTTAGTTGTTTTACCATTGTTAGACGTTCAAGTCCCTGAAGCTTAGTTATGCTTATGTAGCTCTTATGCAATGGTAAGATACCTTCTGCAGTTATCGTTTGAACTAAAAATTTAATTTTATGAATTTGCGGGAAGGCATTTGTCAATATTGGCAATCAAGCAATATTCTGAATATTTTTGTAAGCTGAGGAAAAGATTTTGATAGAATTAGTTAACTATTAAATGAGGCCAAACGTCATTTGACAAAATTTGAGAATGACGAAAGAGGTAGGAATACTTGTTTGTGGAATATCTGATGGTTCAATTGGAATTTGGTGGCAAGCCTAGGTCTAAGGTAGAAAATGTTGCATTTTTCTCTCTCCATCTACACTTTATTCAAAGTATAGTGGGCCCTGCAGGGTCTCCCATATATTTTCGCTTTTTTTTGACCAGATATAGGGTACTGGATAACGAACTTTCAATAGGCCTACAAATCCTCGTGACATCATTAATTCGAACTCAGCTTTAGGAATCTGTAGTTTGTTGGCGGTCCCATAATATCCAACTGATGTGTAACATTAGTTTTACCACATAAGAATCAATTGTTGGTTGGATGACTCGCGTGAACTCAGTGATAATTTGGTAAATTTTGTGGTTCATTGCTAAAGTACTCGTGCTAAATAGTGAGGTTGATGGATACAATCAGAAGTCGCTTACTTTTTAGGAAATCCAAGGCTTGCTCGCTTTGTAGCATAACCTACTAAAATCTGATATATGAATCTACTTTCTTTTTTCAGTATCTTAGCTTTGATCTTGTCTCAAATATAGAATATATTCCCCCCTTTTAAGTTCTACGACTTTTTTCATACCATTTTCGGGTTTGACTTTGGTTTGTATTTTTTATGATTTTACATTTCGTTTTCAATGTTTATTTAATTTTATCCAAAAATATTTTTGGTTTATAACGAAAAATTCCATGAGATGGTATAAAATTCTCCTCAGTACAAGGCAAATTATTAAAATTACGCAAAAATTCGTTAACTGATTTATCCAAATCAAAATGCCGACCTAAACGTACCACGTTTGCAAACGTTCGACAGGATAACCTGTTTATACATTTTACCCGATTTATTGATCCGGGTCACTTGGCAGGTCTCATACACTTAGTTATATTCTATGTCCTTAGCGATACTTTCCCAATAAACCTTCTATCTAATATCTTCATTTTAATTATTCCCCAATGGTTTAGGTTTAGCCCCTGTAACATTTTTTTTTGTATTACTTTCGGAATCATCAATCTACCCTAACGTAAAGGCCGTAAAGGACACACCCTTTTCCACGGCATAGCAGTGTTTCAACTTCGAAGGTACATTTTTCAAATTAAAGCCTCCTTTGTTTTTGAAAAATATGCCAACCAAAGCCTCATGATCAGTGAATACTTCTATGTGTTGAACAAACATACATTTATGGAACTTTTCTATGGAAAACACAATTGCTAAAGCTTCTATATGTAAAATTGGATACAACTTCTCCGTCATGCTTAGGCTATGTGCAACAAAAAACACCGGTTTTTCCACACCATCACAATATGACACAAAATACCACTAAAACCCTCATCACTAGTACCGTGCTGCGCTATTCAAAATATCGTTTTCATTCTTCGAAAGTTTGAATGCACTCTGCATCCCAATCCCCAATTCCTTTCTGCAATAACCGATGAAAACTACCACACTTAAGATGAGGCATAAACTTCGAATACTAATTTATCAACCTTACGAATGACCTAAGTTGAGATATATTCGCAGGTGGTAGTGCTTCCATTATCGCTAATATCTTATCCTTGCTAGGACCTACTTCCTTAGATAAAATTTCGTGACCCAAATACGTAAGTTTTTCGATAAAAAATTTGCATTTATCAAAGTTTACATTAACGTTAAATTTCTTTAATTGTTCCAAAACTTTCATCAATAACTCGTACAATATCGTCTATATAGCACCGCGTATTCGGTATTTCTTTCCCAATGATACGAAATACCTTGAACCTACTAATCTCATTAATACCGTATCAATGACAGGTAAAGGATAATACTGTGATTTGATTAATTTGTTTACAGTGACGGAACAGTGACACTGACACATCCTAATATTTTCATCCAATTTCAGCACTATCATTATTCCTGACACCCATTCCAAATGCTCCACGTTTTCCACAATATCGGCCTCTTTGATACTTTTCAATTCCTTTTCAACTGCTTTCTCTGCAACGGAATGGTAATGCTTAAGCTTTGTGAAATATTGGAACAACAGCGTTCACCATGTGTAACTTAACCATGAAACTATCTATTGCTCCACTAAAGTTAAAATCAAACACAAACTTTTTTTTTTAATTTTGGAATTATTTGCTCTAAATTTACTTTACAATTTGGAAACAATACATCCAGCTAATCACTACTGCACTATACATATATTCATAACCTTGGGAGTATCGATCACTACCAAATCCACCACATACGACTTCCTTTTCCAAGTAATTCGATTTTAACCTTACTTTTCTCCAGACAATGAAACACCTAATTCTACTAATCGTGACACACGCAGCGATATCAACCTCCATTTTAATTTCTCTATTTCCAATAGACACGTCAATACACATATTGTTACTTTTTTGCCTTGACAATCAAAGTTCGTATCACGATTGTGAATAAAACACAACACTTCAATTTATCACAAACGAGTTTATTTATTAACACCAAAAAATTAACACAACACAATTTATTAACGATAATTCACAATACCACTTATTATAATTTTTCCACAATTCTACTGTTCACTTATAACTTTTATTTCATACTAAACCACTTTTTAAATTACTTTTTAAAAACTTAACGTTCTAATTCGAATTCGTTCACTCCTTATATACTCAAAGCAAAACTTCTCGAAATTTCATGATTGCTCCGGTAAAAATAGTCTAGACCCATTAGAACAGTTTATATCATGGAAAATTCCATAGTATAGATCAAGTTTTCCGAAAGAGGCAAAACAATCAAAGAAGAAGTACAGAGCGTTTGACACTAGATGCCACTACACAATCAAAAAAATATTCTGACGTTTTTCAAAAGGGGACAGCCAAAATCAATTTAATTATCACGTATTTAATCACTTTTATAACACGCAAATATTTTGGTTTATGTTTACAAAATGCACACATAAAAATATACAATTTTTGACAGCAAATATTCAGTGACACCTAGTGGCATTATGTGAAAGTTGCTTATACTTTCGGAGTTTTTTGGAAGTTGGTAGCTGTGGCGGTTAAAGAAAATTTGACATTTGAACATGATCTATAGAACTTTCCGATATCAATTAACTTATTCTAATCTATCATAGGTGTCACCGTAACATTAGATCATGTTTAAATGTCAAATTTTCTACAATCGCAAGAGCTACCATCTTTCGGAAACTCGTATGACATTTTTATGTGTGCATTTTGTAAATATAAACAAAAATATTTTCTTGTTATAAAAGTGATTAAATACGTGATAATTAAATTGATTTTGGCTGTCCCCTTTTGAAAAACGTCAGAATATTTTTTTGATTGTGTAGTGGCATCTAGTAGCAAAAGCTCTGTACTTCTTTTTTGACCGTGCTGCCTTTTTTGGAAAACTCTCTGTACTTTTTCTTTGATCGTGCTGCCTCTTTTGGAAAACATGATCTATATTCTGCAAACAGTAACTTAACCACACTTTTTCTTGTCACCTTTTCACATGAATAATCATTACTTACCCTATTTTGACTCAAATTATTACCGCATCTACTTTTACCGAAGTGATTTCTAAAATTATTTCGACTGTTGACGGTACTGCCTTCTCATTGAAAACCGCTTGTAGATAATGATGGGCACTCTCACACGTTCTTGTTACTGGAGCAAATAATGGGGCCGATTCTGGCATACAAATTTTACAATTTTATGTTATTTTTTTAAATAACATAGTAAACTGGTATTCTCGTGTTAAAAAAAAATTTTATGTTATTTTTTTTTTATGTTATCATCTGTCAAAAATAAAAGAATTAAATTTAAACATGTTATAAGATTTTATCAAGTCGAAATAGAAATTGAATTGAACATTTATTTATTTTTTTAAAGTTTTGCAATAAAATTAAACATTTATCTAAAAAAAAGCAAATACCTACATACTTTTCATTAAATTAAATTTTTCCACTGAAATCAATATGCCCAATTATATGTATAGTACATAATGGCAATTTGGTTAGCTCGAGAAGAACGAAGAACCCAAGTATTTTTATATCCGACAATTTTTGTATTTTTTGACATTTAGCTGAAAACATGAATTTTTTTTCCGAATGTTGGCCAAAAAAATCGGAAAATGATGAAATTTGGTTTGCAACTTTTTTTTTTTTATCATTTTCAGATTTTTTTGGCCAACTTTCATAGTAATTCTTATAATAAGTCGGACATTATTGCTGAAAAAAGTCGGTGATGAATTCAGTTTTGTTATACTTGGGAAATTGTCATGTACAAACCACAAAAGTAATAGTTTTCTTATACCCTCCCAAGTATTTTTATATCCGACAATTTTTGGATTTTTCTGACACTTTGCTGATTTCATCACCGACTTTTTTCCGAAATAATGTCCAACTTATTCTAAGATTTACTATGAAAGTTGGCCACAAAAATCGGAAAATGATGACAAAAAAAGTAAGGTTATGTCGCACAAAAAAAATGGGCGGGGCTTATAATATAAATGTTGGCGGGGAAATTTCACTTTTACTCATACATACATACAAACATAGCTACTTAAATAAAAAAAAATTTTTTTTTCATTTTAAAAATTTGTTAACATAATAATTTTTTTTATTAATATATTATACATAATTACAATTTTTTAATTAATTTAATAATAACAAAAATCGAATTTAAAACCAAATAGCTGATACAATCCAACTCAAAAAGACGTCGCCATCATACCGCCGTGAATTTTGCTTTATAAACATAATTTTCTCCAAAGTCCCAATTCGCGCTACATCGGACATCCATAATATTGATTTTAATAATATAAATATTCGCACACTCAAATACAAAAATACAAATTTTACAAATTAAATTTAATCGCACAACACCGGCCGTAGTAAAAATAAAAATAAAATTTAAGAAATCGCAAAAATACAACAACCATAATGGCGTCTCTCACAAAACTAAAGTTGAAAATGTAAACACAAAATAAAAAAGTACACACCAACGCCAGCATCTTTGCTGTGTCAAAATTTGGAATTTGGAAACCCAACCCAATTTCATCATTTTCCGATTTTTTGTACCAATATGCTGAAAAAAAATTCATATTTTCAGCTTTGTTATACTTCCCAAGTATTTTTATATCCAACAATTTTTGGATTTTTCTGACACTTTGCTGATTTCATCACCGACCTTTTTCCGAAATAATGTCCGACTCATTCTAAGATTTACTATGAAAGTTGGCCACAAAAATCGGAAAATGATGACAAAAAAAGTAAGGTTGTCGCACAAAAAAAAATGGGCGGGGCTTATAATATAAATTTTGGCGGGGAAATTTCACTTTTACGTACATACATACAAACATATCTACTTAAATAAAAACATTTTTTTTTTTATTTTAAAATTTTATAAAATTTTTTTTATTAACATACATATTAAAAATAATTATACATTTTTAAATTAATTGATAAAAAAACACAACGATTTTAAACAAAATACAATGATATACCCGAACTAAAATAACGAAAAAACGTCGCCGTGCATTTTGCAAATTCCCCAAGTAACAATTATCGCTATACTTCCATACTGCCGTGCTAAACATGTTTTACTGATCTACATTTTTGGCCAAATTGAGTTATTGATGCCAATTGAAAGGTATTAATGTCCTTTATATTTTACATAAATAAATATAATTAAATCGACTTTAATAAATTCGTTATTAACCAAAATAAATTTCGTTCTAATCGAAAAAAACAGCAAATTTGAAGTAACACCGACTTAACTACTTGATATTAAACATGAACGCCTTATCTGTGCCTCAAATAAGGTACTTTTCTTTCAAATATGTAAGTTAAGTTACTTTTGCTTATTTCCATAATTGAAATTGCATTTATGGCAATTTAAGAATTTTCATTTCCAATAGCAAAATTGACTTATTTGAAATTTTCTATTCGCGAATTGAAACAATAACAACTTATATACAAGGACTTTTAACTTATCTTAATGTAATGTTATTTAGTACTATGTACAAATGAACCACTTACCTATAAATAATGAGGTAGTTTACAACACGAAATATTTAGTGGACTAACCTAAATGGCCACCTATTCTAGTCCACTTACCGACAGTTTACATCACAAGAAATATAGGTCGCATTTGGGCCATATGTTTAAAATTAAAATATTCCAATAAACGTGTTTGTATTTAATATTATATCATTTTGGCATTTATTGATTTTAATTCTAATATTTTTATTTTTATTCATTATTTGTGCTATAAAAATGATAATTAACAAATTGCATCTATTGAAAAATTCGAAAATCCTTAGGTCGAACCGTTTACACCATATTTCTAGTTGACCTATTTTAGATCAGGTCACACATTTTACTTACCTAACCAAATTTGGGTAATACCACCAATGCAAATTGGTCATTTAAGGTTGTATTCTATAGTTTATTTGTGAATAAATTTAACGATAAACTAAACATAAATACCTTAAATTGCAGATAAGGTATATATTCTTCTTATTAACACAGGAGTTCAGCTTCTATTATGTGATATAAATGACTTAATGGCATTTAAGTTATTTTTGTTTAGTACCAATCGAAAATTTATAAAGCGTATTTAAAGTATAATACTAATTCTGCAAATAATTCATAAATTATGTGTAATTTATTTTTATTTTCTCAACAAACATATTATTTATGATCTAATACATAATTTGAAGTCTTTGAAAGTAAATTAAATCCGCATTTAAGTAAGTTATTCCCCAAATATTTCGAAAAACTTTAACATCAATTTTCTCCAAATGCCATTTTTGCAGATCAGTAAAACATGTTTAGCACGGCAGCATACGAACAAACTGTAATCGATATTAAAAAATTTTATATTAATGAATTATTCGTAAACACAAAAATAAAAATTATACCAACTAAAAACTGATCGCACAACACCGGCCACAGCAAAAATAAAAATAAAATTTAATTAAACGTAAATAAAAATACACCAACCATAATGGCGTCTCACACAAAACTAAAGTTGTAAAATTTGTAAACACAAAATAAAAAAGTACACACCAACGCCAGCATCTTTGCTGTGTTAAATGTTGGAATTTGGAAACCCAACCCAATTTCATCATTTTCCGATTTTTTGTACCAATATGCTGAAAAAAAATTCATGTTTTCAGCTTTGTTATACTTGGGTTGGGAAACACTTTTTTGTTTCGAAATTTAAAATTGTACCAGAACATTTTATTATAAAATACGCTATAAAATGTTGCAATCGGAATACGAAAAAATAAAAAATTTTATTTTCCATTTTAAAATTTATTTATAACATAAAAAAATAACATAAAATTTCAAATTGTCAGAATCGGGCCCAATGATTTGCATTTTTCCACAACTTTCGCACCCTTAGTTTTCATTGTTTTTTTTGGGTAGGCATGTTTATTTAATTTTGTGCTTGCATCGGCCCCAATACCCTTCCCTAACAATAATACGTTTATATTAGTGGCTCTCCAATCGACCATCTCAAGTATTTATAAGCACTTATGTTTCAAGTCTTTGATATGTAAATCAAGCAAATGCATGAACCATAAGTGCTAATAAGTACTTGCGGTGGTCGATTGGAAAGGCACAATTATCAATAAAACAGTCTTTCTTTTTTTCGCATGAGTCCATTGGTATTCCAGTATAAAATTCTAAGATCATTGGCCATTTTCTGTTTAGGGTTGGCAGCGCTAGTGATGTACTACCGAATTGTCCATGAGTAGCTTCCGGACTGCTTGCTTCCTGATTAAACTTTTCATACTTTCACGGATGGTTTTATCCACAGTGTATCAGTGAACGGATTTAGAACTGAACATTTTAATTTTTTACGCAATCTCTGGCATGATGTTCACCTAGACAATCGACACAACTGGGTTCTTTGTTGTAATATTTTTGTGTATTTTTTATTGTCTGAATAACCACTTTGCACCCCAAGATGTACTTAATTTTATAAATCTTTATCGGTATCGAAGGTCAACATAAACATGTTGAGAGGTACTTTACCTCACCATTTTAGCTTAACTGCTGCTTAAGTTGTCATCAATTATTTTTTCTGGTTTACACGTAGTGTGCAGGTTTTTAGTCATAACCCTTATTGGTCTGTGGCGGTATCATGAAATCCGGTACCGGTAGAATTTTGACGGAAATCACCCGGTTTTACAAAAACCGGTATCATGAACACCGCTTTCGCGGAAAATTTCCGTCAAAAATCGTCCGGTAGATATTAGTTGACGGATAGCGATTTTTCCTTTTAAAAAAAACAAAACTTTCAAAAAAAAAATTTATTAATGATAAAAATTAATTCGAAAATGTTTATTTATTATAAAACCATTCATTAATTTGTAGTAATTTTTATTAGAATAAATAATACTTCTAAAATATTGAGGAACGTCATTTAGAAAAACCTAATGGCCGATTTTATGAAAGTAAAGTTCGCAAATAAAACAAAAATTAGATAAAACGTAAATTAAATTTTTTTTAATCCATTACAATAAAGATCACATAATAATGATTAGTCCCTGTTAAGAACCATTTTAAAATAAATATAAAAAAAAAATTAACCCAAGTCAGTCGTACAATAACACAAATTTGTTATTTTGATTTATTATTTTGACAACTCCATACCCAAGTATTTTTACTTTCGACTTTTTCGTCATTTATTAGACATTAATTCGAAACTAAGATTCGAATTTCCCTTAGTTTTAGTTTCGAGTTATTCTAAGAAATCGTATGAAACGTGTCGCGAAAATTCGAAACTGGACGAAACTCAATCTAAAAAAATTTTGTGTGTGCGTTTGTGAATAAAGAATAAAAAAGGCGGGGCTAGTTTTGAGCATGTGTATGTATAAATTTCAAATTAGAAATACGGCTGTAATTTTTTTTAAAAATAAAACAAAAGACAAATTCCAATTTGAAATTAATTTTATTAAAATATTATTATTTTATGAAAATATGTTAGTAAATAAATCTAAAAAAAAATTAATAAATTGAATCTGGAATTTTCCTAATTATATAAGTATGAATGCCTATAGGATAAACCTATAGATTAAGAAAATGGCGTAGGAGTCCTCTTTTAAAGATGCACAGTATAGTAAACTGAATCAACATAATTTTATAGATTTTTATGTTTTAATTGAAAATTAAACACAATCACAATTTATTGGTATATAAACATCAAGTGTCCATATATTTTTTAAACATAAAAAATTAGAATTTATATAAAAAAATTGTTAACAAACGCGAATATTTTAACTACATTACAACGCAGCTGAAAACACTTTACTAAAGTATTTTATGTCAAACCAAATTCACGTTAGCATATTATACACACCAATACTAATCACGAATATAATGAATTTATCTTTCGATTATTTTTTCAAAAGTCGAAGGAAAATACTGTAGCTCAATTTTAAGTTTCGAATTGTTATACTTGGGTAGTAATAGTAAAATATATAGCAACTTAGAAAAATATACACTGAACGAAAATTTGCTCAATATTTTTACCGACCGGATTTCATGATACGGTTTTTTTCCGACCGGATTTCATGATCCCACCCCTGGTTTCTCTGTTTTCAAACGTGTGCGGTGTGCCAAACACGTTTTTTTCATTTGACATTTTTGGCTTTGAGTAAATCATAGTGGAGGTACTGGTGGGTGTATTTTTTTGGCTATTTCTGAGGAATATTAGGAACATCGCCTTTTCCACTAAATTTCTCGACCTAGTTCGTATTCATCCGTTTGGTAATCTTCTTCAGTTACATTCTTACTAGGAGTAGAACAAATGTCCGGTAGTGGCTTAAGAGCTTTAACTTCGTTTTCAAGAGTTTTCATACGCTCCTTCATCCAAGCAATTGTATCATTGTTGGCTTCATCTAATACATAATTGGCTTGACACAATCTATTGTAAAGCTTTTATTCGTTTGTATAACTAAGTAGTGTTGCTGCGGCCCCTATGGCGGAACTTTCTTATTCCTCTGGAAGGGGTGTAAAATATCCCTTTCTGATTTAATCAATTGGAGACAAAAATGAAAAGGCCCTAATAATATTAAGCCAAAAAGTAGCTCAATATTTGGATCGTACAAGTACTAGTTTTTGAAAAAAAATTCTTATTTTATGACTCAAATGCTGTATTAATCTTTAAATTTGGCGATAATTTCTTGTTGCTCAATATTTGAGAGGCCTATTTTTATACCAATAAGCGACCGTTGAAAATTAAAATTAAAACCTAAAAATTATAGACCATAATTAGTGGGCTAACTGCTTTCAAAAATCTATAAAAATGGTTTGCTTTTATTCAGCTACCTATCACTGTAACGTTCATCTAGCCGTTCCATTTATAAAGTTCTATTCTTACAGTCTAAACTCTAAACGAATGAAATGAAACTCCTAGCAGAAATGCCACTTCACTTTTCTGCAAGTTACAGAATAATTGGGAACTTATTGAGCAAATAATTAAGGAATTTAATTATTTGCTCAATATTTGTGCTTGTATTTACAAATTCCAAGAGAAATACAGAAACGTTCGTGGATCAAATACATTCTTCATCGGTAAGTTGTTGCTCAATATTAAAATAGTTCATAGCGGCTTACTTGGACTATTTATTTAGATAGTTGCTCAATATTTCTACTATGGAGTTTTCTTTATCATATGTTCATCCACCAAATTTGGAAATGCAAAGTTGCTCAACTTATTTTTGTCAGGAAAGATTTTGGTTCCGTCCAAACGAGTAATACCACTGACAGACTAGGGATTAGCTAAGCGCGATTAGTGAAACGAGATTAGCTAATCCACCGCAAATCCATATGCGTTGACAGACTAGGGATTAGTTTCTTGCAGAGAAATAAAATATTATTTTGGTGATTCGCTGAGATATGGCTAGTAAATCAGCTGGACTCATTTTTTAATTCAATATTTCTAAGATTTATACATTTAAACACACCAAATTTTCTTTTTCCTCAAAATTTATTCAGCACAAATTGTTTGAGACGTCATTGATTTTATAACTTCTATCCTTTGACTATATATTTTTAAATGGACTGCTAGTTGCTTACTTCATATGCGATCCAACATACAGTGGCGGTCAAGAGGCAAATCGTGGCGAATTCGCTAACTAAAAAGTTCGTTACCATTTAATTTATTAGGAATAATCGAAAAATCAACATTAAGATTAAATTTTATAAAAGAAAACATCATTAATATTTGAAATTATAAGCAGTTGCAAGCACTGAATATTAAAATAAACATTTATTTTTGTATTCACAGATGCAAAGAAACAGTCTTAAGCCGCCTCCACACGGGGTGTGAAATGTACACTTATGCGTGCGTGTTCGCTTATTTAGCGAATGTAGGCGGTTATGCGGGATGTGTATATTTATCACATTTCAGTACACACGATTCGTTAAAATATGTTCATTGATCACATGTAGGCGAATGTTAATGAACATTTCTACTCTGGTATATATTTTTAGTACCTTGATCATACAATTTTTAATGAAAATATTCAATCACATTCGTCATGTGAAAACCATCCACACGACGTTTACATTCGCTAAATGCGCGCATAAGTGTACATTTCACACCCCGTGTGGACGCGGCTTTATCTGTCAATGGCAAACTGGTATCACTCACAACCAACTACGACACACTTTCTCCCCATTTTCAGTAAAAATAAAAGAAACCGAGGAAAAATTTTGTGTAAAAATCACAATTAAAATATCTCAAATCAAATTAAATTGAATTTAAAACTATAAAACGGTGACAAAATAGAAAACACACGAAAAGGAACCAAAAATTAAATAAAAATTTATTGATGTTGACAACTTTGACAAATCTTTAGTTTTCGTTTTTGCCGCAATTTGCCTCTTGACCGCTAGTTGTATGTTGGCATCATCATTTATTTGAAAATTATATTGAACTGTCATTGTATTAGCGGTCCATTCTAATTCTATTGTCTAAGCTTCTATCGTAAATTCACGTCACTTGCATTTTCAGCAATGTTTAAATAATTATTTGACATTGTAGTTCCACTTGTACCATCACTAATCCCAATACAACGAGATAAGCTCGAAAATTTTCAAGGATTAGTGCACTAATCTCGATTAGTGACTAATCCTCAAATAAAACGAGATTAGCTAATCTCCAACTTGACACACTACAGCTAATCTCGAAAAAATCACTAATCGCGCTTAGCTAATCCCTAGTCTGTCTAGGGTATAAGCGATTTAGAACATAATTAGAGAGTTTGAGCAATTTTTAATACTTCAAATTTTGAGCAAATTTTATAAAAATTTTAAAACCAACTGTTTGCGTAAACGTTCCTTTTGCTCAGCAGTGTAGCTAAAATTTAGGCAAACTGACTGATTAAATGCAATTGTTTTTCTTACTATGTATTTAGTTCCAGTTAATTGATCCGCTGTAGAAACTCACTGAAACGTGCTATTTTTTTAATTTTTGAATTGACTTTATACGATCCACATCCAGTCGATAATTATTTTATTATGCTATTAACACTCTGTTTGACGTCGTGTTACTTTTAGATTGATGTACCTGAAATGTTTAATAACACACACGTATTAACCAGCTAAATAAATAAAATAATAAACGGTTCGTTTAAATTTGTTTTACACATTTTGATAATTTTTTTGTTTTTGTTTTATAGATTGAACGTCAGACAGATGGCTATCAAATTTTGCACATTTTAGGAGTCGAACACAAACACAGTGGCGAAATAAAGTGTACCGCATATTCACCTAGTAACGAGTCCAATTCAGTGTCGTGCTTTACCGAATTAACTGTATTACCTGTATCCCAACCACATCACTGTCCTAGCATATTAGATTTAGTAGTCGACGACGCCGAACCAACCATACAATATATTCCAGCCTACATTGAAAAAGGGCCAGATGATTGTACCGTTTTGATTGGAGGAACAGTGACGCTAGATGTTAATTTTAATAGTTATCCAGAACCGGAAGTAATTTGGATGAGAGCGGTAAGTTTTTATTATACCATCCAATGTCATGTGATAAATAAAGATCGCGAATATTTTTGTTTAAACGTAATTTTATTGTAAATAGTTTTATAGATTTCCTCTAGTAAATATTTACATACATACATATGTGTGGTGTACTGTATCAAATCGAGTTCGTCGCGTACACTTGGCGTTTAACAATAAAATCTTTCATATTTTTTATATGTTGTTGGCCAACTGTATGCATGCTTACTCGTATTTCATTGCAGCCAGGCATCGTATCCAAAACAATTAAACAAAAGTAATTTGTAATTCAATTCCGCGTTTGCCCTTAACACACCACGTGATAAAATATGTAATCGAGACACACATATGTCTTTTTTTTGTATATTTCTAGGGACATGTTATTGCAGAATCTGATACAATTGAAATAATCACAAAGAACAGTCATTCAAGGTTATTATTAACGAATATAACCGCAAATCAAAGTGGCAAATATACAGTCAAGGTTATGAATACATTCGGTACAGATATGTCATCAGCATCCGTTGCGGTCGAAGGTGTACCCGATCCACCAAGTGGCAAACCATCGATTTCACAAAATTATGATAATGCGATTACAGTAACATGGCGCGGACCACCGTACGATGGCGGTTGTATGATAACCGGTTTTATATTGGAAATGCAAGAGAATAATAACGACTGGATCGAATTAGCCACAATTGTTGATTCCCTATCGTACACCGTTAAAAAATTAACCACCGAAACACACTATAGGTTTCGGGTGCGCGCCGAAAATATCCATGGCCTGAGCGAACCAAGTTTGGAGAGTGATGAGGCACACCTTGAAAAAGAATCACCTGTTCAATTAAATTCGAGTAAAATGTCAGACGTTAAAATTAGTGTACAACCGGGTAGCGAATTTAAATTAAAATATGAAACTCTCGAGGAATTGGGTAAAGGCCGATTTGGTGTTGTGCACAAAATCCAGGAGAAAGAGTGTGGCACAATTTTAGCCGCTAAAATTATTAAATGTATTAAGGCAAAGGATCGCATTAAAGTGTTGGACGAAATCGAAATTATGAATTCGTTGAAACATGATAAGCTGTTACAATTGGCCGCTGCATTTGAACAACCCAAAGAAATTGTTATGGTTATGGAATAGTAAGTATATAGAGTGTGACGATATAATTATTGTGCTAATAATCGATTTGTTTTGTTGCAGCATAATTGGCGGCGAATTGTTTGAACGTGTTGTCGCGGATGACTTTACACTAACCGAACGGGATTGTATTTTATTTATACGTCAGATATGCGAAGGCGTCGAATATATGCACAGTAAATCCATAGTACATTTAGACTTAAAACCAGAGAATATTATGTGTCGTACACGGCATAGTCATCAAATAAAAATTATCGATTTTGGGTTGGCGCAAAAATTGACGCCCGAAACACCGGTTCGCGTTTTATTTGGTACACCCGAATTTATTCCGCCCGAAATTATAAATTATGAACCAATTGGATTACTTTCGGACATGTGGAGTGTTGGCGTCATATGCTATGTACTCCTGTCGGGACTCTCACCATTTATGGGTGATACCGATGTCGAAACATTTGCCAATATTACGAGGGCGGATTTTGATTTTGACGATGACGCATTCGACGCGGTATCCCAAGAAGCAAAAGACTTTATTTCCGATCTGCTAGTGCATCGGAAAGAGAAACGATTAAGTGCGACCCAGTGTTTGGCGTCGGAATGGTTGGCGCTCGAAAATGATGACATGACAAACGTTAGAATATGTACCGACAAATTGAAAAAGTTTATAATTCGCCGGAAGTGGCAAGTAAGTACCGTGGGAATATTTTTAATTGGTTTGACATTTTTTTTTTGTATTTTGTAATATTTTTGTTTTTGGCCGCCCGCTAAATCGATTACGGTAGCAGAGGTGCGCTCATTTTTTTTTTAACCTAATTGCATGTTTTTGATTTTTTTCGATTTTTTTTTTTTTTGCTTTTTAACCCGAAAAATTATAAAAATTAGAAAACTGGTAATGCAATACGTGCACTAGGGCGCATGTCACTGCAAGCAAGGCGTACGAGCGGTGGTTCATCGGCCGGCAATAGTCCACGCCCATCAATATCGGGGCCATCAACTTCTCGTGTCTTATCGGACATCCAGTCGCACATGTCATCGCTGAACGAAAACGAGAATGACGTTCTTCCAGCAGCAGACAATTTAAAGCTCGAACAAAAGTATAACAGTGCCAATGCAATGAAAAAGTTAAGCAATAAAATCAAATCGTGTTCGGAACGTAGTGATTCCGGTTTTAGCGAGTGTTCGAATTGTAGCGGGCCTAATAATGGCACTCCTCCTTCTAACGGAATTAATCATAATAATAATAGCCCGATCCAATCGACAATAGTCGAAGAGAATCCGATCGATTTGAGTGCACAGGAATTTAAACAAAATGTTCGACGGGTCAATAGTAATTCGTCGACGGACTCAAGTAAATCGAATTTGATTGCGGAACGTAAAAAATCGCTCGAATATAATGCCAAGAAAGAGCCGCTCATCATTAAATCGCGGCCAAATATTAAAAATGTAAGTTGTAATGTGTCAAAGCTAAAAGAAAAGTTTCTGGAACGAAGTATATCAAATTCCTCGTCTGATGGGGCCGCCGCTCCCATCAAGAAAGAAATCCGAGTTGGACCGATTGTAAAGAAGCGAGATGTATTTCTGCAAGGACAAATTAAAGGTTTGAGGATTTGTTGTTTTTATTGTTGTTTTTTGGTTTTAGTTTGTAAACTGTGCATATTATCGACTATTAATTACATGATTCCGAAAATTTAATCAAAATTTTAGATCGTCTAACGAAAGATTTTATAAAGATAGGCCTAAAACTTATAGTCTGCAATTATAAACCTGTAATAGCACAAAAGAGAATTTTCGTAGGAAGCACATAATTACTCAACAATTTTTAATTTGAATTTATTTTTTTCATTTAGCAACTGTCACTGCAAAACCGGCAACAAATCATACGGCTGCACGGTTAAATGGACGCATCAAAGAACTAACCGATCGTCTATCAGCACCAAAAACAACTAACACCATCGCTACAAAATCTAAGACCGTAGGAGCAGCAGCATCACCAGTAGCAACAAAGTCCAAATAGGGATTTTGTAGCTTTCACAAAAACTTGGCATTTCGAAATAAATTTTGTTTTTAATTTTATTTTATAATTTTTATTTAAATTTTATTTATTTTTTATAACAATAATTTTTAATTTTATTAATTAATTTCAACAACAACAACAACAAATCTATTTATAATAAAAAAGTTAAATTGCATGTGTAATTATATTGTCCTATAATCATGTTTTTTGAGAATTTTACGATTTTTAATTAATTTTAAGTTTTAAACAAATACAAACACGCACATACAAACCCACACAGATTATGTTATATTATAAATTTAGCTTGATTAAATAAAAAAAAAATTAAAAAATTTTAATTAAATTTTATTTCTTCTTACATTATACCGCCCAACAGCATGTCTGCTGCATGGAATATTTGATATCATTCAAAGCTAATTTTTAACGCTGATTTCAAACATATTATCAGTTTTTTTAGATCAACTTTGCTGTTTTTGAATGACGAAGTGCTACTCTGAATACTCCAGCAATAATCGGCCATCATATAGTCCGAATATCTTGGTGGAGTCGTTCACCCTGTTCTTCACCAAATGGCTGTGAAGAAAGTGTACTTTGGTACTCATGTTACATCCAAGTTGCTGGAAGTGAGACAACATCTCTTCAACGCGCTCAACATAATCATCACCCTTTTTATTGCCTAAGAAATTTTCAATAATCCAAACAAACTAATCCCCTGCGTTCTTCTCAATTTCAGACATTGAACTGCGAAAATTAGGGTTGTTCACCAATTTGCAAATCAAAATGAGAGATCTGTTATGATTTTCTATGGATAAAGTAAACAAACTCAATAAAACATTTTTGCTGATCGTCCAGGTTTTGTGCAGCCAGCATTAACGCATTCTTGTCCCGTCAACATTATCATATCTAACACTTTGGCACGGAAAGAAAACTCTTAATCCATCTTGTCGGTGTCAATTCTCGGTAAGAATGCGTTGAATTTCCTTATTGATCTAATCCATTGTGAATGTTCATAAGCTTTATAAAAACGCCTAAATGTAGATTCAAAAAAAATATATATTTTCGCCTGTATTTATATGAATTAAATATTAATGTTTTGCTGACTTACAATTACAATACATGACCGGGAAAACTCGGAGGCAAGATTCAAAATCGGTAATTTTGCTCTGATTGCGAATACATTTTGTAGAATAATGCGACGACCCAATTATTCCCATAATTAATAAACACCCTGTCATGTGAAACGACCTTTAAAACATAAAACATATTATTTTAAAATACAATGACAGTTGTCATAAAGTTAGGTTAGAGTTCGTCTTTTCCTGTACTGACATGTACATGTACAACACGTATATAATGTAATATAAAATAAAATATAAGCATCAAGAATCCACGTTTATTATTTTAATCATATATTGTTTAGAAACACTAAATATAACACATCCGGATAATTATAGCTTTTATTCTTTATTACATATACATAATTTACGCTTTGTTACATGTTTGTGTTACGACTTACTTTCTAGGTTACTAATACTACTGTGACCATCGTACGGATGAACCAAAACCAACACAAATGTACTACAAGCCTGATTCCGTAATGAGGTACACAGATATCTTCTTACATTAAATCGCTTATACTTGGAAGTATTGGTGGGAAACTTCGTATGTTTTGTTTTGTCTACAATTTATATAGTGTATCCGATCACCAATACTTTCATGTATAAGCGAAAAGTCAGTTATGATAGTCAGGCTTGTAATACATTAATGTTGGTTTTGGATGAACACCCAATAAACATTGAACTGTAATAGTTAACGTTCATTTTAAATTCAAATCTAATCATTTCTATCTTCACTCTTGATTTGTGCTGCCACCACTTTGTCGGTGGTTGATAATGTAAGAATAACGTGAAGAGGAAAATGGGTGAAGAACCATTATCAGAACAGCAGCGAATAAAGAAAGATCGTAAATAATCATACGTATTTTAAATTAAATGTATAATAAAAACAGTTTAAAAATAAATTATTAAAAAGTGAATTATAACTTCAGATGTGGGTAATTACCAATAAATTCTAATGGACAGTATATTATTGAATATTCTTTTTTTGACGCCGTTTTCGATAACAATTAGGGATAATTGTTGTAAATTGAATTAACGTTTATGTTTATGTCGCGTTGTAGTGTTGCACACGTGACTGTGTAAACGAACGCACCCTGTATGTGCTATATTCCGTGTGTTCGCTGATGGCTTTTTCACAGAAAATATCCGAGTTTTTTTGACACATTTTACCCCCGCAAACTTCACTTCAATAAAAAACTCGGGTTTTTTTTGATGACATCAGCGAACAATTTTTTTACTTGACAAATAATTTGGTGTTTTAAATGTCAACATTACCTACATTTTCTTTTTATGATTTTAATATTTTTTATTAATATCATTATCCAAATCGATGCATTTCATATTATTTTATTTTAAATTTTTCAATTGACAGAAATTTTGGATTTTTTTTCGCCGATAAAAGAAATAATATTCGGTTGTCAAAAAAACCCAAATAAAAGTAGAGTTAAAAATACACCGACTCTTTTTATGCGTTCGTTTTTTTGCTCAAAAAAACTCCGATCTTTTTTACCCCGGTGGTCATCAGCGAACACTAGGAATAGTGGCTTTCCAATTCCAATCGACCACCGCAAGTACTTATAAGTGTGAAAAATATGTCTCGGCTAAATGTCGATTGGAACACACACAAAAAAATGACATGAGCAAAACATAACCTATAAATTTTTAATTCGCATAATACAAAAAAATAATGCGACTGTGGTTTAATTTTTTAAATGTATGGTAATAGAATATTAAAATAAATAATAAAAATAAGTTTTAGCTTTATTGTTGCAAATTATTATTAAATATCACCTAGCGGAGAATGTTAACGTAACTGCTTGTAGCTGCTCATGAAAAATTAGGTAGAACACTTGCGAGCAGTTAATTTAGCAAAGACTAAAACTCTCTCTTGTTCTGTATTAACTTGCACCAACTGTGTTTTTGTTTGCTCTGCATACAAAGCCTAATTTCTACAGGTTATGGGCCCGGAAATAGTAATAAAAATTAAAAAAAACTATGTCGTCGAGTTCTTTGCCGCTTGTAGAAAAGTTGAAGGGACGCGAAAATTACGATTCTTGGAAGTTTGCTGTATACAGTGTGATTTGGAGCACGAGCATTTATGATGTTGTGTGATAGGTAAATGAAATGATGAAAAAAGGGGATAAGTACGACGCTTGCAAAGTGCAGTTCAGTGGAAGAATATGTGAATGTGATAGTTACGACTGCGCATAAATTGGAGTCAATTGAAATGCAAGTGAGTGACGAGTGGGTTGGTGTTTTGTTGTTGACTGGCTTGCCCGAACAGTATAACCCCATTATAATGGGAATAGAAAGCAGTTGGGTAAAAATAACAGCTGAATCTATTAAAACCAAACTCCTTCCGGACGTAAGGAAAGAAACCACCAAATCAAATGCGATGTTTAGTCAAAATGCTTGGCAGCATCAGACGGGTCAAAATCATCAAAATTCGAAAAACCAGAAGCATAGTGATAAGAAAGGACCGAAGTACTACAATTGCAGTAAATACGGCCATATAAAACGGGATTGTAAACAGGACAAGTAAACGAAAACCGGGAAAACAATGTTTACATCGTTTTTGGCGAATCACGTTAATGAGAGTGATTGATATTTTGACTCCGGTGCATCAGCACATACGGTAAAAAGCTCTAACAATTTAAAAAATATTTCGACACCACCGATTACACAAGTTGTCACGGCAGACAATGGGAAATTGGAAGTTGGCGTAATGGGAAACCTTGAGTTGGATGTTGTTGTTCATCAGTAAATGTGAAGGACGTATTATGTATATACCAAATATTTGTGCCAATCTATTGTCGGTGAGCGAGATTACAAGTCATGGCAATGTAGTGATTTTTAATCGTGATGAATGCAAGGTGATTGATTCTGCTGATAGTGTTATTGCTACAGGGACATGAGTTGGTGATATTTATCGATTAAACAAACAGTCAAAAACTGTCATGTTCATGGCAGTAAATGCAATAAACGATGAGTTTGTTATGTGGCACCAACGTTTGGGGCTTGTCAACTATGAAACTTTAAAGAAAGTTAAACATGACGTCTTGAGAATCATTCATTCGGACGTATGTGGACCCATTGAAACTGAGTGGCTTGACGGTGCGAAGTATGTGTTGGTATTGTCTGACGTGAAAGAGCATTTGAGGAATTTTAAGAGCCCTGTTCAGACAAATCGAAAAATTAAAATTCTGCGAACGGACATCGCGGAAAGGATGAATAGAATCCTTGTTGAGAAAGCTCGTTACATGTTAATAGAGGTTGGTTTACCGAAAAGTTTTTAGGCGGAAGCAATTTCAACAGCAGCATAGGTATTTAAAAATCGGACACCATCTCTAGCAGTAAAAGATCAGATTCCAGAGGAAATATGGAGTGGACGAAAACAGAGTCTTAACCATCTGAAAGTTTTTGGAAGTATATATAGTGCATATTCCGAAGGAGAAACGCAAGAAGTAAGATGCCAAATCGGAAAAATGCGTGATGCTTAGATGTTATGACGATTCTAAAGCTTATCGCATGTATCATTCTGTCAAGATGACAATCGTCAAGAGTCGAGATGTTGTATTTATGGAAGACCAACGAATTCAGATGACTGAAAATAATAGTGTTCTAGGCTTTTTTGACCCATTCGCAGAAATGCAATCAAAGCCTGCTGAAGCGATGAATAAGAGTGTGTCTTCGATGCAAGAATTGAGTTTAGATTCGATTATTACCAACGATAACATTTCTGAAAGGGTCGAACAATTAAACGATAACTGGGACGAAGATGATAACGCAAGAAAGTCATGCAGAATTCCAAAACCGCAGGTATATAATGATTTTGTATCGTATTATTTATCAAAACCAATTGAATCAAATGATCCTGTGACAGTAGAGCATTATCGAGGTCGGATGCAAAATTGTGGAAGTCAGCAATGAAAGAGGAGTATGGTAAACCTATTGCTTGCAAGTGGTGTTATATATGTTGTAATTGAGTACGGCACTGTGTCATTTGTGGTAAGGTGAATTACATCTAACTTCACTCTTTATTTGAAATTCTTAAGTATATATCGGTCTCGCTCATACGATGACATTAAAATACGTGTATCCGGCATCTTGAATTTAGTTGTAGACAGGCTACAAGAATTATTATACGTAAATGTTACTGTGTGAAATAAATTAAATAAATTACTAATTAAAAAGTAAATTTACTGTGTTTTAAATTACTTCAAATACGAAGATATACAATAAGTGGGTTTTCAAAACCAAAAGAGATGACGAAGATCGAATAATCCGTCATAAGGCTCGATTAGTAATCAAAGGATACGCGCAGAAGAAGGGCATTGATTATGAGGAAACGTACTCACCAGTTGTAAGATATAGCTCGGTACGTTTTCTAATGGCTTTGGCAGTGAAATTTGATCTCGACATAGATCAGATGGATGCTGTGACGGCTTTTCTACAAGGTGAGTTAAAACAAGATATACATGTTGCAACCGGAAGGGTATATATCAACGGCGAGCAAAAAGGTCTGCAAATTAAACAAGTCAATATATATGGACTAAAGCAAGCTAGCAGAGTTTGGAACGCAAAACTAGATAAATTTTTAAGAGATGCTGCACTAAAAAAATCAAATGCTGAACAATGTGTATATTACAGAGTCACCAATAATAAGATGCTTGTAGTTGCAATTTATGTTGATGACATACTCATTTTGTCAAACGATCAGGATTCAAAGATACATTTGAAATCGTGCCTGATGAAGTTACTTAAAGTTAAGGATATGGGTGAAGCTAAACATATCTTGGGCCTACGAATAACACGTTATAGAGCTCAAGGAAAGCATTGGTTAGACCAAGAGGCCTATGTGAATCAGATAATGAAAAGATTATCAAGCAGGCCTGTAAGCCGGTCTCTACACCCTCGGATCTAAATCAAAAATTGACAAAAGTTATGTCGCCACAAGATGAATCGCAGAGTAAAGTGAAATGAAAAACATACCATATCAGGAAGCGGTTGGAAGCTTAATGTTTGCAGCACAAGTAACGAGGCCTGACATTTATCATGCAGCTGGTGTGCTCAGCAGATTTAATAGCAATCAGGGGAAGGCGCACTGAACAGCAGCAAAATGTGTTCTCAGGTACTACGGCACTCAGGTTCTCAGGCACTACGTGCTCCGGAAGGGAAACGTTACTTCCACCCGAATCAATAAGAAATGTTACTGTAGCCGGAAATTCCTGAATATGACAGTCCACCTGCCAATCTTCAGTCTCAGAAGGATGGTATAGAATATGGCCTATGAATGAATCTATATAATTTGACTCTGCTTGACATTCCTTCTCGCTGTTTACATGATTTACCTTATTGTTATATATACGTTTTTCTGTACCTGTATAATTCACTGACTTACATGAATTTCTATAATGACCCTTAACCCCGCAATTATGACAAATCGCATTCTTGGCTAGACTCACATCACGGTTGTGATACGGTTGACTGCAGAAGAAACAGACCTTTTCTAAATTCTTCTTTAGTTTCATTGGTTAAGTCAACAAGATTCTAGTTCTCTACGATAATGATAAAAATCGCGAAATACACACGGACGTCACCGCTAAGGGATTAGCCGGAGTGCTTCTTCAAAAAGAAACCGAAATGAAATTTCACAGTTACGAGGTCGAGGCTCTTACTGTAGTAGAATCACTAGAAAAATTCAAGTCTTACGTATTGAGAAAAACGTTTGATGTCGTGACAGATTGTAGCGCATTGAAAACAGCATCGTCAAAACGCGAGATATCCATATCACGTATAATCGCCAGATGGTGGCTTACGTTACTTGAATTCGATTTTAATGTAAAGCATCGACAAGGGAAAAGTATGGCACACGTCGACACATTAAGCCGTAGCCCAGTTAGAGATCCGAAGGAGGTCGAGCCAGCGAGCTTAGACGTTTTTAAAATTTCCAGTGTGGATATGGACTGGATTAGTGGGTTGAATTTCTGCAGTCTAATGACCCTGAAATATTGAGAATTAAACAAAATAAAAAAGTCTAAGTGAACGATCGAATTTTGTTTGTAGTGCCTGCGGGAGTCCGAGGGCGTGTACTATATCATTGTCATGACGAAATGGGTTACTTTGGATTGGCGAGAACCGAGAACGCTTACAATCGTAAACGAAGTATTTAGGTGGCCACGAATTAAACAGTTCCTGAAAAAATATTTAGATATATGTGTTGAGTGTCTGTATCATCGGGAGAATCGGGAGTCAAATTCCTTCTAGTTGCACCCCATTGCACACCTGGCATATTGATCATTTAGGTCCCTTCGTAGAGAGTACAAAACGAAACCGGTATATTGTCATCATCGTGGACGCTTTCACTAAATATATCCACTCCAAACCCGGTCGGGATACGTCATCGCGGTTCATTGTCAAAGTTCTGGGAGAGTTTTCCACGTTTTTCGGTTTTCCGGCGAGATTTTGCAACAGAAGGAGGAATTTGGCAGGTTTCACAAAAAACTTGGTATTTCAAAGTTAATTTTGTTTATTTTTATAACAATCATTTTTATTGATTTCAACAATAATAAAACTATTTCTTGGTAATTATAAGATTTTTGATTAATTTTAAATTTTAAACAAATGCAAACACCCATATACACACACATGTTAAATTATTAATTTTAGCTTATTTTAAAATATGTACTAAAAATTTTAATTAAAAAATTTATTTCTTCTTGCTATATACTAAATTACATCTAAATTATATATTAATACTATAGCTAGTTTCTTGGCTCTAACTTAATCCATAGGCCACCGCGTGCCCTTACCGTAATCCGAAATATTGGTTCAATGTTTGTTCGTCCCGGCACTGGCAGCAATTTAAATTGGCGCAACATTTTCGATATAACAACTTTCATTTCGAGTATGGCAAATTTGTGGCCAATACAATTACGTGGACCAGCACTAAACGGAATATACGCGTACGGATGACGTTTTTCAACATTTTCGGAGGAAAATCGCGTCGGATCAAAACGTTCTGGATCGGGATATATGTGCGGAATACGATGCGTAGCATATGGTATTATAAATACTTCACTTCCCGATGGAATTTTAAATTTACTAACTTCAATGTCTTCGCCAATTTTTCGTGCGATAAGTGGAACGCTCGGATACAATCGGAGCGTTTCTTTAATACACTGTTCGGTATAGCGCATTTCACGTAAATCATGCATATTCGGCCGTCGATCATCGCCGCCAAATATAGCATCGATTTCATTGAAACATTTTTGCTGATCGTCCGGATTTTGGGCAAGTAAAAATAAACAAAATGCTATGCCAGCACCAACGGAATCTTGTCCGGCCAACATAAATGTACAAGCCTCATTTACGATATCATCCTCATTAAATTGTTTGTAATTTTCGGATACTTCGATCATATGATCGAGCAGACATTTACGTTCGATATGTTCACCATTCAATTTCATGCGACAACGTTGTTCAATCACTTTACGGGTGAAACACTCCAATTTATGTTTTTGATTTAGTTCACTGGCGGCCGTCTCCGTCATTTGGTAAATGAAATCGAGTAGTAACCAGGGTCGTGTGATGCGATACGGTATAACAACTTTCCCTCTGAACAATAAAAAAAAATGTATATTTTAGAATCTATTTGAGAAATAAAATGCAGGCGCGTTTAAATACTCACTGTCTAAATGGTGATTCCTCAATTTTATCGGTTGCCTTTCGCACAATTGGTATTCCAAGAACGGCCTCGTTTAAAATATCCATCACACAGTCATTTACGTACTGCGTAATATTTATGGTTTTTGGTGATCGACTCAGTCGATCGGTAAAGCTTTGTGCACTATCGATAAAAGTTTCGCAGAATTTCTCCAAAATACTCAAATGAAAGCTGGTCTGCAACAGTTTACGATGAAAACTCCATTTTTCACCGCTACTCGTGATCAACCCATTGCCCAAGAAATTGTGCAGCAGCTTGTAGAAGAAAATTTTATCCGTATGCTTTTTGGTTGAAAGAATAGTTTGTAGATCGTGTGGCTCAAGAACGACAAAAACGGGATAAAGCATTACCCATACTCGGGAGATTGGTCCATATGTTTGATATCCTTTGGCTATGGTTTCGTATAATACTGGAAATAAAAATGGATTGAGTTCAAAAATTTTATGGCCGCATGTTAAATGCACAAATAGGTAGAGATTTTTCAATAATTTGCCATATAACTTTTTTACGGTCATATGACATGTATCAGACAAAATTTTGTCGCGCAACAAACTTCATTTCAATAAAATTACCATTGTGAATGTTTTTATAATAAATCGCCTAAATGTGGATTAAAAGTTTAATATGAAAACAATTCTATAGCATTTCTAAATTCATTGCTTAACCATTTAATCCACAACAGATGAACAATGAAGTTCCAAACAACCTTGACTTTAAAAAATTACTACATTATTTATTTAGTGCTACGACAATAATTTGTATGCACCTCATTGTTGTGCGGTCGCAGAATTCTAATGAATCTCTAAAACAAAACAGGTACATTAGACATGCTAATTTACGGAACCAAATTAATGAGTGGGTATTTAACAATTTTTAAATTGCTTGTTTTATGTTGGTATACACATTGTTATTTTTTTGTTCACAAAATACCGTGAAAGCCGCCAACGCTTATTAGTAAATCAAATAAAAACTTGAAGTAGTCAATAAGCTCGCACGTTTTTTATGCAAATATTTTTCTTTTGATTTATTTGTTTAAAGTCTTTACTACAATGAAAATACCTCGAACTTGATTTTGAAAGCTTGTATTATTTGTATGGGATTCCAATACAATGCGTCACAAGTATCTAATCTACCGTTAGAGCGTATACACTTTTTTGGGAAACTGGAGTATTTTATTTTAATTTGTATTCAGGGGGTCTATTTATCCTTTGCTGTACATAAAGATGTACCATTTACGGTAGCTGGAATTATTACGAAAGTCACAAAGTACTTACATGAGGTGAGCACTCTATAGATTTCCAGCTATACAATCGATTCGCTGACCTTATCATTCGCGATAAAGGCCGTACTCCATACTCAATTTTCTAATCCTAAATTATTCCGGTTTTCTTGTGGACATCCTGAGACAAAGCATTATAGATCCATTAACCTCTCTGTTTGTAAAAGGAGATCTAACTTTGGGACCAAATTTGGCACTTTCGTTCATTGACAAGACGGAAATCACTGAAAATTTAAACAGTGTCAATATTATCATTCATTGTTTGGAAACGGTCGAACCATCAGTCAATTGCGCAAGGCAAAGGTTAGCGGAATTCTAAATGATGATGGAACAAGAGATATGTAGGCCGAGTTCACGTTCATGGTCCAGACCATTACACCTTGTAAAAAAGAAGAAATGGGAATGGAGACCTTGTGGAAATTACCGCGCACTAAACAGGATTACAGTTCTAGACAGGTATCCGATAACGCACTTTCAAAACTTTTCGGACCAACTTGAAGGATGCACTATACATTTTCATCGATATACAAGGTTGTATCATCAAATTCCGATTGAAACATCCGATACAAGCCTCCGATAACTGAAGGAAAATTAAGAACAAGCAACCTTACTGGCACATCCCCCGTCTACAGCTAAATTAGCCATTATGGGCAACGCATCGGATACGGCAATCGGGGCGGTGGTTCAGCAGATTGTTTCAGATAGACGGCAATAGACACATAGTACTTATGATAGATAGTTGCTAGCAGCTTAAAACCTCTGATTTTCGTTTTTAAACAAAATCCGTAAAAAGCATTTCCACGTCAGTTCAGACATCTAGATTTCGTCGGCCTATTCATAACCGATATACAACATCGTAATCAAATTTCTAATCCTTTACGCGGCAATAGCATTTGCACAAATATACGATGAGGGGCTTCGAGAACTATTAGCCAGTATATACCACAAGTTTGGAATCTAAACAATTACCACTCTTGTTTAAGACAACAAAACTGTTTATTGCGACTCGGCAGCTTTACCAAGACCGTTCATTCCACTCAGTTTTCGGAAAAAGGTCTTTGAATTATTTCACAATTTATCACATTATTTGGCTTTCCATCAACTAAAGATTCAAAAGTCATAGCCCAAAGTCGTATAGCGTGTCAAAAATCAAAACTTTCATGACACACAAAATCTCCTCTCGGCTCGTTTCAGTTAGTGTCACAACGCTTTTCCGAAATATATTTAGACATCATCGGTCGGTCCACTACCGGTTTCTGAAAATCAGCGATACTGTGTGATATTATTCGACATATAGGTACACACGATGTACCGAATATTACGACTACCAACATCGTCTTTGCTATATACAATACCAGGATATCCCGTGTTGGTTTGCCGTAATGTATCGTTACTGATCAAGGGATGCAAATCGAATCCCAACTGTTCACCGAGCTGTCTTCTATATTAGGTTTCCAGAGGAAAAGGGCAACAAGCTACAATCCCATGGTGAAACCAGTTATCATGTGCCATAACGAATTACATCTCTATGTATTGCATGTTTTCCCCCTATATGCTGGTTAGTTTCAATGGTGAGTTGGTTTTGGGTGGTGAAGCCAACTTTAATGCGGGGGTGAAATATTGACATAAAAATATCTTAGTGATGTAGTGTTTTGGGTTCATTCTGGGCAGACAACTGCCTCTACGTTGATGGTTCAAAGGGTGGGGCCGGCATTGAGGTCAAACCATTTAGAACCCCGGTAACAGTACGTTAGGTAAGCCGGTGAACTGTTTGTTTTTTTTTCTTGTTTTCGTTCGTATGGTTTGTCTCATTGTATCATTTTGCAGCACTTATAAGCTCCATTTAAGTTCAGAGAACAAGGATTTCTCCTACGACTGCCATCTAGCCGGCATATGTGCTGCTCTCTCCGAGCAGATTTTTTTTTTCTGGTTAAGGCATTTGGTGATTTGTGAGACATGTTTAAATTGGATTGGACATGAAATCGCAAAGAGCCATATCGTGTTACAGGTGGTGCCCAAACAATTAGATCCTGCGCGTTGATTTCCGCTTTTGAGCGTTTTGATTTTCAATGCGAGGACGGATCTCTCCATAATTCGTCAGTAATTTATGTAGGGATTTATTAAGCGAATTTCTAATTCTGAATCGAAGTGTTTCTTGATAAAAGATCGATTGTTGTCTAGTTATTAATAAATAGCCTGTATGTAGGTATTGTTCTGTTAAAATGTCTGTCTTCAGGATTCGCAATAATCTTTGGATTTCCTTAAGTTTGCAAACTCACACAATAGTTTAATCTGTTTTATTAGCTTGTACTATTTAGGTTTGATTTTCGGCTTTAGGTCGTTTTGATTTCAAATTACCTATAAGGTACCTGTTTAACCTTTAAAAGTTTAACTCTAAATCTTCACTAGTTTATAACCTAACCGTGTCGTACTATTATAAAATTATTAAATTTTTCTGTGAATCCAAATCAGAAGTGTCTGTTCAATATCTCGAAATTCGAGATATTTTCGGAGCCATACCTGATAAAATTAAAAAATTAAAACAGTAAGTCGCCTCTGAGCTTAACAACGATTCAGATAAGCCCAGACATGCAGCTATCCACGGATGGAAATCGAGATCGCGAACATGTTGACGACTTTAATATTAATTCGGCTTTAGAATTAATGAGGTTGTTTTAGCAAATCAGAGGACGACTGGAACGAATCTTTTCATCCAAAAATGAAACTACGTCAGCCCAACATACTGCAAACTTGTGGCGAGGTTGAAACTTGTTTTGAGGAACTGAAGACCAAATTAAAACGAACACCACAGTTATAATCATCGGTTCGTGTATAACACTGGAGACAATTATTGGTGCACCTGATGAAGCCGAAATTGTCGAATCCGATTGTATAATAATAGTCACGTTAAGTTTTCACCAACTGATGGCAATATATGTGATGTCGAATTTCGGTAAGCAAAATAGCCGGCTAAATTATAATAATGGGCTAAATTTGACTTTCAAGATGCACCACGGGAGTGGCGATCATCAAGCTCGGAATATGTTAAAATTAACCGATAGTAGAGTATTGCTGTTCATGGAGATGACAAGGGTATGATTCTTCTTGAAAATATTCTCTATAGGGTTGAAAATGTGGCTTTAGCTGATGGAGTTTCTTATGAACGTTTGATAACCAAATTCTCTTTATTGTTACGGGACCGAGCCCTTATATGGTGTTGGGACTATTGACAGGCTGATGGACAATGATCCGTCGTTTTCGGGTTAGGCGTGCATATGACGAACTGATGAGTTTAATCGTACCAAACAAAAATGTAAAGAACCATGTTTGGGAACCCCTCTTTCCGAATAAAAAACCATTGGTTATTTACTCTTTTGGATAGATGCGTAATGGTAGAGGGCGATTAGAATCGAATGTTCCCGAGATGTTTATGTCTTCAAAGAAACACATCAATGAAATTGATACCCGGTGGAAAAGTAATTCTAGTTACCACGTTCAGGCAATCACTAGTCACCTAAATCGCGTAACTAGTCCGAATTATACTCAAAAGTCATCGCATGTGTGTTGCAATTGTAAAAATATGGGGCTCATATTTCCTGACTGCCCTTCTAAAGAAAGGAACCTCTTTTGTTATGGTTGTGGAGATTAAACCCAAATGTTCATATTGTAATCCTAAGTAAGGGAAACTGGAATTGAGAATCCAGGAAACCTGGGTATCTGAATTCCCAAACAATAGGAGCACGCAACAAACCTCTTCAGGCCATACTTCAAATCAAAAATTACAAAATCTCATTCCAGCAATTACCGCTCTATGCGTTCTCGTGATTATTTTAAATCCCGCCAGAACATTAAAAGTTGTTTGCCGAAACCATTATACGTAACCAATGAGCCAGATGAACGAACTTTTGCTTATATGCTTAATTAAAAGCATTCCCTGTCGGAGCCTCCTCGATAGTGGAGCCAATATCTCGGTTTTGGATAACCTTCTGTCTGTTTTATCCACAGCTTGTAGGCAAAAACAACACATCCTTGGGCAATTTCTTGTTAATATTTCTTTTGGTGGGAAAACCAAATTTTTGAGACTGCACATTACTCCTACACTAAATCAGCCTCTCTATCTAGGCATCGATTTCTCGTCAGCTTTCGGTTGATACCAATGATGCTTCACGAAATTGTTGTGGGGCGACGTTACGTACGAATGGACATTGGCCCGCTAGGAATCTTTCATTAAACTTAAATAAGTTCTGTTAGTTGATCTCGTATTGATGAAAGAGATCATCGTCGATTCCGATGCCTAAAGTTACGGAATAGGGGCGGTACTGGTGCACAAATTTGAAAAATCTAGTCTGCCAATCGTCTGCAACGCTATACTCTTATCACCCTCGCCTATACAATTTTTATATCAAACACATCAATATCATCATTTCCACAATTCGCATTGACGCCCATGTATATGGATTGTTTTGATTTAATCCAGGCTGAAACTGCAATGTGTGGTACTCTGAAACAAGTCGCTGATCTCATCAAAAATGGTTGGCCAGAAAAAAAGAGCCAAATCAGGAGCGAATGAGCAGCGGAGTATTTCCCGCTCCAAACGTCGCTTTCGTTGGCAAAAGAGTTTGTTTTTTATGGTGAACGGATTATAACGCCATTTGAACTGCACGTGGGGCTATTCTTGAAGAATTGCATTTTGGGCATCCAGAAGATGCGGCATTTGTGAAATCAATTCGAAGACACCCAGAAAATGTACGTTGCAAGATTAGCCGATGCATCATGGATATATGTATGAAGTAATTGGCCAGAAGTTTTTAATATGAGTAGTATAACTTCGGAAAAATGCATTAATCTGCAGGAAACATTCGCTCGCCATGAAATTTGTGACAGCATTGTTATTGACAATCGCCAGCCGAACGGCCGGGCCAAGCGTTTTGCGAGCTGTTAAACAAAGGCCTGGGGAAGTTGAAGAGGCGTTGAAGGCGTCGATGCACTATGGATGAAGTTGCCGTACAAACTGATGATTGAAAATGAGATGAAGAGGAAGCTGGATCTGATCCAGCCATCCTCAGAACGAGGCGTTATACGTAACTCAAGAATGAAAGAACTGTTCATGTTTCAACGATCATCACGGGGCCAAATGGAAGTAGTTCAACGTCGGAGACACCATTTATTTTAAATCGGTTCTTCACAACAATAGGTTTGGGCTAACGAAATAAATCGAGAGCCCTTAATAAGCTGTTATTTCGTAATAGCCGAAGTTCCGTTCGGACTGAATAAATTAAAATCACATTATTCTACTGGAGATTGGATACTGTCCCTTAGAGAACTGTATCTGAGGAAATGTTGCTTCAGAACCAAACTGTTCGTTACATCAATCCGGGAATTAAACATTTAAACTGGATTTGAAGTTAAATGAACCGGATGAAACGGATAAGGCTATTTTGCGACCTTTCGATCCGTACTACCAAGATTAAAAAACAATTCTTAGCTGTAGCTAGAAATTATAAATAGAATTTCGGAACTTATGAGTTTTAGGATAGGAATTTAAAATTAAACCATTATCCCTTCAAATTGTTTATCATAAAAATTCAAAATAATTAACATTGAACAATAAAACTTCAATAAAAATTTCGAGGTAAAACTAAAAATTGGCATTTGTTAATTATCACACTGTGTAAAAAAAAAGAACCTCACACGTTATCGCAAACTACCTATCTAACCGCCACTAATAAACCTGCGTTTTTACAATATCTACCATAAACGCTAATTTCCTTTTATGGTTCTGTTTATTTTCTCATGGGAATGCGGAATAAAACATGGACGATGGACAGACATCGTATATCAATATTTTAATATCCAAATAAATCAATAAAACGTAACCGAAACAATCAAAATCCTTGATGACACACAAAATCTAAACGATCAAATTAAAATTATAAATCAATCATGCTCATAAAATACTTACAATCTTTATTTTTGATCATCAAACAATTACCAATAAGCGGTTTTACCGGTGGCCCAGGTATTTTTAACGCTATCATCACAATTTTTATATAGTTGGTTAATGAATAGAGTAGTAGGCCGATTAGTGCTAACGATATATAAATTGATAGATCAGTTGTGTATGCACGATCCATCTGAAAAATAGAAAAAATAAAAATCGTTTACAAAATTAGAAATTACAGTCACGTTTTTATGTAAATAAATATTTTAATATTTATTAATAATATTCTTAATACACATGTATATGCATTAAATGAACATAAAAATATTCAAATCGAATACAAAAGAATTTGACAATGGACCATTCAAGAATGAATTCTGATCAATAATTTGTATAGTGTCACATCGCATAAAACGAATGATATCATTAGAGGACAACATAATAAATAATGTGCGTGCAGTGGAATTTACATAACAAGAATTATATTTACCATATAGAATTAGTTAGCAACTTTGAGATTATACACACCAAGATTATATTAAAACACAACAAGGTGCACAAATAACGAACTGCGTAATATTCCGAATTCTATGCTCTAAAACACAACGTAACAATCTATCTGGAGAATATTATCAACATAATTCTAGTTTTAGAAAAAAAGCTCCATATATGGGTCAAACCGATCATAATTTCGTAATCGCTAATTTTTATACAAGCTGAAGTACAAAATGAAATTTGAAAGGATCTGCGAGAAGTCGTATGCAACTTCTTACTAAACATATAACCGTTATTTTTTATGCCGTTCTGCCATTGAAAATATATTTGATAAACTCACGTATAACTGTTAAAATGAACGGTTACTAGTATTAATCTTCAAACAATTCATTCTATCAATTATGAAAGGTTCCAAGAATTATTTAACAAAGTTAGAAACTAGAAACTATGCATAAATTTGACTTAATTTACACAATTTAAGTTCTATTTCTGTTGTGTATAACCTTGAAAATATTATTTAATAAAATATCTCGTTCACGCATACAAAATATTTGCGATTTAGGTATTTAGAAACGTTTTTTGTGCCGCACCAAATTCCACTTTGCACTTAACTAATTTTTGATTTTCACACATCATAAAATAATTAACCAAAAACTACTCCTTACAATATGATTCACACGATATCCAAAAAATTGGATAATTAAATTCATCACAATAAAAACAATTTTATTAATTTATTTGTTTATCCAATCAACCACGTTTTGAACTAAGCCCGAAAAACCTTAAACACTAACTAAAACAGAATCATAAAATTCAATGTACCACAAACAGACAGGTACGAACAATTAGTCGTCATCAGTTTGTTTTAATTTAACAACAATAGGCCAAAATATTTTTTATTGTTTTTGTTTATAAATATAAAAAAAAAACAAATAAACTGTTATACAGTGAGTTACATAAATCATTTCAACTGTCAGAACGTCTCGCGTAATTAAAACGTTGTGAAATTGCGAATCAATCGATTCAATTGACGTGTATTGTCTAATTGTCTATAATATGTGGTCGACAATAAATAATTGTGGTCTTAAGTGCACACATGATCGTTTAATATTCAAGATCGGTAGTCGACAGGTTTGTACAGAGGTTCTAATTTTTGAAATTTTCTTAGAGTATGAAAATCTGGTTGAGAGAAAGAACGGAGCTTGTAAAGTTTCTAACAAATAAACGAAAACTTATTCACATTCGATTCCAATAAGAGGAATCCAGATCCTACAGAATTCCAATACATATTAGTAATCTTCACTAAAGCTTATGAGTCATTTTTTACAAGGGACATTTTCCAGAACAAGCTTATTCCAAACGTAGGAGTTGGATTGAGTATTTTCTCTTGATGCCCTGGAATAATAAGCACTCTCAGAGCAAATACACTATTTGGTAAAAAATTTCTTCTGAATAATGTGCCCCATTTATAAACAAAATCGACCTATAATCGAAAAAAGAAGCAAACGAGTTCCTCATTTCTGTTTATTTGCCTAAGTGTATGATATAATCAATTTAGATTTTACTCGGTCTCCAACCCCATGAATTGTATTGAAACTTCCGACAGGGAATTAGGGGATCGGATAAATATGTTCGAAATTCTGCGATGTGTTTCTCTATTAAACCGTAGAAATCCGGCCCTTATTAAGGATCACCTGTTTGATCTTTTCAAAGCGTACATTGCTTTAGCATTATTCCACAGGCTTAGCTGATGAATGCTTTAATCTCGGTCAAAGTTGCCAAAGGTACTATTATAGCTTGCGGTTATTGACGGTCTTGTGAAACTGCAGCAGGCTGATTTTACTGCTCAGAACTACGCTGACGATGAATAGTTATCAGGCAATCGCTGGAAAGAACCTGGATCCAATTTAACGCAGAACACTTTTATTATTGAAGAGGCCTGGTTGGATAACCTGTCTGAGTCGATAGTCTTATTTTCTGACGGCTCTCGCTCCGATATAATGTACTTGTTGGAGTGGGTATTTAACCATCATACAAACGCACTTGACAATATTATGTTGGATAAAATAGAAAATACAAAAGAGAAACATAGCAGTTTCCGTCAGGATTCCCGAAAGTTATGCCGATGCCTGGGGGAAGAAGATAGTTCTGGACCCAGGTTTGGCGAACTAATTAAGCAGCAAATGCAACATTACAAAGAGAAGCGCTATGTATCAACTTTCACAGTAGAAAATCCAAATAAATCAGGAAAATGTTGTATTGTCTGGGACGCAGGAGCTAAGCGCCTGGTTTCATCAGGTATTAATGGCAAAAGAAGATCGACATTACCATCGATTCCTCTGGCGTGATAACAACCAAAATCGCAAACCAGATGTGTATGAGATGGATGTGATAACCTGATGAGCTTTAGAGTTGTATTCTCGGCTTCGCGTCGCCGGCGCAGTTTTTTAAAAATAAAAATGCCAAAATCTATATGAAAGGGAACGTAAGGCACTGGGTGAAATACAAGCTAAACAAGATAAAAATTGGGACATCATCGAGGATCAATTTGCCGTTCAAAAAGTGTTGGGACTGCGATGGAATCATAATGCAAAGGTTTTTTGGGTACCGAATCAATACACTTAGATTTGATTTGAAAATTCTCGAAGGAACAAAAATAGAAAGGAAAGGCGATTTGGCATGTTGTCATTGGATGGGAAGAGCAAATAAGAGCAGAAGGGTTCACCAAATGGGTAAAATATATTAGCTTCTCAAGCAATTCGAAAAGATCAAAGTTCTGAGATGTTATTAACTGCTGTTGTGGTCGTCTCAATTGTTAAATTTAATTTATAATAAGCCAATTTTCGCGGTCATACAACTTTCAAGGTTAATTTACAATTACTAAGTCGCGTTTACTTAATATTAAATTACAAACAATAAGCGCATAATTATAAATATTTTTCAAGGCCAGTTAAAGTTATAAAATCGCAAAACAAACATATTCATCAACATAACATTTAAAAATTGTATTTCCGCATTAAAAAAGTTATGTGCCGCGATTGTTTGTCCAGATATAATGAAAATTCTTATAGGTAAGTGATAGTTCTAGCATAGAAATGTATACCAGCCGAACAAGTGATGCAGAATCTATTTTGTATAATTGTCTAATTACCTCCCAAGAAACTACACTGACCGGTACAGAAAATAGGCCACTCTAAAACAATTTTTTTTTTATGCGAATATCTCTTGAACCACACTAGCTAGAAACATAGAATAAAATCCAAATTCAAGGATATTTAAAACAATCTTAGAAAATGTAGGGTGCATTGGAAAATTTGAATGTATCGGCAAAATCGAAAATTTGTGAAATTATTTTTGCGATATTGAATCGTTTTATTGTTATTATGTCGCTAAAGTCAGAAAGAGAAGCGGTAATCGTGTCATTGTTGGAAGATGGGAGTGGGAGAAGCCAATACTACATCGCTAATAAGTTTCGGATTTCCCATAGCACCGTACAACGTGTTTCGTCGCGATTATTCGAGACAGGATTGTACCAGGCGATTAGGTACGGGCAGACAAAGAGTAACAAACGTTTTAGATGACCATTTTGTTGCTGTTGAGACCCGCAATGAATTGTTACACGTACGTAATATAAATGTAAGCAAAAGAACAATAAGACGAAGGTTGGGAGAAGCAGATCTTCATGCACGAGAGCCAGCCACGGCTCTAGATATTCTGCCACAACACAGGTTTGCTCTGCACATTTTGCTAAGGAACAAGAAAATCTCTTATTTACCGATGAGTTAAGATTTTATTTGCGGTCTCTGGATAGGTGAAAACGAGTATGGTGACGACCGGGAGAAAGATGGGGGAGGGGGGGAATACACGCTACATTTTTTATTGGTTAATTATGATTGTTGTTGTGTTCATGTTTGTGAAAATTTAAATACAATTTTTAAAATTTGTCATTGTTTGGTTTTTGTTTGAAAATTTGAGAAACGTCAACCACAAGCTTTTCCAAGATTGTTTTCAATGACCTTGATTTTGGTTTTTGTTTCATGTTTCCATTTCATATTTCCGAATTATGATTTCTTAACGATTTTAAGAAATAATAACAAAATAAGGCAATCTTAAAAGTGCACCAAATTGCAATAAGAGCAGGTGTGATGTAATAAATAATTGATTATCGTCAACACAGCGTTAATTTATTTAAATTCTAGTAGCCTCGTTACTAAAAATGTCGATTACATTTGGCACGTTTTAGTTGTAGCTAAAGAACCATAGGAAGCCTTGAAAATAATATTAAAATTTAGCATCATTTGACTTATTCATTTTCAAAGTATTGAAATCGAATTATTACTATTGAACGTGATTTGAATTAAATTGATGGTTGAGATTGGTACAATATGCCTTTCAAAAATTAAATTTTTCTATTCTATTTCTAAATTAGTTCATGTCAGTCATTCATAGATGGCATAAGGGTCAATAAGACAAGCTGTGCCATGCTTTCAATTATTATTCTAAATAGCGACTATTGGAACGTCAACCGAATGTTATTATTATTTGCCGGAAATAAGCAGGCACTGTTTCAAATTTTGTGTAAATACTTTTCGTTTTGGCGGTTTGCGTGCAGGTTTGCCGGAATTTATTGCCGGACTAAAAAATCTTAAGACTTCCCAAAAACCGAAACAGAGTATATTTTCAGCATTACTAAAGCACATTGAAGACGGTCCTTCTGTTCAGTCAAAAGTTTCCCGATATGTACTTGGTTTGGCTATGAACGACATGACTTATATTTCCTAATAGAACGTGTAAAGGCGAAAATGGCTAATACACCATAAAAAATATATCTAAGATCTGTTAGTAAAAATTAAGACGAGATCTTTTATCCTTACGATTTAAATTTACTGTTTGAATAGATCAATGTTAAAATCAGAAAGTTAGAAGCTCAGATTAAGCTTAAAGTAGTAGACCACCCTTTGAAATTTGCAACACGGGACAATTGTAGGAAATCGTTCCTATTGCTATTATATAGTTTCTTAAGACAGGCCCAACAATTTCTTTTCGGTTGCTGAAGGTGAATGTCAGAATAATTACACGTAATCTGACTTCATAGAAATTAAAAGGCTTTAGATTCTGACAGATACTTAGATTAATGTGTGCATCAGGTCAATTTTTTTGGCTAAATTTTCGACTTTTCTAAGTAGTTGGTCAAGTCAAACCAGTCATTCATAGATAGCGACATAGTTTAAACGATATATTGCTGTTTGAATAAACTAACCAGGCATAGCTACTGTATGAAATTTCGATTTGTGTTGCATGCAACAGCACGGCGTATAAATTTATGGCGTTTTGATCTGAAAATACCGGGTTTGTAACTCGAGGAGATAGAATGATCCCCAGATTCCATATTTTAAAATATTTCAGTATTCCTCGTTCATAAAATGTCGGAAATTTGCATAAACTCAACTGTTGCTGTCGACCGGGATGCAAAATGTCTGATCAATATTTTTAAAGGCTATGATATGATGGAGGTTAGTAATCGTAAATAGATTTGGGAGGGAGTGGTTCAGTTCCTTGCAATGCAAGTACCATCAAACTAAAGTTGTACAATTTATTAATCAGAACGGTGCCATATTTGAGTTGGATAGTTCAATTCTACATAATTGATGATTTAATAAATTACGAAAGATAGCTGAATAACAATACTCGAGAGACCAGTCATGCATTTGATAATTGCCCTAAATAAGAAGAAAATGGGATATTCGATTTTAAAAAAATCGCAGAATCAGACATTTCACTCGAACGATGCAGAATGCAGAACACGAAATGAATGGCTTTTCAGTCCTCTGAGGCACTTTTTGGTAGGTGCAGAGGTCACTGTAGATGGTGCTGGCCCCTCTTCTTAGAGAATACTTATCCGTTTTAATAGCCCAAATTAAATGTAAACTTTAAATTTGCATTAAATTTAAAAAAACTGCATATCTGCTGAGGTTGTGAGCATTTCAACTGATGCGCACAATGTATTTTACTTGAAAAGTTGTATGAAAAAAAGCTGCTGTTACTATGTGTTATTAGTACAATTTGCATACTTTTTATTTTTTTCAATCAATTTTTTTAATTTGTTGACAGAAAATAAGTTTTATGTGACAAGTGGACAAAATGGAGCATACAAATTAATTAATTTGTGACAAAATAATGCACCACTCATTTAAAAAAAATGTACATTAAAATTAAATATGTATCAAAGAAATGCCTCAAAAAAACATTCTGCTTATCAAAAACGACACTCTCATGTAGTTCATCCGAATTTCTGCCGGCAGCAATGGCAGCAGAAATTCTGCTCATGTGTTTCCAGCATAAAAATATTCGTGGGAAATTTCATAAATTACGAATGGATTACATTCAACTTTTGCTACAGATACAAACTACTCTAGTTTTATTTTCCCCCAAAAAAACAAATTCGATCATTTTAGATTCGAAAAGTCGATTTTACAAGATGTTTTTGTCTTCTGTTGCTCTTCAATTATATTTTCAGTTTGTGAAAAATGGGCATACGATATTTTGCAAATTTACGTTAAATGTACTCAGTGAGTATCACACATATTAAAATTAAAATTAATAAAAATCGGATTATAATCAAAATTAATTTTAAATGCGCCTTAATTTTATAATAATTCTATTGTTCTCACTCACAGTCACAATCACAACACCAAAAAAAAAACGAAACAAAAGTTTATTTTTCAAACGAACGTCAAAAGTAACAAAATGAGTATTACAAAAATGTAATAGAGTTTGGTTATGTGCTAAATATTTGAAATCTCCGGTATTTTAGAATATTTTTAGTACATGTTTTATTTGTGATATTTTCATTTGATATTTTCGGGGATTTTCAACTAAAAAAAACGTTTTAGGATCGATTTTGCTATTTTAGACAGTTTTAAATGTTTCTTATTAAATTATTACGGATACGGCCGAATTCTCGAGTAAATCCGTTGAATGAGGGTAAACGAAATAAAAAAAAGTAAATGTTTTTGGGACAAGAAACAAATTGTACACTGCAGATTATCCAGTTATTTAAGTTAAACGTACTTTACGAATTAAATTTTGTAATGATATTTATTGATTAAATATAGTTCTTAACTCGACATTCAAGTATTTAAAAGATGATATGTTTATTCTTTATTGCCATCAAAAAATATGGAAAATTCTATAGTGTGCAAGTAAAACAAGTTGTTGGTGTGAAATTTACAAAATGTATTATGAAGGGATAAGCGCTTCAAAGCAAACGCTTCAAGCGGATACCAATTATTTTTTTATTCGACGTAATTTTAATTTATAATTAAAATTTTAATTACTTTAAGCTTACTTGAGAATTGTAATTGGTTCGATAACTTGTATTTTCATTAATTTACACAAAAGCAAATGTAATTATTATTTTAATTACCCAAACCTAAGTAATTTGCTGTTTGTATTTTCATTACAGAGATCAATGTAATTTGCACAACCTTACCTATAGGTCAATCGATTTGTCGAATTATATATTATTTGGCCTGTCCGTAAAAGCGTATCGAACGCTACGTTACGTTGTTCGATAACTGTTGTTTTATTTGACGTGTAGTCGCAAGGCTAAACTTGTCCTTTAATGATCTGAAGGAGCTTAAGTACCGGTTTTCACCCTTGAAGTACGCTTTAGAAGAATATTCCTTGGTATTGCAGGCGGAGTTATGATTTAAAATCCGTTGAAGCCGGAATAAATTGAACAGATTTAGTCTCCATGCAACACGTTAAAGGCAATGAAACCAAGTGAACTGTACAATAAATCTGCAATATGACTGAAAATTTGTAGTGATTAAAAATTGTTTAAAAATTTTCAAAATTTTAAATTTTGTTGAAAATTCTTTTCGGAAGGCTCGAGGCGAAGTTTTACTTCTTTAACCAAATAAATGGTTTGAAGGAGGTTTCATTTGTTTACAAATATGCAAATATCGAACCGAATATGCCATTTAATGTGCTAAATATTTGAAATCTCCGGTATTTTAAAATATTTTTAGTACATGCAGTTTGTGATATTTTAATTTGATATTTTCGGGGATTTTCGACCAAAAAAACCGTTTTAGGATCGATTTTGTTATTTTAGACAGTTTTTAATAAATGTTTCTTATTAAATTATCGGTAAATTCGTTGAATATGGTAAATTTTACCCGATAATTCGACCGCAGCCTCAAATGAATAATGAGGCAACGTTTGATAATTCACATATAGTACAGTGTAGTCGTTCGTGTACAATTTGTCCCTGCCATTTTGATTTTGTCTATTTTTGAGACAAGAAAAAATTGTAGACTACAGACTGTAAAGTTATTTAAGTTAAACCACAGATAAGAATATCAGATGTTTCAAGCCGAACAAGTGTTTTGCAATTCATTCTGGAACCCAATTTAAATTATTTTTACTGAGGTTCCATCTAACCTTTAATATGTAGAAGAAAGACAGTAGAGACACATTTTAATAAGCTCATTATTTTTTAGATGATTTCGCCCATTTTTGTTATAAACAATTCAAACTACAATTTTTGCTTTAATAATTTAACTTTAAAATTTAATATAACAGATAAAAATGTTCAATAAAAGCAAATATTTGTTCAAAAACGGTGAATCATTTTTGTATTATTTTGAGTCCAAGATAAAATATTACAGACACATTTAATATTTGGTTCCAGTTCATAAACCCACAAAATCATTCGGGCTTGGTTCATCTGATATTCTTATCTGTGGTTAAACGTACTTTACGAGTTAAATTTTGTAATGATATTTATTGATTAAATGGTTCTCAGCTCGATATCTAAGTATGTATATGATATGTTTAATGAGCCATTTGCAACACAACAAGAAATAATTTTGATTTTTTGTAGGTTACGCGATCAAAGTTCCCCTTAAAACTTTTGCTATAAAAAATTAAAAAACACCTTGTCTTTGTCTATTATATAGTATTTGAATTTTATTTTCTCTTTTTGGCGTATTTTACTATTCAGTAAAATATTCCCATGGAATACCACCTTATTGCTGCATCTTTAGAAATTGTCATCAGTAATTTTATGGTAATTTCACAAGTCACAACAGAAGAATTTGACGGAATTAAGTTTTCGTCATCTTTTTTCAAAAATTACTAAAAAAAATTTCGCCGTCTGTTGCGAAATTACCATATTGAAAAATAAAACAGAAGAAAGATTTATTTTTCCAAGGTATCCAAATTAATTTGTGTATAATTCAAAATTGCTAAAAAAATTAATTCGATATTTGCATACGTGAAAATTTAAATCAGCAGCCGCCACTCTCGAGTTGAATATAACTCCATTTCTTCTTCTTTAAGTGTTTTTATATTTTGCTATTTAATAGCTAGGTAGTTCCCCATTTCGTTTCAAGGTTTTTCGTTATGTCGACCAGTGAGTATTCATTCCGAGACTACTAAGTCAATCCGAGTTCCGAGAGTAATAAATTCATCGTGAGTTCGGTTTTGTTTTCTACACAAAGAGAAATCTACTTGATAAACTTATTCTAAACAGGAGTTGAAACAATCTTAAAGAAACAAGAAATTAATGGCATTAGTACACAAGATTTTCTTTTTTCGACTCAAGTTCAAACCTTAGTTTGCTATAAAAAGCAAAGACACATAAAAATTACGAATTCAAGCAACTCTAGTTGGAAGTAGGGACAAGAAGCAAGATTGGTTGGTTCAAGTAACAAACAGATATGTTTTATTTTGTTTTAAGAACAAAGAATCAAGTCCTTTAATATATAATTAATGAAGGTGTCACGCAAAAGCATTCGTTATCCAAAACTGCAATCAATCGTTGATCGGTGTGGAACTGAAATTTAAATAGTTTTCTTGAAATTTTGCATATAATACAAATTTTACCAATTTTTACTAATAATATAACTATACTCAAACGGATGGTTAGGTTAACAAACAGTGCCAGTATGGAAAATTTTATAATTAACGTGCTAAGACTAAAATTGTTGCATTCTGAAAGGCCTTTACAACGATATACGGCATGGTAATGATTAACTGGAAAAAATTGATTTTCAACTAACAATCATACTTTAAGCCCACCAGCGCCTTTACAGTTTGTTGCATTCGGTAAAATCTCTACCATATGACCACATTTGAGAAAACCACAATATTTTACATCTCACCGTGGTGATTAATTTTTTGTGTGGTGAATAATGTTGAACTTTTCCGAGCAGTTTCGAATCAAAACTTTTCCAACGGTACCTCCCGCAACACCGTGCGACATTAGGCAACTTTAATATAGACAGGTCGTATTGATTTCAATCGTTGATTTACGTTGAATTTATAAATATTTTTGGTTAGAAATCCAATTGGATTCTGATTTAAATTTTAGTTTATTGTTGTTTTTATGAATTAAATCGAATATGACCAGGCGAGCTACTTCTTTTAACCGCTGATGTATTTTAAGATTATTTTAGGTTTTACCAAATGAAGCAATTGCACCAATACGCTTCTTACTATAACACTGGATCTACAATATACCAACAAAGTAAACAAATTTAAGATTCCCCTAATAAATTTCAGTACACATAATCCGTTAACCGTATAAATTATTCGAAGTGCTAAAATTTCCACATTTTAAGTTTGAAATTAGTGGGTGCACAAATTAACCTTGAAATTAATAACTGAATTTTTTATTCAAACCAAACAAAAAACCACTTTGTACTTCATTTTCAATTTCCACATTTCACAAAACAAAAAATTTACAAAACATTTTCCTTACATTCACATGATCTCCAATCAATTTTAAAATTAAATTCATTTTTAAATCCTAAAATTTTTTTTTTTTTTCCGATCCACTTTGAACTTAACTCGAAAAAATTTAAAATCCAACTAAACACCAATCAAGAATCTAAATCGCACAAATATTAAAGTACAAAATAACAAAAACAAATCTAAATAAAAAATCAATAAACACGTTTTTAATTTTTTTTTTTATTTTGATAAACAAATTAAAATTTTTAATTTTTGAAATTATTACTGTCGTCGTTTTGTTTTTACCAATTTTTAGATGTACAAATCCCAGTTTAGATATTATGTCTGCATAAAATAGTAAACATTGTTAAGTTGAAACTTTCGTAATTTCTTTTTATTGTTTTTATTTATAAATAATAATAAAACAAATGAACACTTAGATATTTAGGGAGGGTTACATAAATGACATTATTTGTCACTCATATCGTAATGAAAAATGTTACGGTGCCTATATAAATTGCGAATCAATCGATTTGATAATAAATCGCGTCAATTTGTCGTCTATACGTGTGTGTATGTGATCGGTGATAAATAATACATATTGTGATCTAAAGTACATGATCGTTTTAATATTCTATACTCGATTGACCGGAAAAGTTCCTCCATAAAATGTATATAAATTACTATTGAGAATTGTTATTTGTGGACTTGAAGTGTCTCTCCGAAAAATTCGAGAGGAATAATATTCTAGACGCGATAAAAATATTTTATTTGACGGATGAGTCGTCTTTACGCAATGACCTTGAATTTTACGATTTTACGACATGTAACATTTTGAATGAACTGTTTGATAAACTTCCTCGATTTAAACTACATTGTATACGAAATATGTTTGATATCCATTATCAAGGTGAGCAAATACACAAATTATATAAAATTTGATTGAAGCTTTATTAAGATAATACGAGTAGTTTATGTTCGATGGCAATCGCGACTGCGTTGGTGGCCGAAATATTATTTTGTGGCGCAATTTATCTCATCCCTGATATTTATTTGTATTTACAATTAGTATATTAATTAGGAATAACCATAAATATGGGTTAGTTTTTTTTTTGTAAGTTTAACCAAACTTAAATAATGTGTTAAGGTAAAGTTTGTTTACTTTCGGATACATTTTTTAAGTGCCTATTATAGTAAGATTTGTTTACATATAGTATTGTAAAAATGCTTACGTAAATCTTAGTTTAGTCCCATAAACAAAATCAAAATATTTGTCATTTATCTAACTAATAATTATGATTATTTCATATTTCATCAAGGTTCTGTCAAGAATAGTTTTATATTTCATCATTGAAGATGCGTTGAATCACCACTAATATGTATAAAAGTAAGCTCTCAAATGTTAAATTCGTTTTAGGGCTAAATTTCTGGAGTATCTTTTGCAATTATTAGCAAAAAAAATGAGCTTTTAGTTCTCCAAATAAAATTATTACCTATCAAATTAACCACCGCTTGTTTTTGTTTAAATGGTTGTTACGGTTTTCAGTAAGGATATGTTTCCATAAGCTTTGAATTAATTTTCTAGTAAAAAAGTAAACTTTGGGAAGAGGTTGGTAAGCCACAAATCATAAAATATTTAGGCTCAACACTAAACTTGGACCAAATGTAAATTATATATTGAAGCATCAGAAATAGGTTTTGGAGTTATGGGATGTTTTGGCATTGTTTTGGAGTTAGGGGATTTTGCATGATTACTTTTTAGCAGTCGAGAAAAAACATAAGGGGGTTACTTTTCAAAAATTGTTACCTCTTCCTCATGCTCCCCTGTGAGGAGGCATTTACAAGGGTATTTTTAAAACTTCACCGATTGAGCTGATTTTTGGATATTTAGTGCAAAATTAAAAATAAATCGACACGTGTTATTATTTTTTAACGGTGATGGTAATGGTGATGGTAATGGTGATGGTAATGGTGGTGGTAATGGTGATGGTAATGGTGATGGTAATGGTGATGGGAATGGTGATGGTAATGGTGATGGTAATGGTGATGGTAATGATGATGGTAATGGTGATGATAATGGTGATGGTAATGGTAATGGTGATGGTAATGATGATGGTAATGGTGATGGTATTGGTGATGGTGATGGTAATGGTGATGGTACTAGTGAAGGTGATGTTGATCGTAATGGGAGATGATGATGGTGATGGTGATGGTGATGGTGATGGTGATGGTGATGGTGATGGTGATGGTGATGGTGATGGTGATGGTGATGGTGATGGTGATGGTGATGGTGATGGTGATGGTGATGGTGATGGTGATGGTGATGGTGATGGTGATGGTGATGGTGATGGTGATGGTGATGGTGATGGTGATGGTGATGGTGATGGTGATGGTGATGGTGATGGTGATGGTGATGGTGATGGTGATGGTGATGGTGATGGTGATGGTGATGGTGATGGTGATGGTGATGGTGATGGTGATGGTGATGGTGATGGTGATGGTGATGGTGATGGTGATGGTGATGGTGATGGTGATGGTGATGGTGATGGTGATGGTGATGGTGATGGTGATGGTGATGGTGATGGTGATGGTGATGGTGATGGTGATGGTGATGGTGATGGTGATGGTGATGGTGATGGTGATGGTGATGGTGATGGTGATGGTGATGGTGATGGTGATGGTGATGGTGATGGTGATGGTGATGGTGATGGTGATGGTGATGGTGATGGTGATGGTGATGGTGATGGTGATGGTGATGGTGATGGTGATGGTGATGGTGATGGTGATGGTGATGGTGATGGTGATGGTGATGGTGATGGTGATGGTGATGGTGATGGTGATGGTGATGGTGATGGTGATGGTGATGGTGATGGTGATGGTGATGGTGATGGTGATGGTGATGGTGATGGTGATGGTGATGGTGATGGTGATGGTGATGGTGATGGTGATGGTGATGGTGATGGTGATGGTGATGGTGATGGTGATGGTGATGGTGATGGTGATGGTGATGGTGATGGTGATGGTGATGGTGATGGTGATTGTGATTGTGATTGTGATTGTGATTGTGATTGTGATTGTGATTGCGATTGTGATTGTGATTGTGATTGTGATTGTGATTGTGATTGTGATTGTGATTGTGATTGTGATTGTGATTGTGATTGTGATTGTGATTGTGATAATGATTGTGATTGTGATTGTGATTGTAGTTGTGATGGTTATGGTGATTGTATATTGGTATGATTGTATAAAGGTCGAATGGTGTGATGATATGAAGTTATGATGGTAACAGATACAATGGTATGATGGTTTCTTTGATCTGATCCTGATCAAATTTGCCATGAAATGATATGGATATACTTTCCAGTAAACTTCGTCAGTCACCTCGATTTCGGAACCATTATCCTGATCCCGATTTCAAAGTAATCGAGAAAATTTTCAAGTTTAGTATTTTTGAAAGGTTTCTATGTATACAAACTCCATTTATAAAAAAATGTTGTTTCCTCTTGGGTGTTTGTTATAGAGGGATTTCATTGTATTTTTTAGTATTGAGAAAATGAGCCAATTATCGACTTGTAGAGTTTTTCAACTTATAGAAGTGTTGAACTTCAAAAGGTTTCATACGAAAACATATTTTGAGTTCCAAGTATTTATGTCTGATAACCAAATAAAAATGCAAAAATGGGATACGAATAAGACCAATTAGGATGGAGCATGCTACTTCTTCACTGATTTTCATAAAATTCAATATAAATACTTAATGGAAAAGGGCACTAAACCGATTTTTTGATAAAATTTCTTAATCGATTATAAAGCAGTAGCGTAACTAGGTACCCGTAGTATGTCTGTTGGGGCTTACGAGATTTCCTTTTTCATTTCAAATAGTTCAGATTAAGCTTACCTTTTCAAATTTGCAGAAAGGTACATTTCTAGGAAATTTTTAGAAAAAGAAGAAATTGTTCCTGTTCCTGTTGGTTCTGACTCCATAAAAATAAAAATTCTTTTAGGTTCTGACCGATATTTAGATTTAGAAGAAAATTAGCAAAACTCGTTTGAAATCAAAGCTTTCTACATCAAACGACTACAATTTTAGTGTTTGCCGCGTTGATTTATTTGTATTCTACGTTTTGAGTAACTCCAAGTTTACCCCTTTTGCATAAACTTTTACAAATCAAATTGAGCTAAAGGCTTATCTATTATTGCATATCGTTTTTTGAGCTTAAGTTAACTTTCTCAGTAGTATTAGTAACATTAAGTCACTTAACAAATTCGAAATTGTTCCGCGGTTTATTGTAGATTTTTTAAGTTTTGCGACATTCATAGGACTATTCGAGAGTTTGAAAGATTTTCGAATTTTGTAAGGCAATGTTCTGATGATATTGAAATGATGATATTTAAAAGATTTTTTGAGATTATACCAAAATTTCGATATTTCTCCAATTTCCTGTAGGTTATTCAAAATTATTCAAAAATGTCCAGGTTATTTACTATGTATGGTGGTGATTAGCACGTATAGGATTTCTTTTGGTTTTACATAACTACGGATAATGTGATATTTGAGAACTTTCAACAATATTCAAGATACATTAAAAGTTTGACATTTTTGAGATTATTTCGGAATTCTTGATATTTTCCAAGTAAGATTAGGAAATTTGTGATGCTTTATCGATATATTAAGAACACTTCGTAGCATATAAAATTGCAAGATGTTTCGTTTTATTTGGGGCCATTCAAATGAATCATGTTCTGTTTCATCTACTTTTGAACGATGGCCCGCAAATGTACACAAAATAAAATCTGAGTCATCTAATTGGTTTCCTTACACATGGAACGCTCGAAAATGGAAACTCATTTTGGATGAAGGATATTTACATTGAGAACAACTATTTTGAGTTGAAAAGTTTCGATAAATGGAAGCTCATATAAAATTTTAACGAAAGACAGAATTTACGGAAAAGTACAAAAATTACAGAGAAAGTATAAATAAATTATCAAGCTTAAAGCTCTTTGAAAACAGAAACTCTAAATTAATCCCAAAATACAACCTCCGTTTATAATATCAAATGTACAAGTCAAATGGTTTGGTTTGAAAAGTTCTTAAAACTAAAAGCTCTTAATAATTTTCATTGAACACAAATATACTACCTACCCAAAATTCCGGCATCCCTTGTTTTATGAAATTTCAAGTAAAATGGTTAAAAAAATTCAATAAGTTAAAGCTCTTAAAACTAAAGCTCTTGAAAATTTTTTCAAATACATAGGTAGATAATTTATGCTCATAAACCATTTTATTAAAAACCAGAAATTATTAAAAAGTTCAAAAATGTTAAGTTCAAATTCAAAAAGGACGAATTAATTATCAAGCTTAAAGCTCATTGGAAACAAACATTCTAAATATATCCCAAAATTCCGTTACAAAGGGTAATTTTGAGATAAACTGTTTAAAAAATTTCGATCAGTGAGAGCTTTTAAAAATAAAAGCTCTTGAAACTTTTTACAAATACATATTTTTTGCACATAAAACAGTGTAACAAAAACCTGAAATTATTAAAAGTCTGAAAAATGTTAAGTTTCAACCCAAACACATAGTATTAATTTATATCTATCAAGCCCAAAGCTCATTGCAACAAATATTTTTAATTTATTCCAAAATTCCAAAATGATTTGATTCAAAAAGCTCCGATAAGCGAAAGTTTATAATAATACCAAGTTTCCTAGTGAAATGGTTTTGGTTTGATTAAAAGCTCTTTAAAATTTACATTGAGAACAAATATATTAAACTATCCCTAAATTCTGTTACCCGATGTAAAATCGAATTTCTGAGTAAAATGGTTTGGTTTAAAAACTTTTATAATTGAAAGCTCTTAAAACTAATAGTGCTTAACATTTTTTACAAAACATAATTTTTGCTCATAAAAGATTTTAAGAAATCCTCGAATTATGAAAATTCTCCAAAATGTTAAGTTCAAACCCAAAAGGTATAAATTAATTATCAAGCTTAAAGCTCATTGAAAACAAATATTCTAAATTTATCTGAAAAAACCACTTTCCTTTATAAATCAAGTTTCGTAGTAAAATGCTTTGGTTTGAAACTATTTTAAAACTAAAAACTTTTGATGATTTTTGATTAAACTTAAGATCAAATATTCTAAATTTTAGCCAAAATTCTGCTACTAAAATCATACTACTGAGTAAAATGGTTTGGTTACAAAAGCTTTGATAATTGAAAGCTTATAAAATTTAAAGTTCTTCATTTCTTGCATATACAAAAAACATTTCAGCAAAAACCTAAAAGGATGAAAGAGGCTCACAGGGGCGCGCCAAGCGGGGGTGCAAGGGGTGCACGGCACCCCGGCGCACGAAGTGCGAGGGGCTCGTGTTTTATTTAATACAAAAAACATGCAATTCAACAAACAATCAATAATTTTTTTTATATCACGTTAAATAAATAAAAAATATTACGCCGCCGTTTAGCCATCTCTCGCACAATAGTAGTAACATAAACATAGAACAAAAAATGCAATATAGCATTCAACCTGTTTAGTCGTGTGTTCATCACATCATATTCTTTCGCCGTTTGTTTCTTGTTTACCTACAAACTAATTTAAGTTTATACAGGTAAAAAAGAAAGAAACGAGCAACGTATGTGACTGATGATACTCGTCTCAACAGGCATATTCGCAATGAACATACAGGCATCAGCGGACTGCAAGAAGTACTAAACCAATCATTACATTCAAAACAGAACGAAGAAAACGTCTCGGTAATTTTTCTGAAAATAATTTTGTGTTGGTTTAAAAAAAGTGAAAAATTGAAAAAAATATTTTTTTAAAATAATCTACTTAAATGAAATTATTATATTAAATAATATATTTTATTAATTATAAATTATCAAATTTTAAATAAACAATCTTGTTCTAATTGTACCACAATATTAAATTCTAAGGATTGTAAGACAATATTAAATTGTCAAAATGGCGGGTCCGGTGATATACAATATAACCTGTGTTTTAAATTAAATTATTAAAATTAACAAATTATAAGGTAAATTTATTTATTATTATTTTTTAGTTTTTATTATTACATTATTTATATTATTATATAGCTTATATTTTATTATAGATGTCCGATTTACAAAAAAAAAAGTTATCAGGTTCTGCTTATCGGAAACGAAAATTACAAATTCAGGAAAACACCAAAAAATGTGTCGCACCTATTACTCAATTTTTTGAACGCACAGCTGTTGCTTTAGAAACCACTGAAAATTTGTTGATTCATAATAGTGAAGATGAAAATCGGTCCCATAGGAGAAATGAAAGCGATAACAAACAACATGATGAATCTGCAACAAAGTTTTCATCGGAATCAGAATCGGAATCAATCACTCAGCACTGAAGCCGCTCATTTATCAACAGTTTCAAATATTAATCAATCATCAAATAATACGGAGAAAAGGGATCCAGCTAGAGTTGACTTAAATCCCCATCACAATAATTTTCATGATCCAGGTTCGTGGCCTACAATTCTGACAGATAATATTAGAATGTCTATTTTAGAAATTGGCACCATTCAAATTCGTAATTTTAATTTTCCACTTGACAGTAATAATAGATCATTTAATGAAATTTATTTCTTCAAGACTTTAAATAATGGAGAAAAAATTAATCGAAACTGGTTAGTATATTCTAAGTCCAAAAATTCCGTGTACTGTTTTTGTTGCAAAATTTTTGTTAATAATAATAATGCTTTTAACAGTAATGTTGGATATAGTGATTGGCAACATTTATCCAGAAATGTAGAACGGCATGAAAAAAGTAAGGCTCATTTTCAGAGTTTTAAATCGTGGGTTGATCTAAATAATTCAACAAAATTAAATAAAACAGTTGATGCGCTTAACGAGAGGTATTTAAAATTAGAAAAAAAGAGGTGGACATCTGTTTTTGAAAGAATTATATATGCAGTTCAATATTTGGCAGGGCAAAATTTAGCATTCAGAGGTCATGTTAACAATTTATATGCAGAATCAAACGGTAATTTTTTAAAGCTTATAGAATCTTTTGCACAATTTGACAATATCATGGCAGAACATATAAGTCGTATTCAGAATAAAATTAGTAACATGCCACACTACTTAGGCGATAAAATACAGAATGAAATTATTTCTATAATTGGCGAAAATATAAAAAAAAAAATTTAAATGACCTCAAATTAAGCAAGTACTTCGCTATTATATTGGATTGTACTCCTGATGTAAGTCATGAGGAATAAATAAAAATAATTGTTCGTTTTGCATATATTAATAGTAATTCAAAACAAATAGAAATTAGAGAACATTTTTTAGGATTTTGTTCCATTTCCGATACAACGGGTGAAGGGTTGACGAATTTTTTACTAACTTTTCTAAGCCGTGAAAATATTAGTATAAGCGATATGCGAGGCCAGGGCTATGACAACGGGGCTAACATGAAAGGAAAGCATAACGGACTCCAAAAAAGAATTTTAAACATAAATCCTAGAGCATTCTATTTTCCATGTGCAGCACATAGTTTAAATTTAGTCGTAAATGACGCCGCAAACGCATCTTTAGAAATTGCCAAATTTTTTGATATAGTTCAAGAAATATATGTCTTCTTTTCCGCATCAACTTATCGTTGGAATATTTTTAAGAAAGAGTGCCCCTCTTTAACTTTAAAACCACTCTCTGAAACGAGATGGGCAAGTAGAATCGATGCGATTAAGGTATTAAGACACAATTTAGAATTCGTCTATGATGCATTATATATTCTCCATCACGATACATCTAGGGATGCTAATACTAGAAATCTGGCTAATTCCATATTATTAAAAATAAAGTCTTATAAATTTATATGTTCCATAGTGGTATGGTACAATATTTTATCTAAAATTAATGTAGTTAGCAAATTAATGCAAAAATCTAATATGGTCATACCAACCATATTAGAAATGCTAAAACAAGTAAAAACTTTCTTAAACCAATCTAGGACAGATGATAGTTTTAATGAGACATTAAAAGAAGCCAAGAAAATTGCTGAAGAAATAGAATGTGAGGTTATATTTCCTTCTGCTGATTTAGTGAGGCCACGTAAGAAGAAAATAATGTTTTCTTATGAAAATGTAGACGAACCTATCACTGTACCAGAAGTTCATTATAAAGTAAATTTTTATTTTGCAATATTAGATACTGCCATATCCAAAATAGAAGAAAGGTTCGAGCTAATGAACGAACACAATAACAGTTTTGACTTTTTAAATAATATTTATTCGTTAGTGACAATGAGCAGAGAAATAAAAATGAAATATTGCATGGACTTGCATATTAAATTATCAGACAGTTCTTTAAACGAATCGGATATAAATGCTTTAGACTTATGTGACGAAATAGAAATTCTTTTAACTTATATTAAACCTAATATGAGCGCATTAACTGTTTTAGAATATATAGTTTCCAACGGATTGTCAAATATATTTCCCAATGTTGCCATATCCATAAGAATATTTTTGACCATGCCTGTAACGGTGGCGTCCGGAGAGAGATCTTTCTCCAAACTTAAGCTAATCAAAAATTATTTACGTTCTACCATGTCTCAAGAAAGGTTGACTAATCTTAGTATAATAAGCATTGAAAAGAAAATGGCATCAGATTTAGACCTTTCAGACATCATTAATGAATTTGCGATCACAAAAGCGAGGAGAGCCAATTTTTCATGATTTCTCAATTTACGGAATGTTTAATTTATAGTAAGGATAGTATACAATTTATAGTATATTTATATAATTTATGAAACGAATTTAGTATATTTAAATGATTTAATTTATTTATTGTAAAATTATTATTTTATTTTATTTTTTCAAACACTAGATACATGAAAAAATATTTATTTTGTGAAATAAATTTTTGTTTGTCAATTTCATTTCAAAATGTTTGTTTTTTCTCATTGACCAGCAAAATTTCCTTACTTTCTTTGACTTCCACCGTCGTACATTCAATAATTTAAAATAATAATTTTTTTAAGCAAATATAGGGGCGGCAAAAATTATTCGCACCCCGGCGGCTAGTAGCCTTGGCGCGCCCCTGGAGGCTCAACATTAAAAGTTAAGTTGAAACCCAAACTTATTTAAATTAATTAACAAACTGAAAACTAACTGACAATTTTTGCAGATACATATTTTATGCTTATACCATTTTTTAACAAAACTTACGGATAAGAGATATTTGAGAACTTTCAAATTATATTCGAAATTTGTGATGCTATATCGATATATTTAGAAATTGTCAGAGCATTGAGTTTCCAGATGTTTCGTATCATCTACTCTCGAAATCAGATACTTTTAATTAATGCAAGACTAAACAATAGGAAGAAATAAGTTTTTCACTTAAAGCTTTACTTATTCATAGGTACAATAAGCATTTTTAGGGGCCCAAAAAAATGTTGCGGGGGGGGGGGGGGGGCCGAAATTTGTAATTACGCCACAAAGAAATTAATTTTTTCCATTGTACTGGAAACGGCATTCTGAAATGATTTATGATTTTAATATGAAGTCCGGAAATAGGGTCAAATTGGACGGAACTTGCTTTCTCGGGAAATTTAGGATGGAATTTAGCTTTTGGTAATCGGTTATGATGAAATTCGACAAATTCGATAGAAATAGGTTTCCAAAATGATATTTAGATGCTGTTCTGGAATACGGCCAATTAGGTCGCAGCATAGCTTTTTCTTAATCAATTTTGGAGAAATTCAATATGTAAATGTACGATAGGAAGGGGATTCTAAAATGATTTTTAAATGAAGTTTTGAAGTATAGCCAATTAGGAAGGAACTTGGCTTTTATAAAAACGCTTATGGCCAAATTAGGCTTATACAATGGAAACGATAAAATGTTTTGTGAATTGCGTTTGCTTGATGGGTTCATTACATTTGTTTGTGCCTCAATACAAAATATTATTTCTACCAGCAACAAAAACAAAATTTTCCATAGGTCATTCAAAACAATTTTAGAAAATGTGGGATGCCAGTGTGTAATGTTTTTACTATACATCGTGGCATTGTTGGGAGATGGGAGAAGTTAACGCTACATCGCCGCTATGTTCCGAATTTTCCATAGTACCGTGCAACAGAGTTGTATATCAGGCAACAAAGTATACGGTCACACAAAGAGTAACAAACGTTCGAAATGACTGTTTTGCATAGTTTAATCAATTCGAAATAAGAAGTCGCCATGCAACCGCTGTTGAGATCTGCAATGAATTGTAACACCTACGTAATATAAATGTAAGTGAAAAAACAATAAGGCGAAAGTTGGGCAGATGCAAATTTTTACACACTGATATCATTTTGCGTCCACTTGTGCTTACTGTCAATAATTAATCGTAGATTTATAATCTCTGTTACTCTTTTAGGTTTGAAAAGGAGGATTAAAAATGCTAGATATTTAGTTTTTTAACGGTTTAAATAGCCACATTAACAAACCAGTTACGCAATGTTGCAAAGGTTGAAGATCGACTCAGCTTCATACATTAGAATCCCATTACATGTGAAAAATTGCAATTTTTCCTCGGTGTTCGACCGGTTAATTACTAAAATCACATTTTCATAATTTAATCTTTTACTCCGTGACAGGTTTGTATTTTTTGTTATTTTCAACTTTTCAGCCTGTATCCGTATTTACATAATCAATGATAGTTCAAATACTATTTTTAAGCCTGGCAGCATGGTTAATTTCAAAAATTATTCACCGCTTGACATTCAAAACACGTGACATGTTTCAAAATTACAAACAATTACATTTTAATTAAAAAATTAAAATGTCATTAAATATTTTGATTTATAGTGGGAGTAATTAAAATTATATTGTGTGGCTAAATAGTATGTAGAATTTATGGTGGATAAAATTGATGATATTTATGACAATTTTAATGTCTTTGAATAATTTATGTTATATATAAAATACAAGATACATAAGCGCAGATACCGAAAAGTCAAAGCTTAATTAACCCGGAAATAATTTAACTTGTGCAAACAGTATAGAAAGAAAGGAATCATTGAAAGTTGGTGCTGATTCTAATTTCACACTAGAACTCGTTTTTTTTACGAAAGAAGGTATGTAACCGCTATAGTTCGGGAAAACCCAATAGTGACACCATTTAAGCGCAAATTCGTTCGAGAATATAAATGTTTAGGTTAGCTATGTAGCTGTTAAGCAAAATAATTAAAGTTACGCAATAAAAACGGCTGTTTAAAATTGTCCCGAAATTTTCGGAACATACATATATGTTACCAACGCTTAAACTGCGCCAAATTTTTATTCTAAATTCATGTATTTTATTCTGTTTACTTTAAAGCAGATTTCTAACATAAATGAAATAAATGTCACAATTCCGGTTGTTTTGTTCTATTAGTATTTCTGTTTCTTCATTCCTAGTTTTTATTGCTATATTAATTTATTATGATGAGTGGATCGAATGAATGCTGAGAACCAGATTAGTCATAAGATAATAATTTAAAAATACAATACTTGATTGTGTATGATGCGTAATTTCTGATAAATCCATTGTAGTATGGTGTCGAAATTTTAGTACCGACTGAAATTTGGTTTACTGAAGACCAAAATAAAAAATTTGATGTGGAGCTACTGCAATACATGTTCGAATTTTGAAGACATATTCAAGCGGCTAAGTTGTTTTAGTGATGATTTTTATAATAAACAATAGTCAAGCTTTGGGAATATAATTATTAATAAGAAAAATTTAAATAATTTAGACACACTTTAAACTTGTTTACAAAATTTTCGAGAAGCATAATTTTAGGTGATTTCAACACTAATTTGTTATAGATATGGACGATATCGGTACATATATGGAGATTTTTCCAGCCTTAGGCTTTGCCATTCACCCCTATTATGATTGTCGAGTCGATCGACAATCGACACGACTCTGTATTGCATTTTCGTTTTTTCATTTGATAAAAACAATACGAAAAAAGAAAACTCAACACATAGTCGTGTCGATTGTCGATCGACTCGACAATCATAATAGGGGTGATTGTTAATCAAATTGATAACAAATATGCATCACGTAATTGTATCAGTACAATCATCGATAATTGATGTGCGACGTCAACAAATGCAAACGTCAACAATAAAGACGCGCCGACGCACGCCTCTAAATGTGTATTAACACTTGTCCAACGTCAACAATAATAGTTGACGCGGTGACACATACCCCATTTCCCATTTATCAGACAATAAATTTTTATTTCTTCAAATAGAGAAAATGAGTACAATGAAAAATCCAATAGGAGGCAATTGTTAGGTCCGATGACTTAGCCAAACATCAGTACGGCTTCGGGAAGGGTCACTCAACAATTGATGCCATTAAACTCGTCAAAGAAATTGCCCAAAATGCGATCGCCGGAAGTAGATGGAAGGGAGGTAAAAAGAAATACTGTGCAATTGTAACCTTGGATTTAAGAAATGCTTTTAACTCGGCACGATGGAAGTACATTCTTAATGAACTTCGCCGACGGAAAATGCAAACATATCTGTTAAACATTATCGAGGACTACTTCTGTAACAGGATCCTTATGTAAAAAGCAGACGATGGTTCAGTGGAATACGCTATGACGGGTGGTGTTCCGCAAGGATCTTTGTTGGACCCGCTGCTGTGAAACATTACGTATGATGGTGAGTTAAGGCTCCAGATTCCCGAAGAAGCTAAAGTCATTGGGTATTCAGACGATATTCCGATCGTATAGTGATGGCTAAACACAAGGAAGAGGTAATTCGGATCTGTAACGAAGCCATTCGCATGATCCACAACTGGCTGCAGTCAATAGATTTACAATTAGCTGAGGAGAAGACGAAAACTGTACTAATCTCTAGCAGGAAAGTGAAGGAGACCGCAACTCTGGATGCAGGCAAATGCACTATCATCTCACAACCAGTGATTAAGTATCTAGGTATAACAATTGATAGCAGATTACATTTTAAGGAACATATGAATAGCAGGAATGCTTCCGCTGGACCTCTTAGCTAAAGAGCGTAAAAGGTTGTTTGAAGAACGTGGTCCGCGGTGTGAATGTTGCAGAAAGGAGGAAGATTGCCCGAGAGGAAACTACGAACGAGCGGCACACTAGATGGAGCCAATCAAGCAAAGGCCGATGGGCTCATCACTTGATTCCTCAAATTGGACTTTGGATGGAACAGAGATATGGGGAAGCTGACTACTATATGGCATGAACGGGGCATGGCTATTTCCGAGAGCATTTGTTCAGGTACAAACACGACAATACTCCTTATTGTCCAACATGCACTGAAGTAGTGGAGAATATGGAGCATATATTTTTCGAGTCCACGGTTTGCAGGAGCAAGACATTTTATTGAGAGAAGTATCGGAGAGCATGGTACTCCTGAAAACATATTGCAGAAGATGTTACATTGTGAGAAGACTAGGATCGATGTGAGTGGAAGTATCTGTGATGGGATGCAACAGCTTAGTAGGCTCGAAAGGGCAAGGTTCGATAGTCCATCCGTGCTATAACCATCAAGGGGTAGAAGTGCAGCTTTTGCTGGGTGCCTACCCCGCGACTGGATATTGGAGGGAGGTTTTAGTTGATAAAAGTTCAGCAGTCTTTCTTGTCAGTTTACGGTTTACAGGTAAACTTTTTAGAAGATCTCCTCCTGCCACAAAAAAAAATACTAACAAATTTACTAACTATCGACTACTTAGGTGTCTGGAACCGGGTCGAGCCTTTAATGCTAACATACCTTCCTTTCCTTCAGTCTTGTTGTGTGTAAAGGGTGTACGGAGGGTTCCATGTCATCCGGCAGTCTTTCTTATACTTAGTCATACATTCCGATCAATCAATCAATAAGTGAATAACTTAGCGTGTATTTATGATGAACTTTAGTCTTTGTCAAATGAAAAGCGCATACGATAAAGAAACGAATCTATCAACGACGCAAAAGGAAGTTGTTTACCTAATTTCTTTTACTAATGGCAGTGAAAAAATTGGGAAAAATTTGGGAAAAATTTGGGAAAAATTTAGATAGGTGTTAAAGAACGGTTCATTCCTTCATTTTTCCAGGGAAATTTGATTTCCCAAGAAAGCGAGAATTTTTTTCCGGTAGAATTTCATTTCTCGAGAATTAGAGAATTTTGAAATTTTTTCTTGAGTAATCTCGAAAAATCTTGCGAATTTTTATATTTTTTAAATTACTAAAATTTTATCAAATAATATTTTGTTACATTGATTTATTTCAAGTTTCCTGACGAAGAAACTTAAGATGTGAGGCAACAGTGCGCTTTGACTTATGAGGCCTCGAGTACACGATCTAGATTTACACCTGTGAAGATTTGAAAAATTATTCAGCAATATAGCATCGCAAAAATTACTGAAGTAGTTCAGAAAATGTTTGTTTATTATTGCTGGCGGACCTATATAGATAAATAGAGTGGAAAACAAGTAGAAGGCCGATTTCTAGCAAAAAAAATATAAAATTTACGTCCGGGCCTCTTGATGGAGAAGGCCGATCCTATACTCTCTATATAGGGTTAGTGAAAAATCAGCACCTAAATGACCTTATTAATGTGATAAATAAAGGCGAATTTCATTTTTGAAGTGAAACTTTTATAGCCGCATTATAGCATTTTATAATGGGTAGTAAAACCGATGTAACGAAAATTTGTCGGTCGCCACTATAAAAAATAACAAAATTTTAGATTAACACAGATACACACATTATTACAAAAAAAACCTCAATACAACGGACATAGACGGGACCAAAAAGTTGTACGTTGAAATGGGATTGAAATGGTATTCTCAAATTATTTTTTGACGAAGTTCTGGAATATGGCCAATTAGAGGGGAACTTGGTCATTTCTGTTCCGATTTTGATGAAATTCAGTATGTACGATGGAAATGAGATTCTAAAAAGAGTTTGGAAATAGGATTCTAAAATGAATTTTGGATAAAGTTCTGAAACAACAATTTTGATGAAATTTTGATTGACAAGGAAAACAAATGTTTTGTCCTTTGCAGCCTGAATAATTAAAAATACAATCTAACACTTGCAAGGGTAATTGTTTAGTTACTTCGTGGTATAATACTGCAATGATATTAAATCTCTATGAAAAATGGAAAAGGTGCATGAAGATGTTAAACAAACCAAACGAAACGTAAATAAATACATCAGCTGAATTTGTTTGTAAATTACACTACCCTGCAAACTTTTGCCCCTGGACAATGAATAGTTGTTTCCGAAGTAATTTTTCACGCTGAATCCGAATATGGGCTCAGAATTGCTCTATCACGTCAGGTTTATGATAAATTCTAACCTAAAAGTGCAAAAAACACTGTTTTTTGAAATATTTGAGGTTTTCTAGCACCCTATTATAGGGGCACCAAATTTTTAAAATTTTGCAGGGTAGTGTTATTATTGTGTTGATCTTGATATTCTGTATACTCTTTTGAGTTTGTTGGAATCGTTTAGATTTATTTATATTTCATTGCGGTATTGTGCATATTTTATTTGTCCTATTTAAAGGGTCCTTTAGAAACGGGCGCGGTCGATTCCATTTTAAAATTTTGTTTTGATAAGCCAATGGTCTTAAAAAAATCAGTTCAGAACAACAACAAAACTAAATAAGCAAACAAATTAGAAGAAACGAATAACTCCGAGAGATCAATTACGCCGAAAATTTGTATTAATTTTTGCTCGGGTTTAATTGAGATTTTAAAAGCTAGCCGTCCAATACATACTGAAAACGAATTAAATTCATGCGGAAAAATGCCTGTCTAAGTCTATCGGCAAAGTTTTATTCAGGCCAAGATAAGCCAACAATTTCAAATTCTCAACAATGCGTTCGGTTAAACTCACTTCTGTCGTGGGTCCCGAGACTCACACCATTGTTTCAATTATTTGACTTTGACTTGAATAATTTTAAGTTTTTCCTTCAAATTTAGTATCGCTGAAACATTAACTTAAAAGAAAAATTATTTTTTAATGTAATGATATCAGATTATGATTTTATTGAATTTTTATTTTTTATATGTTGGTAAAATATAAAAAGAGATTTTGTTATACTGTAAATATTTTTATAAAGTTTCGAAAATTCTCGAGAAAGGAATTCCCGATCGCAATATCTACCTGCCATTCAAGTTCAACTTTTTACACTTCAGACTCAACCTTTTAAAATTCAAATTCACCCTTTTGCAAATTATATTTAGAGGATTTCAATTTTCATATTAAACCATTTTAAGATTAATCGAAATTTTTTCCACAATCAAAACAAAAACTTTTGTTTCAACATAGGGGCTCAACTGTTTTTGGTAGTTTCATCAACATAATATTTGTGTTGCAATTTTTGGAATGTCCGTCTCGTTTATCATATTCAGATGGTTGGTTTTTTTTTTTTTTGCTCATAATTGTAATTTACCCTAAAAAACTATTTGTACCTATTGTCCAATTATTAAAGGATTTGTATTATACCAACACAACTTCAAATTACGACTAAACAATATCAAATTGGGACTAAAAAATTTCAAAATTTGCCTTTGGTCGTGGGCAATTACTCATTAACTGTAAGCATTACCTCTAATTTAAATGTATGATTTCTTAGGTTGGTCCTTAGGATTCATGCCTCATATATAATATTATCGCAAAGACGTCATCAGGCGGCGAGGTAAGCCGCGCCGCGAACCTCTGATTTCGCTTGATTCATTCGCTTAATGAATATCGGCCCTAACTCACATTTTTTTCAAAAATGACATTTTGACACCAAAATGTAGAATGCAACACGTCGCGTCTTTCTGTGCGACTGGTTTAACCTAAAAACCAATAAAACACGTTCCACATACAATTTATCTATTATCTGTCAAAAATCTCGTTTTTTGCATTTCTTGAAAAATGTTAGAAATGTGGGTTAGGGTAGAGCCGATATTCACTAAGCCATCGATATGTAGATTAGGAAGGAACTTGGCAATTTCTTATCCGATTTTGATGACATTCAGCATGAAAGGGGGTTCTAAAACGATTTTTAGATAAAATTCTGGAATATGGCTAATTAGGAAGGAACTTCGAACTTGACGATTTCTTAACCTATGAAGATGAAATTCGACATGCACTTTGAAAATGGGATTCTACAATGATTTCTGCATACAGTTCTGGAATTCTATAGTGAGTTTTAGAGGAAGTTCAGGAATATGGTCAACTAGGAAGGAACTTGGTGGTTTCTTAACCGATTGTGATGAAATTCAGCATGTACGTTGGAAATGAGATTCTAAAAAGAGTTTTAGATAAAGTTATGGAATATGACCAATAAGGATGGAACTTGACAATTTTTTAACCGATTATAATAAAATTCACGAAGCATGATGGAAATGGGATTCCATAAAATGAGTTTTAGATGAAGTTCTGGAAAATGGCCAATTAGAAAGGACTTGGTCATTTCTTAACCGATTATGATGATAAGTGGTTCTAAAATAATTTTTACATGAAGATCTGAAATAAATCAAATTAGGAAGGTACTTGGTTGTTTCTTGACCGATTTCAAGTCGTATTTATCGAATTTCATCATAATCTGTTAAGGCATCACCAAGTTCCTTCCAATAGTTGACCATATTCTATTACTTCATCTAAAATTCACTATAGAATACCATTTCCATCATGCTTCCCGAATTTCATCATAATCGTTTAAGAAACAACCAAGTTCCTTCCTAATCTATACATAAATCGAGCGAAACCAGAGGTTCGCGGCGCGGCTTGCCTCGCCGCCTGATGACGTTATTGCGACAATATTATGCATGAAGCCTAAGAACCAACCTAAGAAATCAAACATTTAAATTAAAGGTAATGCTTACAGTTGATGAATAATTGCCCAAGACCAAAGGCAAATTTTGAAATCGTTTAGTCTCAATTTGAAATTGTATATAGCTAGTTGTATAGTTTTGAAACAAAAATTATTTGATTTTAGAGTTCCTTTCGAAAAAATTTGCTCAAAGGGGTTTAGCATCAGCGAATAAGGTAACAGAAAAACGAGTTCAGCCAAGCTTAAATTCGTAATATCTTTGACTTTTGCGTCGCAGGCGGCTTCACGTTAGGTCACGTTTAGGAATGAATGCAAATGTGATTATTCCTATATTACATGTAAGGAACGTTAATTGCTGCTTTAAGTGTTTCAGGTGCAATACATCATAATACCATTGCAAATTTAAAGTGCAAAAAGGCAAAATTTGGTTCGTTTCTGTGGGAAAAATCTATCCATCTGGATATTATGGTAAACATGATAAACGAGGCGTTCAAAAAAGTTTCATTTGAATTTGAAAAAGTTTTATTTGGTTGGAATAAGGTAAATTTGTAAAAGGGTTAAATTTGAATTGTAAAACCAATATTTTTCAACATGGCATGCAACTAGAATATTGTTGTGAATCAGAAATTTGTTTTATTAAATTTAAATAATAAAGTGAAGCCTATTTTAAACAAGTTGTAAATAAATTAATTGTAGAATGATACGTAAATCAGAACAAGTGTAATTGTTAAGGACTAAATTACAAAACAATTTAGTGCGGTGCAAGGTATTCTTTGTATTACAAAAAAAAAACGAAAAATAAATAAATTAAAATGTGGCAACAATCAACATCGAGGTTTAACGGCAAATTAAATAAAATTCGTGAATAAGAAAATCATACTACGAAAGATATTATGTCAGCATGTAAATCCATAATTACCATGCTAGGAACTTCTTAAAACAATAGACGAAATAAAATAAACAGTGGATGGCCTTGTTGGAGATAATGTTAAAATAAAAATTGACGTCATAAAATTACAGAAAGATGTTAAAATATGTAACCGTGATAGATACATACCATGAGAGGCGAACTTAATTACTTTCAACAAAAAGAAATATGTTGTAATAAGTGGTTTTCTAAACGGGGACTCATACAATTCAGATAATTCCTTGAATGCAATTTTGGAATATTATGTATTCAATACACAAGCTGCAAAGGTTATATTCACAAGAGTAATAACGTCGTTTACAAGTGGTACTGCTCTGATCTATGTCCGTTTCAACAATTTGCAAAATAAATCCCGATTTATGGATAAAATTCGTAAGCGACATTGAAAAAATTAGCAAACACAACAACACTAAAAAAAACAGATGATGACCCACAAACAAACACAGCTATTGCAGATGAAGAAGAAAACTATGTAGTAGCCACAAAGTGTAAATTCAAAACAGTAATAAATTAAATCTTTTGTTATTGTTATTATCTTATTATATTTAATTGTTAAGTATGTATTTACAAACTTATATTATTATCCTTTATTTGCTTTATACGCTAAAAGTATAAATATTTTATAATTAACCCTTTGCAGTCGTATATCTACTCTCAACCACGACAGCAGAGAACCATACTAGATATCGATTTTGGACGCAAAAAAATTTGTCAAAGTTCCACATTGTGTTTAGTTGTAATTAGTAGGGCATGGATAGATTAATCGATAAATCGATTGTCCGATTAATCGGTGGTTACTATTCGATTAATCGAAAATTTATTTTCTCGAATAAAGTGTGAAACAAAAGTAACAAAAAATAGCCAATTTCTATCCTACTTGGCCATATTCCAGAACTTCGTATAAAGATCATTCTAGAATCCTATATCCATTGTACCAGTCGAGTTTCATCATATTCGGTTAAGAAAAAACCAAGTTCCATCCTACTGGGTTATATTCCTTGACTTCATCTAAAAATCCTTTTCCAGAATTTTGCCGGAAAATTATTTTAAAAAGAATGCATGACGCCATGTACTATAAACTTAATATGACCGCAAAGGGTTAATATTAATAATTACTTTCATACAAATGTTATCTAATATGGATGAATATAAAAAGTTGTTAAATCAGTGTAGTGCGGGTAACCTTCGAATCTTATATTTCAATAGTAATAGATTAAAGAATAATTGAAAAAATTGAGGAGTGTTTGTTCATATTATCCAAACCAATCGATATAATTGTGCTTACGGAAACATTCTTTTGTTATGAAGATACTCAACATGTGTTGTTATCTAACTATAATACGTTTCATATTTGTCAAGAAACTCGAACTGGAGGAGGTGTTACAATACTTACAAATGTAACTCTTGATTTTGATCTTAACTTTTCAATCTCATATTGTGCAAATGATTTCTTAATAGTCAGATCTCAAGATTTGAATATTAATCTAATAGGTCCTTATAGATCTCCTATATATGATTCTAATACAGTTGATATTTTCTTTGAATACTTCGATAACTTACTACAAAAGTATTCGAAGTCAATTGTAAATAGGTGATGTGAATTTAAAGTTATTAGACGTTTCTGATTCAAATTGGATTATCTTACAGTTGTTCAAATTAATTCTTTTCGGATAGTAAATAAAATAGATGCCAAATTTGCGACCAGATTTTCTAACTCAAATGGAACAATCATTGATCATATATTGTCTTCAGTCAATTATAACTATATTACTTTAATAGATGATACTATTCTGAGTGCAGAATGACCATCAATATATGCTGATTAAATGCAGTATGGCAAAAAAAGTAGCACTAGTAAATTCGTATCGAAGACCAATTATCGTGCAGTACAACAATTTGTTGACGCTTTTGATTTTTCAAAGCCGTTTGGTACGAATAATCACTTGTTCTGTTAACAGTGCGATTGCCAGTGTTTTCCAACACGGAGTGTTAACGGAGCATGATCTTAATAACAGACATCAATATGGATTTCAACAGAACAGTGGCACTTTGTCTGCCCGCCTTAATCTGGAAAAAATCTTGTACATGAATTTTGAAATTAAAAGGAAAGTTGGAGTTTTATTTGTTGTCCTTTCTAAAGTATTTGATTGTATTAATCATAAAACGCTATTAACTAAATTCAAGATAATGGGCATTAAGGAAAATGTTCATCTAATGTTATTGAGTTATCTGCAAAATCGTCTGCATTTTTCCCAAATTAGGGTAAATCGATTGTTGGGTATTGTTTGCTCAAATGGTATACCTCTAGGGTAAATAATGGGACCGCATTTTTTCTTAATTTATATAAAATATATTTTTAGTACCCCTAAAAGGCAAACTTCAACTTTTTGCCGATGATGCAGCCATTATATCTAATTTATTTACAATAGATATAAATATTTAAAATAAAATAAACAAATGCCATACTTTCTTTATGTGATAATAACTGTCAGAATTGTTGTTTTGAATTGTGTTTTATGGATATCACTTGCTGTTTATTCCATAGATGGCAGCACTATTCAGTTTATGATTTATTTAAGTACACATGACTATCTATAAAATAATCGATCTATCAAAGAGAGCTAAGAAAGTAAGAACTGTTGTTTTTCATTACTTGAAAATATATAATAAATCTTTTTGTTCATTAAACATCTGAAATTATTCACCCATAATTCCACATATAAACGACAGGTTATAGGCCCAGGACGTGTTTTGGATAATATTTTCGTAAATAGAAGTGAAAATAAGACAAATTTTGTGAGGTTATATCCAGCCGTGTGTGAAGTGAAAATTGTAACCGTTGAGCAAAATTGTTAAGAAGATGGTTTCAGAATTGTCCAGAGTAAGCAAATTACAAGGAATTGAAAACACAAGGAATTGAAGTCAATTGAAGCATGGGACATAGTAAATGGCACAAACAAACAACCTACACCCGTGGGCACAGATGCGACGGCTGCTGAGAAAAAGGAAAATGCCGAAGAGATACGTAAATGGAATAAAACCGACGGGTTGGCGCAAAAGGTAATCGTTACCACAACATCTGAACAAACGATGATGCATATTTTGACCTCGGGGGATTCTGAGGCAATGTGGAAAAAGCTAACCAATATATATGAACAAAATTCCGAATCTACAATCCACATTTTACAGCAAAAGTGGTTTACATTGGCTAAAGATCCTTCACATGATATTGCAGAACATATCTCAAAAATTGAACATGTTCAGGAAAGTTTGCTTGAAATTGCCTGAAAATAAAGTAAAGAAGCCATAGACCTGAAAGGTGAAATAGGTTACTTTGTAGGCTACGGCGATACTGTAAAAGGTAACAGAGTTTGGATTCCAGAGGAAGACGATATTTTTGTCAGAAAATACACTATCTATACAGGAAAATTAATGTAATCTACTAAAGAAAATCAAAATCAAGCACTATTGTATCTCCCTGAGGAAGAAAATACACAATTCAAAAATAGTCAGGCTGAAAGAAAATATGACTAGCAAATTGAAGAAAATTTAGAAAAACTTCAGTTACCTAACCAATTATCTGATGCAGAAGAAGAAAATGAGAAATTTTGTACGCCAGAAGCCGAAAAGAGTTCAGGAATACAACTAAGAGATCGATTGAAAATAAATAAACCAAAGAAATTAGAAGACTACGAAGTAGATTTAGATAATGTATGTGATTATTGCATTGTAAACCCAGAAGAACCGCTGACTTTTCAACAAGCAGTAAATGGTACGAATGCACAAGAGTGGAAACAAGCTATGGAGGAGGAAATGAATGCTTGTTGAAGTACCAAAGAACTCGACCATAGTCGAAAATAAGTGCGGGTTTATAAATTGAAAACTGATACGAATGGAAATATACAAAAATTTAGAGCCAGATTAGTAGCCAAAGGCTTCTCTCAGCGTCAAAGAATAGACTTTAATGAAACCTTTAGCCCTGTAGTAAGGTTCGACTCCATCCGAATATTATTAACAGTAATCGTTCAAGAAAATTTAGTACTCAAACAGTTTGACGTAAAGACTGCCTTTTTAAATGGTGATATAGAGGAGGTTATATACATGAAGCAGCCAACAGGATTCAACGATGGTACAACAAGAGTATGTAAGCTACTAAAAAGTTTATATGGTTTACGTCAATCGTCTAGATGTTGGAAGTTGGAACCAAAGAATAAAAGTTTTTCTAACAAACTATGGAATCAAACAATCAAAGGCTGATCCTTGTATATACATGTTAATCAAAAATAATCTGATAATACTCCTAGTGAGCATCTATATAGATGATGGACTAGCAGCTGGAATCGACGAAGAGACTGTGAATGATTTCTTGTGTGCACTTGAGAAAAAATTTGATATCACTTCTGGCGATGCTGATACTTACCTTGGTTTACAGATTGAAAGACAAAACGATTTCTCTATTCTCTTACGTCAAAGTGCCTATACAAGAAAAATTCTCAACAAATTTAATTTAGAGCAAGCAAATGCTCTTGCAATACCAGCCGTAACAGCCAACAGTTGAATGTAAATTTAAATGATAATGAGAAGACTGAGTTAACAACTGCTCCCTATAGAGAAGCTGTGGGCAGCTTGCTATACTTATCAAAAGGTACGAAACCAGATATATCCTTTTCGGTTAGTATGGTTAATCGATATATGGAAAGACCAACTAATTTGCAATGGAATGCAGTCAAGAGAATAATGAAGTATCTAAAAGGAACTGTTGATTATGGTTTGCACTTTAAGAAGCAGAAAACATTATCCTTAACACGCAAATCAACTACAGGATTTATAGTTATTTGGAGTGGATGTGTTGTTAGATGGTGTTCTCAAAGACAGTCTACAGTCGCCACCTCTACCACTTATTCGGAATACATTGCAGCCTTTCAAACAGTCAAGGAAATAGTTTGGCTCTTAAAGTTAATCGGAGAGATCTATCCTTATTAAAATATTGCTACAACTCTCTATATTGACAATCAAAGTACGCTTGAATTGATTAAAAATCCTGTTCTTCACAAACGAAGTAAACATATTGACGTACAATAGCACTACATCCGAGAACAGTATGACAAGAAAATTTTTCAACTCAAATACATCAACACCAAGGGACAACCAGCAGATATCCTCACCAAACCCTAGGAAAGAAGAATCTTCGAATTTCATCACAACAGAATATGCTGCAAACTTGAAGAGGATGCATAACTTTTGCATACTGTACTTTTGGTTTTTTGTAAAATTGTTTGTTCGATTTTGAATAATTTTGATATTCCATAAAACAGTGGGAGTGTCAGAATTGTTGTTTTGAATTGAGTCTTATGGATATCATTTGCTGTTCATTCCACAGATGGCAGCACTATTCAGTTTATGGTTGATTCAAGTACACATGACTATCTATAAATTAATCGATCTATCAAAGAGAGCTAAGAACTCTGGTTTTTCATTACTTAAAAATATAATAAATCTTTTTGTTCATTAAACATCTGAAATTATTCACCCATAATTCCACATATGTATAAACGACAGGTTATAGGCCCAGAAACGTGGATTTTATATGTGACTTTCCAATTTCGTTAGTGTGCTCGTTGAATCTAATTTTGAATGATCTGCCCGTTTGTCCTAAATAAAATTTATTTCATTCATTGCATATTATATTCCAGATCAATGCTTGAAATGAAAACTGATATGTTATCAGATTTAACCATTTTAGAAAATCACTTGAACCAAAACCACTTAAAAATAATACGACAAAGACCAACGTCATGACGTTTTCTTTTGGAAAGCTAAGTTTTGATCCAGATGTATTTTCGGAAATCATGGTAAATGGCGATGTTATTAGGAAGGTCGATAAGTTTAACTATTTGGGTCTGCATATAGATGATCGTTTGAATTGGTCCCATCATATACAGAATGTAAAGAGGAAACTGGTTCTGGTAATAAATGTTTTCCGCCGTACCAGTCAATTTATTACTGAAACCGTTTTGGCAAATATTTATTTTTCTTATATTCAATCTCATTTAAATTATTTAATTCAAGTATATGGGTCAGCTAATAAAACATTCATTCAAGAATTACAACTAATACAGAACAAGGCAATCAAAGCAATTTTTGGTTTAAAGAAACGTACACCTTCTATCCATCTGTATTCAGAGAAAATTTTGCCGGTACATACATAAATTAATTATGAGTTCATTCTATTGGGATATAAAATAAAAAATAATATGATAAAGTACAATATGCCAGTTCCATTGAATATTGAAGTATCAGAGGCAGAGAAGGCAGATTTGCACACCACTTCAGATCCCCCCCCCCCCCCAATTTCTTACATGAACTCTCAGAGAATAGATCATGTTTAAATGTCAAATTTTCAACGAAAACTCTGAAAACAGAAGCAACTTTCACATAATGCCACTAGGTGTCACTAAATATTTGCTGTCAAAAATTGTATGACATTTTTATGTTGCATTATTTAAACATAAACAAAAATATTTTCGTGTTATAAAAGTGATTATTATAAATACGTGATAATTAAATTGATTTTGACTATCGCCTTTTGAAAAACGTCAGAAATATTTTTTTGATTGTGTAGTGACATCTAGTGGCAAACGCACTGTACTTCTTTATTGACCGTTCTGCCTCTTTCGGAAAACGCTCTGTACTTTTTCAACAATCGTTCTGCCTCTTTTGGAAAACATGATCTATAGTTTCTTTTATAAAGGCTTGTAACTTTGTAATAAGCTACCAACAGAACATTTACAAAAAACAAAAAATATTAAATAATTGGTCGATTCGGGAACTACGTGCAAAATTACATAGACATAATCTAATTTTCATATTAAAATCAATGACCTTGGGCATTTAAGCAGTGGCGTAACTAGGTAACCGCAGCACCCGCAACCGCGGAGGGCCCACGGTTATTGGGCCCACGGGATTTCCTTTATTAGTTCAAATTTATGATTAAATAGCTCAAATTAAGCTTAAAGTAAACCACCTTTTCAAATTTGCAGAACGGTACATTTCTAGCAAATTTTTAAGAAAAGGCGGTAGTCTAATTTTTAGAAAAGAAAAAATCGTGCCTGTTGCCAAAAAAATATTTTCTTAAGACAGGCTTAATCATTCCTTCTCGGTTCTGACTCCGTCGAAATAAAAATGCCTTTAGGTTCTGACCGATATTTAGATTTAAAAAAAAATTAGCTAAACTCGTTTGAAATCAAACCTTTCTACATCAACCGACAACAATTTTAGTGTTTGCCAGGTTGATTTATTTGTATTATACGTTTCGCTTAGCTCCAAGTTTACCCCTTTTGCATTTAAAGTTCAAACTTTTACAAATCAAATTGAGCCTTTATTCAAACTAATTCAACCTTTTACAAACAAGTTTTGATTAGAAAAGGTTGAATTTGATTTGAAAAGCTTATAGTAATTCTTGATTCCCTCACTTGAGCCAAACCAGTCAGTCTCTATAATCAATTAGCGTTCGTTCGACTTTTATAGTTTCTCATTTAGCGGATCTTTTGATTACCAGTAAACGTTAAATAAAAATGAAATTTACCGGTTTATTTTGAAAAACTATTTTAAATATAACAAAAATGCAAATAACAAGCTAATTTTGCAATTAGTGATGGTCGCTGAATGGATTTCGCTTCCTAATTTCATATCCGCTTGTCTCAGGTTTCATTTCTTGATCACTTTTTAAAATTTCTCGAGATTTTTAGAGTTTAACATGGAATTGAGATGCGTGATGTTTGAGACTTAATTGGTGATTCATTGTTATGAAACAGTCAGGTTATTCGAGAATTTTAGAGCCGATCGATAATTAAAAAATTACCTGATAAGATCCGATGGATCTATTCTTATTGCATATCATTTGTTTGAGCTTAGCCTTAACTTGCTTAGTAGTATTAGTAACATTAAGTTATTTGACAAATAATTCCATATTTAGACGAATTTTCAATATTTTTTTTATAATTTTCGTAGGTTCTCTAGATTTTTACAGTTCTCCCGATACTATTCATTAATATCCAGGTTTTTCGGTATTATTGAAATTGTTCGAGATCTATCGATATTCACATAATATAGGAATTTTTCGAATTTTTCTGGGGGTAATCGAAATTGTTTCGCGGTTTTCTCTAGATTTTCTCCGATTTCCTGTAGGTTATTCGAAATTATTCAAGAATTTCTAGGTTATTTGCGTAGTACATGGCGGTGATTACCACGTATAGGGTTTCCTTTGGTTTAAAAAAATGAATAATGCGTGTGTACACTGGGTCTTTGGAGGAACAGTCGAAATTTGAAAGTCAAATTTCCCTCTCATGAATAGAGGGCAGGCTTCGGTTATCTCCTCTAAAAAATCTGGGTAGTAGTGGGCACTAAAGGCCGAAATGACGCCGTTATCTGGCAGTTTACTTGCAAACGCCAGCCAGCGCAAGTCATGTCCGTTCCCTAAAAGGGTCAGTGTACACACAACGTCGGTATTTTCGAAGGTAAATGAAAACAGTTTTTTTTGCGTTTCTCGTAGTTTTTGAGTTTTTCCATGGCTAAAATAAATGTTTATGTAATTTGATGCTGTTTTGGCTATTTTTTACGGACTTGTGGCGGTTCACCCAATAAACAACTACAATATTCATTCAAACTATTCCTCTGGCACATTGGGCGCCTCCGCCCAAGTTAAAACAAAATAAAATTTATTCAGTCTCGTCTCAAATTTATAAACGACAATACGTTGGTCCAAAGTGTTGCCTTTCGGCCATATTTTTAGTTTCGCGTTTTGATGGTGTTAAATAATAAAATATAAAATTATTCAAAATAATTAATTATTTACAAAAACTAATTTTGTTTGCAGTTGGAAGGAAAACGAAAAACAATGTACGCCGGTTTGCGATAATCATCCAACGCACTTTTACCACAATTGCGCATTGTAAGCTCCTTTTTTGTCACTAATTATTATTAGTATTTTATAGTTTTTGTATTTGAAATAATAAAAACTCATTTTGTGCCAAATAATTAACGTTCCGTTTATTATGAGATGCCTGAATCCGTAAACTATTCCCCACTTTCAGGTGCTCAAATAATTCAAATTTTTGGAGCCCATGCCAAAGACACTATATTTCTAAGCTCATAGTCTAAGCTAAAAGCCTATAACCGTCTTTTAGTCTAAGCTCATAGTCTAAGCTAAAAGCCTATAACCGAATTTTGTAACAAAATGCGATTTTATCCGCTTTTTCGACTATTACGGTTTTAAACTTTGGATTTTCGGAACTTCTGGACTATATAGTAGACACTTTAAGAGGTAACCCAGAATTTTTTCAGATTTTTTGGAAGCTTAGAAAACTTAGAAAACCCAACTGTTCCCTAAAAGACCCAGTGTACACACCGTGTCTCAAAAAATATAGTGTACACATGCAGGATTAAGGATAATTTGATATTTGAGAACTTTCAAGAATATTCAAGATGCTTTGAAAATTCGACATTTTTGTGATTATTTCGGAATTCGGTTTTATTTGAGGCCATTCAAATGAACCATGTTCTGTTTCATCTACTTTTAACCGGTGGCCCGAATATGTCCACAAAATTAAATCTGAGTAAACCAATTGGTTTTCTTACACATGGAACGCTTGAAAATGGAAACACATTTTGGATGAAGGATACAATACACTTAATATTCTGAATTTTTTCCAAAAGATACCCTTTGTAATATCAAATTTCTGAGTGAAACGATTTAAGTTGAAAAGCTTCGATGAATGTAAGCTCTTAAAACTAAAAGTTCTCAACAGATTTATGATCATAAAACATTTTAATGAAAGACAAAATTTTTGGAAAGGCACTAAAATTACCGAGAAACTATAAATAAATTATCAAGCTTAAAGCTCATTGAAAACAAAAATTCTAAATTAATCCCAAAATACAATCTTCCTTTATAATATCAAACTTAAAAGTCAAATGGTTCGGTTTGAAAAGCTCTAAAAACTAAAAGCTCTTACTAATTTATATTGAGCACAACTAAATCCTACCCAACATTCCGTCATCCGTTGTTATATCAAATTTCTAAGTAAAATGGTTTGTTTAAAAAGATTCAATAAATGAAAGCTCTTAAAACTAATGCTCTTGAAATTTTTTTCAAATACATAATTTTTGCTCATAAATCATTTTAAGAAAAATCTTAAATTAAGAGAATTCTCCGTATAAATTAATTAGAAAGCTCATTGAAAATAAATATTATTTTTTAAATTTGTCTGAAAATACCAAATTCGTTTATATGTAATAGCAAGTTTCGTAGTAAAATGGTTTGGTTTGAAAACAACATAAAACTGTAAGCTTTTGATGATTAACTTTGAGATCAAATATTCTAAATTTTAGCCAAAATTCCGCTAACATTTGTAAACCCATATTACAGAGCAAAATGGTTTGGTTAAAAAAGCTTTGACAATTGAAAGCTTATAAAATTAAAAGTTGTTGATTTTTTTGCAAATACATAAAACATTTTAACAAAAACCTAAAAGTATGAATAAGGCTCAACGGTTACAGCTAAGTTAAAACCCAAACTTGTTTAAATTAATTTTGAAACTTAAAACTAATTGACAATTTTTTGCAAATTCATATTTCATACCATTTTTTTACAAAACTTTCGGATAATTCGCTAATTGAGAACTTTCAAAAATAATCAAGATACTTTGTAAATTCGACATTTTTGAGATTATTTGGAAATTCTTGATTCGAAATTTGTAATGCTATAAGAGCATTGAGTTGCAAGATGTTTCGTGCCATTTACTCTCTAAATCAGATACTTTTAATAAATGCGAGACTAGACAATAGGAAGAAATACGTTTTTCACTTAAAGCTTTACTTGTTCATAGGTACAAGAAGCATTTTTAGGGGCCCGAAATTTGTAGTTACGCCACTGCATTTAAGAGTTATTTTTTCTCTTAACTTTAAATTTAAACAAATGTTGAAGAATAATTTTTAAGTGAATCATTGTAATATTTTCTGATTATAAAAAATGTATTCTCATTTTTGAAGAAAATAATAAAACATTTAAAACAAAAATATACAATACGTCACAAAATAGCAATTGATACATTAACCGTAAGACGTCATCTCTAGATGGTCCTCAATTTTTACAGTAATGTTTTTCTCACACCACCTACTACTAATCTCTTCGTCTATCTTTCCGCGTATGGCTAGATACGTACCACAGCTATATATCTGTAAACGGGACTTCAGCTACCAAAAGCGCTTTTATCCGGACCTTGATGTATGTACCTACAAAAGAGCACCAAATATAACAACGCGATATCATTTAGTTTTTTCCTTCATCATTTTCTCAATCATGAATTTAGGCATACAAATTTTGTTTTCTAATTCAATTACTTTCAACTCTTTCAATAGAGTTGTTAAGTATAACTATTTCGGATTGGAAATCGATAACAAATTTTGCTGGGAAAATCATGTTCAGCTATGTATATATTTGTTATTATAATGCCCATATACTATTACGTTTAGTGTACCTAAACCCGAAATGGAGTGATGGGCATCAACAAACTAAACCAATTAAAAATCTCTCTCTGAATACGCTACTCAATAAGATAGTTGTTCAGATAATTTACATCTTTCACCACAATTGCCACATACATCTAATACTAATCTATAAAATTATCCACAAGCTTATTAAAAATAATTTTGAACCAGTACGAGATCGCATTTTCTGGAAACTGGAAAAAATAACACCTTTTCCAAAAAACTGCCACATTTTTGATTGAATGATCAATTTTTCAGAATTTAAAAAGAAGATTGGAAGAGTTTCAAGCAAATAATAAGCGTTAATAAACGTAAACGTGTAAATCAATATGTTTTTAGTTTTTTACTAAATGACCTTCAGATTAAAATCTTGACTTCCTTGAGACTGATTAATGATTATAAACCGAATATACGCAACGATAAGAAAATCGGAAATAACGTTTTGCCGCTTATTGAACGATACCAAAAAAAAAAAAAATTCAAAACCTTACATTAAGACAAAGTAAATCATGTACACTTCCAAAATTTTAACTTATTGTCTCTAATTAAGTTTTTTCACAAAAGCATTCGTTTAAGCTCGAAAATTTACTTACATCACACACACACAGCACAGAAATCGAACGTAACAAACACAAAAAACAAAAAAATTAAAAATTTCTATCACAAACTTGCAAGGTTCAAAAAAAAAAAAAAAATTTATTCAATTGTTAATTTCACTATCGACGATCGCGAAACTCAAATTTTAACGATCACATTATATAAGCGGACCATAGGAGTGCGACATGCATTTTTAACTGCAAATTAAAATCGATGATTACCACAAAACAAAACAAAAAATTGACACACACCGATAGCCGAAAATTGATCGATTATAAAAAATATGTCGCAAATGTAGATCATTCGATCGTACATATAAAGCAATATGTAATTACGAGGTATAATTTCACTATATTATTTCTAATTATGTTGGGCAATATAATGTATGTAAATATAATACGTACGGTTGAATGTAATAAAAAATTCGATTGCCAAAAATTTTTAAACGATCACTTTACACTTTACTCAGCACTAGAACACAACCAGATTAAGAATGAAAATGAATTTGTTTAAGATAAGTTTTAGAAGCAATAAAAAAAAAAAATTTTAAAACGATACAACTTTACTATTATTATTTATGTGCTTCTAAAAAGCGTCTTCTTTTTTTTTTTTTTTGTTTTGTTTGGTAAGACAACAGAGATGATTAATGTGGTCAAGATCAAGAGTGGGGAAATTTAAATTTGTGTTTGTTTGTCGCATTTATTAATTTTTTGATTTTTGATTTAATGTATCGTTTTCAGATAATTAAGATGATGGCCCGCGTATAATATTTAGATGGTGCAAGACAAAACGTCTATAGTCTAGACACAGATTTGATGCTTCATTTTAATGAGAAAATTTCGACCAACAATTATTTGTGCGTGTATTGGCAAAAAATATCATGAGTGTGTGTGAAATGATCGCAATTTTGGGGAAATCCCAAAAATCTTAGAATAAGATAATGTCAAACCGAAGTAAGTATATAACTGGCCCTAACGAAAAATCCAACAATTAGTAGTTTGATGCACAACACAATAACTTGGAGAAACCAAACAAAAAAGCTGTTAACCACATATATTTGTGCTGGCAACGACAACGGTAATTAATCTTTACCGAGCGAATATTACATCACCTATTGACTATTGGATTGGTATGCTTTTAACGGGGTCTATCGGTGCTCATTTTATATACGATACGATTTCTTTACTTGTTGTATGGACGATTTGTGTTACATTGTGCCATTACGAAATTATATCAAGATTATTATGTCAAGGCTGCAATGTACATTATTTACCATTACTACAACATCAAAATTTATTTCTGATACTTTTTATATTTATATACAGTACTAGCTGCACCCTGCGCGCGTTGCTACACTACCAACTAAAATAAATTTGAAGGAAAGACATTATAAAAATATTCAATTCATTTTGAGTTTCAGTTTAATTCGATATTTATGCTGGAAACACATGAGCAGAATTTCTGCTAGCATCACTGTCGGCAGAAATTCGGGTGAACTACATGAGCGTCGTTTTTGATAAGCAGAATTTTTTTTTTCTGGCGTTTATCTGATACATATTTAATTTTAATGTACAATTTTTTTAAATGAATGATGCATTATTTTGTCACAAATTATTTAATTTTTATCCTCCAATTTGGCACTTGCCAGACAAAACTTATTTTCTCTCAACAAATTAAAAAAATTGATTGAAAAAAATAAAAAATATCCAAATTATACTAGGTAGATTTGTTATCTTTTACGTAATGTAGCCTACTGATTCGCAGCAAAATTAGAAATAGAGACACGAAACAGAATTCTGCTCGGAAAGCAGAATTCATGTATTTCATGCCATATAAACGTGTGTATTCTAATTTTTCTGCTTGCAGAATTCTGCTCATCTGTTTTCTGCTGGAAACACATGAGCAGAATTCTGTAAGCAGCAAAATTAGAATACACAAGTTTAAATGAATTGAAATACATGTATTCTGCTTGGCATGTAGAATTCTGCTTCATGTCTCTATTTCTAATTTTGCTGCGAATCAGTAGGCCATATTACGTAAAAGATAACAAATCTAGTACAATTTGTATACTTTTTATTTTTTCCAATCATTTTTTTAATTTGTTGACAGAAAATACGTTTTGTGTGACAAGTGCCAAAATGGAGGATACAAATAAATTAATTTGTGACAAAATAATTGTAATGTAAAAAACACGAAGTAACTGAGTTACCTCAGCTCGACATATACAAATTTTTGTTTCTCGACCGCTGTTGTCACCCCTGCGGCATTTGCCTGTGCTCAAGGCCGGTAGAGGTAAAATTAGTCGTGGGGTGGGGGTGACGCAGTTGAGAAACCTAGTTATACCGCGGTTGAACAAAAATATTGGGTGATCATTGAGATCACAAAAGGATTGGGGATTAGAAAAGTTGGACCTGTCTACAGCGACCAACAGAAAACTGAGTTATTTGTCCAGCATGAATGGACAGTTTTTGGGCCTTAGCCACACATTATTTGAAATACACAAAAAAAAATTTAATTAATAAGTCCCTGGATGAGGGTTTAATTAGTAAAAGTAAACTTGGTCAGTAGCAGGTAGTCAAAAGAAAGGGTGAATGACGCGGTTTAGCTGTACATTCACCTGCCTCTAATGAGGCTATTGACTCCCTACTATACTGACTGGACCTCTTTTAGTTAGTTATGGGTTTTTTTTTTCTTTTTATATTTACCTTTGTTTTCCTTGGTTTAGACCGAAAGATAACAAAAAAACAAAAAAAATTTAATTTATAAATTGACAAAAAAACTATTTATTTTCAAATAAAATTTTTAACGTAGGAAACTTCTAACCTGACGGTTAGCAAAAATCAACAGGGGCCTAACCTGACGGTTAGCAAAAATCAAACGGTCGCCTAACCTGACGGTTAGCAAAAATCAACCGGGGCCTAACCTGACGGTTAGCAAAAATCAAACGGTCTCGAATAAAATTTTTGCGAGGTTTTTATGCAATTTTTCTGCTGATCGGTACACAAAAAAAAAAAAAAACACATATTTTTTTTTTTTTTTTTTTTTTATCCAATAAACTTGAAAAATTCCATAATCACCCCACTGACATCTTATCCGAATTTCCGGATGCAAAAGGCACGTTTTGGCTGCATGTGTAACCACATGAACTGCCCAAGTTGCAAAAAAAAAAAAAAATTATATTTTCACCGCTTATTTTTACCTTGAGAAATTCAATTCCATCGACAATGACCCAGGTTGAATAAACGGAAACAAAAATTGAGACTTCAACAAAAACCAATTTGTCTACACACTGATTAAAGAATGTGTGATAATAAAAAAAAAATATTCTTATGTTTGTTTACCGAAACTTGAGCTTCCGCAAATAAACATAAATGAAAACACAAGTCATATGGGCACGCGCCATTGGAGATATTAGGATTTTACATTAATTTAGTTGTTGGTTATGAATCTTGCTTATGTGCATGTTTTAATATGTACAAACAAGATTGTTCCAACACAATTAATGTAAATGTAAAGTGAACTGTACCCGGATGTCATGTAAATTTGTATAATTTAGAAGAAAAAAATCTTCAAATGTGGGGTACAGTTTTATACGCGAATTTGATGGATAAGATTATTTTGTGACGGGGATGACAAGCGCCCGTTACATAATGCACAATTCATTTAAAAAACTTATACATTAAAATTAAATATGTGTCAAATAAATGCCACAAAAAAACATTCTGCTTATCAAAAACGACGCTCATGTAGTTCACCCGAATTTCTGCCGGCAGCAATGCTAGCAGAAATTCTGCTCATGTGTTTCCAGCATTCAGCTTTATTGAAGTGCTGTGGGATACACAATATTTCTTGTTTTTCCATCTGGTGCGTAAACGAATAAATCAGAAGGTTTTCCGACGCGTGAGCAGGCCACATAGAGCTGTCCATGTGAGAAGCATTGATTCTCCAAATTTAATCCACACACTTGCAACGATTGTCCTTGTGCTTTGTTGATAGTTATTGCAAAAGCGAGTCCCACCGGGAACTGTAAACGTCTGCAACAGTACGTCTTCACCTTTGAATTTTCCAGTTAAAATCGTTGCCTCGATAACATTGTTCATCATTTTCTTGACTGAGAGTCTGGTTCCGTTGCAAAGTCGTTGTGGATTTATGTTTCGAGGAAGAATGATGGGTACGCCAATTTTCAATGTAAGAACGTGCGGTACGGTATGCCTAGCAAATCAAGCGAATTCAAGAATTCAGTTGGATAGTTGACAACTTCGTCTTGATTCACCACAGTATCGATGGACTTATATGTTGTCGTTTCGCCGGGTATTCCATTCTGAATAGTGAAGTTGATGGTATTGACGTCGATGTTTTTGGCCGCTATTATAGCACGCGTACTGAACCACTGAGTATTTTTGTAGTTCTGTGCAATGTTTGGGAAAACTTTTTGTACCAATCGTCTATGCTTTCTGTGATCTTACAGAAGTTTGCTGGCAAGGTGATACATTGCGTAGATTCATCAATTTGCATTCGCCCATTTCCAATATCCATTAATTGTTTTGAAAAATTTTCAGCCGATGCATCCCGTTGTAGTTGGTTTTCAAAGTCAATTTCTGTAAATGACGCCATAAAACTGATGATTTGAGACATGCATTAAGTTCATCAGCGGGTGTTGAACGTGGTTTAACCGGCAGTGTTTGTCGAAAATCACAAGACAATAAAATGAGTGCGCCACCGAAGATCCGTGCGTTTCCTCTCAAATCTCGCAGTGTACGATCAAGCGCTTCCAATGCTTTCTTGTGAGACATTGTACATTCGTCCCATATGATAATTTGACACGTTTAGAGTACTTTGCCCATTCCAGAGTTTTAGCTGATGTTGCATGTTGGTGCCTCAGTGTTTTGTAAATTCAATGGCCATCATCCAAAAGAGTTGCCGCAATTCCAGATGATGCAATGGCCAGTGCAATATTATTTTGTGATCGTATGATTGCCAAAATGAGTGAAAGAAGAAAAGTCTTGCCTGTACCACCGGGTGCATCTATGAAAAATAGTTCACCACTTTGTTCTGTGATTGCACGCATAATTGTGTCATATGCAATGCGTTGTTCTGGAACCAACTGGGGAAGATTTATCTGATCAAATGTCCCCAGTTCGTCAGAATCAAAGTGTGTTTCTCGTTGCAAATCACGATCGAAAAGGACATTGATTAACAGCAATCGCAGATAGAAGCATTCTGTATTGTTCAGATGAACAGTGTACATACGACCCAATGCGTCACTGGAATACAAATTGGGATGTCCTTCAACTGCTTTACCTTGTTTGCAACGTTGAAACTTTTTAGCCGATGCATTCCATTTGTAGAATTTCGGAACCTCAGAATAAAGTAGAGTCTTTGCAAAAATATCATCTTGGCACAATGAGTAAAATGCAGTTAAAGTTATTGCCGGTGGAACCAATGCTCTTGCACGTATATTATCTGCTGTGAAGTACACGCGCTGTCCATTCTCGAGATGCACCGCCAAGTGTATTACTGTTGGATGTCGTTCATGGGTTGGAAATGATAAGATGCGCCATACTGCTTCATTGCTGCTAATGTAAGTTGATATTAATGTGTGCTTTGAAGGTCTTTGAGAGCAACGGTGAATATGGCACAACCCAACGATTATCGACTTCGCCATCAACGTTTCGTACTTTCAGAACGATGGATTTGCCGCCTTCCTCAACTGATCGTCGACAATACAGTGGGTATCCGTCATTGCCTTGCCAGTGATGGTATATCAGAAACCAAGTTTTTTGGGTATCGTTTCGTGCATTTCCTATCAGACATGCATGGTGAATTGTTGTTGAATGCACCACATCCACATGGACCCTGAATCATATTTTTGGTAACGACGTCGAATAAGTCTGGACCAATGTCCTTATCTGGTATTTCTGCTGAGATGATTTGGTCAATTTGATCTGGCGTAATTTTGTTGATTAACCAAACCAAAATATGTGCATGTGGCAATCCTCTTTTCTGCCATTCAATGGAATACATCCAGCAGCGTGTCTCTCCAAAAACGTGATGCTTGATAATAAAATCCATCAAAGATTTCAATTTTTGTTTAAATACGCGTGCGATAATATCATGGCGGTCCGAAGATGATTTTCCAGCTAACAGAAGTTCTTTAATTTCATCCCATGTTGGATTGCATGTAAATGTGATGAAAAAATCTGGACTGACTCCGCGTGAATGTAGACGGTAATATAACCATTCTTCCCAATTCGTTTGGATTCACGTTACCATCATTAATGATTGCGTCTCGTAAATGGATGTACTCTTCAGAACATTGATGTGGTTCTCGGCGTCTTGATGAATCATCAATCGATACGAATAATAATTCATGGCACTGACTTTCTTATTCGTTTCCTCGTCTATTTGTGGATTTCTCATTTTGATGTTAAAATGATGTCCATCTTCTCCTCGCCAAAACAGAATCGGATACTGCAATCCGTCGTCTGAGCGATGAGTATCGGAGACCCGCTGAACGTCACCACTTCTGCGAGAAAGAATTATATCGCACGATTCGAATTCTTCGCCAACTATCACGATCGCCACTTCATCGATTGTTCGTGCATTGAACTGTCTTTCGTGTTGGCTAACGGGTCTTTTGTCTGCTCGAATTACAACTATGCGTAGTCATCGGCTTTCATTCGTTGAATGGCGGTTTTAAACAACTGAACTAATTCATTGTGTTGATCGAAAAGGGCTTCTAACGCAGCCACGATTTCTCGTCTAGTGCCCGCATTATAACGACATCGTTGTTCAATTTGTTCATCACTGTTTGTCATGAAATAAATTTGAAGAAACTTGTGATCTGCGTCCGGCAATGGTAGAAGCGATCCGGCACGATAATAAATTTACCCTTGGACTCTGAATGTTGGCATGCAATTTTCGCGCACGATGTTCGTTGCACCGAACGATGTCATTTGAAAACATGAATTGTAATCACGTGTAACACCTGATAGCAACGTTGATAGTGGTTCGGGTGGTGGATGTAATTCTGGCAGTTTAACTTTTCCATTGGCGCAGCACATTCCTGGCGTTTTGTTCTTAAATTTGAGGGCGCTACGCAATACATGCAAATTTTATCCATTTTTCCAGTGACGACACTTGGATGAAGACTACTCATTATTACTGTCATAATGGAATGAACCAAGATTTAAATCAGCGTACAGTGTTCGTCTTGATCGAGCGGTGCTTATTCGAACATTTTGCAGCCTTCTTTCCCGTTGTTCAGTTATCTCAGACGAACGGGCCCGAGTAGTACGTATTCGATCAGTTTCTAACCTCACTTCTCGTTGTTCAGATGATTCAGACGAACGGGTTTCAGCGGCATGTACTCGAAGCTTTTTCAGCTTTAATGTTCGTTGCTCGTCTTATTCTGAGGCTCGTAATGCTCTTTTCTTCCGTGCTTGAGGTGTAGATCGGCCAATTGCTTGTCGCTTTGGAGGCATAATTGTACGGAAACGACGTGAAAAATGCGTTTGAATTTATTAGATGTCAATCAGCAATCCGAATCTCACAATGTATCCAATCTAATTGAACCGGCTGTTCACACACGGATGAAAATGTTAATATTAACGGTGATCACCAATTCGCTTCACAATACTGTCTGTTCATAGTAAGCCGGACATGAATTTCACAATTTACATAAATTCTTATGTCACCCACAACTCGAAACGTCATCATTCGTTCGCTGTTTTCGTTTCAATTCACATTAGCATGAACTGTCACGGCAATATATGAAATCCATTGGAATGACAGTGGCGCCATCTGTCGAAAATAGGTCGTACCAACTCAGAAACCTTCGTGGGCTCATGCACAACAACTTACTTTGCTAAAGATCATCACATGATCAAATGCATAGTTTACGATTCTATAAAGGACATACAGACAAACATTCATTTATAGATTCGTAAATCTGCATTATCGATTCCAACTTTATTTTGGTCATATTTAATTGTGTATCCAACAAATTGACAAGAACCATTTAGATGGTTTATTGAAGTGCTCCTCCTGTTCTTTATTTTTAGTGTTCGATTGCCGAAGCAACTCTAGCAGATCTGTGTTTTAAGCAACAATTTTCTGGTATTCTAACCTCATTTTCTTAAATTCTGAAGAAATGAAATCTTGTGAAGACTTTATTTCTTTATTTCAATTTTAGTATATAACTTCAGATTTTTTGCTATTTGCTGGATTGGGAGTACCTACTTGGTCCCGCTTTAGATTATAGTCCAGCTTTAGATTTAGTGATGTGGTGGCCAGCAACACCTTTATGTACAGTGTGGATGGTATCATTTTTTACACGCACAACATTCAAATTGTGGTTGTCTGTTGTTTGTTTTATAAATATAAAATATTTATTAATAAATTTAACGGATAGTTTTTTATGATAGTTCATAATTAATAATTTTTAGTAATTTTAATTTTCAGAACTCAAATTTCATACTTCTGTTGACAGTAGCGATACCAGAAGCTCTTTTCCAAAATATTTGCTTAATTTAAGAGCACTTAAGCGATTGTGTGAATTTAAATCGTTTCTATTTGCTAACAAATATGACACCAACATAAATTTTGTAAATGTATAATAAGAAACATCAACAAAGTTCAAATACTACATATTTGATCTCCATCCTCCCAAATCATTCATTCAAGTGTGATTATCTAATGTGTTTTCCTACGCAGCTAATAATGTGTTTTTAATTTATTTTGATTTATGCGTAGTTAAGAGATCCTGTTAAAACAACAACAAAGCTCAAATATTATAATTCTAACTTCCGCCCATCAAATATTGATATAGTCTCCTAAGCTTGTAATGAAATGGGTGTTGGCTCATCTATAGAGAAAATTGTCCTATGATCATGATTCACTGCAGCGTTCTTCTCTCCTGCTAGCTACAGTGGGAGGATTGTGTTCGTGGTTGTTGGTGACCAATCGTTAGGACCTTGTTACATGGGATGATCCCAATATGTATGAATTGACTTTGGTTAGTTTGGGTCAGCGACGCATGGTCAACAGAAGAGGTGAAGACGCATTAAAGCTGTACTTCCACTGGCCTTTAATGAGGCTGTTAAAACCGACACGACACTGAATGGGCTCTTTATATGTTAGTCACAATACTCATTGTTACGATTGAAAAATCCTGAAATATAATAGTCTGTCTATACACATAACGGGAATTTTAAGATCGTCATTAGTGCAATCCATTTATTTATTAGTGGAAAGTTTAAAAGTGATTAAAATGAACCAGGAAGAGAAGAAATCTCTTGAACGTGCCATCGATAAACGGAGAAGATTTTTTGAGTCTTTATAACATATGGAAACTTTACATATGGAAGAAATTACAGTATGACGGTATGAAATTTTGAATGAAACCATGACAGATTTCCGCGAAATAGAAGATAAAATTATGTCATGTCCAAATCAAATTTCTGAGATTATTGATTTTTAATCTCAAAGGATTTTTGCGTGATGAAGCCGCCGCACTCATTAGATACATTAAAACTATTAGATACATTACTGCTAATTGATAAGATAAAATAGGTTATGACACAATATATACAGCTATTTTTGAATATTGCGCCAGTCACAAAATCAACTCAACCCAATCTCGGTTCATTGGATTACACAGAGTTCATACGAGGCTTGCGTTCATTGGGAAGAGAGGCGTAAAAAACTTTACACAATGATTTCCCATCATTTGAATCATGTCTGAAATCCCTTGGTGAACAATGTGACACAATGGAAAATAGTGCATGTGTCTCGACTATGATAGTAAATAAAACGCCTTTATTAAAACGAGCTAGAATTGATACTCATCATGCCACCAACTCACCCAAAGTTAAGCGAATACCGAAATGCGAATATTGTGAAGGTTTTCATCAATTATTCAAATGAGCATTCCAGATCGACGGGATTTTGGGTTGAAGCATAATATGTATTGCTTATTATTAGGGCACTCAGCACAATCATGCAGGTCACATTTCCTTTGTCATTACTGCAGAGGAATTAAAATAGCAGCAATTTAGCAGCAACTAAAAGCAATCGAATCTATCGGAACAGCCACTGATTACAAAAGATGCCACCACGCAATATGCATGCATTCAAGAAAAAACAATTAATGCATCAAGAACTCAGACATCACAAGAACAACCAAGCACACTTCAAATAGAGACAAATTTTTCTCAACAATTGCCTAACATTCTACCTAGGAACTGCTCAACTCAATATGATTCATAGCACTATTAACAGAGCATTTATTGCCAATAGCTGGTGTCGGCTGAAGTCACAAACACTATCGCTGATTTCGTGAGTAGAATAGCATCAAATACAACATCATGATGGACATCAGCGGTTACTGTTTCAACCCGTATTGATCCACAGACTGATCACTTTCAACATTGCCAATACAATCATTTGCTAAGCCACACATACCTCAATCAGAGAATTTAAAGCTAGCTGATCCAACTTTCAATAAACGTAGTCCAGTTGATTTAATTTTAAATGCAGGTACGGTTTTTAGCACATTACTGCCTGATACAATCAAAGTTCCTGAAACGTCAGTCATCGCCCGCAATTCAAATTTTGGATGGGTCTTAGCAGGTGTTCTAGCAGAAACTAAATTCAAATCAGCATACGCATTTCAGTTAATGCATATTACATCTTGTGTAGAAATTGATAAAACACTTCAAAAGGTTCTGGCAGTTGGAAGAAGTTTCAACAACATCAAAGCTTTCACCCTCAGAAAAGCAATGCGAGGAATTTTAAAGAAGAGAACGAACTAAAACAAGAGTATCATTCTTTTATGGCTGAATACCTAACACTACACCACATGGAGAAAGTTCCAGCGAACTAAATCGATGTGTCATCCGAATATTTTTATTTACCGCATCACTTTGTGATTAAAACTGATTCAAATACAACAAAGTTACGTGTGGTTGAATATTACAGATTAAACACGACAATAAGGTTAATTATCCGTTAGCGTCAAAGATCATTACCCGCGACTTTTACGTGGGCGACCTTTTTACAGGAGTTTTAAATGGGCAAAAAGCTTTAACACTGCAGCAGGAAATTGTTATACCCTTCTCGCTTTTGGTGGATTTACGCTTCGAAACTATGGTCAAAGTTCAAAAATATTCACCAGACACATTACTTACCAAACGGAAATTCCTATCACAGGCGTCAAGATTGTTTGACCCTTTTGGATGGATGGCTCCGGTGTTAATAATTATTAAAATATTATCCAAGAGCTATTGGTTTATAGCGGGATGATCCGCTTCCGTCACAGTTTGTTAGAAAATGGGAGAACATTAAACTCAATTTGAAGACTACCTAGACAAATATTATTTCCGAGGAACCACATCCATCAGGGTCATCAGCTATCATCTACTGCAAACGATAAGATACAAATAGCCATTCATAAATTCGGTTAGTTGCCGCAATGACCAAGATTGCACCAGTTCGTACTGTATCATTCATTACCAAGGCTACAATTAAACGGGGCTTTGCTGTTAGCACGTCTCTTTTCACAAGTGATGCTTGGCTCTCCGCCGTCTTCCCAAAAGATGGAAAACATACGTGGCTAACAAGACGTCTGAAATTCTGAAGACATTGCCATGTAAGAATTAGAATCATGTTCGTTCAATTGACAATCCTGCTGATTTGGCATCAAGGGGTATACAGTTGGCGGATCTAATAACTAACGAATTTTGATTTTCAGGACCTAACTGGTTAATGAAGAACAAAATTGATTGGCCAAGAACAACTAAAGAATTCAAGCATAGCATAAACATGGATAGCAGAGATCTAGAGCAAAGAAAGGTTGCACTTCAAACAACTATCCAAGTAAATGAATCAATGGAATCCTTATTCATTCGAGTGTCATCCTGGTCGAAGTTGAAACGTATGTTGATTTTTGTATGAGATTTATTCAGAATTGCCAAAAATATAAATTGAGAAAGTATGATTTATTCATAACTATCGAATTGCAGGCAGCAGAAATGGTTATCATCAAAGCTGCACAAGGGTTCAGTTACTTCGGTCTAAAAAGACCAAAGTATTGAAATCCTGTCAACAATGACGAAAAATTTGGTTGGTTCAAAACCACTTTTCTCGACGTTTTGAAAGTCCCTGAGTCTGGAACAGCAAAAAAAAATGTCCGTTCGGATATTCTGGATGTCTGGATGTCCGGACGTCTGTATGTCTGGATGCCTGGATGTATCCAGGCCCATATACTCGAGAACGGCTTGTCCGATTTTGATTTTTTTTTCGCCAATTTGTTTCTATGGTCAAGGCGGAGATTTGAAAAGATTTTGGAGACTGTACGTCTAGAGGGTGGGGTACCTGCCATACGAATTGACCCAAAATACCTGGTTTTATAAATATTTACAATTTTTTTAAGTAATATGCTGGTTTGATTATTAAATTGGGCATTGAGTTTGGAGTTGATTTGAAGGTTAAGTTAGAGGCCAATTTGCGCGTTGAGTGGAAGTTGAGTTGGAGTTGAGTTGGGGTTGGATTAGGATGTAGTAAGCAGTTAACCAATTTTTTATATATGCTGGTTTGAGGATTTAGTTTGGCTTAGAGTTCCCGGTTGAGTTGAGTGCCGTTTCCGGGTTAAATTAGGGGTGAGTTAGGGTTAAATTAAGGTTTAGTGAGCAGTTAAACTGAGGATTTGTAATTTTTTTTGTAAAAATTTTATTGGGATTCTATATCTTATCCGATTTTGATGATATTCAGTATTTCCAATGGCAATGGAATTCTCAAATTATTTTTAGATGAAGTTCTGAAATATGGTCAAGTAGGATGTAACTTGCCTTTTTCTCAAATAAAATCTCAATTCAGGCATGGTTCCTCGTGAAATTGAAGTTCTAACTCATCATCGCATCATTCCGTTTTGAAAAACCGTCAAGTACGATGGCGCCTTCAGTCAGATTAGCCTGAAAGGATCATCATTTCTTCTCGCACAAGACATTTTCTAGTTCACAGAGAAGTATAGCAAACGATGATGCCTCGTTCACATGATTCTGCGGGTTTTGCCTTTATCAACGAAACGCTCGAGATTGGAGAATCAAAATTTCACACAATTTAGTGGAATGATGGTTTTGCTAAAATCAGACAATTCGATTCTCGGACGGACACACGACTTGTTAGTTGCCTGACGATACGGAAAAGTGTTCAACGACATCATCAATCCATGACGTGTCACAAGAATGGATCAGTCGAATGTCGCTTCAACTTCCAACGAGTTCATAAAAAAAATGAAGGTCAAAGGTGAGTTTTGAAAAGCAAGCCCGAGGAGAACTAAAATTCATCAACAATTACAACGTCAAATTGTTGAAATGCTGGATGGGAAACACAGACATTCAAATACTCATCGACATCGCCAAAGTATGCCATTAGTTTGGGTATAACAGCGGGCTATCTTTCCGATGGAACGATATACTCGTACACTTCTTAATTGTGAGGCTGAGAAGGTTCAGATCAGACCATCTCGCTAGATTGTCGATGTTTTCTTGTAGTTTATTAGTATCGTCGATGTTTTCGGCTGTTCTGAAGATTTTGAAGATTTTGAGAGCAATGTCATTGACGAAAATTATAAAGATCAAAGAACCAACATGAGAGCCTTGAGGTACTCCTGAGGTACCCAAATCTGCATTACTGTTACGATTTACGATGGCTGATGGAGAGCTTCAAAGGCTTTCGCAAAGTCAGTATACATCACACCAACTTGCTTATGACTTTCAATTTCTTTAATGTTGTTGCTGGTGAATTCACTAAATTTTGTTGATCTTTTTTTTTGAGTATTGAAGATATTGAAGTAACCTCAAAACACTCTGCTTTCTCTTAAATGAAATCACAGGTGAACACAGATTTCCAAATAAAAATCGGCAAACGCTCTAGGCTCCAAGCCAAAAAAATAGAAAAATCAAGAACTTATAAATTTGAAAATTTGAGCAAATTCTTGCACGTACCAAGTCAATATGAGTCGGATAACGAACTGAATAATGCCATTAATTACAACACATCTTATAACAATGACGCATACAACTTAATAAAATGACATGCAATTTCCTATATATTAAATGAGATAAGGCCACATTAATCAAGGTGTTATTAGACTTAACTAATAACAAAGATTTGACTCACACGGTCAGGAAACAAATTATGATTAAGAAATTTCCCAAAAATAACGTGTGGAGAAGAAAAATATCGAATTAGTCACCAATTTGGAATAACCAATACATATTTGCATATAAGCACACAGAAAACCAGTCTGAGTTGAGTGACTTTAGCAAATTTGAATAATGGCGGTAAGTATTTTTGTCTTTTCAACGCGCCAACGGAAAAACCTTAGGACAATCCGTCTTCGTCGTTAAATAAAGACCCGCCAAAAGTTGAAATCAGATACTATTCGATTGACGAGTTATGTGTCGGTGATGCCTGCCAAAGAAGAATAGTGGGATATCATATAACTTAGTTATTTTCATTATAATTTAATAAACTTTTAGTTGTAAAATCAAATTCTACAGTGCACTGATTGTTTCAAATGCGGTGGTCAAATTATTTTCTGTGTGAATGTGAAGATTTTTTGGATTGAGTGCTACATACAGTTTGTTAAATTAGTGAAAAATGACTGAAAAGGGGAAATCGAAACGGGAATCTAGGGCGCATATAGGTATTGCAAAGGCAGGAATACCCCGATTGGACAAGTTTCAGAATGAATTATCACCTCTTCACACAATGGAAGATATAAATTTACGATTAGAAGCACTAGAAAAGCCTTTTTTAGATTTTAAGTTAGTTACATTTGGTGAATTATCCGAGTTATAGAAGCCACAGAAACCGGTTTACGGTATTTTACACTTTACATCAACAATTCAATGCATCGGTGGTACGGTTTACGGAGCAGCAGCAGAGTATTTAAATAATCTATCAGATAGTTTTAATGTACCAAACTCATTACATTTAGAAGTTCGGTTACCACAATCACAAATCCCACAATTTTCATTATGATCCCTTTGTCAGACAGAGGGCAGCGATTTTAATATTTGAAAGGCCTGGTGAAGGGAGAAGCAGCTACTTTAATAAGGCATATTATAGTCACAGACGCCAATTACAATAGCGTGTGGGATAAATTATTGGCCCGTTATGATAAAAAAAGATGCTTGATCACATCACGTCTCAATACTTTAGAGGCTCCAGGACCCGAAGCAAACACAAGAGATCCATGGATTATTTACCAGATGTTAGAAAGGGCGGATAAAGAAATAAAACGAAAGGTAACAAACGGATTTTTTCCAATCAATGGGAAAATCAATCAAATTTGATTTCAACCGATACCGCATCATGTATTTATTACTTGGAAGGTCATCATCTTTTTGGATGTGCACCAATTTAAAGATCTGGAGACTGCGGCTTTAATGCTTAATCATCGCATCACATCGTGCTCTTCCAGATTCAGATGTAAGGAATGCAGAAGACGGCATCACATATTGTTGCACACAAATCCAAACGAATGTTTCGATACACAGTTTACTCAACCAGACAATAGCACATACAATAAAATCACACTACTTCATTAAAAATAAACAACAAACTGACGACGGCGTTAGCTAATGTCAAAGTAATACAGAAAAGTTTCGATGTTGTACGATTCTGTTAGATTTTGCGTCACAGGCTTCTTTTTTCTAGGAGGCCTGTATTCAGAGTTTGGGGTTATCTAGATCCAATGCGAAACACAAAGTATCCGGTGTACCTACAAGTAACCAGTATATAAGGGGGAAGTCATTTGTTATGAAAAAATTAACCACGTTATCGCCGAGCAAATTCAACATAAAAAATTAAGAGAATTTGCAAAATATTTAGTTAGCTGATCCTGAATGTCATAAACTAAATGAAATTGATATTGTGATTGGACCTAATAAATTCTTTGAATTATTGAAAAATGTTCAAATAAAGGGCAAAAAGGGAACTCCAATAGCACAAAACACGGCCTTCGGCTGGATAATAAAAAGAAGAGGCTGAGAAAAATTATGAACAAACAGTACCACAGGAAATGATGCGGAAATACGAAGTAGCGCTACCTTCTAAAAAATCGATGCAAGCGCTTGGTCAATCGGCATTTTTAGCAATTCAGCGATTGAAGTCCATCGAACGGGGAATGCAAAAAGATCCTTTATATAAAACCCCTTATGAGCGAATCCCTCAAATTAAATCACATGAAGAAAATTGATCCTTGAAATTTGTTCAAAAATGCCAACCATCGCTATCTGCCTCATCATTCTTTAAAATTTCAAATAACACTACTTGATTCCACTATTCAGCCTTCGCTTTGGTCAATCCTTTTATGGTTCCGTACTCATCCAATTGCTCTAAGTGCGGACGTAGACAAAATATATCGCCAGGTTAGGGTCAGCAAAGAAGATTTAAATTACCAGCGGATAGTTTGGCGAGAGTCACCCGAACTCCATATTATTGTTTAAAAACTGTGACTTACGGTACATCAGCAGCACCATTTCATTCGATCTCTTCGATATTCATTCAAAAACCTTTTATCGGGTATGAAGGATGTGACAGAAGCGATTAAATTAAATGAATAATTTTGAATTTAAAGTTAAGCTTAATGACAATATAAAACATACAAAATGAACAATGAAAAATATTTGATCCTCTTGGTTGGTTTGCACCATCCATAGTAGTTCTGAAGATATGATTTCAAGGAAATTGGAAACAGGTCTGATATAGACGATTGAAATGGAAACAGTTGGGAGACGAATTCGATCACTTCAAGGACATCAAAATAAAAATGTACATTTTATGGAAATGCGAATTAGCAAATGCCTCAGTCACATAATTGTATCGAGTTTTCCAATAAGGACTTGACAACTTTTTTTTAAATAAAACGCAAACCATTTGAGATATCTCGAAAATATTATTATTGACTTAAAGTACAACATCGTTCATATGTTCACCACGGGAACGTTTGCATGTATCGATTCGTTGAACCCAATTTTCGATGACTCGGCCACACATTTCGACGGAAACGGCCGCTATCTCTCGAACAATATTGGCTCTGAGCTAGGTGGCCAATCGTCAGGACCATTTCTGAATGTAACACGTTCATCGAATTGAGATTTCAATAAGTAGATTGTTAGACCGCTGTGTGGCATGTCGCACCGTCTTGTTGAAACCACATATCATTAATGTCTAGCTCATGCAATTGACCAGAAAAATAACGGTGTAACATATCTCTGTAGCGATCTCCATTGACTGTAACGTAACGGCCATTTTCATCAACGAAAAAAAACGGTCCAATGACACCACCAGCATGAAAACCACACCATACGGTTATTTTTTGTGGATGAAGTGGTGTTTCTTGAAGCACATGAGGGTTTTCACCTGACCAATAATGCATATTCTGTTTGTTGACGAAGCCATTTAGCCAAAAATGCGCTTCATTACTGAAGATGATTTTACGATGAAATTGGTCATCTTCTTCCAACATTTCCAGAGCCCAATCCGAGAATGTACGTCGCTTCATATAATCGAGTGGCTTCAGTTCTTGTGTTAACTTTATCTTATAAGGGTGCAAGTCAAGATCCTTTCGCAAAATTCGCCAAAGTGTGGTCTGAGTGATGCCCAATTTTTGAGAACACCGTGAAATCGACTGTTTTGGATCGTTTGCGACAGACGCTTGAACGGCAGTAATATTCTCGGCACTTCTGCCAACCCGTTGTCTCACTGGCACGGGAACATCCGACAGCGAATATTTAGATTCAAATTTTTCACTAGATTATGAATTGCTTGTCTACTGGGGCGATAATTACGACCAAAAATTGGAATTAACGCTCTTGAAGTTGCAGTCACCGACTCGGAATTTTTGTAGTAAATTTTAATTATTTGTAAACGTTGTTCGTTCGTGTACTTCACTATGATGAAAATGCTGTCTTTACTGAATGTTTTGACACTGACAGTTTGGTTATTGGTTTAAGGGTGCGTTCAAGGTGAAAGTTCAAAGTTGTCAAGTTCCAAATGGAAAACCCTTTACATGCATTCAAGCTGAAAACGGAAGCACACACATCAGCTTGGTCGCATCTAAAACAATGAGGCAACGTTCCGTCAAATGATAATCCCAAGACTTCTTTTGACAACATTATTCAAAAACGTCAAAAAACTTCTTAAATTCGAACACTAAGTAGTATGCTTGGACGGACTCGAAAATACATCTCGCCTGGATATCAGACCAACCTCGGCCATGGAAAATCTTTGTGGCGAATACTTTTAATTAAGGCCTAGCATATTATCGAAAATTATCCGTAAAGCAAATGGGGATATGTTAAGTCGGCCGAAAATCCGGCAGACTTCGCCAGTCGAGGTATTTTCCCAAAGCAACTGAAACTTTGGATTTATGATGGAATGGACTTAAATGGCTTCAAGAAGATGAATTATCATGGCAATATAATATTCCAATATCATCATGTGACAATGTTCTCAAGGAAGAAAAAGAAATGGATACATTGCTCCAACATAGCAGTAACAGGTCCAGCATGGACGATAGAAAAGAAAAACGATTTTTAAATCTCTCAGCATACCTGCATTCGTTGGTGTCAACATGAAAATTTTGCTGAAGAGCTGGAAAATCTAGCCGAAACAAATTTGATATTCAAAGGAAGATTGGCTTCACTTGCCCCATTTATTGACAGTGTGCTATGGGTGAGGGGCACAATACAAAACTTCTTATTATTCTACACAACTAGCACATCTTAAGTAAAGTGTTAGTTGCTTTTTACAATCAAAAATATTTCACTGTGGCTTCTCCTTGTTATCCTCTTCCATAAAACAAGTAATCTGGATGGTTAATGGCCAGAAGTATGGTTAGAGACATCATACATAAATGTAAGTGTACGTCATCTAGCAGCGACGTTATCACAATTAATGGCCAGTTTACCAGCTTCAATAATGAGCATATCTCGGCCGTTCAGTAAAATTGGCGCTGATTTTTTGCGGGGCCAATTTTTATTGCATCCAAGAGAGGCAGGGTGCAAAATTGGGCCGCTCTCAGAGGACTTATTGGAAGAAGAGGTTAACCGACAGAAATAAATTTTGACAACGGGACAAATTTTGTCGGAACTGCAAATAAAATAGCTAAATTCTATTAAGATATTTGGAAGCTTAATAATACTAGTATTTCTTGGAAATTTATGCCACCGGTACAATTGAGGTCTTCGGGAAGCCGGAGTGAAATCTATGAAAACACATCTCGTCAAGGTGGCCACAGGAAATTCAAATACCACCTTCTAAAACTTGAAGCCATTCTCAACTCAAGACCGTTACGTCAGAAGAAATCAAAAGATCCAACCAACAATGATGTGTTAACTATTTGATTATGGTACCTCTCACATCGTTGTTTGAACCAACATTTGATGAAGTTCCAACAAACAAGATCATTAGATGGGAACTCATAACAAAGCTGATGAATAGTTTTTGGAAGCGCCACTCTCGGGACTACTTACACCCATTGCAGCATCAGAAAAAAAAATCTGCAAATCGATGACGTTGTTTTAATCAAGGAGGATAATCTACTAGCTGTAAAAGGAGCAAGTCTATCAAAAATGAAATAAAACAAATCGAGTTTCATGAGAACCGCCCCTTAATCCAAAATTACTGTTCAACTACATTTTAATATCTGGACTAATTTTTAGATCACCATTTGTAACCCAAAATCAATGTGTATGGATCCTTCGAGCCGCTATAGTCGCTACAGAAATCGTCGCTATAGTTTCATGCGAACCATATGCAATATGTAGACCGGCGCCGCTACTGAATTTCCTCTCTTATCGTTATCACTATAGACTGTGATGATTTATTATTGATTTGATTCACACTTTTTTGTTTGCAGTATAAATACATCACAACCAAACCACTCAAGATTAGTTTCAAAAGTAAAATGGCTAAGTTTGTTTATATTTTGTTGTTCGCCGTATTAATATTGTCCCAGCTTGCAGCTTCAGAGGACTCCGATGGCAAGAAGCTCAATGAAACAACACTTTCATCGACACACGGATTATTGGAACGGTTAAAACAAGTAACGGAAAATTCAAAAGTCAAGCCTCTCCGAGATATGGTGCTTGTAACATTGCCAATTAATAAGGATCCTCAAGAAGGTGAAACCCAAGAATAAAATTAGTCATTATGATGGTTTATTGTAAACATATAAATTTGGTTTAATATTATGTAGTTTTATAGTAAAAGCAAGTGCATTGAAAATAAATAAATAAATTGTTATGATTTAAAGCAAATCAAATCTCATTTTTAAATTGTTTAATAAAGTGATTAATCAAATTGTTGTTTATTAGCATTTATGAACTGACCCTGATCACCATTATCAGTTTATTTTCTTGATTTGAGATATAGGTACGGAAGGTTATCTCTGTTGTGCTCATTTCTGAAACGTGACCAATTAATTTACGAAATTAAGTATGTAAAGTCGCGCCTACACAAATTTGGTTTTGTCTCTAATTTTTTCGACACTGGCTTAGTTTATCATAGTCTCTCTAAATGTGCATCTAAATATATTAAAACTAAAATCTTTTTGATTCTCATATTGTACATAATCCAATTTTGTATAAATTCGTCTAAAATAAGAAAATGGGTTTTAAAGGCCATTTCTAATTCAATGTTATATATCTAAATTTAAAGTCAACGAATTCAATAAAGTTCATTGCGACGTTCGTCAATAAATGTTTCATAATACATTCGTTTTATATTATTGGAACGCAATCAGCTGACCGATTTTTCATTAGTCTGTAGGAAAAATGATTAAATACACGCTTCCATTTTTGCACTATTTACGTCGATTCCCTTCATTGAAGCACCTTGTGATATACGACTATTTTCGTTTTGTTGTCAGGTGCGAGGACGAACAAAGCGGATGGTTGCCGACACGTGAGCATGCTACGTACAATTAACCGTGAGAGAAACATTCATTTTCTTGATTCAGGCCTCAAACACTCAAGGATTGGCCTTATGATTTGTTGATCGTCATTCTCATTACCAAACGCGTTCTGTTACATAGTTTTGGTTGGTTCCTTTAGTTGTAAATTGTGTGGTGGCAAGCCAGGCAGATCCAGAGAGTTTAAAAATTCAGTTGAATAGTTGATTGCTTCGTATTCGTTTGTTACACAGTCGATAGATTTAAAGGAATGCAGTGGACCAACGATTTGATGTTGAATTGTGAAGTTTAAGTAATCCACATCTTTGTTCTTTGCCGCAAGGATTACTCGTTCACTCAACCAATTGTGATTTTTGTGATTAGCAATGATGTTCGGAAACACTTTGTTGATGAGCTCGTCCTTCGTTGAGGCGAAATTGCAAAAATTCGGAACATGGCCATTACCGATAGTCAGAAATTGCTTGGAGAAATCTCCAGCAGATAGATCGTTTAGCAATACAACTCGCATGTCTGCCGCGCTGTTGACTTGCAGCACGAAATGTTGGACACATTATATCATTGATAATTCGAAGTGATTCAAACGATGTCGGCCCACGAACATTCACCAGCAACAACCGCAAGCAAAATCATTGGTCATTCTTCGGATAAACTGTGTAAATGCTGTAACAGTCACAGTCTCAGGTTTTTATCAAACTGAGAATATCACTGCGGCAGACTTCCTCTCAGTTGTTCTTTGCTGAGCCAAGAGAAAGCTAGTAAATGCTGCTATCTACAGGGTTACGTCGAATTGAGTAACAGATGAGACCAAGAACCTGCTGCATAAGGACTTATAATAATCTACTTAGCCAGACATACTAATGATCAGACGGATGACATACGGATGATCAGGAATCGCATCGCCTTGCTTCCGACGTTGAAATTTCTTCGATGAAGCATTCCAATTGTAATAACGTGGCCTGGTCAATGATGACACTGAAGATGTTTCAGTATGTTGATCATTCTCCAGATGCACCGCCAAATGTACAAAAGTGGGATGATGTTCATGAATGGAGAATGAAGCTATACACAAAATTACCTCATTGCAGCTCACGCATATCAACCAACTTTATAGTACGTGATTTCATCGTTGGTATTGGGAGTTTGAACGCCAAAAACCGCCATATTGCTGCCTTTCGTAACATATTTACAGATGTATTTGATGAACTTCACTGAATTGAAATACTCCACGTTGCAATGCGCCTTGAATGTTTTGGAAAGAAGTGGCGAATAGGGAACAATCCAAGTGTTGTCGACCACGAAATCGTTTCCTTTCACTTTCTTTGAGATAGTTCTACCGTCATCATAGGGTATGATCGACGCCGATACAGTGGATAACCATCGTTGCCGATCTGCCATCGATAACGTTTGGAACACTTACCGTCGATCATGCACGGTGATTGGGGGTTGATGGCGCCACACGGACCGTGAATTATATTCATAATTACAACATCATGCAGGGCTGGATCGGTTTCAGGATCAGGAATCTCGGCACATATAATGTCATCTATTTGGTACAATCTACATGACCTTATACAATATGACCTTATATTATATATTATTTATCAAACTGAACTCGCCTCTGTGAAATCACTTTTCGCTGAACGAAAATTCGAGAAAAATACTGATAAATCGCGGCGCACATGCAAAAGAGAACAATAACAAATTCCCATATAAAATCTTCTTTCTAAGCGTGGACAGTTGCAGAGAGATGAATATAGACAAATAATATATGATTGGTCTTTTTTCTGTAAACAAACCATTTAGTTTTTATTTTTTTAAAAAGTTTTAAATTTTCGTGAAAATTAAAGGTTAACAAAAAAAAATTCATCGAAATTAGTCAATCCGTTCTCGAGATATCATCAACAAAGCAGTTCCATACAAAATGTATGAGAAAATGAATTTTGTTGAACATTTTTTTTTAATGAATTTTTCCGATGTTTTAATAGTTATTCTGCTATTCGGGGCGGAGACAAATCCAACAAATCAAAGAACATAAAAATCAGTCCAGCCGTTCTTGAGTTATAAATGGTGTAACCCGACTTTGTTATAGATTTAACTTATTATGAATCAAAGTTTCTGCCTTCTCAAGCTGTAGTTCTATGTGAGAAGCATCTCTTTGATTCATAATGCCAAACGCGTCCCCCAATATGTATCCTATCGTATTGCCAATGTCCCGCTTTCTTCGTGAGTGCTCTTTGTTGGTTTATGTGAGAAGCCTATTTTGCGAGGTAAACAGACCTCATCTAAATACTTTATATAATGTTCTAGCGATCTGATGTCTTCCCAATAACCGGTTAAATTGTAATTTATGATGAGTTTCCTTCGCAATGCCATTAAATTGACAGTTCCGACATTTTGAAAATAGATTCCTGCATCGGATGGCAGCGGCTCTATTGTGGTTAGCGTTGAAACCGGGGTGGAGAGCATTTGTACTATTCCGATGATCAAAAGTATCAGTCGCATCGCTGAGCTCAGCTCTTTGATAGATTCTTTTTTAATGTGGTATGCCTTTAATTGTTTTACTTGTCGACTCGGCTGTTGCCTTCGATGCAGTGTTGGAGAAGCATCTATCTGATCCTTACCCTTGTCTAAAATTAGTTTCTGTATTGGTAATGGTGACAGCTTGGTGATTGGTCTCTTGATGTTAGGGTTATCGGCGGTTTTTAACGTTGTCAGACAAATAAAGATGCAAATATAACCCTTGTAAGACTTGTTTCCCCGACCTTTACTCATCCGTATATTGAAGGGTCCCGCATAATCGAATCCAGTGAGTGAATGGTCGTGACATGATGACTCGAGGTTTAGGTAGACTCCCCATCAGTTCTTCTGACATTTTGTTTTTAAACCGATGACATCGTTTGCAGTGATGGTTATGGTGTTTTGAATTCCCTTGATGATCCAATACCACTGCTTGAATTCCCTTGATGATCCAATACCACTTCCGGATATGCGCTAGAGTTGATGCATTACTTCCGTGTAATGTTTCCCGGTGACCCCAATCCAAAATTAACTTGGTAGAATCATTGGATGTCTCTCTTCATCTGTTAGCTGCGAATTTTCTAATCGCCCTCCTACTCTGATGATGTTGTATTTGTCGAGGAACGGCTGCAATGACGGCTTTTGTTTTCTGCAGTGTGAAATGTTCTTCTTGGAATTCCGTCAGTTGTACTGTACGTACTAATACTGCTAAGGTGATTGGATCGTTACTCTTATGAGGTGTTTGAGAGACGACTGGCGGTTGATTAAGTTTTGAATTGATGATTCTGTCTCTATTCTTTGGACATGTGTTCCGATCGTTGTTTTCTTTTCCTCCGATGTTTCGAAGAATCCTTCTCCATGGTTTGTTTCCATATTCATCAAAAAGATTGGCCCGGTCCACCAGCTGTCCTTGGATGTTAATTTTTTCGATGTCACGCCAAGAGATGCACAGTCAGCTGGGTTATCTTCGGATCGGACATGTTTCCATGAGTGTATACTTGTGTTGGTCTGGATCTCTGTAACTCGATTTGCCACAAATTACTTCCAGGTTGATGCCGGTTTTCGTATCCATGCTAAAGTGATCATTGAATCAGACCACAAGGTCACGGTACTTATATCCACGTCTAGTACCTTTATCACTTGTTGAATTAGTCGGCTTAGCAGGACTGCGCCGCATAGTTCTAAACGAGGGATTGTTAACTTTGCTTTTAGGGTGGCGACCTTCGATTTTACTGCTAAAAGACGCACCGCTAGTTGGACGTTGGTTATGGTTCTACAGTAGACTTCCGCCGCATATGCCTGTTCTGAGGCATCACAGAATCCATGAAGTTCAAAACGGTTGTCTTTGTTGTAATAAATATATCGAGGTATACGAATGAGTTGAGTATAACTTTCAGTTCTAATTTCATATGATTCCATTTGTCTGCAAACTGCGTTGGAAGCGTGTCGTCCCAACTTAACTTCATACTCCATAAGGTCTGATATATTATCTTACAGCTGACTATTAGTGGTGCCAGCCATCCTAAAGGGTCAAAAATGATTGACATTTCGGACAGAAATTGAAGTTTTGTAAGTCCGCCATTGTTTGGTGGTAAATTCACGTGAAATACAAAATCGTCTTTTGTCGGGCTATAATGTATTCCCAAGGTTTTAACTGACCGACTCTACCGGATCTGCACCGGTTAGTGCATCGTCCACATAGAAATCATTTTTGATAATGTAACTGGCTTCGGCATGATTATTGATTTCATCGTCAGCCAATTGATTCAGAGTCCGAATGGCCAGGTACGGAGCGGCCGATGTCCCATATCATGTAACCGTTGTTAATTAATACTCTTGTAAACGATGATATTTATTTTCTCTCCACAAGATTGTTTGATATGGTTGATGTTCTTCATGTATCTTAATTTGCCGATACATTTTCTCGATGTCCGCGGAAAAAACAATTCGATGTTTTCTCCATTTTAATAGTATGGCCCATGAATCGTTTTGCAATGGAGACCCAATGTACATGGCGTTATTCAGGCTCTTGTCCGTCGATGTTTTCATAGAACCGTCAAAAACCACTCGTATTTTAGTGGATTCTTGTGTTGTCTTTACTATGGCATGATGGGGTAAATAATATTTGCTTGCGCGTGGTGGTGCTCTCTTCGTGTGACCCATGCTGAGGTAGTCTGTCATAAATTTGATGTACAAATCTCTTAGGTCTCGGTTAGAATCCAATTTATTCTCGAGCTATAGAAAACGTTGTAGTGCTCGTTGCTTGGAACACCCTAGTTGACCCAATTGATTTTCCCTGAATGGTAGTCGTACCACATATCGTCAATCTGGATCTAGTTTGGTGGTCGCTTGAAAGACGGTTTGGCAAATGATGTCTTCAGCAGATTCCACGATGTTATTGCTTTTGGTTTCTTCCAATTCCCAAAATCGGTTCATATTCGCTTGCACCTTGGTTCCGCTATGGACCTACACTATATGTGAAGCTGGGTTGCGATTTCTGTTGGCCCTGAAATCACCCAACCGAAGCTGGTGCTAATGGCGCTTGACTTTCCCCGTTTTACTTGGTTAAAGATGAAATCTCCATAAACGTCGGCTCCCAATAAAAGGTCAATCGGGTAGAGGTGTCGAACCTCAAGTCAGCCAACCAAGGTTAACCTATTTCACTGGTTGTTGATTGATTCTCGTTTGATTTGACGTTCTGGAACCTACGTTGTAATTTTTGGCAATACGTATGCTTCAATGTTTAATCGAAATGGCGATGCGAAATGTGGTTGAAGACATACTTGCACTAAAGCGGCAGCCGTGTTGGTGGTATGCGCCCCAATTCCTGAGATGTTGACGGTGGTTTGATGTAATGTTAATCTGAGGCGTTGGACTGCTTCTTCCGTTATCAACGAGACTTGTGACCCCTGATCTATTAAGGCTCTCAATTCGGTTGCTGTTCCACATATAGCTGTGCTTTTCACCACAGCTGTTGCTAATAATGTGGTTTGATTATTGTCCGATGTACTGACAGTGACAGATACCTTTTTTCCGATTGTTGGTAATGTTCGTGTAGAAGCTGGTAATGCCTGTCGTAACACACCGTACATGCTGGCTTTGCCGTGCACACAATTTTCTTGCTGTGTACAAGGCAGTTAGTGCAAATTCCTGCTCGGTTGATGTAGTTAATCCGCCATTTTGTACTAAGATTGCGGAAATGGTGGCACCTGTTGATCAAATGCCCGTTCTCACAGCAATATGGACATGTGCTTGTGGATTTCGGAACGGTGTCTTCTTTGTGCTCCTTTTCCGTATTTAGAAGTAGTCTTCGTTGAGCATCGGGTTCTGACTTAGCTGCTCGCTTGCTGGATGGCTTATGCATGCCTGATGCTTCCAATGACTGAAACCTCCTCATTAAAATATCCAGGAATGTGTCTAACTTTGAAACCTCGCGTGGACATTCCAGACTGGTTTCGTATCGCTGCAGTGTATCCGCATCTAATTTCTTCATCACAATGTGCGCGATGAGAGTTTCAAACGGATTTTCCAACTTCAAATTTTTTATGTTGTGCATCATCTCGATGATAGTATCATGTAAGGTTCTGATACTTGAAGCCGTCGCAACCTGTATATTATGCAAAGATAATATGGTGTTGAAGTATGATGTCGCAAGCAGACGTTGATTGCTATATCTCACCTGCAGAATGCTCCATACCACGTCGTAGTTTTCTTCGATTGAGGATAAATGACCGATATCTTCTCGGTTTTTGAAATCCGTAGTAATCGTCTACGAAATACTTCGCGGTTTGATCCTCTTCCTCGATGTTTATGAGGAATCACCGTTAAGTCTTTATTGATCTGTTCGATCTTCATCGTGGCGTAGTTCCGGGAACAATTGCCGGCATCCCATGCTCGTTCGATGGACTCCAGCCTTCGGTATAGAGACGCATGTTGATGTCTTGCTCATGAAGAAGAGCTGCGGGTTTGAGTCATCTTTCCTTGGATCTCTGGATAAAGGTAGCACATTATCCTTGCTCTGGCTGGTTATGGATTTGCTCACCATCGTCTCAAAGCTGCTTGCAGATGTTGTTGATTGGATAGTGCTCAACTCGCCAAAATTCATAACGTTGTCGGAGGTGGAACTTGATGACGGATCTTTCTTGCTGCCCGTTTTACCCGCACCCTTTGAGATTTATTGAGGGGGCACAAGAAACTCTCTGCACCCCTCGTTGAATCGATCGTATGCCTGCTGCACCTGTTTTCGCTCAGTGAGATACGGATTAGACGTCTCTAACTCTTCACGAGTTATTAATTCTTGATCACCCTTGCAAAATGCTGCGTACCGCGCGTTTACAGCTTGTTGATAGCTCGCGAACTGGCTTCGGGTTAGATTGCCTATTTCGGTTAAGAGTTATTTCCCCAACTCGTTCTGCTTGTGCACCAACGCTTCGATTGATGACATTTTTTATCTTCTTGATTATCGCCGGTCGGATGTAACTGTTTCGGCTCACACGTTAACGTTCAAGTCGTAAATTTGAACTAGTGTCGGATTTATTTTAAGTGCTATACTAATGACTAGATAACTTGGCTAGTCATTAGGATAGACTTATAAAATTGTAGCCCAGAGACGACCTAACATAATAAATATAATTAGTATCAGCTACTTATTCAAATGATTTCCGCCATATTGGCCACTGTCGCAACTTAAAACTACAGTTTAGATCAAACTACTATTATAAATGAAGCATTTCCGCGCGCCTGCCATTAAGATTATAGAAGTTTGATCTGTGATGGACGCTGTCCTGTAATGAATTACAATTAATACCGCTCGTAACCAAAATCAAAATGATAAGACGCTAATTAGATTCTAAAGTATGCAAACCGAACAGAAGTGCCTGTAAACTAAGAAGAGAAATATCAAGACAGCACAATTCCTAAACTACACATCCGTTGGATATTTGAAATTTCTGGAAGCTGAATCAAATTTCTCGGGAATCTATACTGAATATAAAATCAAAATTAAACTCGTAATAAATATTTACTACTAGATTTAATTTATATCCATTCACTTCACACTCGTGTACCTCGGAACATAAATCACGCGAAGACATTAAATTTTTTTAGAAGTGAAGAACACAAGTTTTCAAATACAGTCAAGAACTCGTGTCAATAAGGGTCGAAAAATGTGGTTCAAATACTAGTTTTCGACACTACCCGCATCTCTTATATTTACGCATTTTATTTGCTCGAACAGAAAACAAATAATTAACAAAACATCAAATACCAAAAATCAAGAATTTAATTAAAAGTGCAAAGAAAGTACGTTTGTTAACGTCATTGTACTGTCAAATTTGCTTCTCCACGCCACTACAATATCATTCTACATCAAGGTGACAATCTTCATAAATAAACAAGCAAAAGAAAGAACAATTTAACATCTGGTGTCAGGAGTCACAACCAAAATCTGAAATAAATCAAATAACTCAAACATTCGGTTCAACTCAGCGATATAAATACATGGATAGGGGATAGAACAAATTTTATGGAGCAACTGAAAAAGTATTAAGTGTGTGATAGAGAAAGAAAAACCCGTCGTCCTTGTCTTTAAATTCGAATTTTCGAATACCAAATTCAAATTTATGTGTAGAAGGCGGTAAAGCAAAGTAGCTGTCGCCTAGAGACGGAAAAAATAAACGTTGCAAATTCAAAACATGCCAGATACAATATTATAAAAGTGGTAGTAACCATGGTAACAAATTTAAAACACATCTTAAAAATAAAAAACGAAAATTCACTTGAATGTTTGTTTATGCTAGATTTTTGACGTTTTACTCGAATTTTTGTTGTTGTTGTTTATTTTTCAGGGATGTATTTGAAATTTAAAGGAATAAATGGTTACTTAATTCTTTAATTAGTGTACGAAAACTGGTAGCGTAATGCTTAATTATTCAAATTTGATATAATTAATTAATTATTTTCAACATAATCCAATATTTATCCCATTCAATTTAAAAAAAAAATGTGTTTCGAAAAATTTCGAAATGAAATTTATTCAAGTACGGCACTTATTCGGAAATACTTTTTTTGACAAAGAGGAGTATATAAAAGAGCAGTAAGACTATACAATAAAATTTGCTCCATTTTTAGTGACGTAAATCGATGTGATTTTTGATCAATCCCCTATCCATGTATTTATATCGCTGGTTCAACTACATACTTAATCAAAGCAACCTTGATTATACAAGCCATAATCTAAAAAACGAAGCTTTTATAAGGGAATTAGAAACGAGGAAAAAACCAAAATTTCCATAGTAAAACACATAAAACATATGGGAAATCACTTTTTTTGCGAAGACAAATTTGTAAATGAAAACGTTGCAAATTCTTAATTATGATTTCTGAAATATTTTCATAAATGTTTGAATTTCAACATATATAAATCTCGTTTAAGTAAATCGTTTTCATTTTCTTGTAATAATTGGTTTATTTAAATCAAAATATAAAAAAAAGTTCATAACAACAGCATTCTGGTCAAATTAAAAAGGAAAGCTTACTAAAAATCGTGTGCATTAAGCCAATATACATAGATGGCAGTGAGCACTGAGCAGTAAACATTTTGAAAAACCGTACCAAAAATCGCCACTTGGAGAAATTTAAATTCAAAAATTGTGGGAAAAGCAAAAGAAATTCTCAAAATATTAAGAACGTGTCATAATTTTGTGATTAAACAATTTTTTTCGTATGTTTCTGTATTAATCTGAGACATCTAATGTACACTAGTAAAACTAAACATATATTTAACAAGTATTATTTTAATTCGTCAGAGACTTTGATGTATTTTTCAAAATGAAAGTTCGAAAAATATATTTTAGAAATTATTTAATTTTAATATTTCTGCAATTAATATTTACTTAATACCAATAAACCCTGCATGTATATTGCTGCTAAAGGTATGTAGAACACTTTTGTATAAAAATTTTGTAACATTTTTGCTTTTTTCAATGAAAAACTTGAAGCTGAAAAACACCATTTTTACTATGGATTCCTATGGAAATTAGTGAAAAGTTATACCACTAAAAAAGCTTCTAAAAAATACGTCATAATGATTATGGCTCTATACTCTAGAAGGCTCTGACTTAATTCGTCTGTCGCAAGCACTTGTTAGTCGTATTTCTATGAGAAAAGCGTAATTCGAATTATTCCTCTCACGAAAACAAGTCACGAACCATTTCTCAATTCAATTTGTATCCTGTACCTTGGTACCTCTATATCTTCTGTCCAATATTTACGTATTTCATTTGCTCAGGCGCTTGAAGCAAAATATTTAACAAAATGAGAGAGCAATTTGGCATCTGATGTCAAGTGTCACAACTAAAATCCGGAACCAATCAAATTTTTGATTTGAAATTTAATTCGTCTGTCGCGCAAAAGCAATAGTTGTTGTAACATTCTCATGGGAATACCACTGTTGAGAGTTGCAATGAAAAATTTCAATATTATGATTGGTACTAAAATCAAAACTTCATATAATGAAATTTTGGGACACCCTCCCTCTATTCAATACTATTTTGACATTTGTTCATGTTTCAATTTTTCATTGAACGCCAAATTGTTTTTCCTAATTTTAAACATGTACTCATACTATGAACAAGATAGAATAATTTAACAACTGATGATAAGGCATACAGATAAAGATCACAAAGGATTTCTCTGATCGAGCTGTTCATCGGTTGAGCGAAAAGCTAAAGGATCTCAAAGCAAAGATGTGAACAGCTACATCGTTGGGTTTTGTTTATTCTGTGTTCGCTTAACCTAATTTTCTAGATAGTCTATGATAGAAATGGAGCCAACAAATTTGAAATTTACTTATAAATCTAAGATCCATTGAGATATTAAAGACTAAGAGTTAGGCTTCATCAATATGAAGGAACGTACTGCAGATTTTAGATCCGGAAAAATTCCAAACATGTGCCAGATGTACAATATGGAATAAGGTCGGGTACAGACAAATAATGACCGATTGAAAAGCTAAAGAAAGAAAGAAAGAGCAATGGAGACCAATCAGGGAAAAATTACCTAACGGGCCAACGTGTTCGACCATACCAAATTAGAACTAAAATTCATCCCATAAGATAGTTTTAAAGTACAAGGAATATAGTAAACTGTTCTTAAAGCGGTACCAATTGCGAAAACATCCAACAATCTACACACGATAAATCGCTACTAATGGAGCGACTGCAATAAATGTGCACATCCACGGGAATCTAGATTGTCCCGTTCGAGAGCTTCACAACAAGGAACGAAAAAACTTTTGCGATATACATCGGACCGCTGTATTGCGTATTTGTTTTGGTCATGTAGCACTGTCATTCTTGAGCCTTCTTTGAGGAAATCCACGTTGGAAGCCCTGCCAGAAAGTATATTTCAAAGCACTTATATTAAATAATCGCTTACCTTACGTACCCATTATCGTTTCCTCCGCAATTCTATAGTCCTTCGAACTATTTCACAAAACTGGACAAGATGGAAAGGATCAGAGCTGTAATGTCATATTGTAAAAAAACAAAAGATTCGAAAAAATATGTTTATTTATTTATTAGACCACCGTATTTGTAATAAACTGACCACAATTCTCATAATTATTATATTGTGGTAAAGACGGTCTTCGTAATTTAGACATAAAATAATTGTACTTTATATATTCAATTAACGTAATTTATTAATCCATAATTATTCATTCAATCCACTTAATGAGCCGAGTGGGTATCAACGAATGCCGATGTATGCTTATCTTTTTTTGGTACACAATTATTGCTCAATTCACAGAACATTGTCACGTTGGTTTTTTTTCTGTTAAATATATTTTTTTTCTAAATTAATTTAATTTCTTCAATTAATAATTAAACGGCAAGGTACAAAATTACCTAACTGCGAGGTGAAAAAGAAAAAGAAGCAATAAAGATCGGAAATCATGTGGGTGCCCCAACCTAAAATTAAGGAAATAACGAAATGAAAATTTAAATTATTTTAAATGGAAATCTCCGGCCAATGTCCATTCTTCGGCCAATGCCCCTACAAATGATACAAATGAAGATCCGGGCGAATCTATATGGTTTGCTTGCCTGATCACCATTATAAACAAACCGTTTTCTTATTATGCATTATTAATAAATTCAACTATTTTGGTACGCTCTGTTGAGAATGAGCATAAGCTCAAAATGGAGTGTGGCAAAAAAATGTGTAAATTTTAAAGTATGTACAACTAAATAAATAAAAAAAAAAAATTTTAGTACAACTTACTCTGAGTTCTAACACAATATATTGTCTTACGTCATTACGTCAAATACTACAAAATCCACATACATTACATATATTAACAATACAATAAACAGAGAATAGAATCCCATTCCCTACGTACATGTCGAATTTCCCCAGAATTGGTTAAGCACTAAATATCATTTTAGAATCCCATTTTTATCGTACATGTCGAAGTCCCATCCTACTTGGCCATATTTCAGAACATCATATAAAAATCATCAACAAAATTGGTAGATTGCAAACGTGAATACCTGTTAAACCTGCGAGTGCAAATATTTCCTTTTATTGTAAAGCAACCAACAAATTTTATTTCTCATAACTCGAAATTAATTACCCCGCTGTTCCTTGGTAAAATAGTAAAAAAGTTTTTTTTTTCTAATGTTTTATGATTAATGTTGTATAATTAGTCATGTTAAGATAGACACGGTTAGATATGTCTCTTAAGATTTTGTACAAATAAATATTTAGATTTTAATTTTGGTTTTGTGTATGTGTGTGTGTATTTTGACATTAAACAAACTAAATTACAAAACAAAAAACAACAAATTGTGTTGTTGAAGCGCACCCAAAACAGCGCATCATGTTCGCGGAAATTCCAAAATAATTACTTCGTCACCCTTCAAATTAAGCGGGTGCGCACGCTTGTTTCATTTCCGTCAAGTATTTATGTATTTACAATCTTTTCAAGAGATAATTCTATGTGGAATGGAAAAAAATCCGATGATCTTTGAGGCAAGGAGAAATTAAGAGATTTTCATGGTTAAAATAATTTGAACACGTAATTGAAATTGGATAAGTATTGAGTAAATATATCAAGGTAGGTTTATACAATTTTTTGTTTGTAACATTCCGTGATAAAATGCCGGTGATGATTTAAAAAATGAATGAACTTGCTATGGGGCACGTCTCTCCACATATAAACGATTATTACCGCATTTTAGAAACTTTTCATTATTAATTTAATTCAAAATGATTGGTAAATATTATTTATAGTGAGAACATTGCTATTCTTATTTGAGGAAGTTTGAATTAATTAATTATGGGGCATATTAAATAAATTAAGTATACAATTTATCCCGTTATGACTTTAGTTCTGTTTGAAAGGTAATTGCATTTACTGCACTTAACCTTCCTTTATTTCGGAGATTATGTTAATTTCTCTAATTAAAATTTTAAAACATTTATTAGATAGACTGCGCAGTTTTAAAATGTTATTTGCTTATTTAATTATATTAAATTTGAATTCAGAATCAAATTTCTATAAGATTCTTTCGGCTTTTTAAGACACAGAGGTAGTATATTCCCGTGTTTCATTTTTATCTTTCTTTGCGCATCACGTCACCTGCAGACAAAAAAGCAGATATTTATATTAAGTTTGGCGGTTTTTTTGATTCATTTTTTAAATAAATTAAGAATAATCGTAATTTTTGTTAACAAACCGTATTTATAATTGATAATGATAATTTACCGAGACCCTTTTTATGCTTTATATTTTTTTTATGGTCCAAATATTTGAGAAATAATTCCTTCAAGTATATAATGTCTAAGATAAATGGAAAAAAGGTAGCAACAGCATGCGCAATATTATACATACCTTTATTTTCTGTATATCTTGGACACAATATATTAATAATAATGGCATTCACAACTTTTTCGACTTGTTAATCAGAAAAAATGAAGAGGCCAGTCATTTAGTTATTAAGTTTTCCTTGAGTTTTTTTGTTTTACTGAATTTATAATTCGCTAAGTCACTAAGTTCTTGCCTTATACTTAATGTATAAAATTGGAATTGTATTTTACAATTACAGGGTTCGGATCAGTTGATTGGGATGGCAAATGTAACTGGTTTGGGACATTGCATAGAACCCATTCGATCACAACGTATGCCATTTGCTTAGGATCATTATCTTGGTGAAAGATCCATGACCGCACGTGCCCCAATTGTTCCACGGATTGTTTCAAATTGTCGTTTAGAATCCAGATATTTCCAGCGATCCATTTTTCCATTTATAAAAGCAAGCCTACCTACCACACCGAACCATAACTAATCTCCACCATGTTTAATAGTTGAGACGATGTGTTTTTGCTCTAGCACAGTAGCAGGTTTTATCCAAACTTTACCTCTCCCATCGGTTCCGAAAATGTTGAATTTGCTTTCACCCGTAAAAACAAGCGTCTTTCAGAAGTTGAAGTCTATTGTTTTAAATTTGTTACCAAATTCAATTCTCGTTTTGGTACTGACGACTGAAATGAAAGTCATCTTGCGTGGCACACGGTATCATGGTATTACCGGCCATTTTTAAATAAAATTAATTTTTATAATGTGAAACCACTGGAGGTTGTTTGCAAGATTGTATTGGTTGGAGCTTCAGACTATGATGTTTTACATGAAATTTTTCACGTTTTTCACATTTTTTGTGAGAAATATGAATTATCTTCTACATACAGGTTACCCCCGAAGAATACGATACTTGAAGAACACAAGTTTCGAAGAACACGGATACCTTGCCCCGAATTACACGGTTTAAAACTACACAATGTTTGAGTTATTCTTATGAAAAAGAATAAAATACGTATGGTGAAAAATACGTCAAATCACATTTTTTTGGAAGTCATGCTTTAAATTTTAATGTGTACGTAGCACTAATTAAACAAACCATGTATGGAAAATAATTTTGTTGTTGTTATTTTATAAGATACAGGGTGTTAAATAATAAAATAAAACTAATTATTCGAAAATTATAAAATTGAGTTCGTTTTAAAGATAAATGAATAGGGTTTACAAAATAATTATTAAAATGCTACCATCTTTTATATATTCCTTTTCAAAATGTTATGAAAACTTTCATGCAGCCATGCTTTAAATCAGCAACTAAATTTCTCGCGCAATGAGGTCAAAATTTGTTTATAGAAAGCATGAACATTTTGATTTTCACAATTTCCCAAAAGATGTAAACACTCCCAGTCAGAGTTCATCACATGGCAGACATTTGCATTAGTAAACGTTAGTTGTTTGCTAACATTATTTGCCTTCTCTTTATAACGGTCATTATAACATCTTTCCTTCTCATCATTGAAGTAACACGCCGCGCCGCCATTTTTAACAAAATCCAAAAAATGTTCTCCATTATTCTGGCACATGTACTCGTTAAAGATGATCAAGGTTTTTAAAGCATTGCGGAAATGTTGTATATTCTCGACTTCATTACAGGAACCGGCAATTGGTATTGATATATGACTGTAACATGATGTAGAATTGGCTTTCTCACATACGGTTTCGATTTTTTCGGCTGATTCATCATAAGTCATTTCACCTTTGGCTAGTTTGGTGAGGAAACTGTATATATGGACACTGTTTTCAGAACAAACTAGATTTTGGGAAGTGTATTGCTGATATAGAAACAAAAAAAAATTAAAATAAACCGAATAAGACATTGTCCCCGGTGATTTTACCGGTGCGTTATCGATTTTTATTTACTCACGGCAATTTCACTTCGACACGATGACCAAGCTTTAACTCCAGCAATTAAGATGAGCACGGTCACAAATAATAATGATTTCATCTCGACTATATACGATTTATTTTAAACAACTGAGAGATTATAGCTAATAAATGAGACTGATTTTCTAAAAAGCATTAAGATTTAATTTGGGAAATGTTTGTTGACTATCAGCTAATTGATACACTCAGTGACACCAAAATGTTTTCGAAATATTTATTTTGAATGTTTTTATTCATTGTTGGTATACATTGTTGATAAGAAAAATTTGCCACAATTTTCAACAACAATGTGAATTTTTTTAAAAACAACTTACAGTTACAATACAGTAAATTAGTAACTAAATTTCTCGCGTATTGACGTCAAAATTTGCTGATAGAATAAATGAACATTCTGATTTTCTCAATCAGCATAGTGTTAGAGTAACATTCGTCACCGCCATTTTTATCAAAATACAAATATTAATGCCCATTATTTTGACACAAACACTTGTTAAAGTTGAGCACCGTTTTAAAAGCGTTAAGGAAATGTTGCAGGGAACAGCTTCATTGTACGAGCCACCGTGACCGAATGGCATTGATATGTCATTGTAGTAAGAGGCTAAATTGGGTCGTTCACATGCCGCTGCAATTGTTTCGGTTAATTCATCATGGCTAAATTGCTGGTAAAACTTTGCACTTGGATATCATGTTCAGCACAAACGATGTAGCTCACAGGGTGTTTACTCACGGAAATTTCGCGGCAACGTGATGGTCCAGCCTTAACCACTGCAAACGCAATCAATATCAATAGAACGAATATTGCCACAATCAAGATAGTTTTCATCGAAAGCTATATTAGATTTCATAGAGACGTCTCATGTCTAATGAACAAAAATCCAAATTATATTGTAGTTGGGTGCCCCTACGCACGATACTTAAAAGTACTAAAACATAATTCTCCCTTAAGATCGTTTTCGATTCGTGAATCGAACAAGAAAATCGAATTTACACAATAACTATTTGAGTTGGTATAGGTAACAACAAAATGACTATTTATTATTGGAATTTTTAACTAGAGCTAATTCTTCCGAAAATAGAGTGCCAGAAAATCAATAATTCATTCGCAACTAGCGGAGTGCAATGACGTATCCAAATTCAGCCGCCTTTTAATTTGCGAAATTTTTTTTCAGACGCATTTTTGAATAGATACAGTTGCGAATGTCTCGGTCTTGCCGGCTCGCTTTGTTCGGAATCCAAAGGTCGATCCATTATTCAGGTTGTTCGCGGTGAATGGCTCTTCAGTAAATGCTTTCGGGACCAACATTTTAAAGCTTAACATCGGACTGTGCTGAGAATTCTCCTGGGAGTTTATCGTTGCTGACGTGTCGATGCTCGTGGATATACAAAGACAAAGGCTTATAGACTCGTTAACCTCTTTGCATTCACACGGCACGCTTACCTCTAAAACGGGTTCCGCGGTATCTGGGGTTGACAGGTTAGTGATGGACCCAGGAGTCTTCAACGTTATTTCAAAATTTCCGACGATAATTTACCGCGACATCAACCTCGACGCTATACAAAACATAACGTGACGCACAAACTAGAGACGAACGGATCACCGATTGCATGCAAACCCCGACGACTGGTACCGGGCAAATTCATCATCGCGAAAACAGAATACGAAAATATGATGAAATTCGGGATTTGCAGACCTAGTAGCAGTTCTTGGTCCAGTCCATTACATTTAGTGTTAAAAAAGAATGGAGAGTGGAGACCGTGTCGAAATTTCCGAGCACTTAATCGCGTCACGATTCCGGACCGGTACCCAATTCCACATATTCAAGATTTTACACAACAGCTCGAGGGCTGCTCTATGTTCTCAACGATAGACCTTGTTCAGGCCTACCAACAAATTCTCATCGAACCGACGAACATTCCAAAAACAGCAATTTCGATACCTTTTGGAATTTTTGAATTTTGTAGAATGACTTTCGGCCTTCGCAATGCTGCACAATCGTTCGAACACCTTATATGCACTAAGTCCTACGAGGACTTAACTTCTGTTTTGTGTATTTGGACGACGTGCTAAATTATCTTCTCGATATTAGACATATGCAACTTTGCAAAACAAGAAATTCTCTTTTTAGGCCACATGGTATCTTACCATCGCATGACCGGGTTCAAAAATTTGTCATCAAAAATTTCGAACGACCACTGACGGTAAAATAACTCAAACGCTTTTTAGGGATGGTTAACTATTATCGTCGCTTGATTCCGGGTGCTGCTGCCAAACAGGAATTACTCAACGACTATCTAATAGGTTACACCAATAACAGTCACGTTCCAATACAGTGGTCGATAGCAGCTACTGAAGCGTTCAGTAACTGTAAAAATAAACTTACGGACGCTACCTTACTGATGCATCCTTCATCATCAGCATCTCTGGCTATCATGGTTGACGCTTCAGATACAGCGATCGGAGCGGTGGTTCAGTATGTTTCAATGAAACGCAAGAAAGATACAGTGTTATGATCGTGAACAACTCGCAGCTTATTCGGGAGTCAAACACTTTCGCCACCTCCTCGAAGGTCGTACCTTCACGCTTTACACCGGCCATAAACCACTGATGTATGCCTTTAATCAGAATTCGAAAAAAGTATCTATTCATCAGTTTAGACACTTGATTTCATTGGTCAATTCAAAACCGATATCCAGCACATCTTTGACATGGATAATGTCGTAGCAGATACCCTCTCACGCAGATACCCTCTCAAGTGATGACGATCTTGTGGTTGCTGTGATCGTGAAATTTGATTTCGGCATGGTGTTAGCTGGTTGCCTTGTTGTTTGCCTACAAAATTTGCAATCGGTTGACTATTCCTTCTCTCGGTTGTTGATTACGTTGAAAGAATTTTTGAAAAGCAGCGGTTTCTGAAGAAGTGGAGAGAACTGATTCGAAAGTAATTCAATAATTTCTTTATATGTTAATTCACTTAACGTTTCGGGGGCTATTAAGGATTCCAATAGCTCAAAAACATATGCATCCACACATCGTTAAAAATGTTGCGCTCTTGATCGTTTCGTTCTTTAGACCATTTTTTTATTTTATTTTATTACGACTGAGACTGCGCTCATCTAGCAATTTTTCTTTCAAATACAAATTTTTATGTTTCTAGTAAAATTATTTTTTGTTGGGGTGTAACCCACTGGTTAGTCCCATAATTAATTAAACTTATTTACTAATTTTAGTTTGGTAAATTCGCTTGGTCAAGTGGCCTCGTTCTTTGGAGTCTTCTTTCAACGAAAGGGTTAACTATCATATGGCGAATATAGGGGCATGCATTTGCGGCATGCATTTTTATTTCATCTTTGATGTATTCCATCCGTAGGTCCCTGTGAAGGTCTTTATTTCTTGCGTACCACGGAGCATTGACGATGTTACGAAGAACCTTGTTTTGAAACGTCTGTATCATTTTGGTGTTTGTTTGCTTGGTACATCCCCAGAGTTGTATACCGTAGGTCCATATAGGCTTCAAAATTTGCCGATATAATAGCAGCGTATTGTGAATTGTAAGCTCAGAGCCTCTACGTATGAGCCAATACATTTTTCTGAACTTTATGTTAAGTTCCTCTTTTTCCTTTTTCACATACTCTCTCCACTTGAGCTTGGCATCAAGGGTCATGCCAATAGGGAGATGGTAAACCTTTTGATGTCTAAAGTTAATATGCGTGGATTTTGTCTCATTAAGCTTGATTCGCCAACGCTTGGTCCAGTTACAAACCGCATTGGTCATCCTCTGGAGTTTGCTCATTGCATCAGCGACATTACTTCCAACTGCAATAATTGCTGTGTCATCTGCAAAGGTGGCTATGGTTCCCTGATTTGTGGTTGGTATGTCCCTTGTATATAGTAGATACAGGATTGGTCGTAAGACACTCCGCTGCGGGACACCGGCAGAGATTTTCTTTAGCTCAGAGTATTCATCCTCATATTTCACTCGAAAGTGTCTACATATTGGATAAATAAAATCTTAGTATGGCATAGAATTGTCTCGGTAGATCTCTATGCAGCTTGTATTCCAAACCACTGTGCCAGACTTTATCGAATGCGCGACGTCCAGGAATATGCTTGAGCATACTTTTTTACGTTCTAACATTCTTTCAATTATGTTGGTGATTCTATGGACCTGTTCAATTGTAGAATGCTTTTCTCTGAATTCAAATTGATGTGGAGGAATTAGTTGTCGGTCCTCAATTATTGGTTTAAGTCTCTTTAGTAATCATTTTTCAAAGAGTTTTGACATAATTGGCAGCAGAGAAATTGGCCTGTATGATTTTTTATCGTTAGGTGGTTTATCAGGTTTTGGTATCATGATTACTTCTGCTACTTTCCATTGATGCGGAACATATTTTAACCGAAAGGTCGCATTGATTATGTGTAGTAGCTTACAAAATCCGTTGTCTGGCAGAGCTTTGATAATTTGGCAAATAATCAAGTCATACCCTGGGGCTTTTTAACACTCATGTAACTTTTCACTTCTTCTTTTAATTCTTTGAGAGTTACTGGCCGTATTTCAAACTCATCCAGATTGTGAATTGATATTATATTTTCATTGGCAGTTTGTCTTGATAGTTGTTGGAAGGTTTACTGGAGATACTCCGCAAACAGGTCAGCCTGCTCTTTGTGACCTCTTGCCCAGGTTCCATCATCCTTTTTAAGTGGAGGCACTTGCATTTTGGGTCTTTTGAGTCCCTTCGTCGCCTTCCACAGTGAGTAATCAGAATTTTTTTCACCAGTTAGGCTAACTAGATATCTGTTGATTGATTCATTTTTAACTTCTTTAAGAAGGGATTTGAGACTGTTACATAAATTTATAAAAATTGTTTTGTTCTCCGGTGTTCGATTAATTTGCCAGGTTTTACGAGCTCTTCGTTTGCCCGATTCCCAGCCATCAAAATCCAAAATCTGCAATTGTGCTCCGATTACGGATTTTGATACCTCTAAAAATAAGTCTCGGGACGTGTAATTATTGTACCAACGCCCAATTAGATTGCTTGATTATTTCGATTTTTTTGAAAATCACTTTACTATAGATCATCCGATTCCCAGCCATCAAAATCCAAAATCTGCAATTGTGCTCCGATTACGGATTTTGATACCTCTAAAAATAAGTCTCGGGACGTGTAATTATTGTACCAACGCCCAATTAGATTGCTTGATTATTTCGATTTTTTTGAAAATCACTTTACTATAGATCATCCGATTCCCAGCCATCAAAATCCAAAATCTGCAATTGTGCTCCGATTACGGATTTTGATACCTCTAAAAATAAGTCTCGGGACGTGTAATTATTGTATCAACGCCCAATTAGATTGCTTGATTATTTCAATTTTTTTTGAAAATCACCTTACTATAGATCATCCGATTCCCAGCCATCAAAATCCAAAATCTGCCATTGTGTTCCGATTACCGGTTTTGATACCTCTAAAAATAAGTCTCGGGACGTGTAATTGTTGTACCAACGCTCAATTAGATTGCTTGATTATTTCGATTTCTTTGAAAATCACCTTACTATAGATCATCCGATTCCCAACCATCAAAATCCAAAATCTGGAATTGTGCTCCGATTACGGATTTTGATACCTCTAAAATTAAGTCTCGGGACGTGTAATTATTGTATCAACGCCCAATTAGATTGCTTGATTATTTCGATTTTTTTGAAAATCACCTTACTATAGATCATCCGATTCCCAACCATCAAAATCCAAAATCTGCAATTGTGCTCCGATTACGGATTTTGATACCTCTAAAAAAAAGTCTCGGGACGTGTAATTGTTGTACCAACGCTCAATTAGATTGCTTGATTATTTCGATTTCTTTGAAAATCACCTTACTATAGATCATCCGATTCCCAACCATCAAAATCCAAAACCTGGAATTGTGCTCCGATTACGGATTTTGATACCTCTAAAATTAAGTCTCGGGACGTGTAATTATTGTACCAACGCCCAATTAGATTGCTTGATTATTTCGATTTTTTTGAAAATCACTTTACTATAGATCATCCGATTCCCAGCCATCAAAATCCAAAATCTGCAATTGTGCTCCGATTACGGATTTTGATACCTCTAAAATTAAGTCTCGGGACGTGTAATTATTGTACCAACGCCCAATTAGATTGCTTGATTATTTCGATTTTTTTGAAAATCACCTTACTATAGATCATCCGATTCCCAGCCATCAAAATCCAAAATCTGCAATTGTGCTCCGATTACGGATTTTGATACCTCTAAAAATAAGTCTCGGGACGTGTAATTATTGTACCAACGCCCAATTAGATTGCTTGATTATTTCGATTTTTTTGAAAATCACTTTACTATAGATCATCCGATTCCCAACCATCAAAATCCAAAATCTGGAATTGTGCTCCGATTACGGATTTTGATACCTCTAAAATTAAGTCTCGGGACGTGTAATTATTGTATCAACGCCCAATTAGATTGCTTGATTATTTCAATTTTTTTTGAAAATCACCTTACTATAGATCATCCGATTCCCAACCATCAAAATCCAAAACCTGGAATTGTGCTCCGATTACGGATTTTGATACCTCTAAAATTAAGTCTCGGGACGTGTAATTATTGTATCAACGCCCAATTAGATTGCTTGATTATTTCGATTTTTTTGAAAATCACCTTACTATAGATCATCCGATTCCCAACCATCAAAATCCAAAATCTGCAATTGTGCTCCGATTACGGATTTTGATACCTCTAAAAATAAGTCTCGGGACGTGTAATTGTTGTACCAACGCTCAATTAGATTGCTTGATTATTTCGATTTCTTTGAAAATCACCTTACTATAGATCATCCGATTCCCAACCATCAAAATCCAAAACCTGGAATTGTGCTCCGATTACGGATTTTGATACCTCTAAAATTAAGTCTCGGGACGTGTAATTATTGTACCAACGCCCAATTAGATTGCTTGATTATTTCGATTTTTTTGAAAATCACTTTACTATAGATCATCCGATTCCCAGCCATCAAAATCCAAAATCTGCAATTGTGCTCCGATTACGGATTTTGATACCTCTAAAATTAAGTCTCGGGACGTGTAATTATTGTACCAACGCCCAATTAGATTGCTTGATTATTTCGATTTTTTTGAAAATCACCTTACTATAGATCATCCGATTCCCAGCCATCAAAATCCAAAATCTGCAATTGTGCTCCGATTACGGATTTTGATACCTCTAAAAATAAGTCTCGGGACGTGTAATTATTGTACCAACGCCCAATTAGATTGCTTGATTATTTCGATTTTTTTGAAAATCACTTTACTATAGATCATCCGATTCCCAGCCATCAAAATCCAAAATCTGCAATTGTGCTCCGATTACGGATTTTGATACCTCTAAAAATAGGTCTCGGGACGTCAATTAGATTGCTTGATTATTTCGATTTTTTTGAAAATCACCTTACTATAGATCATCCGATTCCCAGCCATCAAAATCCAAAATCTGCAATTGTGCTCCGATTACGGATTTTGATACCTCTAAAAATAAGTCTCGGGACGTGTAATTATTGTACCAACGCCCAATTAGATTGCTTGATTATTTCGATTTTTTTGAAAATCACCTTACTATAGATCATCCGATTCCCAGCCATCAAAATCCAAAATCTGCAATTGTGCTCCGATTACGGATTTTGATACCTCTAAAAATAGGTCTCGGGACGTCAATTAGATTGCTTGATTATTTCGATTTTTTTGAAAATCACCTTACTATAGATCATCCGATTCCCAGCCATCAAAATCCAAAATCTGCAATTGTGCTCCGATTACGGATTTTGATACCTCTAAAAATAAGTCTCGGGACGTGTAATTATTGTACCAACGCCCAATTAGATTGCTTGATTATTTCGATTTTTTTGAAAATCACTTTACTATAGATCATCCGATTCCCAGCCATCAAAATCCAAAATCTGCAATTGTGCTCCGATTACGGATTTTGATACCTCTAAAAATAAGTCTCGGGACGTGTAATTATTGTACCAACGCCCAATTAGATTGCTTGATTATTTCGATTTTTTTGAAAATCACTTTACTATAGATCATCCGATTCCCAGCCATCAAAATCCAAAATCTGCAATTGTGCTCCGATTACGGATTTTGATACCTCTAAAAATAAGTCTCGGGACGTGTAATTATTGTACCAACGCCCAATTAGATTGCTTGATTATTTCGATTTTTTTGAAAATCACTTTACTATAGATCATCCGATTCCCAGCCATCAAAATCCAAAATCTGCAATTGTGCTCCGATTACGGATTTTGATACCTCTAAAAATAAGTCTCGGGACGTGTAATTATTGTACCAACGCCCAATTAGATTGCTTGATTATTTCGATTTTTTTGAAAATCACTTTACTATAGATCATCCGATTCCCAGCCATCAAAATCCAAAATCTGCAATTGTGCTCCGATTACGGATTTTGATACCTCTAAAAATAAGTCTCGGGACGTGTAATTATTGTACCAACGCCCAATTAGATTGCTTGATTATTTCGATTTTTTTGAAAATCACTTTACTATAGATCATCCGATTCCCAGCCATCAAAATCCAAAATCTGCAATTGTGCTCCGATTACGGATTTTGATACCTCTAAAAATAAGTCTCGGGACGTGTAATTATTGTACCAACGCCCAATTAGATTGCTTGATTATTTCGATTTTTTTGAAAATCACTTTACTATAGATCATCCGATTCCCAGCCATCAAAATCCAAAATCTGCAATTGTGCTCCGATTACGGATTTTGATACCTCTAAAAATAGGTCTCGGGACGTCAATTAGATTGCTTGATTATTTCGATTTTTTTGAAAATCACCTTACTATAGATCATCCGATTCCCAGCCATCAAAATCCAAAATCTGCAATTGTGCTCCGATTACGGATTTTGATACCTCTAAAAATAAGTCTCGGGACGTGTAATTATTGTACCAACGCCCAATTAGATTGCTTGATTATTTCGATTTTTTTGAAAATCACTTTACTATAGATCATCCGATTCCCAGCCATCAAAATCCAAAATCTGCAATTGTGCTCCGATTACGGATTTTGATACCTCTAAAAATAAGTCTCGGGACGTGTAATTATTGTACCAACGCCCAATTAGATTGCTTGATTATTTCGATTTTTTTTGAAAATCACCTTACTATAGATCATCCGATTCCCAGCCATCAAAATCCAAAATCTGCAATTGTGCTCCGATTACGGATTTTGATACCTCTAAAAATAGGTCTCGGGACGTCAATTAGATTGCTTGATTATTTCGATTTTTTTGAAAATCACCTTACTATAGATCATCCGATTCCCAGCCATCAAAATCCAAAATCTGCAATTGTGCTCCGATTACGGATTTTGATACCTCTAAAAATAAGTCTCGGGACGTGTAATTGTTGTACCAACGCTCAATTAGATTGCTTGATTATTTCGATTTCTTTGAAAATCACCTTACTATAGATCATCCGATTCCCAACCATCAAAATCCAAAACCTGGAATTGTGCTCCGATTACGGATTTTGATACCTCTAAAATTAAGTCTCGGGACGTGTAATTATTGTACCAACGCCCAATTAGATTGCTTGATTATTTCGATTTTTTTGAAAATCACTTTACTATAGATCATCCGATTCCCAGCCATCAAAATCCAAAATCTGCAATTGTGCTCCGATTACGGATTTTGATACCTCTAAAAATAAGTCTCGGGACGTGTAATTATTGTACCAACGCCCAATTAGATTGCTTGATTATTTCGATTTTTTTGAAAATCACCTTACTATAGATCATCCGATTCCCAGCCATCAAAATCCAAAATCTGCAATTGTGCTCCGATTACGGATTTTGATACCTCTAAAAATAGGTCTCGGGACGTCAATTAGATTGCTTGATTATTTCGATTTTTTTGAAAATCACCTTACTATAGATCATCCGATTCCCAGCCATCAAAATCCAAAATCTGCAATTGTGCTCCGATTACGGATTTTGATACCTCTAAAAATAAGTCTCGGGACGTGTAATTATTGTACCAACGCCCAATTAGATTGCTTGATTATTTCGATTTTTTTGAAAATCACTTTACTATAGATCATCCGATTCCCAGCCATCAAAATCCAAAATCTGCAATTGTGCTCCGATTACGGATTTTGATACCTCTAAAAATAAGTCTCGGGACGTGTAATTATTGTACCAACGCCCAATTAGATTGCTTGATTATTTCGATTTTTTTGAAAATCACTTTACTATAGATCATCCGATTCCCAGCCATCAAAATCCAAAATCTGCAATTGTGCTCCGATTACGGATTTTGATACCTCTAAAAATAAGTCTCGGGACGTGTAATTATTGTATCAACGCCCAATTAGATTGCTTGATTATTTCAATTTTTTTTGAAAATCACCTTACTATAGATCATCCGATTCCCAGCCATCAAAATCCAAAATCTGCAATTGTGCTCCGATTACGGATTTTGATACCTCTAAAAATAGGTCTCGGGACGTCAATTAGATTGCTTGATTATTTCGATTTTTTTGAAAATCACCTTACTATAGATCATCCGATTCCCAGCCATCAAAATCCAAAATCTGCAATTGTGCTCCGATTACGGATTTTGATACCTCTAAAAATAAGTCTCGGGACGTGTAATTATTGTACCAACGCCCAATTAGATTGCTTGATTATTTCGATTTTTTTGAAAATCACCTTACTATAGATCATCCGATTCCCAGCCATCAAAATCCAAAATCTGCAATTGTGCTCCGATTACGGATTTTGATACCTCTAAAAATAGGTCTCGGGACGTCAATTAGATTGCTTGATTATTTCGATTTTTTTGAAAATCACCTTACTATAGATCATCCGATTCCCAGCCATCAAAATCCAAAATCTGCAATTGTGCTCCGATTACGGATTTTGATACCTCTAAAAATAAGTCTCGGGACGTGTAATTATTGTACCAACGCCCAATTAGATTGCTTGATTATTTCGATTTTTTTGAAAATCACCTTACTATAGATCATCCGATTCCCAGCCATCAAAATCCAAAATCTGCAATTGTGCTCCGATTACGGATTTTGATACCTCTAAAAATAGGTCTCGGGACGTCAATTAGATTGCTTGATTATTTCGATTTTTTTGAAAATCACCTTACTATAGATCATCCGATTCCCAGCCATCAAAATCCAAAATCTGCAATTGTGCTCCGATTACGGATTTTGATACCTCTAAAAATAAGTCTCGGGACGTGTAATTATTGTACCAACGCCCAATTAGATTGCTTGATTATTTCGATTTTTTTGAAAATCACCTTACTATAGATCATCCGATTCCCAGCCATCAAAATCCAAAATCTGCAATTGTGCTCCGATTACGGATTTTGATACCTCTAAAAATAGGTCTCGGGACGTCAATTAGATTGCTTGATTATTTCGATTTTTTTGAAAATCACCTTACTATAGATCATCCGATTCCCAGCCATCAAAATCCAAAATCTGCAATTGTGCTCCGATTACGGATTTTGATACCTCTAAAAATAAGTCTCGGGACGTGTAATTATTGTACCAACGCCCAATTAGATTGCTTGATTATTTCGATTTTTTTGAAAATCACTTTACTATAGATCATCCGATTCCCAGCCATCAAAATCCAAAATCTGCAATTGTGCTCCGATTACGGATTTTGATACCTCTAAAAATAAGTCTCGGGACGTGTAATTATTGTACCAACGCCCAATTAGATTGCTTGATTATTTCGATTTTTTTGAAAATCACTTTACTATAGATCATCCGATTCCCAGCCATCAAAATCCAAAATCTGCAATTGTGCTCCGATTACGGATTTTGATACCTCTAAAAATAAGTCTCGGGACGTGTAATTATTGTACCAACGCCCAATTAGATTGCTTGATTATTTCGATTTTTTTGAAAATCACCTTACTATAGATCATCCGATTCCCAGCCATCAAAATCCAAAATCTGCAATTGTGCTCCGATTACGGATTTTGATACCTCTAAAAATAGGTCTCGGGACGTCAATTAGATTGCTTGATTATTTCGATTTTTTTGAAAATCACCTTACTATAGATCATCCGATTCCCAGCCATCAAAATCCAAAATCTGCAATTGTGCTCCGATTACGGATTTTGATACCTCTAAAAATAAGTCTCGGGACGTGTAATTATTGTACCAACGCCCAATTAGATTGCTTGATTATTTCGATTTTTTTGAAAATCACCTTACTATAGATCATCCGATTCCCAGCCATCAAAATCCAAAATCTGCAATTGTGCTCCGATTACGGATTTTGATACCTCTAAAAATAGGTCTCGGGACGTCAATTAGATTGCTTGATTATTTCGATTTTTTTGAAAATCACCTTACTATAGATCATCCGATTCCCAGCCATCAAAATCCAAAATCTGCAATTGTGCTCCGATTACGGATTTTGATACCTCTAAAAATAAGTCTCGGGACGTGTAATTATTGTACCAACGCCCAATTAGATTGCTTGATTATTTCGATTTTTTTGAAAATCACTTTACTATAGATCATCCGATTCCCAGCCATCAAAATCCAAAATCTGCAATTGTGCTCCGATTACGGATTTTGATACCTCTAAAAATAAGTCTCGGGACGTGTAATTATTGTACCAACGCCCAATTAGATTGCTTGATTATTTCGATTTTTTTGAAAATCACTTTACTATAGATCATCCGATTCCCAGCCATCAAAATCCAAAATCTGCAATTGTGCTCCGATTACGGATTTTGATACCTCTAAAAATAAGTCTCGGGACGTGTAATTATTGTATCAACGCCCAATTAGATTGCTTGATTATTTCAATTTTTTTTGAAAATCACCTTACTATAGATCATCCGATTCCCAGCCATCAAAATCCAAAATCTGCAATTGTGCTCCGATTACGGATTTTGATACCTCTAAAAATAGGTCTCGGGACGTCAATTAGATTGCTTGATTATTTCGATTTTTTTGAAAATCACCTTACTATAGATCATCCGATTCCCAGCCATCAAAATCCAAAATCTGCAATTGTGCTCCGATTACGGATTTTGATACCTCTAAAAATAAGTCTCGGGACGTGTAATTATTGTACCAACGCCCAATTAGATTGCTTGATTATTTCGATTTTTTTGAAAATCACTTTACTATAGATCATCCGATTCCCAGCCATCAAAATCCAAAATCTGCAATTGTGTTCCGATTACCGGTTTTGATACCTCTAAAAATAAGTCTCGGGACGTGTAATTGTTGTACCAACGCTCAATTAGATTGCTTGATTATTTCGATTTCTTTGAAAATCACCTTACTATAGATCATCCGATTCCCAACCATCAAAATCCAAAATCTGGAATTGTGCTCCGATTACGGATTTTGATACCTCTAAAATTAAGTCTCGGGACGTGTAATTATTGTATCAACGCCCAATTAGATTGCTTGATTATTTCGATTTTTTTGAAAATCACCTTACTATAGATCATCCGATTCCCAACCATCAAAATCCAAAATCTGCAATTGTGCTCCGATTACGGATTTTGATACCTCTAAAAATAAGTCTCGGGACGTGTAATTGTTGTACCAACGCTCAATTAGATTGCTTGATTATTTCGATTTCTTTGAAAATCACCTTACTATAGATCATCCGATTCCCAACCATCAAAATCCAAAACCTGGAATTGTGCTCCGATTACGGATTTTGATACCTCTAAAATTAAGTCTCGGGACGTGTAATTATTGTACCAACGCCCAATTAGATTGCTTGATTATTTCGATTTTTTTGAAAATCACTTTACTATAGATCATCCGATTCCCAGCCATCAAAATCCAAAATCTGCAATTGTGCTCCGATTACGGATTTTGATACCTCTAAAATTAAGTCTCGGGACGTGTAATTATTGTACCAACGCCCAATTAGATTGCTTGATTATTTCGATTTTTTTGAAAATCACCTTACTATAGATCATCCGATTCCCAGCCATCAAAATCCAAAATCTGCAATTGTGCTCCGATTACGGATTTTGATACCTCTAAAAATAAGTCTCGGGACGTGTAATTATTGTACCAACGCCCAATTAGATTGCTTGATTATTTCGATTTTTTTGAAAATCACCTTACTATAGATCATCCGATTCCCAGCCATCAAAATCCAAAATCTGCAATTGTGCTCCGATTACGGATTTTGATACCTCTAAAAATAAGTCTCGGGACGTGTAATTATTGTACCAACGCCCAATTAGATTGCTTGATTATTTCGATTTTTTTGAAAATCACTTTACTATAGATCATCCGATTCCCAGCCATCAAAATCCAAAGTCTGCAATTGTGCTCCGATTACGGATTTTGATACCTCTAAAAATAAGTCTCGGGACGTGTAATTATTGTATCAACGCCCAATTAGATTGCTTGATTATTTCAATTTTTTTTGAAAATCACCTTACTATAGATCATCCGATTCCCAACCATCAAAATCCAAAACCTGGAATTGTGCTCCGATTACGGATTTTGATACCTCTAAAATTAAGTCTCGGGACGTGTAATTATTGTATCAACGCCCAATTAGATTGCTTGATTATTTCGATTTTTTTGAAAATCACCTTACTATAGATCATCCGATTCCCAACCATCAAAATCCAAAATCTGCAATTGTGCTCCGATTACGGATTTTGATACCTCTAAAAATAAGTCTCGGGACGTGTAATTATTGTATCAACGCCCAATTAGATTGCTTGATTATTTCAATTTTTTTTGAAAATCACCTTACTATAGATCATCCGATTCCCAACCATCAAAATCCAAAATCTGGAATTGTGCTCCGATTACGGATTTTGATACCTCTAAAATTAAGTCTCGGGACGTGTAATTATTGTATCAACGCCCAATTAGATTGCTTGATTATTTCAATTTTTTTTGAAAATCACCTTACTATAGATCATCCGATTCCCAACCATCAAAATCCAAAACCTGGAATTGTGCTCCGATTACGGATTTTGATACCTCTAAAAATAAGTCTCGGGACGTGTAATTATTGTATCAACGCCCAATTAGATTGCTTGATTATTTCAATTTTTTTTGAAAATCACCTTACTATAGATCATCCGATTCCCAACCATCAAAATCCAAAACCTGGAATTGTGCTCCGATTACGGATTTTGATACCTCTAAAATTAAGTCTCGGGACGTGTAATTATTGTATCAACGCCCAATTAGATTGCTTGATTATTTCGATTTTTTTGAAAATCACCTTACTATAGATCATCCGATTCCCAACCATCAAAATCCAAAATCTGCAATTGTGCTCCGATTACGGATTTTGATACCTCTAAAAATAAGTCTCGGGACGTGTAATTGTTGTACCAACGCTCAATTAGATTGCTTGATTATTTCGATTTCTTTGAAAATCACCTTACTATAGATCATCCGATTCCCAGCCATCAAAATCCAAAACCTGGAATTGTGCTCCGATTACGGATTTTGATACCTCTAAAATTAAGTCTCGGGACGTGTAATTATTGTACCAACGCCCAATTAGATTGCGTGATTATTTCGATTTTTTTGAAAATCACTTTACTATAGATCATCCGATTCCCAGCCATCAAAATCCAAAATCTGCAATTGTGCTCCGATTACGGATTTTGATACCTCTAAAATTAAGTCTCGGGACGTGTAATTATTGTACCAACGCCCAATTAGATTGCTTGATTATTTCGATTTTTTTGAAAATCACCTTACTATAGATCATCCGATTCCCAGCCATCAAAATCCAAAATCTGCAATTGTGCTCCGATTACGGATTTTGATACCTCTAAAAATAAGTCTCGGGACGTGTAATTATTGTACCAACGCCCAATTAGATTGCTTGATTATTTCGATTTTTTTGAAAATCACTTTACTATAGATCATCCGATTCCCAGCCATCAAAATCCAAAATCTGCAATTGTGCTCCGATTACGGATTTTGATACCTCTAAAAATAGGTCTCGGGACGTCAATTAGATTGCTTGATTATTTCGATTTTTTTGAAAATCACCTTACTATAGATCATCCGATTCCCAGCCATCAAAATCCAAAATCTGCAATTGTGCTCCGATTACGGATTTTGATACCTCTAAAAATAAGTCTCGGGACGTGTAATTATTGTACCAACGCCCAATTAGATTGCTTGATTATTTCGATTTTTTTGAAAATCACCTTACTATAGATCATCCGATTCCCAGCCATCAAAATCCAAAATCTGCAATTGTGCTCCGATTACGGATTTTGATACCTCTAAAAATAAGTCTCGGGACGTGTAATTATTGTACCAACGCCCAATTAGATTGCTTGATTATTTCGATTTTTTTGAAAATCACTTTACTATAGATCATCCGATTCCCAGCCATCAAAATCCAAAATCTGCAATTGTGCTCCGATTACGGATTTTGATACCTCTAAAAATAGGTCTCGGGACGTCAATTAGATTGCTTGATTATTTCGATTTTTTTGAAAATCACCTTACTATAGATCATCCGATTCCCAGCCATCAAAATCCAAAATCTGCCATTGTGTTCCGATTACCGGTTTTGATACCTCTAAAAATAAGTCTCGGGACGTGTAATTGTTGTACCAACGCTCAATTAGATTGCTTGATTATTTCGATTTCTTTGAAAATCACCTTACTATAGATCATCCGATTCCCAACCATCAAAATCCAAAATCTGGAATTGTGCTCCGATTACGGATTTTGATACCTCTAAAAATAAGTCTCGGGACGTGTAATTATTGTATCAACGCCCAATTAGATTGCTTGATTATTTCAATTTTTTTTGAAAATCACCTTACTATAGATCATCCGATTCCCAGCCATCAAAATCCAAAATCTGCAATTGTGCTCCGATTACGGATTTTGATACCTCTAAAAATAAGTCTCGGGACGTGTAATTATTGTATCAACGCCCAATTAGATTGCTTGATTATTTCGATTTTTTTGAAAATCACCTTACTATAGATCATCCGATTCCCAACCATCAAAATCCAAAATCTGCAATTGTGCTCCGATTACGGATTTTGATACCTCTAAAAATAAGTCTCGGGACGTGTAATTGTTGTACCAACGCTCAATTAGATTGCTTGATTATTTCGATTTTTTTGAAAATCACCTTACTATAGATCATCCGATTCCCAACCATCAAAATCCAAAACCTGGAATTGTGCTCCGATTACGGATTTTGATACCTCTAAAATTAAGTCTCGGGACGTGTAATTATTGTACCAACGCCCAATTAGATTGCTTGATTATTTCGATTTTTTTGAAAATCACTTTACTATAGATCATCCGATTCCCAGCCATCAAAATCCAAAATCTGCAATTGTGCTCCGATTACGGATTTTGATACCTCTAAAATTAAGTCTCGGGACGTGTAATTATTGTACCAACGCCCAATTAGATTGCTTGATTATTTCGATTTTTTTGAAAATCACCTTACTATAGATCATCCGATTCCCAGCCATCAAAATCCAAAATCTGCAATTGTGCTCCGATTACGGATTTTGATACCTCTAAAAATAAGTCTCGGGACGTGTAATTATTGTACCAACGCCCAATTAGATTGCTTGATTATTTCGATTTTTTTGAAAATCACTTTACTATAGATCATCCGATTCCCAGCCATCAAAATCCAAAATCTGCAATTGTGCTCCGATTACGGATTTTGATACCTCTAAAATTAAGTCTCGGGACGTGTAATTATTGTACCAACGCCCAATTAGATTGCTTGATTATTTCGATTTTTTTGAAAATCACCTTACTATAGATCATCCGATTCCCAGCCATCAAAATCCAAAATCTGCAATTGTGCTCCGATTACGGATTTTGATACCTCTAAAGATAGGTCTCGGGACGTGTAATTGTTGTACCAACGCCCAATTAGATTGCTTGATTATTTCGATTTTTTTGAAAATCACCTTACTATAGATCATCCGATTCCCAGCCATCAAAATCCAAAATCTGCAATTGTGCTCCGATTACGGATTTTGATACCTCTAAAAATAAGTCTCGGGACGTGTAATTATTGTACCAACGCCCAATTAGATTGCTTGATTATTTCGATTTTTTTGAAAATCACTTTACTATAGATCATCCGATTCCCAGCCATCAAAATCCAAAATCTGCAATTGTGCTCCGATTACGGATTTTGATACCTCTAAAAATAGGTCTCGGGACGTCAATTAGATTGCTTGATTATTTCGATTTTTTTGAAAATCACCTTACTATAGATCATCCGATTCCCAGCCATCAAAATCCAAAATCTGCCATTGTGTTCCGATTACCGGTTTTGATACCTCTAAAAATAAGTCTCGGGACGTGTAATTGTTGTACCAACGCTCAATTAGATTGCTTGATTATTTCGATTTCTTTGAAAATCACCTTACTATAGATCATCCGATTCCCAACCATCAAAATCCAAAATCTGGAATTGTGCTCCGATTACGGATTTTGATACCTCTAAAAATAAGTCTCGGGACGTGTAATTATTGTATCAACGCCCAATTAGATTGCTTGATTATTTCAATTTTTTTTGAAAATCACCTTACTATAGATCATCCGATTCCCAACCATCAAAATCCAAAACCTGGAATTGTGCTCCGATTACGGATTTTGATACCTCTAAAATTAAGTCTCGGGACGTGTAATTATTGTATCAACGCCCAATTAGATTGCTTGATTATTTCGATTTTTTTGAAAATCACCTTACTATAGATCATCCGATTCCCAACCATCAAAATCCAAAATCTGCAATTGTGCTCCGATTACGGATTTTGATACCTCTAAAAATAAGTCTCGGGACGTGTAATTATTGTATCAACGCCCAATTAGATTGCTTGATTATTTCAATTTTTTTTGAAAATCACCTTACTATAGATCATCCGATTCCCAACCATCAAAATCCAAAATCTGGAATTGTGCTCCGATTACGGATTTTGATACCTCTAAAATTAAGTCTCGGGACGTGTAATTATTGTATCAACGCCCAATTAGATTGCTTGATTATTTCAATTTTTTTTGAAAATCACCTTACTATAGATCATCCGATTCCCAACCATCAAAATCCAAAACCTGGAATTGTGCTCCGATTACGGATTTTGATACCTCTAAAAATAAGTCTCGGGACGTGTAATTATTGTATCAACGCCCAATTAGATTGCTTGATTATTTCAATTTTTTTTGAAAATCACCTTACTATAGATCATCCGATTCCCAACCATCAAAATCCAAAACCTGGAATTGTGCTCCGATTACGGATTTTGATACCTCTAAAATTAAGTCTCGGGACGTGTAATTATTGTATCAACGCCCAATTAGATTGCTTGATTATTTCGATTTTTTTGAAAATCACCTTACTATAGATCATCCGATTCCCAACCATCAAAATCCAAAATCTGCAATTGTGCTCCGATTACGGATTTTGATACCTCTAAAAATAAGTCTCGGGACGTGTAATTGTTGTACCAACGCTCAATTAGATTGCTTGATTATTTCGATTTCTTTGAAAATCACCTTACTATAGATCATCCGATTCCCAGCCATCAAAATCCAAAACCTGGAATTGTGCTCCGATTACGGATTTTGATACCTCTAAAATTAAGTCTCGGGACGTGTAATTATTGTACCAACGCCCAATTAGATTGCGTGATTATTTCGATTTTTTTGAAAATCACTTTACTATAGATCATCCGATTCCCAGCCATCAAAATCCAAAATCTGCAATTGTGCTCCGATTACGGATTTTGATACCTCTAAAATTAAGTCTCGGGACGTGTAATTATTGTACCAACGCCCAATTAGATTGCTTGATTATTTCGATTTTTTTGAAAATCACCTTACTATAGATCATCCGATTCCCAGCCATCAAAATCCAAAATCTGCAATTGTGCTCCGATTACGGATTTTGATACCTCTAAAAATAAGTCTCGGGACGTGTAATTATTGTACCAACGCCCAATTAGATTGCTTGATTATTTCGATTTTTTTGAAAATCACTTTACTATAGATCATCCGATTCCCAGCCATCAAAATCCAAAATCTGCAATTGTGCTCCGATTACGGATTTTGATACCTCTAAAAATAGGTCTCGGGACGTCAATTAGATTGCTTGATTATTTCGATTTTTTTGAAAATCACCTTACTATAGATCATCCGATTCCCAGCCATCAAAATCCAAAATCTGCAATTGTGCTCCGATTACGGATTTTGATACCTCTAAAAATAAGTCTCGGGACGTGTAATTATTGTACCAACGCCCAATTAGATTGCTTGATTATTTCGATTTTTTTGAAAATCACCTTACTATAGATCATCCGATTCCCAGCCATCAAAATCCAAAATCTGCAATTGTGCTCCGATTACGGATTTTGATACCTCTAAAAATAAGTCTCGGGACGTGTAATTATTGTACCAACGCCCAATTAGATTGCTTGATTATTTCGATTTTTTTGAAAATCACTTTACTATAGATCATCCGATTCCCAGCCATCAAAATCCAAAATCTGCAATTGTGCTCCGATTACGGATTTTGATACCTCTAAAAATAGGTCTCGGGACGTCAATTAGATTGCTTGATTATTTCGATTTTTTTGAAAATCACCTTACTATAGATCATCCGATTCCCAGCCATCAAAATCCAAAATCTGCCATTGTGTTCCGATTACCGGTTTTGATACCTCTAAAAATAAGTCTCGGGACGTGTAATTGTTGTACCAACGCTCAATTAGATTGCTTGATTATTTCGATTTCTTTGAAAATCACCTTACTATAGATCATCCGATTCCCAACCATCAAAATCCAAAATCTGGAATTGTGCTCCGATTACGGATTTTGATACCTCTAAAAATAAGTCTCGGGACGTGTAATTATTGTATCAACGCCCAATTAGATTGCTTGATTATTTCAATTTTTTTTGAAAATCACCTTACTATAGATCATCCGATTCCCAGCCATCAAAATCCAAAATCTGCAATTGTGCTCCGATTACGGATTTTGATACCTCTAAAAATAAGTCTCGGGACGTGTAATTATTGTATCAACGCCCAATTAGATTGCTTGATTATTTCGATTTTTTTGAAAATCACCTTACTATAGATCATCCGATTCCCAACCATCAAAATCCAAAATCTGCAATTGTGCTCCGATTACGGATTTTGATACCTCTAAAAATAAGTCTCGGGACGTGTAATTGTTGTACCAACGCTCAATTAGATTGCTTGATTATTTCGATTTTTTTGAAAATCACCTTACTATAGATCATCCGATTCCCAACCATCAAAATCCAAAACCTGGAATTGTGCTCCGATTACGGATTTTGATACCTCTAAAATTAAGTCTCGGGACGTGTAATTATTGTACCAACGCCCAATTAGATTGCTTGATTATTTCGATTTTTTTGAAAATCACCTTACTATAGATCATCCGATTCCCAGCCATCAAAATCCAAAATCTGCAATTGTGCTCCGATTACGGATTTTGATACCTCTAAAGATAGGTCTCGGGACGTGTAATTGTTGTACCAACGCTCAATTAGATTGCTTGATTATTTCGATTTTTTTGAAAATCACTTTACTATAGATCATCCGATTCCCAGCCATCAAAATCCAAAATCTGCAATTGTGCTCCGATTACGGATTTTGATACCTCTAAAAATAGGTCTCGGGACGTCAATTAGATTGCTTGATTATTTCGATTTTTTTGAAAATCACCTTACTATAGATCATCCGATTCCCAGCCATCAAAATCCAAAATCTGCAATTGTGCTCCGATTACGGATTTTGATACCTCTAAAAATAAGTCTCGGGACGTGTAATTATTGTACCAACGCCCAATTAGATTGCTTGATTATTTCGATTTTTTTGAAAATCACCTTACTATAGATCATCCGATTCCCAGCCATCAAAATCCAAAATCTGCAATTGTGCTCCGATTACGGATTTTGATACCTCTAAAAATAAGTCTCGGGACGTGTAATTATTGTACCAACGCCCAATTAGATTGCTTGATTATTTCGATTTTTTTGAAAATCACTTTACTATAGATCATCCGATTCCCAGCCATCAAAATCCAAAATCTGCAATTGTGCTCCGATTACGGATTTTGATACCTCTAAAATTAAGTCTCGGGACGTGTAATTATTGTACCAACGCCCAATTAGATTGCTTGATTATTTCGATTTTTTTGAAAATCACCTTACTATAGATCATCCGATTCCCAGCCATCAAAATCCAAAATCTGCAATTGTGCTCCGATTACGGATTTTGATACCTCTAAAGATAGGTCTCGGGACGTGTAATTGTTGTACCAACGCTCAATTAGATTGCTTGATTATTTCGATTTTTTTGAAAATCACCTTACTATAGATCATCCGATTCCCAACCATCAAAATCCAAAATCCGCAATTGTGCTCCGATTACGGATTTTGATACCTCTAAAATTAAGTCTCGGGACGTGTAATTATTGTACCAACGCCCAATTAGATTGCTTGATTATTTCGATTTTTTTGAAAATCACCTTACTATAGATCATCCGATTCCCAGCCATCAAAATCCAAAATCTGCAATTGTGCTCCGATTACGGATTTTGATACCTCTAAAAATAAGTCTCGGGACGTGTAATTATTGTACCAACGCCCAATTAGATTGCTTGATTATTTCGATTTTTTTGAAAATCACTTTACTATAGATCATCCGATTCCCAGCCATCAAAATCCAAAATCTGCAATTGTGCTCCGATTACGGATTTTGATACCTCTAAAATTAAGTCTCGGGACGTGTAATTATTGTACCAACGCCCAATTAGATTGCTTGATTATTTCGATTTTTTTGAAAATCACCTTACTATAGATCATCCGATTCCCAGCCATCAAAATCCAAAATCTGCAATTGTGCTCCGATTACGGATTTTGATACCTCTAAAAATAAGTCTCGGGACGTGTAATTATTGTACCAACGCCCAATTAGATTGCTTGATTATTTCGATTTTTTTGAAAATCACTTTACTATAGATCATCCGATTCCCAGCCATCAAAATCCAAAATCTGCAATTGTGCTCCGATTACGGATTTTGATACCTCTAAAAATAGGTCTCGGGACGTCAATTAGATTGCTTGATTATTTCGATTTTTTTGAAAATCACCTTACTATAGATCATCCGATTCCCAGCCATCAAAATCCAAAATCTGCAATTGTGCTCCGATTACGGATTTTGATACCTCTAAAAATAAGTCTCGGGACGTGTAATTATTGTACCAACGCCCAATTAGATTGCTTGATTATTTCGATTTTTTTGAAAATCACCTTACTATAGATCATCCGATTCCCAGCCATCAAAATCCAAAATCTGCAATTGTGCTCCGATTACGGATTTTGATACCTCTAAAAATAAGTCTCGGGACGTGTAATTATTGTACCAACGCCCAATTAGATTGCTTGATTATTTCGATTTTTTTGAAAATCACTTTACTATAGATCATCCGATTCCCAGCCATCAAAATCCAAAATCTGCAATTGTGCTCCGATTACGGATTTTGATACCTCTAAAATTAAGTCTCGGGACGTGTAATTATTGTACCAACGCCCAATTAGATTGCTTGATTATTTCGATTTTTTTGAAAATCACCTTACTATAGATCATCCGATTCCCAGCCATCAAAATCCAAAATCTGCAATTGTGCTCCGATTACGGATTTTGATACCTCTAAAGATAGGTCTCGGGACGTGTAATTGTTGTACCAACGCTCAATTAGATTGCTTGATTATTTCGATTTTTTTGAAAATCACCTTACTATAGATCATCCGATTCCCAACCATCAAAATCCAAAATCCGCAATTGTGCTCCGATTACGGATTTTGATACCTCTAAAAAAAAAGGCCCCTGGACGTGTAATTATTGTACCAACGCCCAATTAGATTGCTTGATTATTTCAATTTTTTTGAAAATCACCTTACTATAGATCATCCGATTCCCAGCCATCAAAATCCAAAATCTGCCATTGTGTTCCGATTACCGGTTTTGATACCTCTAAAAATAAGTCTCGGGACGTGTAATTGTTGTACCAACGCTCAATTAGATTGCTTGATTATTTCGATTTCTTTGAAAATCACCTTACTATAGATCATCCGATTCCCAACCATCAAAATCCAAAATCTGCAATTGTGCTCCGATTACGAATTTTGATACCTCTAAAATTAAGTCTCGGGATGTGTAATTATTGAACCAACGCCCAATTAGATTGCTTGATTATTTCGATCTTTGTTTTTCTCTTACCAACTTTCTAACTTCCATTGGGTATAGAATATGTTAAGCGTCTTCTTATTTTGTAAAATGGGGGTGCTTGCCAATGCAGCATAGTGAATTATTTCATTGAGTTGTTCCAACTGTCGAGAATTTCTTATTGGTTGAAGATTGATTTTGTCCTCCATTAATTCACGAAAGAGATCCCAGTTTGTTTTTAAATTTGTTAATCTGGGTGCACTTTCCCTTTGAATTACAGTTTCACTGACTATCATGATAACCGGTGAGTGATCCGAAACTAGAAAATTGCTGTTTTCAATGTGAATATATAGTTCTGAGATATACCTCTTGCTACATAAAATTCGATTAGGTCCGGTATCTTAGCTTCGTCACTGGGCCCGTATGTTGGGGAACCACCAGAGTAATTATCACATTTTGATGTCTGCCCTGCTTGAAACAATTCTTTACCCTTTGACCTCGTAAGTCTAGATCCCCAATAGGTGTTTTTCGCATTAAAGTCTCCTCCAATAAAAAAAATCACGTCCTAGCGATTTAAATAGTTTAATGTAGTCCTCCCTTTCAAGTTATGCCGGGGAGGACAATATATTGCGGAGACAGTAAGCTGTCTGTGTTTAATGTGAATCCTAACAGTGGTGACTTGCATTGTTTCTTCTTCGATTTCTGAAAGTTGTGTTCTTACTTAATATTTTTATCGGATTGCGTTGTGGGAGTTGCATTTTCTTCAGTTGATCAAATATCATGTTGTTCAGATTACTTTGGTAATCTAGCCGCTTTGTAATAGCTTCGATGCTGTTCATAATGTTTTCCATAATTCAATTATTTTCAGAGCCCATATATTTGGTTGAACCGGAAGCCTTTCACTACCTGAGCAAATGTTCTTCTTTGCCCTGAGTTGCTTGATTGTAAATTTTGATCCATCTGATTTGATTTTTGAATCCTTCGAATTTCATGATTTGATTTTTCGGTTGATTTCGTGATTTATCTCTTAATTTTAGTAGGTGCTTAGCAACCTCACAGCCTCGATAATTGGTTTCTGAGTCCAGAGTATTAATTTTCCAAACGTCATTGTTTAGCGCTGTTACCTTATACTATTCGTCAGTAACCGTTTTCGTCAGTGACTAAATTTTTGGGTAGGTAACTGGCTACGCCCACAATATCTATTGATGGAGGTGGTTTTTCTTTCGGTTGCACCAGTTTTGGTGCAATGTTGTTGGTAGATTTATTACCTTTTGGTTGATTGACCTCGGGTTGGACTTCTTCCGGTTCGGTACTTGTAGTTCCACTAACATTTGGACTGTTTTTTCTTCTTTAGGATCCAATTCGTCTCTCTTTCTAATTCATCCTCATCAGTGAAATAGTTAATTTTCTCTGGTTCAATACTCTCTAATTCGCTATGTTCTTTAGCATCCCGATTCATTTTTAGAAGTTCAGTTTCTCGCTTTAGATACTCAATTTCTACGCTTAGCTTGGCAAATGATTGCTCCATCTTCTGTAGCCTCCCCAAGAGATCCATATTTTCCTTTTCTAGGTCAACAGTTCTTTGACTGAATCCTCTAGCATCACTTCTGTCATGCAGTATTTGGCCCTCCTCAAAATCCATAGGGTCAGCCTTCTAGTCGGCTATCACTTCTGAAGAATTGCGGTCATTGGATATCGACGACTGGGAGCCCTCTTGCTCACTCTTCAAAGTCAGCGGCACTGGGTATCCGATTCCCTGCGCCGTAAGGTTTTCCCGATAAGAGTCCCCCCTAGCTAGTTTTGGTCCACGATGGGAGTCTGGCAGCTCCACATGAGCTTTATACCATTGACTATTAAAAACAGTTCAAATCGCTTTGTATATGAACTCCAGCTTTTAGGTTTCGTAACATGAAAAGATTTGATTTGCACAAGACCGATTTGCCCATTTTAAAAGCACGATTAAGGGAAGAAGGTATGAAAATTTTAAATTCTTAATGAGATTAGAAATTTTCTACTGTGAAAGGAAGAGTGACTATGTGAAATACGTACGGGATGATTATTTTAATAAATGCTACTGTATATTTTGTGAATGATATATAATTTTGTTTTTAAAATTCAAAGAATTTAATTATCATGTCACAAAATCGTTGAAAGGTATAGGATAAATGAAAGACGTTATCGCGAAAATAATCGCGAACAATTACGCATGCGTGCAATGGAACGTCGCAAAAATAATCATGAAATACTACATCAGTGTCGAATGGATAACAGAAATGCAGTTGTTCAAAGTATTCGTAGACGGCAATCACTATTTAGGTGCGCTATTCGTGGTAGTGATAATTTTACTGTACCAGAAACCCTTTGCTTAGGATCATTGTCTGTCCAATGTAGTCACTGCGGTGCTCTTTTCTTTAGCATGGAATCTAAAAGCAATTGTTGTCATAATGCGAAATTATCACACTTACCAACAGGAGACGAAAATTTTCCCGTTGAATTAAAAAATTTATTTGTTAGAACTGATAATAAAAGTAAGAATTTTCGACAATTTATTGGTCAATACAATAATGCCAATGCATTTTCTTCTATGGGTGCTAAAATACATGACATGCCAGGAAGCATTTATTGTTTTAAAATATCAGGTGAAGTGTATCATCGATCAGTTGAAAATATTCCTATTGACCTCTCCTTAAATTCAGCAAACTACTACGATCGCTGTAGAGAAATTGCTTACGCAGAGTTATTTATCTATGACTTGGATACTGCTGTAAATATTCGTATGAATAATCCAGCTAATGCATCTTGCAATCATGAAATAATGTCAAACATTTCTATCGTTCTTCAAAATTCTCCTTATGCGTATCACTAATTTTTACTCGTAATTTACACGATGATCAACGTGTTTACAATTCTCCGACGAATTCTGATGATGTTGCATTGAATTTTGTTTCAAGTCGCGATGCTAATATACCACCTACACTCGACTTTGCTGTACATCGAGCTGATTCTAGAACCATGAAAAGAATTAATCCATTATCCAAACACCTTGATCCAATGATATTTCCACTTTTTTTCCTAATGGACAATATGGCTGGACAACTAATATGAATCATTCTTCGGAAAATGCCACTACAATCCGAAACAAAATTACAGCGCTACAATTTTATTCCCATAAAATTGCAGTCCGTTTCAACGATTTTAATCCTTTGCATTATGGTGGGAAACTATTTCAACAATACTTAGTTTATTGCTACGCTAGAGTTTAAGCTAATAGATTAAATTATATACGAACCAATCAGCGATGTTGTGGCAAAATCGTTTATGGCAAAATTATATCAAGATAATATGGCAATGGTTCGCAAATTTGGTCGTCCTGATTTATTTATTACATTCACGTGTAATCCATCGTGGACAGAAATTAAAGAAGAACTTAAATCTGTTCAAAATCCTCCAGACCGCCCGAATATAGTTACACGAATTTTTAATTTAAAGCTAAAAGTATTTTTTAGATGATATTGTTAAAAAGCAGATATTTGGAACTGTTGTTTCGTACGGTTATACAATTGAACATCAAAAACGTGGATTAGCACGCACGCACATTGCGTTGTCTATTCACGCTTATAAATGAGGATAAATGTAGAACATCCGATGATATTGACAACATAATTTGCGCTGAAATTCCAAATCAGAATGAACAACCACGACTTTATGAAATAATTATAAAACAAAATATTTATGGTCCATGTGGAGAATTGAACAGAAATTGTGTTTGCATGGTTGATGGAAAATGTTCAAAACAATTCCCAAAAAGTTACTGCAGTGAGACTGACATTTTCGTAGATAATTATCCAAAATATAGGCGACGTCCTTCTACTAATTTAGAAAATCAACCCAGATCACGATCGAACATTGTAATTGATAACCGGTTTGTTGTTCCTTATAATCCTTTCCTGAGTCTTAAATATAACGCTCATATAAACGTTGTACTTTGCTCAACAGTCAAAGCAATAAAGTATATACACAAACACATAACAATGGGTCAAGATTACGCAAGAATTGGAGTTGCGGTTGATTCTGCTAACAAAATACAAGCAATGTTATAAATTATGATGAAATAAATCAATACCTGAATTGTCGATATATTAGTTCGCAGGAAGCTGCTTGGCATATCCAAGAGCTTCCAATTCATGGCCAATCACATAATGTTGTTACACTATCTGTTCATTTACAAGATGGTGAATCAATATTTTTCACCGAAGATAATATTGAAAATGCTTTAAGAAGAGAGTCTATTAGGGTGACAACTTTAACCGCATTTTTTGAATTAAATTCTACAGACCTTTGCGATCATAACATATTGTATCAGGATATTCCGATGCATTATGTACATATATAAAAACAATAAATTGCAAAAATTCTCTCCAAATTCACACTTTGGGGAGAAAGCTATCGGTAGAATCATTTCAGTTTCTCCAAAAAATGTTGAGTTATATCATTTACGGCTACTACTTCTTAAACTGAAGGGCTCTGAGGCTATATCTTTCGGTACTTTAAAAACTTTTAATAATTGTGTATTCCCAACGTTTAAAGAAGCAGCTAAGGCACGAGGCCTAATTAATATTAATGATAGCGTGTTATAACAACAACTGAACCTAATCTGTGGGTATTATCAGAGCCTTCTAGAGTATAGAGCCATAATCATTATGACGTATTTTTTAGAAGCTTTTTTAGTGGTATAACTTTTCACGGATTTCCATAGGAATCCATAGTAAAAATGGTGTTTTTCAGCTTCAAGTTTTGCAATGAGAAAAGCAAAAATGTTACAAAATTTTGATACAAAAGTGTTCTGCATATCTTTAGCAGTCATATGCAAGAAGAGTATATTGGTATTAAGTAAATATTAATTGCAGAAATATTAAAATTAAATTATTTCTAAAATATATTTTGCGAACTTTCATTTTGAAAAATACATCAAAGTTGGCTCTGACGAATTAAAATAATACTTGCTACATTTATCTTTAGTTTTACTAGTGTACGTTAGATGTCTCAGATTTATACAGAAAAATACAAAAAAAATTATTTAATCACAAAATTATGACACGTTCTTAATATTTTGAGAAATTGTTTTGCTTTTCCTACAATTTTTGAACTTGAAATTTCCCCAGGTGGCAATTTTTGGTACGATATTTCAAAATGTTTACTGCCATCTATGTAATGTATATTGACTTAATGCACACGATTTGTAGTAAGCTTTTCTTTTTAATTTGACCAGAATGCTGTTGTTATGAACTTTTTTTTATATTTTGGTTTAAATAAATCAATTATTACAAGAAAATGAAAACGATTTACTTAAACGATATTCATATATGTTGAAATTCAAACATTTATGAAAATATTTCAGAAAGCATGATTAAGAATTTGCAACGTTTTCATTTACAAATTTGTCTTAAGAAAAAAAGTGATTTCCCATATGTTTTATGTGTTTTACTATGGAAATTTTGGTTTTTTCGTCGTTTCTAATTCCCTTATAAAAGCTTCGTTTTTTAGATTATGGCTTGTATAATCAAGGTTGCTTTGGTATTATTCAACAATGAACAGAATGTCGCAGCATCAATGATATTTTCATCCTTACATAATCGAATTTCTCAAAAGTGTTTTTATTTAGATGGACCTGGTGGAAGTGGCAAAACATTTTTATACCGAGCATTAATTCAAAAAAAAAAATTCGGGGTAGGCTGTGTCTTCTACACGGCCGTAGGTGTTTTTCGTAATAACGTTTATAAGCTGTGCGAAAAATGGCATGATGTATGGGTTTATTAAAATAAATTTATTTAAGCATCATGAAATGAGAGTATAGTCAATAGTGGTTGTTTGCAAACGATTAAGGACTGGACGATGGTACGAGAAGTACGATATGAAGCGCAGGGTCTGGGCGGTGATGTGCCTGACGAATGTGTGATCCAGCCAAGTGCCTCCCAAAGTCGTCGAGGCTAGTGTGTTGCAGGTGCAGTCTAGGTCGAAGGTGTCCATGATGAAGCGCATGAATTCGGATTTAGCGATGACATCGATGTTGAAATCGCCGCAGAGCGCAAGAGGTATATCGGAGCCCACAGCCCAGACTAATATATGGCGGTACGTACTGGCTCGGGGAGAATGCCTCATCTGCTCCTATCATATGAGGCATTCTCCCTTTACAGTGCTCTCTCGCATTCTAAATCGTCACTTTGTAGATCTAAATTTTAATTAGAATTTATGTGAAAATTAATTATTTTAATTTACAATAAATTATCTACCACAGATTCTTTACGCACAACTTGACACCAGAATTGCTCCGATCAGATGAGGGGTTCTCTCGCTAGAGTGCTCTCAAGCATTGTAAATCGCTGTTTTCTACTTTGTAATTTTAATTAAAATTCATGTAGAGATTAATTATTTTAAGCACAAATTAATACTCGAATTGATTCGATCTGATGAGACATTCTCACGCTATAGTGCCCTCAAACTCAATCTCTGTAAATCGCTATTTTGTAGTTTGAATTTTTAATTAAAATTTATGTGGTAATTAATTAATTTAATTTAACATAAATTATCCACTACCGGTTTTTTACGCAAAAATAGACACCATCGGATCTCCGATCGGATGAGCCACTCTCTCGCTACACTGGTTCAAGCATTTAAATCGGTCGAAATCAGAGGTTCGCGTCGCGGTTTCCTTTACCGCCTGATGACGTCATTGCCATAATATTATGCGTGAGGCATAAAACCGAAGGACCAATCTAAGCAACCATATCTTTAAATTAAAGGTAATGCTTATAGTTGATGAGTAATTGCTTACGACCAAGGGCTAAATTTCGGGTCAGTTTTCTGAACATGCGGTGTAAAACGTTATCCCGTCAAAAAAAAAACGAAAACAATATATTCTACCAATGTCCATGTATGGAACACATAATCAAAATAAATATTTCCAAACATTTTGGTGTCACTGAGTGTATCAATTAGCTGATAGTCAACAAATATTTGTCAAAATTAAATCTTAATGCTTCTTAGAAAATCATTCTTCCTTATTAGCTATAATCTATCAGCTGTTTAAAATAAATCGTGCATATATAGTTGAAACTTTAAACTGTCGAGATGAAATCATTATTATTTGTGACCGTGCTCGCCTTAATCGCTGTATTTGATGGGGTTAAAGCTTGGTCATCGTGTCGACGCGAAATAAACGTGAGTAAATAAAAAGCGATAACGCAACGAAAAAATTATCGTCGACAAAGTCTTATCCGGTTTATTTGAATTTTTTTTGTTTCTATAACAGCAATACATTTCCCAAAATCTAATTTGTGCTGAAGGCAGTGTCCATATACACAGTTTCGTCATCAAACTAGCCAAAGGTGAAATGACTTATGATGAATTAGCCGAACAAATCGAAACCGTATGTGAAAAAGTCAATTCTACATCATGTTACAGTCATATATCAATACCAATTGCCGGTTCCTGCAATGAAGTCGAGAATATACAACATTTACGCAATGCTTTAAAAACCGTGATCAGCTTTAACGAGTACATGTGTCAAAATAATGGAGAAACATTTTTGAATTTTGTTAAAAATGATGGCGCGGCGTGTTACAACAATGATGAGAAGCAAAGATGTTTTAATGATCGTTATAAAGAGAAGGCAAATAATGTTAGCAAACAACTAACGTTTACTAATGCAAATATCTGCCATGTGATGAACTCTGACTGGGAATGTTTACATCTTTTGGAAAATTGTGAAAATCAAAATGTTCATGCTTTCTATCATGAAGTTTTGAGCTCGTTGCGCGAGAAATTTAGTTGTTGATTTAAAGCATGACTTCATGAAGGTTTTCATAACATTTTGAAAAGGAATAAATAAAAGATGGGAACATTTTAATAATTGTTTTGTAAACCCTATTCATTTATCTTTAAAACGAGCTCAATTTTATAATTTTCGAATAATTAGTTTTTCTCTCTATAACAATAAATACAACACCAAGTGCATGAATTTTTTACATATTTAACACCCTGTATCTTATAAAATAACAACAACAAAATTATTTTCCATACATGGTTTGTTTAATTATGTAGTGCTACACACTACAAAATGTAAAGCATGACTTCCAAAAAAATGTGATTTGATGTATTTTTCACCATACGTATTTTATTATTTTTCATAAGAATAACTCAAACATTGTGTAGTTTGAAACCGTGTAATTCGGGGCAAGGTATCCGTGTTCTTCAAGTATCGTATTCTTCGGGGGTAACCTGTATGTAGAACATAAAATGTGAAAAATTTCATGTAAAACATCATAATCTGAAGCTCCAACCAATACAACCTTGCAAACAACCTCTAAATGCGTACAAGTTAATATCATATTAGCAACCGCTACGGTCAAGATAACTAACGACATAGGAAAAAATTTAGTTGGGATTCTTATTGATCCTGAAACTCCCAAGCCGCTTTCATCACCGAAGAAGTGATAAATAAACTCTGGTTAACAAAAACGCCGAAATAGCAAAGTCTCCTAAAGAATTCACTATTAGACCAAGGTTTTCATCTAACTTCAAGCTAAAAGTTAAGGCTCTATGAACTTCAAGAATATAACCGGAAGTCTACCCAATGTGGTGGTTGAACTAAGTAACTGAGCCACACTAAAAACTTTATCTTGGCAAGTCCGACCTCTCATGAACCTAGTCTAATCAATATACTTTTAGGCGCTGATTAGTATGGTCAAATAATAAAGACGAATCTGCTGAAAATGAGCCGATTGCGCAACAATCCAAATTAGGATGGATCATCACCAGTAAGACAAGTACGACCAGTAACACTCTCTATTCGTTGCTCTAATTTACATACAAAATTTCAAAAATATTTTTTTTTATTTTTTTTAGGACGGATTCGATTTCTGTGATAAATATTTTACGTTGTAATGGCAATAAATTTATGAATTATGCACTAATAAGACAAAATTAGGGCTTGCTGATAATATTCATTGATACAATATTACACAAATTTTGCTACAGCACAAAAATAAATAAATTGCTTACAAAATGATTAAAACGCATAATAACTTTTACGGACGACTATAAATTTATTGGTCGTAAATTTAATTTCATCAATATAAAAATCGTTTTACTAAAATCAACAAAAACTATTTCGGAAACATCAAAATTATAACATGTAGTCGCTATATAATAATTTGGTTGCATACAAAATTCTGTCATAATTATTACAGCTGAAATAATTATCACAGACTTCGGATGCATCTTTAGTTTGGTATAAAATTATTGAAGGAATTTATTAAAACAAAAATCCGATTATTTTGAATTTTATGAAAACCTTCATGAAGTCATGCTTTAAATCAGCAACTAAATTTCTCGCGCCATGAGCTCAAAATTTCTTGATAGAAAGCATGAACATTTTGATTTTCACAATTTTCCAAAAAATATAAACACTCCAAGTCAGAGTTCACCACATAGCACACATTAGCATTAGTAAACATTCGTTGTTTGCTAACATTATTTGCCTTCTCTTTATAACGATCATTATAACATGTTTCCCTCTCATCCTTGCTGAAACACACAGCGCCATCATTTTTAACAAAATCCAACAATTTTTCTCCATTATTCTGGCACATGTACTCGTTAAAGCTGATCACGGATTTTAAAGCATTGCGGAAATGTTGTATATCCTCCACTTCATTGCAAGAACCGGCAATTGGTGTTGATATATGACTGTAACATGATGTAGAATTGATTTTTTGACATACGGTGTCGATTTTTTCGGCTAATTCATCGTACGTCATTTCACCTTTGCCTAGTTTGGCGAGGAAACTGTGTATTTGGACACCGCCTTCAGCACAATTTAGATTTTGGGAAATGTATTGCTGTTATAGAAACAAAAAAAAATTCAAATAAACCGGATAAGACTTTGTCGACGATAATTTTTTCGTTGCGTTATCGATTTTTATTTACTCACGTTAATTTCGCGTCGACACGATGACCAAGCTTTAACCCCATCAAATACAGCCATTAAGGCGAGCACGGTCACAAATAATAATGATTTCATCTCGACAGTTTAAAGTTTCAACTATATATGCACGATTTATTTTATACAACTGATAGATTATAGCTAATAAGGAAGAATGATTTTATAACAAGCATTAAGATTTAATTTTGGCAAATGTTTGTTGACTATCAGCTAATTGATACACTCAGTGACACCAAAATGTTTTCGAAATATTTATTTTGAAAGTTTTTATTCACTGTTGTTGATAAGAAAAATTTGCCACAATTTTCAAAAACAATGAGATATGTAAAAGCATAAACTACATCTTCAACCAGATTGGTTCTTATTACTTTTAGTATGATGTAAGACGTAAATAAAAAAAATTCGTTATGCTCTGATGAGTGGAAATTAAACTATTTAAAGAGAAGTTACAGTTAGACAATACAGTAAATTAGCAACTAAATTTCTCCCGTAATGACATCAAAATTTGCTAATAGAGAATAAATTAACATTCTGCTTTTCACAATCATCATAGTAATGCAAACATGCCCAGGCCGCTTCAACAATATAGTGCACACATTTTCATCTTTGAACAATAAATAACCGAGATTAGCAGCATTTTTACCATCATTATAACATTTAGCCTTCTCATTGTTAAGGTAACATTCGGCTCCGACATTTTTAACAAAATACAAATATTTCTGCAGATTAATTAAACACAAATAAATTGTTAAAGGTGAGCGCACCGTTTTAAAAAGCGATAAGGAAATGTTGCACGAAATCAGCTTCATTGCATGAGCGACCGATTGGCATCGATATGTCATTATAGTAAGAGGCTAAATTGGTTCGTTCACATGCGGCTGCAATTGTTTCGGTTAACTGATCATAAGTTATTTTAGCTTGGGCTAAATTGCTGGTAAAACTTTGCACTTCGATACCATGTTCAGCATACACTATATTTCGCAGGGTGTTTACCCACGTAAATTTCGCGGCAACATGATGGGCCAGTTTAAGGTCGTTTTCGATTCGATTTTACCACCTCTTTCCAAAATCAATCCATGAGTCGAACAAGAAAATCGAATTTACATAATATTTGAGTTGACATAACAATAAAATGACAGTTCTAGTGAAAATGCCAGCGAAATTTATAATTATAATTTTCATTATTTATTGTTGGTATTAGTAAATGCGAAGGGTAAAACTGACAAAAAATCGAGATTTGTAACCGAACAAAAATTTTGCTCATTGGATTGAGTTTATTGGACGAAGCAAACAACTTGACAGCAGAAAAATCAATCGATTGGGTCACAGATTGATTTTTTTTTGGTGAATCGAAAACGACATAAGTATCCAACTAATGCCAGATTATTTAAAACCAGGTAAAAAATATTTATTCAGAGAAATTTTAGTAAGCGTTCGAATACCGGTGAGTAAAGGGAATTCAGTCCAATCCCGCTATAAAAGACCACTTTTATAAAAAACATCCGGTTATAACAACTTTTTGAAAATGTTTCGGATATGTCAAACTTCGGTTATATGTTAAGTAACAAACATATGCTTATAACAAACTTTACAAAGTACCTTGACTGTTTTTTGTATCGGGATTGGGTACAATTGTTTCTTCATATGTTTTGTATGAAAATAAAGCGAATTCGTTCGCTATGGGTTATTTAATGGGTCAAGCCAGAAATATACATTTGAATACGATACTGACTAAATGTGGGATTCTAAACTGATTTTTAGATGAGATTCTGGAATATGGCCAATTAGGAAGGAATTTGGCTATTTCTTAACCGATTATGATGAAATTCGACATGTAAGGTAGAAATAGGATTCTAAAATGGTTTTTAGATAAAATTCACGAATACGGCCAAGTAGTTTGGAACTTGGCTTTTACTTAACCGATTTTAATGAAATTCGACATATATGATGAAATTGGCATCCTAAAATGATTGCTAGATGATGTTTTGGAATATGGCCAGTTAGGATGGAACAATCAAGATGATCTACGGGATGAAGTTCAATTAGGAAATTGTGTCGCCAATCAAACGCTTTAATTTTTGGATTATGTAAGAGTATGATTGCTGTCAGAGCGGCAAAATCGACTGTGTTTAGCTGGATAAAGATTTTCGAGTTTTTCTTTGTTTCAGGTTTAATTACCGGCAGATGTAACACTAACAACAGGTGGTTTAGCATCTATTGTATGGGTGGGGGGGGGGGGCACAGTTGAGCTCCATAACCTTCCAGTAGGGTGCATATCACGTGAGCTATTCTGGTCATGTGAGCTGTTCTGGTCATGGTGTAATCTGGTCACAATTCGCAAGTGTGCTGCCTCCTCGCGGCAACCTCTGGTAACTTAGGCCATTTGACACATTCTGGACATTTGGCAGCCTGGCACAGGCTAAAGTACGACGCTATAGGAGAAAACCTTGACAAAAAACCCTAATCTAAGGTGGAACTAAGGTTAGAATCAATCGACGAATCAACTTCAAAAACACAATCTATGCTGTTAATGATAATGGTTGTTAACTCTTTGAAATCGATGTTTTGTGAGATTAAGTTGCGAACGATTGTGTCCCTTTCCAGAAAGGCGATAACATCATTGCTTTCTCGAATAATCACCCCCGCAGCCGTGGCAATTCGTTCACCTTGATCAATATGACTGACTGTTGTTTAAGACGACCACTCCATTATTCGCTTTAACTTCAACGCCAATCAATTTGTGCTTTTAAGGCGAATCCTAAAATAAAAGAAAATTCACAAAGAATCATCGGAACACAATTAAATGCAATTTCTGCTTATCCGAAATTACGACTGATCGGTACAGCATTATTTAAAACCAAGCAAAATCGATTTGCAAAATTTTTGTTGTTCAATCTAAATTTCATTGCTACAATTTGACACTTAATTACTATTTTTATTTGTTATGATCAGGTACCAACCTTTACCAACATAATTATAGCAATTAATTTATTGAAATGATAGATGGCGAGCGGGTTTAATAGTACAATTTTTGTATATAAAAGGGTTCCGTAATATTCGAGAAACATTCTAACTAAAACATTGTAAGAGAAAATACAGCGAATAAAATATATAGTGAACAAAACATACTGCGAAAACAATACAACCAAAAATACAGTAAATAAAACAGTGATTATAAGACCAACAGCGATTTTTATTTAAATAATATACCGGAACTAATTGGAAAGGAGAAACGCCGCTTCGAAACTTATTGAACTGTGCCTTTATTTTGGGTACGAGGACCTCACACATGATTATTTGGACCTACGCCTACATATTGACCAGCACTTACAGCGGAAACGAGATACACACAATTCTACATTACGGGGTGCGCCGGTTATAAAAGCTCCTCTCACTGCACCCTGGGTAACGCTAAAAGTATAACCATGCGAGTATGGGCGCGGTAAAACTCTAAATACTTGCCTTGAGTAGGAAATACCCATGGCATATCCTGAAGCGTCCGTTTCTCCATGTTAGGAGCGGCTGTACTAAAAACCTGGCAGTATAGGTATAAAATAATATGGGAAGGAACCCTGAATTCAAATACATAATGGTTGAGGTAAATGACCCGAATGAAAATACCCCCTGCAAAGCACAGCAGCGACACTAGCCTTATAGAGAGCACTAAATGTAATGTATATATGATACAAACTGGCATCGATCGATATATTGCTGTAAAACGGAAAAGAGATAGCCCAAAAAATGAAAATGAAATATTCGCCGATAAGTATGTGGAAGAGAGCGAACCTGAAAATGTAAACATTCAAGAACAGGCAAATCGAAAATACAAGCCACCTCCAATCTACTTGCGTGAAGCTGACACACACAAGGTGGTGCAAGAACTTAAATCAAACGTGCTAACAAATGGAAAACCATTTCACATAACAAATTTACTTCATGGCAAAATACACGAAGTAAAAATCTAAACACACCAGGTCAACGACTATAGAGAAGTCATTAATTATTACGATACACACAATAGAAACTATTACACATACCGTTTGAAGTCTTTAAAGGGTCTTTCAGTCGTTATTAAAGACATCGATGTCCAAATGCAGGCAACTTAAATCCAGGCCGCGCTTGTTGAAGAGGGATTTACAATACAGAATGTATATATTTTTTTATGTATTGCTGGCTGAATTATAGACTATTTATTCTTTTAATTAATTTTATTATTTATAAAATTCTGATTAATTTATTTTATATATAAGCCAAATTTTCGGTGTTTCGCACCATTGTCAAGGCTTTAAAAAAAAACAACAATAACAAAATTTTATAGGAAAATCAAAAACATTTTCTCCTTAAAAATTTTTGAAAGTAAAGCTCGGTATGCTGCTCGAGCTAAGATAAATTTCCTATACAAAATACATGTAAAATTTAGCTAGCTAAATGCAAACTAAAAAATTTCGCTCACGATTTCGCTGATCGGTATGCTGCTCTACGCGAAAAAAAATCAAACTGATAATTTGCGTATTGTAATTTAGTTGGCTCTGCTAAGAATGTCTACACAAATTTTGCAGCAAATTAAATGCACGGTTCAAAACATGAAGTTATGTTAAACAATATCGAAAGATTGCTGCAGAAGCTGCCAGAAGAAAAGGTTGATGAATTAAATTTAAAATTCCAACAGCAAATTATGGATGAAATAACAAAAATAAAAAATTAAATTTTAATTTTGTGTTTTTATTAAAAATAAATTTTAGTTTTATTCCAAAAAACCGATCTTCGCTGCCATTCTAATGCTCCTTCTTCAGAATTAACATAATTTTTAATAACTTCTCTTATGGCTTTGCCGACATTATTTGGTCTTCCAGCATTCATTGAAAATTGGGAAGTGAACATATTATTGAGTCGTCTGTGATGGTATTTCGCCATGCTCCTTCGACAAGCTTTCCGTTGTCGAAATAATCAGCGTAGTTGTTTGACACACAATTTTTAAACCACACAGCGAAGTATAAACTCAAAATGTCAGAAGAATTGTCAAAATTTATCTCTACACAAAGATCTACACAAATTTTTTAGCTCCAAATTTATCTGTACGTTTGTGTAGACCGCGTCAAAATTTAGTTTAGCTCGAGCAGCATACCGAGCTTAAGGAAAAAAACAAACAACTTATTTGTGTTCTTGCTCCAGTCTACTCAATTTTCATAATATTTTATGTACAGCTGACACCAGTAAACATAGTACGTACCTCCACTGAAAATATACCAGCGATATAAATACGTACATGGATAGGGGATAGAACAAATTTTATGGAGCAACTGAAAAAGTATTAAGTGTGTGATAGAGAAAGAAAAAACCTTCGTCCTTGTCTTTAAATTCGAATTTTCGAATACCAAATTCAAATTTATGTGTAGGAGGCGGTAAAGCAAAGTAGCTGTCGCCTAGAGACGGAAAAAATAAACGTTGCAAATTCAAAACATGCCAGGTACAATAATATAAAAGTGGTAGTAACCATGGTAACAAATTTAAAACACATCTTAAAAATAAAAAACGAAAATTCACTTGAATGTTTGTTTATGCTAGATTTTTGACGTTTTACTCGAATTTTTGTTGTTGTTGTTTATTTTTCAGGGATGTATTTGAAATTTAAAGGAATAAATGGTTATTAATTCTTTAATTAGTGTACGAAAACTGGTAGCGTAATGTTTAACTATTCAAATTTGACATAATTATCATAATTAATTATGTTCAATATAATTAAACATTATCCAACATTTATCCCATTCAATTTAAAAAAAAATCTGTTTCAAAAAATTTCGAAATGAAATTTATGGTGCTATTCCATGAAAATATTTTACTGAATAGTAAAATTAAAGGAAGAAAAAAATATATATTTGATAGATGGGGAATGAAACAAAAAACCGAATCAGTAAAAAAATATTTGTGTCTGTAGTTGTGACACTCCTCTAAAAAGTATCAAATCGAGGACTTTTTATAGGAGTGTCACTAACACACGTACATAAAATTTGTATATGATGAAAAATAATTCTCGCACACACTAATAATTTTAATAGAATGACGATTTTATGGTAGAGATTTTTTTAAATTTTTTATTCTGTGACGGAAATTGTTCGAAAAAATGAAATTCTGAAGTGAGCATAAATAATATTTAATTTATTAGATAATTTTGAGACGAAAAAATAATCGAATAAATACTTAATTACTAAATACTTAATTTTTTTTAGCAATTTGTAACAATTCTGGGGAATTGTTAACAGAAATTATCAGTTCAGTGGTTCCGGCAAAACGGTCGATTGCGCCGGCTAAGGCTCAGGAGCGTAAGGGGTGGGGTTACCGGAACATGAAAGGATCTGTAATGACCGTACAAAATTAATAGTTGAAAGAAATTATAAGAACCAGCTACTATTCACTCCACCTACCCAACAAAAACATTACTCACCTATGCTTCATCCCCACTTCCACTTCAAAACAATTATTCACTCATCTGAAATATTAACATTCAAAAAAAAATAAACGAAACAAGAAATCATTGCAGAGCAAAAGCAAAACAAAAAAAAAACCAAATAAATTCCATCAAATGACACCATAAATAAAAATAATAGAAAAACCGTAAATTTGGTAATTATTTAAAACATACTATATTGTTTAATTTGCTTTTGTTTTTACAAAATATCGATACCGAACTATTAAACTTCAAGAACTTCTAATAAAAAAAATTAACTACCCTAAATGTAAATAAATGCGCATTTTACCCACTATCCATTAAATAATTTGAATTTAAATTTATAAGTTAATAACCTTAATACTAATTTATAAATTGGAAAATACTAAAGAAAATAATAATAATATAAAATAATAAAAATAATAATAATAAGATATAATAATATTAATAAATAATCAAATAAATCTTAGCTTATGTGCAGATGAGTTGTTATGTGTTGATTGCAGATCCTCCATAAATGTACTCATAATATTTTGGTATTACAACAAGAAGAATTTAATATACGTATTTTGACATCTTGTGTAATTTTAGAGTTAATTTATATTTTTATATTAGTGCATTTCCCCTTTCATGTTTGAAACAAGAATGATTATGATTTTCACTATTAATTTATGTTTTAAATAGTATATTTGTTTCAGTGTCTTATTTATTTAGAATTAATTAATTGACTTTTAACTTATTTATTTATATATTTATTAACATATTTATTAATTTACTTATTTATATCACTTAGCTTTTTAATGTATTATTAAATTTATTTATTAATTCTGTTATTACTTACAGTGCATACTCATATATTATGATATTTAATCGAATTTATTGTTAAACTAACAGTTTTTTCGTTTTTAAACTTAATGATAATATGGTAACTGTTGTACTATTTTGTCTTTACGATTTTTGATAACAGTATCAGTTACATTTTTAATACGTACTGATTTTAAGAAACTTTCTTACAAAAACTTAAATTTAAAACTATACTAAAGTGCTCTGTGTATTATTTCACTAAGTTAGCACTAATTCTTGTTTTCTACCCATTTTTAAGCATCTTGGGCTTCACAAATGTATTTTAACGGTTTAAGTTTTTTCGACCGAAACACAAACAAAAACAACACCAAACAATAAGCAAAACCCGCTCTAATACGGTGTTTTTATTTCACTGCCTCCAAAACACGAGGCTTTAATTACAACTTTAAAGTGTTTCTACTATAACATTTAACTAATTATTTTAATGAGTCAGTTTGCGATACCTTTTATGAAACATTATCAAAAGTATCGAAACTACAATATATAATTATACCATAGACATTCATAATAGATCTCTCATTTGACGAAAAACAGAAAATAAAAACAAAAATTTTCCATTCAAATATTACCGATGTATTGCATATACGTATTATATTTGCAACGCATTCTAAAATCATTGCCTTATAAAATACACAACACAACGATACATTGGAATTATCAGAAGTTTTTGTTTTTTTCCTTTAGTTACTATGAAATGAGAAATCTAGTATGAATGTCTATGATTATACTATTATATCGAAAATTTTAATTAATTTAATTTTCAACTGCCTAATTTTACTTGGCCACGCCAACTTTACTTTATTTATTTGATTTTAATTTTAAATGTAGACACTTTGCAATTCCTATGCTAACTGACCACCGTTTCGTTATTTTCTTCTTCTTCCCGACCAAGCTTCGATTATCCATACAAAAAACACAACAACAAATTATCTTCAACAAAAGCTTACCATTACAAACACCACCAGTACAGTCCCAAAAAATTTAATACGTAACATTGCGTTTAAGTCTCGTTGTTATTTTAGTGGGTTGCATCGTCAATCAATGGCTATACGCTATTTAAAATTGGAACGGCTAATAAGCTGTAACAAATTATTGGTTATGTTTTTGTTTATTGTCAAATTTCCCCTTAACATTTTTGCTATAAGGCAATACAAATACAAAACACATGACGTTTGCGTTTGTTTCATCAAATTTTGATTCCGGCAAATTTATTTGTACGTGGGACAATTTTTAATCATCAATAAATGGAATCTAAACAACAACTCGAGATAAATTAAAAATGTGAGTGAATAATACTGTGTGTTTGATAAGAATTCTGTGAATTTATCGTATTTTTCTGTACTTCTAGCAATTGTAAAGAGTACAATGTAATTGGATTCTTTTGTGAGTGGTTGACAGTTGGTGGTTCAAGTCATCCAGTAGCACTAAAATTGGCCATACATCAAGGATTCTGTGCTTTAATTCGATTGTGCCACTTGAAGATGATTCCACCGAAATTATGAGAAATCCTTTTCAAAAAAAATGGAGACTTTTTATTCTATTGTAAATCGTGCTGGGCTCACGAGAAAATCAGATCTTCCTAAAATTCTGCTGTTGTGTATCCAGTGTCAACAGACCAGTAATATGAGCGATCTCCGTGTTCGTTGCACATTAAGGATAATCAACTTAAGGACATCGAGATACCAAATCTCTTACGGACATCGAGATACAAAATCAAAACTGGATAAATCGAATTCAGAGAATAATAACATGTCTCAAGACACGACTATTACGACATGTGCTTCGATGGCCGACGATGAAATATCAACGAATGATGAAAATTTTAACCGAAACACGCTTAGTTTGGACACTACGGACGATTTGGATTCATTGTTGTCGCAACCAAGGTCACTACGGGAAGTTTATCCGATGAATTTGAAGAGGAAATGAATTAAATTCGTTATACATATTTCTAAATTGTAACATTAAAACTAATAAATTGTATCGATTATAAATTGAAATGTGGTTTAAAATTGAAATCGGTCGTTTAAATTTTATATATTCAATTTATGAATTTAATTTACAATTCATGACATGTTTTAACTTTTTTCTTTGGTTGAACCCTTCCCTCTATCTCGCTTTGTCTTCTCGACGAGTTTCTCCCCATCACTGGTCTCGAAAGCAAAGGTGACGCAATTCACAAATGCACATACAAGCATACATTAGCAAATTCACTTGTACAATAAGAAATATGTAATTTTGATTTTTTGTAGGTTAAGTTACAATTGCTGTCAAAATTCCCCTTAAAATTTTTGCTATAAAAAAGAAATAAAAAAAACACCTTGTCTTTGTCTATTATATGGTGTTTGATTTTTTTTCTCTTTTTGGCGTATTTTACTATTCAGTAAAATATTTCCATGGAATAGCACCATTATTCAAGTACGGCACTTATTCGGAAATACTTTTTTTAATAAAGAGGAGTACATAAAAGAGTAGTAAGACTATACAATAAAATTTGCTCCATTTTTAGTGACGTAAATCAATGTGATTTTTGATCAATCCCCTATCCATGTATTTATATCGCTGAAATATACATACAACTATTTTTTTGAATTTAATTTATGACATTTCATCATTTAACGTAATTTTTGACGATGTTTGAAGTTGGTTTATGTTTGCTTTGATATAATCAAAATAGCCATGCCATGTTTGCTTTGATATAATCAAAATAGCCATACGTAAAAAAAGATAAAAAGAGACAGAAATGTACGTCCTGCTCTAAAAGGATTGGATTGGAATTTGGTATTGAAATTTTAGAATGTAAATATGGCCCATACAAGATCGCCATCTGTCTATACTTATTTGCGCTATTACTGTCTACTTTGTAGTTTACCGGGTTTCTTGATGTCCCAAATGTGACAAGCTTCTTTCAATAATCTCTTATTTTTATTTTTCTCGTAATCAATCGTAATAGCATTATCAAAATCAAACTCATGCTTTCTTTCATCCACATGTTTGACAAGAGCCGATCTGTAATGGTTATGATTTACAGTAACTTGTTTTTTAATATGAACTACGTCCTTCCTGTGTTGATCAACTCTTTTTGCTCTCGTTTTACTTGTTTCGCCTATATAGCACGAGTTACAGTCTTTACACTCAATTTTATATACCAGACCATCTTTCTGTTCGGCTGGGATTTTGTCTTTTAACTTTGTATGTATTTCAACGGCCTTATAAATTATTTTATTTGCTACTCCCATATTTGTACTATGTTTTAACGTTTTCTTGATTTTTTCAGACAGTTTTGGTATGTAGGATATTGCTCTACATATATTGCTTTTTGTCTAAATTATTTCCATGGTTATTTTTGTAGGTGTATAATGTTTTTGTAATAAGTTTGTTAATAAGCTTGATCGGGTAATTATTTTGACCTAATATCTTGGTAATTTTTACAATGTTTTTTTGCCTAAACTCACTATCTGTAAGATATAAAACTCTTCTAATAAATGAGTGGGCAACATTCCTTTTCATTTGGTATGGGTGAATAGAAATGAAATTTAATAAAGTATCTGCTACTACATCCTTTTTATAACATTCGGTTTTTATCGTTTTTTGTTTCCTGTATAGTCTTAAATCTAAAAGTGGGAGTGAATTATTCTTTTCTTTTTCGACTGTGAATTTTAGTTTAGTGTGGAACGTATTAAATTGTAATTTGATAATTTCAACATTTGGTTCCGTTGTTGCTAAAATAATATCGTCCACATATTTGTAGATGAATGACGGTTGTTGTTGTAATAATGGCAATTTTTCATTAAACAATTTTTCCAGCACTAAATCTGCCAATATTGGTGACAAAGGGTTTCCTATTGCCAAACCAAATTTTTGCTTATAAAAAATATCTTGATATTTGAAATAATTGTTATCATCCACACTTACTTCCAAAACTTTCAAAAATTCATCTTTTGTACATATGTACATTCATCTTCGATTTCATGCCATCTTTCACAAATTGCTATTTTGGCTGTTTCTAATGGTACATTAGAGAAAAGGGACACTATACATCTAAAGAAGCTAATATTTCATTTTCTTCAATTTTATTTTTATCTACCACGTCTTTAAAAATCATCGAATTTTTTATATTGTATTTGCTTTTTACTTTTTAGTGATAGTGGCCTTAAAATATTGCTACAAAATTTTGATAAATTGTATGCTGGCGTATTTATGGTTGAAACTATTGGGCGTAGCCCAATGGACTTAGGAAGTCCATAAATTCTAGGCGGTATCTGATTATTTATCTTTAACGATAACTTTTGTTGATTACTTACAATATTTTTATTTTTTAGTTCTTCAATTATTTTAAAACATTTCTTATTAATTAACTTAGTGGGGTCGTTATCTAAGATATCATGCGTGTCCTTATCGTTTAGCAGTTCCGTCATTTTATTTTTATTTTATAATTTAGACAAAACGCAATATAGAGCAATATCCTAGATACCAAAACTGTATGAAAAAATCAAGAAAACGTTAAAACATAGTACAAATATGGGAGTAGCAAATAAAATAATTTATAAGGCCGTTGAAATACATACAAAGTTAAAAGACAAAATCCCAGCCGAACAGAAAGATGGTCTGGTATATAAAATTGAGTGTAAAGACTGTAACTCGTGCTATATAGGCGAAACAAGTAAAACGAGAGCAAAAAGAGTTGATCAACACAGGAAGGACGTAGTTCATATTAAAAAACAAGTTACTGTAAATCATAACCATTACAGATCGGCTCTTGTCAAACATGTGGATGAAAGAAAGCATGAGTTTGATTTTGATAATGCTATTACGATTGATTACGAGAAAAATAAAAATAAGAGATTATTCAAAGAAGCTTGTCACATTTGGACATCAAGAAACCCGGTAAACTACAAACTAGACAGTAATAGGCTACAAGCAATTTATTTAAACATCGTCAAAAATTACGTTAAATGATGAAATGTCATAAATTAAATTCAAAAAAATAGTTGTATGTATATTTTTCAGTGGAGGTACGTACTATGTTTACTGGTGTCAGCTGTACATAAAATACATACTCCTATTATGAAAATTGAGTAGACTGGAGCAAGAACACAAATAAGTTGTTTGTTTTTTTCCTTACTTTCAAAAATTTTTAAGGAGAAAATGTTTTTGATTTTCCTATAAAATTTTGTTATTGTTGTTTTTTTTAAAAGCCTTGACAATGGTGCGAAACACCGAAAATTTGGCTTATATATATAAAATAAATTAATCAGAATTTTATAAATAATAAAATTAATTAAAAGAAAAAATAGTCTATAATTCAGCCAGCAATACATAAAAATAATTTAACAGACTAGTGAAAAAATAATCTAAAAGAATGTATATAGGATCATGAACCGCTTGAAGCAACCACAACCAATGGTCAAAGTTGAGCTGTGTCCATCCGAAAGCATCCATCCAATATATAAAATAAAGTACCTAACCAAATAACAGGTGCGGAACAATTCAGTGTTTAAACTGCCAAGAATATGGCCACTCAAGAACTTATTGCAAGTTGATATCCGTATGCGTTGTATGCGGTGATCTACATACAAAGAGTTGCCCGAAACCAAAAAATTCATCAACAATAAAGAAATGCAGTAACTGCGGCGGAAACCATACACTGCAAACTAATGAAATATTATTCAAATGTCACGTCCCACGCAGCAGTATAAAACTGCACCTGATGCGCAGAATAATACACCTTTGTATACGCAGAATAAAATACCTTCGGATGCGCCGAATGAATCTCGTTCGCCCAGAACATCAACCGGGAAACTAACATATGCAAGCATTCTCAGTGGTAAATCCTAAAATGCTGAACCCAACCTAAATAACTGTATGCAACTGATGATGCAGTTAATGACAATGCAAAATATGCTACAATCAATGCTGCAAAATCAAACCATTTTTCATCCAGAAACTTGAATGTCTCTGATAAATTATCTGAAGATATGTCACTGGAATGCAAACGGTATAAGCCAACACAAACTAGAATTACAACATTTTCATGCAAAACACGAAATTGATCTTATTCAGGTCTCTGAAACCGATTTAACCAACAAACATAATTTTAGAATGGTTACAAAGTCTATGATACTAAACATCCCTTGGGCAGAAGTCGAGGAGGAACTGCTATCATTATAAAAAATCGAATTTGCCATTATGTTCTGAATGAATATAGCACTGAGGAAATTCAAGCAACCTCTGTATATGTTGACCTTGATAAAGAAAGTTTAGTCATAGCTTAAATATATTGCCCTCCAAATAAAAACATTTCGGCAGATATCTATAAAACGTTTTTTGCAACTATGGGTCAGTGCTTTATAGTCGCCGGGGACTTTAATGCCAAACATACTTGCTGGGGTTCAAGAATGACTACTCCAAGGGAATATCAATTAATGAATGTTATTCAGGTAAATCATTACGATGTTGCATCGTGCGGCCATCCAACTTATTGGCCTACTGATTGGAAAAAAATTCCAGACATCCTTGATTTTGCTGTCACGGGTAAAATAAACCGAGAAATGATCGAGGCCAAACCACCCTCAGAATTATCTTCTGACCACTCTCCGGTCTTACTACATTACTGGGCTGCCCAAAAGCTATATCCTACAATTAACTTCCTAACGAACACCTTCACTAACTGGTTGAAATTCAAGATGTACATCAATTCACATATCGACTCGACTTGATCTACACTGGAGACGGCAAGCGATATAAATATGGCAATTGAAAACTTTAATCTGTTACTGACCAACGCATAGTAATTCAGCCTCGCCTAAACAAAACAGCAAACATATTTACAAGGCACACCATAACATCCGCTGGAATAGAAAAATTGCTAACAGAGAAACGCCGTTCAAAACGCATATGGCAAAGAAATCGATCGTTTGATGCAAAATACAACTTTAACCAGACCAAAAATAAACTGCAAAGCCTACTCCTAAAAAACAAAATGGATTCAAAAACTGTCAAAATTTTGTTTTAAATTAAATACATAATTCGAAATAATTCAGCACATCAATGTTTTCGGCAGTTTTTATAATTACAAAAACCAGAAATACATTCTATAAATAAATAATATAAGAAAATGTTTAACTGTTTTAGGGTTAGGTTTCATATTTGCTCAACTCATATTTAAACTTTGATGTACGATAATTCTTAAACCTGGATATTTTTCGTCACGATTTTTGTGGTTATGAGCTGTTATAGATAGCATATATTCACATGCATAAACTCAAGTTCCTAGCGGTTTTACTTGTAAAATTAAAAATAATTAAGATTTTTGTAGATGTCAATATTTTTAAGTGTCTGCGCTATGAACGACATGGCAAGTCACAAAACATGCAGTTTCAAATGCAGTCTCACTTATGTTAAATTCTTTCGATTTCCAAAAAAAAAATCGCTTTTTTACTTGCCAAAAAATATGAAAAAAAAATTGATCCGCTTGTAGTTGGCTTGGTAAAAAAAAATAACAAATAAAATAGCGAGGTTTTGTTTACCCATTTAACATATTGAAATTTGAAAAATGAAGTTACCAATAACAAATCAAAAGATGAAAAATTTAATTTTTTTATTACTATTATTATTTTAGCTGTTATGAAAAATACAACTTCTCGCATCAATATATAACCACAAACGTCTTATGAAAATGGCATCGTTATGTTTATATTCATTTTGACGTTTACATTTCTATGTATTTATGAAATTTTGATGAAATCTACCAAAAAATCCGGATTTGTTACAAATGATTCGGATCAAAAAAAAAATCAATTTATTTCTTTCGAAAGAATATGTAATGTCAAATTATCAATCCAGATCAATTTTTTGATTCGAATTGATTTTTTTTCCCCAAAGAATTCGACATAAGTTATATGCAACTTATACATTGTACCTCGCTAATAGACGTAAATAGTTCTACGTCAAAAGTAATGATCTATTTAAAAATTAATGTAGTTTTAATTTATTCAACGAATATCCTAAGCAAATAATTGTTTTAAACAAATTTTATTAATAAATTGTTTTAATTGTTATAAATAATAAAAAATTGTGTTGTGATAATTAATATTTAAAATGAGTAATACAGACGATCTTGATTGTTTTGATTTACTCTTTTATTCAAATAAAAGTGATTGTGAGTTATTGGAGTCACCAATAGAATCGACCATAAAACTTACGAACGAAAGGTATTGAACGTGAAATTGCAAAACTATAATTCTAATGAAGATATAGCGACTGTACTTATATGCAAATAGATGAAGATTATGTAATTAAAGAAATTGACTATAGGTCCAAGATTGATTCACTAACTATTGAGGACAAATTGAACACTGAAAAGGCAAGTGAAAATTTTGTGCAGTTACCGCCTGACCTGTTTGGCTCAATACAAAGACAGAGTATTACGACGACATAAACGAATCAGATTATGAAGTAGAAACACCGATGTTAGTTACGACAAATTCAGATGAAGGTGACATTTTATTTATTTAAAATTTTATTTATTACATTAGTATCTGATAAAATTGATAATGATGATGATGATCTGGATAGAACTGAAGTGGCAAGCAATTTAGGTGAAAGTTCGAACGTAGAATTCATCTCGTTACAAAACGAAAAATTAAGTAAACGTAAAAAATATGAATCACGTAAATTAAATAGAAACTCCGGAGAACCGTACATAACAGCAAAGGGAGAAATACGAGAACGTCGAATATTAAAAGAACTTGCAAATTGCAAACGAAAATGCCGTGAACGCATGTCTGACGAATTGCGAACAAAATGTTTTACCGAATATTAGGATCTAAAACAATATTCACTTCACCTATGGGCTTACCTTACAAAATGTTTAAAAATCGAAAGTAAAGCTCGCATCACCAATTTAAAAAACCCTAAAAGAGTTAGAAATATAACAGTCATATACCATTTGACCAATAGTGAAACACGGGAAGAAATTTATGTATGTAAAACTTGTTCTTAAGTGTGCTTGGCGAAAAAACGGGATTAAAAAAATCTCAACAAGGTTGAAGATTCATGGATAACAGAGGTAAATCTCACAATAAACATAAAATATTACATCATTGCCATATAAAATACACCAATACAATGAATTGTTTTCGTGCTTTTAGTAAAATGAGAGATCTATGATAAATGAGTTGTCTCTGATAATACAATAACATTAAAATAGCGTCTAGATCATTTTTTTTTTGTAATTAAATATAACCCCAATGAAGAAATTTACAGATTACCGGCGTATCTATCATAGAAATGAATGAAATGAGGTTACTAACTGATCAACAATATTTTTATATATTAATAATCAAAAAATCATAATTTAACGATGTACATAATTGCAATGAATTTAGGAATTATGTACTTATAAGATATAGGGCTTGCTGATAATAACGTATGAGGAATGAAATATGGACAAATGTAAAATGTGTTTGTATTTGTATTGTACAATCAAAAATAAAAATTTCCTTGTTTTTAAATAAGGTGATTCCCCTATATTTTATAAAAAATACATTAAAACTGCGTCATTTTACGATTAGTTACAAAAATGTTGTTGTTAGAAGTAGATCGTCGTAAATTAATTTATAAATTTTGTCAGGAAAATGCAGACAAAAAAAAGAACGAGATTTTTCACTACTTCAAGGATCTTGGATTCAAAAAATCCTTTATCTACAAAACAATTAAACTGTTTGAGAATAATGAACCTGTGGAAAGAAAACCCGGCTCTGGTAAAAAATGTCAACTACAAGATAGCAAAGTTCGAATGAAATTGAAAGGTGAAACAGTGGGTCGAACTGCAAAATCGTACAGACAACTGGGTAAAAAATATCAAGTTACCCCAAAAACTATCAAGAAATATTTACAAAGTATGAATATTCAACGCAAACCCAAAAAATCGGCACCAGCAACTACAGACAAACAATTAGCTACAATCAAATCTAGATTAAGAGTGCTTTCCCAAACATATTTCGCCGCTTCTTCAGCTTATAAATGTGTGATGGACGATGAAAGTGATTTCACTGTTGAAGGTAATGAATGGCAGCCAAAATACTACTACGAGTCTCCCGATCACAAAACACCAGAAAAGGAGAAGTTTATTCATAAGACCAAGTTTCCAGATAAAGTTATGTTGTGGTTGGCTATTAGCGAACGAGGTGTCAGTGACTCAGTATTTTTCAAAAGTGGTTTAGCGGTTAATGCGCAAACACACAAACAAATGTTTACCTGTGCTTTAGAAATTTATAAATAAATATCATAAAAATGATAAAACGATTTTTTGGCCTGATTTGGCATCCTCACATTATGCCAACGCAACGTTATCTGATTTACGTCAACGCAGAATCGAATTTATCCCTAAAGACTATAACCCACCAAATGTTCCACAACTAAGGCCCATTGAAACTTTTTGGGCAAATCTGAAGAGAATGGTATACAGCAATGGATATCGTGCGAAAAATGTTGAATGTCTTATTAGAAAGATAAAAAGAGATTTAAAGAAGATTAACATCAGGAACGCAGGCGGCTATGAAAAGAGTACCAAAAAGGATCAGGAAAGCGAATCGATATGGAGCGCAAATTTTTCTGTAAATTTTATCTAAGAATTAAAGTTTTAAATAAATTATGGATTGAAATCGTTTGATTAGTAAATAATTTTTTTTTTACTTTTTTTTGTTTGTCCATATTTTATTCCTCATACGTTACTATTGATACAATATTACACAAATTTTGGTGCAGCACAAAAACGAATAAATTGCTCATAAAATGATTAAAAAGCACAGAATAAAACCACGCATCACTTTTATGGACGATTATAAATTTATTGGTCGTAAATTTAAGTTCATCAATGCAAAAATCTTTGCATCCTAAGTTTGATATACAATTATTGAAGGAATTTATTAAAACTATTCGAAACTATTTGAGTAATTGATATCCGATTCCTTCATGAAGAAATGCTTTAAATCAGCAACTAAATTTCTCGCGCAATGAGCTCAAAACTTCTTGATAGAAAGCATAAACATTTTGATTTTCACAATTTTCCAAAAGACGTATACACTCCCAGTCAGAGTTCATCACATAGCACACATTAGCATTAGTAAACATTCGTTGTTCGCTAACATGATTTGCCTTCTCTTTATAACGCTCATTATAACATCTTTCCTTCTCCTCATTGTTGAAACACGCCGCGCCACCATTTTTAGCAAAATCCAACAATTTTTCTCCATTATTCTCGCACATGTACTCGTTAAAGCTGATCACGGTTTTAAAAGCATTGCGGAAATGTTGTATATCCTTGACGTCATTGCAAGAACCGGCAATTGGTATTAATATATGACTGTAACATGATGTAGAATTGGCTTTTTCACATACGGTGTCGATTTTTCCGGCTAATTCATCGTACGTTATTTCATCTTTGGCTAGTTTGGTGAGGAAACTGTGTATATCGATACTATTTTCAGCACAATCTTGATTTTGGGATATGTATCGCTGTTATAGAAACAAAAAATTAAAATAAACTGGATAAGAAATTATCGACGATAATTTTTTCGGTGCGTTATCGATTTTTATTTACTCACGGAAATTTCACTTCGACACGATGACCAAGCATTAACCCTATCAAATCCAGCGATTAAAGTGAGCACGGTCACAAATAATAATGATTTCATCTCGACTATATACGATTTATTTTAAACAACTGAGAGATTATAGCTATTAAATAAGACTGATTTTATAAAAAGCATTAAGATTTAATTTTGGCAATTGTTTGTTGACTATCAGCTAATTGATACACTCAGTGACACCAAAATGTTTTCGAAATATTTATTTTGAATGTTTTTATTCACTGTTGTTGATAAGAAAAATTTGCCACAATTTTCAAAAGCAATGTGATATGTAAAAGCATAAATAGTATCTTCAACCAGATAGGTTCTTATTACTTTTAGTATGATGCACCCCGTAAGACGTAATGAGATGAGTGGAAACTATTTAAAGAGAAGTTACAGTTAGACAATACAGTAAATTAGCAACTAAATTTCTCCCGTAATGACATCAAAATTTGCTGATAGAATAAATGAACATTCTGCTTTTCACAATCATCATAGTAGTGCAAACATGCCCAGGCCGCTTCAACAATATAGTGCACACATTTTCATCTTTGAACAATAAATAACCGAGATTAGCAGCATTTTTACCATCATTATAACATTTAGCCTTCTCATTGTTAAGGTAACATTCGGCATCGTCATTTTTAACAAAATACAAATATTTCTGCAGATTAGTTAGACACAAATAAATTGTTAAAGGTGAGCGCACCGTTTTAAAAAGCGTTAAGGAAATGTTGCACGAAATCAGCTTCATTGCATGAGCCACCGATTGGCATCGATATGTCATTATAGTAAGAGGCTAAATTGGTTCGTTCACATGCGGCTGCAATTGTTTCGGTTAACTGATCATAAGTTATTTTAGCTTGGGCTAAATTGCTGGTAAAACTTTGCACTTCGATACCATGTTCAGCATGCACTATATTTCGCAGGGTGTTTACCCACGTAAATTTCGCGGCAACATGATGGACCAGCATTAACCACTGCGAAACATAATTCTCTCTTTAAGGTTGTTTTCGGTTCGCTTTTACCACCTCTTTCAAAAATCAATCCATGAATCGGACAAGAAAATCGAATTTACATAATATTTGAGTTGACATAACAACAAAATGACAGTTCCAGTGGAAATGCCAGCGAAATGACATTATTTATTGTTGGTATTAGTAAATGCGAAGGGTAAAACTGACAAAAAATCGAGATTTGTAACCGAACAAAAATTTTGCTCATTGGATTGAGTTTATTGGACGAAGCAAACAACTTGACAGCAGAAAAATCAATCGATTGCGTCACAGAATGATTTTTTTTTGGTGAATCGAAAACGACATAAGTATCCAACTAATGCCAGATTATTTAAAGCCAGGTAAAAAATATTTATTCAGAGAAATTTTAGTAAGCGTTCGAATACCGGTGAGTAAAGGGAATTCAGTCCAATCCCGCTATAAAAAACCACTTTTATAAAAAACATCCGGTTATAACAACTTTTTGAAAATGCTTCGGATATATCAAACTTCGGTTATAACAAACTTTAAAACAGTACCTTGACTGTTTTTTGTATCGGGATTGGGTACACGTACAATTGTTTCTTGTTGTGTATGAAAATAAAGCGAATTCGTTTGCTATGGGTTATTTATTGGGTCAAGCCAGAAATATACATTTGAATACGATACTGACTAAATGTGGGATTCTAAACTGATTTTTAGATGAGATTCTGGAATATGGCCAATTAGGAAGGAATTCGGCTATTTCTTAACCGATTATGATGAAATTCGACATGTACGGTAGAAATGGGATTCTAAAATGGTTTTTAGATAAAATTCACGAATACGGCCAAGTAGTTTGGAACTTGGCTTTTAATTAACCGATTTTAATGAAATTCGACATATATGATGAAATTGGCATCCTAAAATGTATGCTAGATGATGTTTTGAATATGGCCAATTAGGATGGAACAATCAAGATGATCTACGGGATGAAGTTCAATTAGGAAATTGTGTCGCCAATCCTGCGCTTTAATTTCTGGGTTATGTAAGAGTATGATTGCTGTCAGAGCGGTAAAATCGACTGTGTTTAGCTGGATAAAGATTTTCAAGTTTTTCTTTGTTTCAGGTTTAATTACCGGCAGATGTAACACTGACAACAGTTGGTTTGGCGTCTATTGTATGGGGGGCACAGTTGAGTAGATTAGTCTACCAGCTCCATAACATTCCAGTAGGGTGCATATCACATAAGCTGTTCTGGTCATGTGAGCTGTTCTGGTCAAGGTGTAACCTGGTCATAATTAAAGGAAAAATCCTTGACAAAAAACCCTAATCTAAGGTGGAACAGCATGAATGGCTGATAGGTTAGTCACTCCAAGGTATGCAGACTCTGGATATCAGGCACCCTCCAGGTTTATTTAGCCTTCCTGTAGTAAAGCTGGGTGACCCACAGGCGATTTTCTATTCCCAGAAACTCGTAAGAGTAAAATCAAAATGGAAGACGGGGCAGGGCTAGGAATATACAGGAGTTAGACTGCCCTCTCAAAGTCCTTGGGAACCAATGCTACCGCCTTTCTAGTAGAAGTACTTGCTAAAGTAAACATATAGGAGGGAGTGCAATTAGCCCAGATAGTATGTAGCCTGAATATTGACTGGACGGATTATTAAGCAGGGTTCAAGCACAAAAGATCTTTTAGGTCACAGTGCGAGGTGACTAAATGCCCACATGTCCCTTCAATAATAATAATAACAACTGACAACAGGACGAGATCCTCAACTTCCATGAGGCTTTTGGCAGCTAGATGGGGCTTCAGTAATTTTCATATAAAGCTTTTGTTTAAGTAAGAACGTCTGAATTGTCGAAATAATTTGTAATTATTTTATAATTGATAAACAGGTCTTTTAGGAACATCCTTTGCCGATAGGTTATATAAGCTGCTAAAGCGACAACAACAATCATATTCTTAAAAAACGTCAGAGGCCACTAAGTGGTGTACTCACTAAGCATTTCATCCATCGTGTCAACTGCTCCTTTAGTTTTGTTGTAATATTTTCTGGTTTTCCATTTAGTATTTCATTAACATTTTCCGTTGTGTGTATCGTTGAAAGATGATTTACTAATTTATTTTTCATTGGTTCATATGAACACATAGTCGCATATTTAATGAACGCAAATTTTGTTCCATCTTAATTGGCCATATTCTAGAACTTCACGCATGTCAAACGGTTGAGAACTAACTAAGTCCCATCCTACTAGGCAATATTTCAGGATCTCATCAAAAACAAATTTATGCTAGTGAGAAATTAACAATAGAGAATCTGATTTGAAGAGAGTAAGAAAATAAAGTTTTTACGCTCTCTAAAGATTCGCTTAACTGTCACTCCAGCATTCGACAGCACCTCCATACAATCTTTGTTGACAAATTCAGAGCCGTTGTCGAAACGAATATGCTTCACTGAATTCCTTGTCGAACTGCGAACCAATGACATCACATCTTTGATTTTTCCGCACACCACAGATTTGCTGGCCAGTAGATACACATACTTGAAACTCGTTGCATCGTCCTTGATTAGAAGAAAATACCACATTTCGCTTATGCCCAAATGTAGTGATTGTGTTTGTCAACTAAATCAAATAAAGATCCGTTCTTCATCCCACCATTCAAGAACAGGCAAAAATTAGTAATTAGTGTTACCGGGGATCCTAAAACAGAAGTACTATCCCAGAATCTATCCACCCCTCCCTTATCAAATTCAAAGGCAACCATAAAAGCGAACCCGAAAGTTCCGTATTTTAATTTCCCGTGCGAAGAAAAATTATAGATGGATAAAATACAGAAAGTAGAAAGCCTTGCTCGCCTAATACCCGAATTTAATGGTAACCTGGATGAGTTGTTAAAATTTACCTCATGCGTAGACAGAGTGTATGAACAGTGCACGGAAGACAATGAGCGAAGTCTTCTAGTTGACTTCATAGTATTCAGATTAGGAAGCAAAGTTTATAATATAATAGCTAATGCAAAACCTAGTACCTGGGCAGACATCAAATCCCACCTTTCCAAAATTTATCAGGTTGAAGACACATTCGATGATATTGAAAGGAGAATATCACAATTAAAATTTGAACCATTGTTCGAAAATTTCCATGAGTTCTCCATGAGAATTACTAATCTGGTAGAGAAGTACCACAAATTACTAAAAACACAGTGCAAAGTGGGTGACGACGTTACGGCTAGAAAAATCGCGGAGAAAAGAATAATACCTAGATTTATCATTGGCTTACCAGAGTCAATAAGAAACTTCGTTAGAATTCACCAAAGTGAATCCCTTGAAAAATTTTTGGAAATAGCAACGCAACAATTGAATTTTGAAAAAAAACTTGTACGAGGAAATGAATCATTCAAGAGTAAACACTTCTATTAGAATACCAGATGGTAGAATTGCACCATAACAAGAAAAACAATTTAAATGTTGTCGGTATTGTAAGAGAAACGGGCATGTAATACATGAATGTATAACTAAACGTGGAAATGATTCTCGGACTTTTCAGGTCTATACCGGGTACTACCAGAATGCCAACCCTCCCCAAACATTTCAGTCAAACAACAACCGAAATCATAACTACTACTCAAACCCCCAATACCAGAGTAAGGTACAACCACCTCTCTTCAAAGCACCACAAAACGTCCAATGCCCAGAAAATTCAATGTAGTATCTCCAGCATTCTCTGTCGGTATCATGGCAGAATCCTGTAGCAATGTCAACACCTATAAAAAATTCTTACACACGAAATCAACAACATAACCCCATGAATAATGGTAGAATGGAAAATATTACCAGTTCATTTCAACACTTAAATATATCCGAGAACAAAGCTAGCAATCCGCTAAACAAACGCAATGGCCAAGTTAACCATTATGTAAGCGAAGAAATTTGTTCGGAAAACTCCAACGGGCTCGAGAACGCACAGGAGAGAAGCGATGCTTGAGTCCAATGAACAACCAAAATCCCTTAATTATAAACCCAATCATCCCTCATAGCACCATATCCATGAACATTTATGAAAATAACGAAAATGTCAGGAGTAATAACATTGACACGACTAATAAAATTAGTAGTTTAGAAAATAACAATTGCCTAAGCATAGTAAGTAAGTTACCTCAATCCTATCCTAACTATAATATGTTCTTATGTTCAAAGTTTTGTTCGACAACCAATTCAGTAAGTCGCACAACAGAAATGACAAAAAAGGCTACATTAAGTTTATTAATTGACTCTGGTGCGGACGTATCCTTGGCTAAGTATAGCTGTCTCAATAGGTCGGTTAAGATAAATGCAGATATGAAAGTTTGCTTACATGGTATATGTACCATGGTACATTGGTAATTAATTCGAATAATCATGGAGTAGAAATTCCCCCCTTTTCACCAAAAATTGAACCGGTAGAAAACTATAGTACTCAGAGATTGAAAAATATGGAGAACTGCACCAAACAACCCTTCACCGAGCAGAACGAATACCGCCACCATGGAAAAAAAATGGGAAAAACAATGGAGAAGTGGGAAAAACAATGGAGAATCGTTGTAGAATTCCGGAAATTAAATCATAGGTGATACGTTTCCCCTGCCTAACATAGCAGACATTTTCGACAAATTTGGTTATTCCAGGTATTTTTCTACATTAGATTTAGCTAGCGGATACCATCAGATTAGAATGGATCCTAATAACCAACATAAGACAAAGTTTAGTACGGAATATGATCATTATGAGTTCAATCGAATGCCGTTCAATTTAAGGAACTCCCAGAGCACCTTTCAGAGAACGATGAACCAACTGGTTTCCAAGGCCTCAAGCGTTTTGTATATTTGGATGCTGTCATAGTATATGGCAAGAACCTAGCCGATCACAACCAAAAGCTTGAAGACATTTTTAAGATTTTTCAGAGATACAAATTAAAACGGGAAATTGTTATGCAAGATTTTGTAATGCAAGATTTTGTAATGCAAGATTTTGAAATGCAAGATTTTGTACTTGCAAGATTTTGTAATGCAACATTTTGTAATGCAAGATTAAGGGGCTAACCCTTGTAGTTTTAAGGGGTTAGCCCCTTAATCTTGCATTACAAAATCTTGCATTTCAAAATCTTGCATTACAAAATCTTGCATTACAAAATCTTGCATAACAAATTCCCGTACATTTATAGAATCGCGCGCGCGATTCTTTAAATGTACGGGAAATTGTTATACAAGATAACAAATCGAAACACCGATGTTAGTTACGACAAATTCAGATGAAGGTGACATTTTATTTATTTAAAATTTTATTTATTACATTAGTATCTGATAAAATTGCTAATGATGATGATGATCTGGATAGAACTGAAGTGGCAAGCAATTTAGGTGAAAGTTCGAACGTAGAATTCATCTCGTTACAAAACGAAAAATTAAGTAAACGTATAAAATATGAATCACGTAAATTAAATAGAAACTCCGGAGAATCGTACATAACAGCAAAGGGAGAAATACGAGAACGTCGAATATTAAAAGAACTTGCCAATTGCAAACGAAAATGCCGTGAACGCATGTCCGACGAATTGCGGACAAAATGTTTTACCGAATATTGGGATCTAAAACAATATACACTTCACCTGGCTTACCTTACAAAATGTTTAAAAATCGAAAGTAAACCTTGCATCACCAATTTAAAAAAACCCTAAAAGAGTTAGAAATATAACAGTCATATACCATTTGACCAATAGTGAAACACGGGAAGAAATTTATGTATGTAAAACTTGTTCTTAAGTGTGCTTGGCGAAAAAAAGGGATTAAAAAAATCTCAACAAGGTTGAAGATTCATGGATAACAGAGGTAAATCTCACAATAAACATAAAATATTACATCATTGCCATATAAAATACACCAATACAATGAATTATTTTCGTGCTTTTAGTAAAATGAGAGATCTATGATAAATGAGTTGTCTCTGATAATACAATAACATTAAAATTGTTAAAAGTTTAGAAAGGGGAATGTAAAAATTCGCTAATACTACAAGTGCACGGTTGATTCCTATATATAGGAAAAAATCAGTGTAATAAATTAGCAGTTCAGTCGCTATAGCCTGATGAGATGTACTGAAAGATGATTTATTTTTCACATGCTCGCAGATCGAAACTGAATTGCAAACTCTTAACAATTTCTCCTCTTCTTATTAAAATAGCGTGTAGATCATTTTTTTTTGTTTTTAAATATAACCCCAATAAAGAAATTTACAAATTACCGGCGTATCTATCATAGAAATGAATGAAATGAGGTTACTAACTGATCAACAATATTTGTATATATTAATAATCAAAAAATCATAATTTAACGTAGTAATGGCAATGAATTTAGGAATTATGTACTTATAAGATAAATTTAGGGCTTGCTGATAATATTTATTGATATAATATTACACAAATTTTGGTACAGCACAAAAATAAATAAATTGCTCACAAAATTATTAAAAAGGCCAGAATAAACCCTTGGTCGTAAATGTAAGTTCCTCAATGCAAAAATCTTTGCATCCCAGGTTTGGTATACAATTATTGAAGGAATTTATTAAAACAAAACCACACAAAAACTATTCGAAACTATTTGAGTAATTGATATCCGATTCCTTCATGAAGAAATGCTTTAAATCAGCAACTAAATTTCTCGCGCAATGAGCTCAAAACTTCTTGATAGAAAGCATAAACATTTTGATTTTCACAATTTTCCAAAAGATGTATACACTCCCAGTCAGAGTTCATCGCATAGCACACATTAGCATTAGTAAACATTAGTTGTTTGCTAACATTATTTGCCTTCTCTTTATAACGCTCATTATAACATCTTTCCTTCTCATCATTGTTGAAACACGCAGCGCCACCATTTTTAGCAAAATCCAACAATTTTTCTCCATTATTCTGGCACATGTATTCGTTCAAGCTGATCACGGATTTTAAAGCATTGCGGAAATGTTGTATATCCTCCACTTCATTGCAGGAACCGGCAATTGGTATTGATATTTGACTGTAACATGATGTAGAATTGACTTTTTCACATACGGTTTCGATTTTTTCGGCTAATTCATCGTACGTCATTTCACCTTTGCCTAGTTTGGTGAGGACACTGTGTATTTGGAAACTGTTTTCAGCACAATCTCGATTTTGGGAAATGTATCGCTGTTATAGAAACAAAAAATTAAAATAAACTGGATAAGAAATTATCGACGATAATTTTTTCGGTGCGTTATCGATTTTTATTTACTCACGGAAATTTCACTTCGACACGATGACCAAGCTTTAACCCCATCAAATCCAGCGATTAAGGTGAGCACGGTCACAAATAATAATGATTTCATCTCGACTATATACGATTTATTTTAAACAACTGAGAGATTATAGCTATTAAATAAGACTGATTTTATAAAAAGCATTAAGATTTAATTTTGGGAAATGTTTGTTGACTATCAGCTAATTGATACACTCGGTGACACCAAAATGTTTTCGAAATATTTATTTTGAATGTTTTTATTCACTGTTGTTGATAAGAAAAATTTGCCACAATTTTCAAAAACAATGTGATATGTAAAAGCATAAATAACATCTTCAACCAGATAGGTTCTTATTACTTTTAGTATGATGTAAGACGTAGTCAGACGTATATAAAAAACATTCGTTATGCTCTGATGAGTGGAAATTAAACTATTTAAAGAGAAGTTACAGTTAGACAATACAGTAAATTAGCAACTAAATTTCTCCCGTAATGACATCAAAATTTGCTGATAGAGAATAAATGAACATTCTGCTTTTCACAATCATCATAGTAATGCAAACATGCCCAGGCCGCTTCAACAATATAGTGCACACATTTTCATCTTTCAACAATAGATAACTGAGATTAGCTCCACTGCAAACGCAATCAATAGAACGAATATTGTCACAATCAAGAAAGTTTTCATCAAAAGCTATGTAAGATTTCATAGAGACGTCTCATGTCTAATGAACAAAAATTCAATTTATATGGTAGTTGGGTGTAGAAATTATTTTTCGAACAATACAGTGAGCCCCTACGCAAGATAATTAAAAGCACAAAAACATAATTCTCTCTTTAAGGTCGTTTTCGATTCACTTTTACCACCTCTTTCAAAAATCAATCCGTGAATCGAACAAGAATATCGAATTTACATAATATTTGAGTTGACATAACAACAAAATGACAGTTCTAGTGAAAATACCAGCGAAATGACATTATTAAAATTGATAAACAAGGTCTGTTAGGAACATCCTTGGTTCATTCTTCGGCTCAAATCTCGGATTATGTTGCCGATAGTTTATATAAGCTGCTAAAGCGGCAACATCGATCATATTCTTAAACAACGTCAGAGGCCAGCGCTGAGTCCTTCGTTTCACGTGTATTCACTAAGCATTTCATCCATCGTGTCAACCGCTCCTTTAGTTTATTATAGTAATATTTTCTGGTTTTCCGTTTAGTATTTCATTAACATTTTCCGTTGTGTCCATCGTTAAAAGATGATTAACTAATTTATTTTTCATTGGGTCATATGAACACATAGTCGCATACGCAAATTTTGTTCCATCTTAATTGGCTATATTCTAGAACTTCGCGCATGTCAAACGGTTGAGAACTAACTAAGTCCCATCCTACTAGGCAATATTCCAGGTTCTCATCAAAAACAAATTTATGCTAGTGAGAAATTAACAATACAGAATCTGATTTGAAGAGAGTAAGAAAATAAAGATTTTACGGTTTAACGGCATTTTCCTTTTTTGTTGTTGTTGTTTTATTGTGTCCGATGCGATTCGCTCAACTGCCACTCCAGCATGTGCCAATACTCGCATACAATCTCTGTTGACAAATTCAGTGCCGTTGTCGAAACGAATATGACCATTCTTAATTGTTTACTGTCATTTCTCACCCCAACAGCATACACGATTCCAACAGCATCCATCAATTTGCAGCCATCATGGGTTATCATTATCGCAAAACCCTTCGATGTGGCTGACGCAGTCGAGAATAAATTCAGCTTCAGCTCAGGAACATGCTGTATGTTCTTCAGGTGTCTCTTCCCCACACACACCGTTGACCTTGGCTTCGATTAGAATTCCTACCCGTAATTCCATGCCCGTGCCACGAATCGGTAGACGAAGATCGTTTGCGATTTGGACAAACCGCTCGACATCGTACCATTTGTAATCAACGAACCATTCGATTCGATATGTTCTGTGGCACCCGAATCAGTAATCCAAACGATCATGTAGTCTCTTGCTGTTCCACTCTCGTGATCCACACAAAATGCAGCATCGCTACTGCCCTTATTACTTTCGGACGATTTATTACTACGCCTCGGACATTCTCTCTTCCAATGTGCAACTTCATGACATTTATTGCATTTTGTTTTCCTTTTTAGTTCATCAATCAACGTTGACTGCTTCTTGCTGGTTCGCTGCTGCATCCGATGGTTTAATTTATAGTGAATGAAGTGGAACAATCCGTGAGGTTATTTTTAGCTAATTTTGCTGCCAGAAATCGGAATAATATTTGGAGGAGTTCACATCATAAACTCGTTGCGACAAAAGAAGAGATGGAATTTCTTTTAGATTTTTAATCGTGCTGTCTTTAACGTTTGAGTTTTTCCCTATTTTCAAATTGAGATCCGGTTTGCCCTTTTATGCAAACGCCACTGCTACTGTTGTATTTACTATTCTATTGAAAAAAAAATTTTGCATCAATATTTGTACTCCCCTCTGTATACTGATTACCATTTACCACCCTCAATTACACCACATCGTATATCGATTTGCTTTAAATTTCGGCTCCTTTACACTACAGCAACAACAACAACACGATTTATCGATTTTCCAACATTCTGCTTTTCTTTATTGAATTAAATTTTTTTTATTATACGTTTGTCTCTTTCTCATATTTGTGTGTAGTTTTAAAACGAAAAATTCTGACACATTTTTCTTGTTTTTGTTTCATTTTTTTCGCCATTTTCGATTTCAGTTGCCGATACGTTTTTATTGTGGTATGTGACAATACAGTAATTTCACAATATTTTTAAATCCGGCCATGAAAATTTTAATTTTTTTTATAAATTTCGCAAACAAAATATTAACGTGAACGTCATTTATCGTTGTTTTTGGTGTGTTTGCGTTACGTGTTTTATGTGAATAGTGAAAATAAATGGGATAAACGGTTGTTATTTAAGACTAAATCAAAAAAATATATAAATTGCATAACTTTTTACCGATTTAATTAAATTAAAGTAAAATATCGTAAGGGGGTGGTGGTGATTTAGTGAATAGAAAAAAAATGTTACCCAGCAAAATGAATTATCTAGTGATGTTTTTAGTGATTTTCTTCCAAAGTAATCAAAGTTTTGGGATACGGGAAGGGTCACATTTGATCCAGAAACGTATGGAACTGGAATCATGTATTGGTATGTATAGGCGAGAAAACCTATTTGCTGTTGGTGGAAAATCGATTTTTTTTTTGTGGGGTATTTGTTGTAAATAAATTTGTTTTCCTTTTTGTCGTGCACATAAACCAATGTTGCGTATTGTTCGTGGTTTTAGACCAATTAAGGTTTTAAGTATATGTTTTGGTGTGATTTAGCCAGCATACATATAATAAATATTTTGTATACGAGGTGTGTGTGTAACATCGACTCTCAAAACGGATTCCAACGACATAAACAACATTCAGATTGAAAACATTGGCCACCAAAATTTTACTTTCGATATTATGGGAATAATGTGGAGTGGAAATTGTTTCTCCACCATAATTTCTGTACCCTAGAATAAGTAGAAAGAAATCAGAAAATGGCAATTTACTAAATGAAATATTTTATTATTGTAACTGGGTTGAATTTTAATTTCCGGTGCAGTCGTGGAATGGGTGGTTGTTGAAACTCACATTAAACCTCGTTCCGTTTATATTCTAATAAATTTCTTGTAGGTAGATATAATTATTCCAAATTTCAATTAAAAATCTCCCCATTTGTCGTATTTAATTAAAAAACTGTCCCGAAATTCTAGTCCAACAACTGTTCGCAGCCTTACGGCTGTATTCTTTAATAATCAAGGAAATTTAATAATCTGGTTTCCGGCTTTCATTTTCACAATCTACAAATTTTGTAACCGTATCACACCCATTCCAGAATTTATTTAATTAATAACCGTGAAAGCTTATCGATTGAAACTAATTTTTATTGGTATGAACAACATTTCAAAGATGTATTAAAGTTAGGTTTGAACTAAACTAAATACTCCTGACACACCAGGCTTCGTAACTAAAGTTTCGAGTTAACTATAGTTTCACCAAAATATGTCATAGTTAACCTTAATTTAAATTCAATTTACCCCGAAAAAAAATTCCAGCCACATGACGACCAAACATTAGAAGCCGAAAACTGAACAAACTGAGCAAGAAAGTAAAGAAATCTTACCGACTAAACCAAAATAAGTCATGCATTCGATAAAAGTCGATATGAATTTTCTCGCTTCTGGCGAAAAATCTTAAAAGAACTGACAAGGAAAGCTCTAGTAAAGCTCACCAATATTATAAATGCAGCATTTAGAATCAAATGTGTTCCAAAAGCTTGTGGGAAATTGCAACCGGTCTCCAAACTCTTTGCAAAACTTTTGTTAAAAAGGTTAAATCCGATAATCGAGAAAAAACTTAATCCCAAATCATCAGTTCGGTTTCCGTAACCAACACTCAATAATTGATCAAGTACACAGAATAACCAATATAAACGAGAAGGCACAAGAGGAGAAGAAAGTATGTTCAACGATATTTTAGACGTTGTACAAACACAAGACCAATGCAATTTACTAATGCTGTGTTTCTTATTTTGGATCTAATCGATCTGATCGAATTGTATCGCTCGTATCGCTTTTATTGATATATGTACCACAAATGTGTGTCGGCCTTTTGACTCATTCGGATTTTCGACATTCAGCCTTTCGACACATTCGGCCTTTCGACCCATAAGGCTTTTCGACATTTAGCCTTTCGATACATTCGGCCATTCAACATTCGGCCTTCCGACCCATTCGACGTTCGGCCTTTCAATATTCGGCCTTCCGACATTCAGCCTTTCAACATCGAACACTTAATTTACCTAAGGTCTAACTATGCTATACTTTGTAACGTTACATCAACTGTCGTGTCGAAACCTCATGTATTGACTCCATCTTATCTTATGGATTTGTCCAGATTTATGTATGATATCCCTAACTACATTGGTAGATTTTTGGATTTATTTTTTACAAATTCGATAAATTTATAGGGTAATTGAAGCATCGATTCCAAATATTGTTAATGATGTTAACCATAAGTCGTTGGAGATCAATCTGAACCAATCGGAACTTTTACTGTCTAAGTCAATTAAAAATAAGTTTGTGTCTAAATTTTATAATTTAATTGACTGGAATGCGCTGTTCTCATATAATTAAGAACTTATCAAGATTCGTTTGTATTTACAGATTCGTTCCAGTTTCTGTTATGGAGAACAATCGTAATAATCCTCCGTGGTTTAATAAAAGTTTTATTAATTTGGGTAATCGCAAGAAGAAATTATATCGGAAATGGGAAAGATCCAACAATGCTTCTGGTAAATTGGCCTTTTCGCCTCTATCTAATGAAATTGATTGCATTCATAAAATAGTTTATAAGAACTATAGCAATAAGGTTCAAGACGATTTGAAATTAAATCCCAAATCATTTTGGAACTTTGTTCAGGCTAGAGGGATTTGGCCGCTCCATTTTTTTTTTTTTTTTGAAGTTTCGTAATCATTTCAACATTAACCAGCCGTGATTTTTCCATCACCCGCCGGGAATCGAACCCGGAACCTCCGGAGCTTAAAGCAAGCATGCTAACCACTGTGCCACCGGGGCGGCAGTATGTATAATTACCACCGGTTTAAATATGGCTGTGGTCCAGATGGTGTTCCTTCAAGCTTCCTAAAAAACTTGGTTATGAGTTGGCTGTTCTTTTGTCAATGGATCACTTTCGTCGGGAATTTTTTCAACTGTCTTTGGAGGTTCAACTGTGCTTTGGAGGTGATTGAGGTTAAAGTTCAACTTGATGTCTTTTATACTGACTTTAGCAAAGCGTTCGACTCGATTAACCGCGTTATTGTATTGAAAAAATTAAAATCTTTTGGCATTGCACATAATTTGATCAAATGGAGTGATTCTTACCATATTGAACGCGTGCAGTTCAGGGGAAAACTCCCCTTGAGTTTTCTAGAGAAAAGTTCGGTCTACTCTTCAGGAAGGTACGACCAAACTACAAAAATACAATTCTAACTTCGTACATTAAATATGAGGCAAGAACGTACTGACTTAGCGAATTATATTCACTAAATCAAAAACTCAAGGAAAACCCTCATTTCTATGTATTTTATGCCCACACAAATCTAGGAGGGTTTTCATTTTTTGGGGTCGATACACTTTGTATGACTCTTGGGTTAAAGTACGAGGGGATGTTAATATTTCTACTTTTTTGGTAGATATATTATAAATGATTGGCCTCTTCATTTCTTCATTTTTTCTGATGAACAAGTCGAAAAATTTTGTCGATGCCATTATTGTTATTATATTTTGTCTATAAAAACCGAAAGAATCTTTTTTATTTTAATACAGAGAAACTTCTCACATTAATATAAGCTAGAAAATTAAGTCAGAATCAAATTCCTCATTAGTCCAGGAGACTAGATTGTAATTACATAAAATAAATAAATAAAAATAAAAATTCTGTATTGACTCGAAGCTATATTCAAGGAATACTTTTCAAGAATTCTGCCGACTAATAGTGAGATGGAAGTTTGGGAAGTTTTTCAAAAAAACTACCAAAGTAGAGGACGATAAATTATGTTTCGGTTTACCTGATTTTACCCAATTTTGAATGGTATAAGACCCTAGCGACAACGTACTAAGGAACATGTGCTTGCAAACTGGCTTCATACTTCCGTTACATGACAAATGGAATATTTTCTACGTCGATCTTGTTCTGTCTGTATTTTCTTTGTCATTTTAAATTCGATGTGATTATATTAACAAATACTTCACGTTGAGTACAATCAGTAATAGACCAAAATGTATCGAATATAGATTTCTTTCAACTTCATCGAATAACTTATACTGTCTCTATTTAAAAATAATATACATTTGAATGTTTTATATGTGGGTCCTAGTTTACGTTCACTCCTTGATGGACCTTTCATCTTCTAGAAGTAAGCTTTTTCCTGCAATCAAAGCATTATATTTTTATTCTTTTTTCATTTACTGGAATCCTACAAGGATTTCTTGGTCATTATTAGCCTAACACAAAAGTTGATCGATTTGAAGGGAATTCGTCTTAAGCATGGTTTCCACGATGGCGAGGCGAAAAAATTAGTCAAACTAAAAAGAGGAAGGAATAAAAATAATAACATGAGAGTGAATGAAACAGCAACAAGTCGTTGCACCGAATTTTTATTCATTTATTTTTGACGTTTCGCGATTTCATCACCTATAACTTTATTTATGTATGGATTCATATACATTTGGAGACATTTCATAATTTAACTTACATTTTTTAACTTTATTAACATCCATTACTGGATTAATGCTTTCCAAATTAACGGTTCTATTTTGAAATTTATTTTATTCCGAAAATTTGCTTCAAATTGACATATGATTTCCGAAAATCAGCGGCTAATCCGAAAAAAGATGATCCACTTCATCTTTTTTCGGATTAGACGTCCAATTTCGGAGTGCTGAATTAAAATATTAAAAACTGGACGTCCCAATTTTTCTGTCAAAATGGTATTTTGTCTCTATCGTACTATTGGTGAATTTTTACTTTCTCTTTTTAGTTTGACTAATTTTTTCGCCTCGCCATCGTGGAAACCATGCTTTATCCTTGCTGCAAAACAAAGTCTAGCATCGGCTGACTGTTTGAATTTTTGTTGGTAATAGTAAATCTTTAAAAATTTAAAATTTGATCTGGGTCAAAAAATATTTAAGTTTTTTGCGGCAATAGAACACAATAATTTGATCTAGGGGGATTTTTTTGATCCAGATCAAATTTTACGGATCAATATAACAACTAGACGGGTTTAGACGGATTTTGAGAATATTTTTGGCATGTTCCTTACTCATTCAAAATTCTTAAAATTATTTAATATTGCCAAGTTTACATTCGAGTTTCGTCGAAATTTTCAAAATGTTCGAAACTACCTAAATTATTTAAAAAATACAATGAATGAGCGTTTGAAAAGTGCAATTGTAGACTATAGCCGTTAGTTGTCTCTATTCACAGCGTATCCCTTATCATCCAGACACGTACAGCTTGACCGATAAGATTTTTTTCGTTGGATAGAGCTGCTCTCATTGCTGGAACAGAGTGCATGTTAGAAGTTAAATAATTGAATGCTCCAATGATCGCACAAGTAGCTTCATGGTCACTTAGACGAGTCACGTCCTACTGGAATTATTGAATCCAGACAAAGAAACTCTGAAAACCATCTCCAGTACAATGCTATGTCGTATAATATTTCTGAGTGCTTGTGATTCCAATATCGTTCATCGCTCAGGCGTGATAATGTGAAATCTGATTTTTTAAACCGTCTGCTCTTACCAGCACCGGAACTAATATCCGAAGAAAATGAAGATGTCCCTCCTATGATCGAAAGTATAGCGAAACCGGCGAATCTATTGCGAAAATGACGTTAAATTTATTCTTTAGTGAAAGTTTTCAGATGGGCGTTAAGGGGTGGCCGGAGAATGTTTATTGTGGGGAAATCGTTTATTCCACCTGATGATCAAGCAACAATTCTCAACGCACTACATTCTGGACATCCGAAAATTGTTCGCATAAAAGCTTTGGCCCGAAGTTATGTTTGGTGACCAAGCATAGACGCTGATTGCGAACAAAAGGTTAGGGCGTGTCAACCTTGCCAGCAGAACCAACCGAGAACGCACTGGCAGCTGTTCGTTATTGTGAAACCACACAACGACCGTGGTCTCGTCTTCACGTTGATCATGCCGGGCCATTTCAATGAAAGATTGTGTTCATCGTGGACTCTTTCTCGAAATGGTTAGAAGTGTTCATCGTCAAATCTACGTCATCAATATGTAGCACATAGTACCTTCGATCTCTATTCGCCACTCATGGTTTACGTTTGCCAGAAGAAGAGTTCCGTGAGTTTTGTGAATCAAATCTGATCTGCCATATTCGGGTAGCCCCATTCCACCCCATCATCGAACGGATAAGCGGAAAGAATGGTGCAAACAGCTAAGATCTGTAACAAAATAGCGTCAAAGGATACCGATATTCATATGAAGCTGGCTCAGTTCCTGGTCAGCCAATATTATATATCATACCTGCACACTATCATGTTGAATTTTGGCTCCTCATTGGCAAAATTAAAAATCTCTTGATATAATACTTACATGCCAATACATCTTGCCAATCCAAATCCACATAACTTATTTCACTTATTAAATATTTCTTTATATACACAATTACCACTCAATTATTAATCTCAAAATAAATTCTCGGACACGTTCTTTACATGTTCAGTTCACTGAATGTTGAATGATATTTCAAATTCAAATTTGAAACATATACAAAAAAAAATGTAGTAGATCACAACAACAATACACGGTCAACAAATCGTTACAAATTCGTTTTTTTAGATTTGGAATTGCTAGGTTCTCACAAGAACTTGGCTATCACAGACACATTTTAAATCCGATTTCGATACATTTTAACCGATATTTGGAAATCTAAAATAAATTTTAAACTTTTTAACTATGTATTGTAGTTCGTTTTGATGTGCACGAGGACACAATCATCCGAACGGAAGAATCACGTGCAATTGGAGCGAAATTCCTTGATTATGCCGATCTTGGATCACGTGAAGAATGTCTTCGTCTTTGCTGTGAAACCGAAGGCTGTGATGTCTTTGTATTCGAAGAGAAAAGTCAAGGTACCTGTTTTCTGTTCAAATGCGGACCACCAGAAAATTTCCGTTGTAAATTCACCAATCACACAAACTATTCAAGTGCTGTGTTAACCCCATTGCGACAAGTGGTTCCACCACCAACGCAACCAACACAAATCCGTGTCGTTAACATCGGATTGTCACAGCATGAGATGGAATTGAAAAATTTACGTGATGGTAAACAAATTGGAAGGTAAGCTGATTTTATATAGTCAGAATGAACATGTTGTCATTTCATTTTTTTGTATGTTTAGAGAAAAAACCACCACGTTGATACCACCGTTGGGTGTAAGAATAATGCCAATGGAAAAAATAACGACAAAACCACCATTTGCAGCTGTTCAATCATCGAAATGTGGTCGATTTGAATTTCCTTGTCACTCAGGCGAATGTATAGGGGTGTACAATGTCTGCGATGGAATACCGCAATGTGACGATGGAAGCGATGAGGGACCCGAGTGTCCCACCACTGGTGCATCGAATACGAAACCGCCAGCAAATAGTAATCAAGTAGCAACCCATTTAGATACATTTAATAGTAATGCTAGCAGTAGTAATAATAATATTAGTGGTAGTAGTAGTAGTAGTAGTAATAGTAATAGTAATGACGCGACCAGCTATGAAAAGAATCCAAACAGTAATCTGCAAACTGCGTACAAAAATCTAAACAATGAGGTCGATCGCATCCAACAGGCTCAACTACAAAATGGGCAATTGTTGACGCGGAATTTAATGCCACCAATGATCTTAAGTCCAAATACACAAATTTCGGAACGTAAGCCAGTTGAGTTACAAAACAACAGTCCACAATCAAGTTTGGTGTACCATGAAAAATTATCACGAAATAGGGAAGACCCAATGAGTGTACCACAGTGGCCAGGAATTCATCAGCAAAATAGCGGGCAATATTATGGTAAGATCATTTTAATGACTTTACATAAATTATACGATCTTAAGTAAATTTTATGTTCTAGAACCCGACAGCCATATATTTAATCACAAAGGTGGACTTCAAGTGTCCACAAATAATTTACCATCCCAATATGGTCCCAACTCAATGTACGACAGTGCGAATTATCTACCAATATCACGAGAAAATTCAATGTCCGTACAAGACTCTTATCGTAATATGCTGTCCAATCAACAGGGCTGGTTACCTGATCGATTTCAGCAAAAAATGGATTGGCCACCACAACAGCTTCTTCCACAACAAATGTACGATAATACAATGCCGGTAAATCAACAGCAGCAACAACAATCTGTTATTGGACTATTACCGCCTGAGTTACCGCCAAAACAACAAATGATGCAGCAACCCACAATGCTGAAACCAGACTGGCAAATCCGTCCAAATCCACCACTAAAGTCGCACGATGTCATTCCACAATTTCCGGCACCCGAAAAAATCAATAAACCAGCCAACAATGCGGTCAAACCAGATCAACAAAGCTCGAGTGGCGAAGAATCTGATGATGACAACAGTGATTATGAATTGGAAGATGTTAAAACGACTGAAGCCCCAAAAAAGAAACCGAAGAAACACAAGACAAAAGCAAAGGCTAAAACGGATCAAGACGATGGTGAGATAGCAACTATTTCGGTAAAGGAAGTTAAATCACATGCAGCAACAAAATCAAGTGAGCGTGTGGATCATCCGATACATGAACAATTAAAATTGATTAAAACTGATTTAGAAATTGAATTTGCCGATCATGATGGTCCGGCTGAACGACCCGGTGGTGCCGTTTTATCATTAACATTGGGCGTTATTATCACCGCCACTTTGGCCGTTTTAGTTGGATGTCGAATGAGAGCGGTCGGTCGACGTATAAGACGTACCGGTAAAAGTTCGTATGCGCACGAAGCTGATTTCCTGGTGAATGGAATGTACCTATAAGTAAACTAAACATATGGCGCACTATAGATTTTTCACAAGATCATCATATTACAGATGTATGTATGTTTAGAAAATTATCGATTTACTATATAAGAATAAATTATTGAAGAACATTTCAAGCAGGGCTGTGTATTTGTAAATTTTAATTTATTAAATAAATTTTTGTATTTGGATTACTAATTAAAAAAAACATATTTGGATATACACTGAGCACAAAGCATCAGACAAAACACAATGTAATAAACCATGATTTGAAAATTGCAAACCACATCACATCATATAAAATATTTGACTAATTTGAGAAATATTGTTTGTGCCTTCAAACTTCTAAAAAATTGATGCAAAAACCGAAAAGGTTGAGTGTCACAAAAAATATAAAGCACATCGTGTAAGAAATGCCGCGCCGAAGCTCAGAATCCTTAATTTATTTTATCGCCGTTAATTTTTTTTTTTGTGTGTAGGTAAATCGTACGAATTGATCGAATTAATCGGAAATTTATATGATTAATTCAATCAAACAATTAATTATTAGAAGCAAAAGACATTTTTTTGCTGCAAAATCATTTTATTTAATTCATGATGTTGTAATTAAAACCGTAAAAATAATAAGATTGTACCAAATAAGTGAAATAAAATAATTAATTTAGTAAATAATTAAATTTAACCAACCAAAACAAGAAATGTTAAAACAAAGACAATTTTTAGAATAAAGATTATTACTTTAAGATTACCTACTTGTGGAATTTTATTGTGTACGCCTATCTTGGAAATAAGGCTAAACCGATAAAAAGAGAGCTAAACCGAAATCTTACAAATCAAATTTCATGTAAATTGGCCTAGATTTATTTTAACAAATGGCCGACGCTACTGGAAAATACGAATGAATTAATTCGCCTAAATGTTATTGTGTATAAAATATATTGTACATTAATGACATTTAGGCGATTTAAAAAATAAATGTACAGCATGATTTACTATCTAATTAATTAATACGCTGACAATATTTTTTGCATTCTGTTTTATTTTGAAACGAAAACTTCTCACTTGTTCAGTCATCCTCTATATTAATCTACATTTAAATGTGGAAAACAATTTATAAGAAATCTGCAAGGCTTCTTAATTGCTACCAAGAAGATGGAAGAATTTCAAAGCCAATCGAACAGCATTTATGCTAGAACCTATTCCACGGAGCCAATGGCAGCATGTTCCATCCAAGCAGAATTCAGCTGATGCGATTTCAAGAGGTGTAAAACCACAAGATCAAGTAAATTCGCAACTTTGGTAGAATGGGCCAAGTTGGTTACGAGAACCTGAAGATAGCTGGCCAACCATCACATTAACACCAAAATATCTGCTCAAGTCATATACTTATAGGAAAGGCCAAAATATATCAACGTCTTGATGGAAATAAACGATAACGATGATGTTGTAACCAAACTTCTAGCAAAACATTCCTCTTGGCTCAAACTTCCTAAAATTATGGTCTACGTTTTTAGATTTCATTTGGACGAGCGTAGCACGAGGTAAATAATTCGTCAGTTACTCTATTCGAGATGCAAGTAGCTGAACGCTTAATTCTTCGTAATATCCAGAAAATGGAATTTCAACAAGCGCGCTCAATTCCAGCAAAGAACCAGCTGTTATCACTAGACCCATTTGTGGATATTCCGTGAACTATCGTGAGTGAAAACAGGTACGCTGCCCTGTCAACCGATTAAAATACGGCGTTGGTCAAATAATTAAAATATTTGACAATATCAGTTCCGGCATCTTCAAAAATATAATAAATTAGCCTCCATCTTGAACAGATGCAAAAATCAACGTGCAACTATTTTTTGATTAAATAATAAAAAACTGTATTAACTAATACATATTGAATAATAAAAACTATATTAACGGATAATAAATAGTAAAATTTATATTAATAAAATTATTAAGTGTGTGGTGTGAAAAACATAATTTTGGGATTACAAGAGTTTGTAAAGGCCCCAAGCCGCCACACATTCATAGATCCTGAATCAGATAGCCAATTATGAGTAGGAGGAGACGGCTAAAATTCCTATTCCTTCATTCTCGAGTAAAACAACAACAAAAAATGAATTTGTTGTTGTATTTACTCGAGAATGAAAGAATAGGAATTTTCAGCGAGATATTATTTTAACTATATTTACATTTAGATACTTTACCGACTTCACCGAAGTTGCAATACCCAATGTTAATGTGTGCCTTAAAACTTTAACTACGGGGTTGAATGGTACATCCCGACGAAGTTGTCCAGTTATTTCCTGTTAATTTCGTTCTTCGATACTTAGGAATTTAGGATAACCATCGTAATTTCCCTGAGTATAACTAAATGGTTGAGGATATCTCTTTGAGCAGATAACATCCAAGACGCAAGGAGAGTTTCTACTTAGAATTCCACAGGATGCGTGAATCGTGATGCTGTTTCCATTAAGTCTTAAAGAATTGGCTATTCGTCAGAATTTAACATTTCTGCGCAAATTACCTTACTGAGTATGGTCCAGAATATGGTGTACTCAAAGGACTCTTAAGTCTGTCAGCACCAATGAATACTTAAGCAATCCAGATTTTTGGCGATATAGTATCCTGTTGGGTCGGATATCGTCGGTCCGTAGGAACTAACACCCCTATTCCCATAGTCGCATCACTTCATGTGATGTGATAACTATCAAATCACTTCAATTTTGGTATTCTCTTAGCCGATTGAAGTGACGTTTATCGTTTGAAGTGATAACTATCACTTGAAGCCATATTCTCTTAGTCGTATAAAAAGTTAAACATCACTTGAAATGATATATTCATCACCTGAAAATTGTAAGTGATAGATCAAAATGGAAAGAAAACGTAAGTTTTTATTTTTCAGTTACATTAATATTGAAAATAGGTAGTTTCTGTCATTTGTCGTATCACATCACATGAATCGACTAATAGAATACCAATCATCACTTGAAGTGATGTGATAGTTGTAAATCTCTCGTTGTTTGTTGTATGAAGCTTCTCTACGAAATCCACAGTATCTGTGCTTGGGCTCGAATTTTGATCGTTGATGAAGAACTCACCGGGGATTTTGATATTCTGATCATACACGAGCTCTTCTGGGCTGCATTTGAGGTTGGAAGGTCAGAACTTCAATGGGATGTATTGCATCGAGCTATTAATGCGGCTTTGAGTTGGATGTGAAAACGTTCGACAAGACCATTCGCTTTCAGATTAAAACATTTGTCCTAATACGATGTGAACCTAGGAGCTTCATGAGCCCGCTGAACATTATTGATTCAAATTGCATTCCTTGGTCTGTCCTTAAATCAAGTGGGGCAGCAAATCTACAGATATACTCATTGTAGAAGATTTTACTTGCAGTTTTGACTGTCATTTCTCTAATTCGATAAGCCTCTGGCTGACGGGTAAATCGGTCGACCATCGTTAGAATGTAATGATACCCATTCGACTGGGGCAGTATACCAACTAGGTTCATGTGGATGTGTTCTTACTCCTTATTGTCCGGTATGTTGATCAATTCCAGGTTTACTATTGTTTTCGGATTCTGCACTGAAACCAATTTCTGCCATTCGTCGTCACATCGTTGTTGTTGAAGTAATTTTTTCGTGTCGAGAGGTGATAGATTGATTTCTGGTGAGGATGATTCACCGAGATTGACTATCCATAATTTTGTGTCGTAAGTGGAAATTGGGGTACTGTTTGCTACGGTAAGAATGCAAACGATGTCTTTTGCTTGTCCATCAGAAATTGTAAATGGTTTTCATGATGTTTGTTCTGAATTGACTTCAAATCCAGATTTGGTCAGCAACCGGTAGTAGCTCCTGAATGTCCTTCTTGCTGTCCCACGCTAGGCTCGCGTTGTCTGGCAAACATTTTCACCAGAGATTTTTGAAGCAGACAATAAAAATGGGACAATCATGTAAGGTGCCCATTTACTGGAGACCGGAAAGTAATTCTTCGAGTCGTTGGTTTTCACTAATTGGGTAGCGGTCCATTAATGCGTGTTTCAATGCTGGATATTTGTTTCCTGACTTCGGGTTTTTAAGTACGTCCAGTATCATCGCTTGTGGGCATAGGCTAACATTTTGTCATCGTTCTCCAAACGATGCATTAAAAGTTGTAGTTCGACTACGGTGAACCATGCGCCTCCCTGGCTGTTAGTTCCAGAAGGGGCGAATCTTTTGAGGTTCTCAGCGGTATTGGAACGTAAGTGCTAGCTGATGTACCTGGTTCATTTTCATCGGCTGGCCATTAATTGCGTTTTGAGTGGCACTATAATTAACGATTTATTGATTCAACGGAAGAAATGTTTATTTAAAGAAAGGAAAGGAGTTTTAAAATAGAAACTATAAATGGTGACCCGCTATAAATGGTGACCCCGACTGAATGGTTTCATTTAGTTAGAGGTAGCCATAAATCGAGGTTTTCATAATATAAAGTGAACATAATACAATATATAATACAACCACGTCGGGGTCACCATTTTTAGCGGGTTGATTGTAATGATTGACGTCCCGATTTCGCTCGTATTTTAATGAATATTTTCCAACCGAAGGCTGTGTTACAGGTATTCGCCCTTGTCTACGACGAATTCTCGCATGGTTCCTCCAAATTTATTTAAACCCATAACAATTCAAAATCAAATACAATTTTTTCCAAATATTTTTAATAAAACTTCAAATCGATTAGATATAATACTAAATAACCATTAATTATTTCATTTAGTTGGTTTATTTAATTTAATTTATATAATTAATTTTAATTATTTTTAAATTTACAACACATTTATTATTTTATTTCTGTAAACATTTTTTTGTGATAAAATCAACATGGATATATAATTTTTAATATTTAATTTATATTTATATGTGTGACGACAGTTAAAATTTTTTAAATAAGTAGTTTAATTAAATATAATTAATTTATTTACAAAACAAAATTTTATTTTAGGATGGATACTTCAATAATTTGTACACAATTAAATTATTCTTATTTTACACAAGTAATATTAAATTATTTATTTATTTATATTTATTTGGGACTAGGTATTTTCTTTTGTTTGTGCTTTGAATGAATTATTTGTTTATTTTATTATTAAATAAGCCACTTAGTAATTTTAAACAAATTAGATTTAGGAAGGAAACTTATAAAACATTTTTTTTTTTATAAAAATTAGTGTTATTGACTAAAAAAAACAAATAACTCAAAAGTTGAAGGCAAGTTTAGTAACTCTATTGCGTTATATGACACGTACTTAATTTTATCAAATCATCCTAATCAACCACTCACATTTTCCACATAATTATTATTAAATAACATTGGTTATAAAACTAAAAATCGTTCCCTATTAACTAGATAAGGCGGTTTAGGATTTTGAATATATATTGCATATTATTTTGGGCACTGCGCAATAAAAGGTGGATGCCCATATTATAAACAAAAGATAAGAAAAAATAAATTATTTTGGAAATTGCGAGAAAAATGTCTTGACCATTAAAAAAACGAAGAGAGTATTTGGAATGTGTTTCATGTATAAATAAAAAAATTGTTAAACTAAAGTCATTAATTATTAAATCAAGGAATTCCACTCATTGTATTCATGCCCTGCTGATGCATTTGCATTAAGCCGCGTGATCTCTGCTCCAATCGTTGTATCGTTGCCTGAAGATGAGAATTTTCTACATATAAATCTTTTACCAATAGATCTGCGTTTGTTAGCCGCTGTGCCTGTTCGGTTAATATGATATTTTGTGTTTCAAGCCGATTCCGCAGCTCATTAATTTCAGCCCGTTGCTGTTGCCATGATTCTGTAATTGGACGAGAAATATGTAAACAAAATTCAATCAAACATAATTAGTATAAAACATACGATGAATTATTGTTTCGACATATTGGCTCTGTTGTTTAAGTGAATTTTGTAAATGACGATTTTTTTGCTCTAACTGTTGCATTCGAAGTGCGGCCATTTGGTAATTTGATCTCTGCTATTGTAAAAATATAATTTTTAATTTCTATTCTACACTTAAAGTATAACAAGTTAGATGATACACTTACCGCATAATCTTTTTCTAGCACCGGTTTTGCTTCCTTTAGCTGCTGCAGTTCCATGACAAGACTATCACGCTGATGGTACAAATCTTTTATAGCTTCGGTCAATTTTAATTTTTCCACTCTGATCTGCTGAACGTCATAATCTCCGCCATTACTATTGGACTGCAAGCCGCCTAATTGTGAAGGACTGCAAACAAAACAAGTAAAGCAAATTTAAATCTTAAAAGTACCTAAACAAACATGCATACGTACACATTATAAGTTGATGAGGCACTATGCGTTTCAAAGCTTTTATTTGAGGCTACCGAACCTGAATCACTACCGCCATCGTTCTGATTGCCTTCATAATTTTTCGGTGAATTTGGCTTTTGTATTGGGCTAACAGTCCGTGTGATACTTCCCGTTAACTGTTCTTCAAATTCTTCACCACCGACTTGAAGCGTTGTCTGTTCCGAATTATTTGCGGTACTATTACGCCAATTCGGATTTTGGTAGTCACGTGCTGGCTTGTGAATCGTACTTTGTGACCATAGGTAGCTGATCGGCGAACTAGCCGGACTTTCGGCTGGCGTTTTGATATGTGGTGGTGGTGGTGGCGTTGTATTTGCACGTACTTCGCGATTTAAATTCGCTTGACCTTGGTATTTATTTTCTAGTGTAACTAATTTTACCCGCAAGCTTTCAATCTCATCATTTCTGTGGTCTAATAATTTTTGCGCTTCCACTTTAACTTCTTCGAGCTCAGATTCCAGTTCAACATATTGTTGCTCTAGTTTACTATTCTCTTCAATTGGAGAGAGGCGATCTTCTTTATCCAGGGTTGCGAATTGTTCCTCATATTCGGACATTTTACGTAGTAGCTCATTGAATTTTTCATCACTAGACCTCTGTTCCTCTTCAAACAATATGCGTTCCTCATTTAATTTAGTCTGCCAATAATCCTCACAGTCTTCATATTCTTTACGCATTTGTTCTAAACTCTGATCCAGCTCACTACAACGTGTTTCGAGCGTAGACTTTTCAGATTTTAATTTTTCCACATCGATCGACGATGTTGCCGCCACTTTATTACTTAATTTAAGCTCATCACACATATTTTCTAATGCCTTTATTTTATCTTTAAGCGCCTGCACTTCATCATCCTTATTTAGACTCGAGAAATCTTGTGAAATTCCTGATGTAGTATTATTCGCCGTGGAAATAGTCTGGCACAGCTCAGAATTAAGTGCCATCCAATCGCCACTAGTCTCCGATTCAGTACCCGTATTATCATCTCCGTTACATTTTCGTAATTTTCCGAGTCGCGGACTTTCTTCAGTCACCCGCACTTTACTCGGTGAATCACCACGCCGTTTTGTTGCCATTCCACCCTGATTCGGCTCAATTTCGAGCACATTACCGTTATCATCAATGTCGGTGATTGTTTGCTTCGATGTTTTTTTCGATTTGCTGCGAATTAATTCGAAATTTAGACCTTCAATTTCGGCCGTAAGCTCATCATTTTTATCGCGTAAATTTGAATTCTCCACCTGTAGTATACTTATTTTTTCGATCAACTCAAGCACCTCCTCATTGTCTTTCTCACTCTTCATTTTCTCATCACTCTTGTATTTCTCCTCCAGTTCGCACAACTCATTATTTAAATTAATATTTTGCTCTAGAAGCTCGGTTAATTGTTTTTGTAAAGAAATTTGTTCATTTTCTAAGGCACATTTATCTTCGGTCGCCACGACTAGTTCGGATTTTAATCGCATCTCTTCGCTTTCTAAATATTTGATTCGATGTTCAAAGCGTTTCGTTATATTTACAATGGTTTCGCGTTCCACCGCTAGTTGCTCGGTAAATTCACGAATTTGTTCACCATATTTATGGTCTAAAATTTTGATTTCTGATTTTGTGGACTTCTCGATTGTGGCATGATTATCATCAATCTCTTGAGCCAACATAGCGATACGATTATTTGCATTTTTGTTGTCGGCAGAAAGTTTTCGATTTTCTGCGCCTAATTGTCGTATCGCTTGTCGCAGCGCACTTACTTCTGCTTTATGAAGTGCTGATGATGCACGAAGTATAGGCGAAGCTTCAAATTCCTCTGTAATCGAACTGTATAATTCGTCATCTAGGGTATTGGAAAGTTCGGATATTTGAACGTGATCATTAGAAAATCCCAAACTTAAGAGCAAATTGTTGGCATTCAAAATGCCGGCGGATTCCCACATATCGACGATGACTTCTGCCGGGACAACGGTCGACTCGTTTCCTAAACAATATAAAAGCGACAATTACAACATGTACATGCTTGCAACATTTCGGTATAATAATAAAATATGATTTTTTTTGTACTATAATCTACTCTACTTTAAAGGAAAATAGTGGAGAAACCGAACAACCGTAAGTAATTAACCCATCACCACCAAAATAATGTAATCAAATTAAACTAACCTGAATCATTATTTTTACTACTATTTTTTACACCATTCACAACGGTACACGTATCTTCTTCGTCTTCCTCTTCGGATTCTGATTCAGATTTAGAAGAAGACGACGACGACGACGATGAAGCTGATGATGATGCAGGATGATCACTACCGTGCATATCAGAATTCATTAAGTCTGAATCATTTTTTAAGAGTGCAATAAAATTATCAAAACTAACAACAGCATCATTTTTCAATTCTAATTTATCATAGACTTCATCTACCATTTTTGCAGCTATCTGTTTTAGCCCAACTAATTTACATACATTCTCTAATTCGGTACGATTTAAATCATAATTTTTTTCTACGGTACCAATTTGTGTCCACACGGAATGGAATGTATCATATAAATTTGTGTAATCTAAATCGCCTGGAAATATGTGAAAATACTTGTGTTAAGGAAAATACTTGTGTTAATTTTTTTTTTAAAGACAAAACACAGTTATTAACGATTACAATTTTTAATATATAGAAAGGAATTAGATTGGCGAGGTCCAGAATTCCCGTTATTTATTATTAGTAGAATTAGACAATTAACATATACAGAGGACAAATACAACACATATAAATTAATTACCGGAACTTTTCAACAATCTGGAGGGGAACTACATAGGAAACCGAATGTTGAGCCTAACCTAACTTTTTATGGCTCAAAGCAATACACTTAGTAGCTCAATTCTCTATTAACAATTAAGCGAAACCTACTGGAAACCAAGAGAAAATGTCACAAAATATTTTCTTTAACAAATTGTTTTGTAATTTATGACAATTCATTTGAAAAAGGTTTTACGCCAATGTGCAGAAACTTTTTAACTTTGTATTAACACACAAAATTAAATTACGACAAAATGTTGCCACCTTGTATTAAAATTACCATAATATTATTAAAATACCTATTTATGTTTGTATAATTTTGAGAATTAATTTGAAGGATTGCAACAAATTTTTAGTATAATTTTCACCACTTTTAGGATGGGGTAAAAAAGGGTGTTCTTCGAAACGGATAAAACTTATTAAGCAAAACAAATGACGTATTAGTTTTGGAGCACCCTAGTTCGATACAGTCGAGCAAACAAAACAGGCAAATAAATACAATATTTATAGAACGTATGATGGAATTCATTTTATTTATATACGCAAAGGCTGGGAAGCAACAACAGCATTTTTAAGAAAAGGTAAAATTAAACCGAAAGAATCTTATTGAATTTAATACAGATAAACTTCTCTTTCTATTATTTGTGTGAGCATAAAACATACAGAAATGAGGGTTTTCCTTGAGTTTTTGAGTTAGTGAATATAATTCGCTAGGTCAGTACGTTCTTGCCTCATACTTAATGTATGAAGTTACAATTGTATTTTGTAGTTTGGTCGTAGATGACGGAATTTGATTAGTGTTGCCCGATATATGACCCCAAACACCATTTAGTGACAAAAATCTCTCAATACTTTTTCCCCAATCTAATATTTCCAAAGCTATTGAGATTTATTCTAGTGGGCCGAAGGCGTATAGACCATCTTTATAAAAAAGTATCCACTTCCCGGCATTTCAATTTTGAAAAAATGGGCTTAGAAAATTGATATCAACTCCGGCCTTTTATTTAAATATAGTTTTCAAAGTTGATGGAACATGCGAATGTCTCCTTATCAAAAGGTTTGCCTGTCAATGGCAGACGAAATGAAAATCTATAAATCGATTATGACCAGAACTCTGACACCCTACTATCGCCAGCGAATTATGTGCAGGTCATGTGCAGTGTACTACAACTAACTTACGCTAATCAAAATAATACTAGATAATACAATTCAAAAATTACATTTAATTCAGTACACTGTACAACGTCGTAGCTATGGAATGAATTGAAAATAAGCAAGAGCCAGACTTTCTTTGTAAATTCGTGTGACCAAAATAAAAAAGCGCACGTATTTAATGATACCGCACATGTTTAAACTTTTTAGGAATCATTTCTTAGACTCTGAGATTTTGCTTAATAATTTTTTGTAGACTAAGAGACTACTTCAAGAGCTTCTGGGACATCAATCCAAATCAGATTTAAATGTAGCTAGTCGTTTAAGAGCAACTCATGATAATTTGCAAGCCAGTTATTTTGATTAGGTTAGGTTTAGGTGGTGGTCCACTAGGACCAGGCATAGGAACAAAAATGGTCCGTAGCCATACCACGATTTTTTGTTTGTTTTTTCTCCAACTCATTGAAACTATTGTCATATATTATAGAGTATATATATACGCCATAACCTACTTTTACTATGGAAAAATTTGGACTAATTTTTGTGACCTTCATTTGAAAATACGGGAGGTTTTATAGTGGTTTGAAACATGACTAGTGTACAAAATGGCGAAGCTACATAGTAAATTGTTGTGTGGCTAACTTCATCATGTCAAAAATACGGGAGGAAAAAAAAATCGTTTAGTCCACGTAATGTCGTATATACTCTATAATATATGCTATTGTGAGCTATTTACGAAACGCGTTGTACTACTGACGTCCATCCTGCTGAGGTCCGTCAGGTCATTGAAGAGGGGTGCCTCTAGAAAGCAAACCTAGGGCCCCTGAATCTCAAGCATTTTCAAGCAGCATTTCACTCAACCTTAAACTTGTCTTTCAAAATTGTATCAAACGTCAAAAAGTAGGAATACATATCCAAACGAAATACCCACACAACCATACAAAAAAATATTTCCCGTTGTTAAAATTACAACGAGATTTGCAGTCGAAACCAAGACTAATGGCCGATCTCCACTTGTGCATTTTTCTCTTGACAAAAAAAAATCTAGTCCATTATTTTTCTCGTGACAGTTTTTAGTACATTTTGCAAAATACATAGTAGAATGCAACACGTCGCGTCTTTCTGTGCGACTGGTTTAACCTCAAAACCAATAAAACACGTTCTACATTCAATTTTGTTCGGCCCTAAAGCGTATGGTATTATCTGTCAAAAATCTCGTTTTTTGCATTTTTTGAAAAATGTTAGAAATGTGGGTTAGGGCCGATATTCACTAAGCCTTCGATATACAAAAATGATTTTGAGCATGCGCATTGAAATTTTGTCAAGAGAGGAAAAGATTAGAATATTCAATATTTTTGTCGTGAAGTTGCGCCAATTGAGCATAATTTGTATTTTATGCTCAATTTCTTGTCATTTTATGTTGAAATTTTCACAACCAAAATGAAATTTTCATGTTTTTTTGGGAAAATTTTAGCCTTTTAATAAATTTTAGGCCAAAATAAAATAGAAATTGTCATATTAAATTAAAACATAAATAATAAATTGTGGAATATAAATATAATATTCCAAAAATTATATTAATCGAAATAAGAACCAAATTCAATTTTTTTTTCTTATTCTCAAAGAGAGAAATTTGTTATATTCTTTATGTTAGTAGTTGTACAAAAAATGTCATGAGCCGAATGTCATTTATTTTTTGTCAAGAGAAAAATACACCAAGTGGAGACCGGCCATAAGTGTACGTTTCGACCGAAAACTTCGCTATTTTAGCAAAGGGAAATTTTTTTTGTATGGTTGTGTGCTTCCCTTCCCAAGCATTTTTATATTCGATTTTTTCGTCAAATTTCGAAGGATAATCTAAACTTAGTGTCGTTTCTTTCTTCGCTCGAGTTCCAATTTATTAAAAGAAATCGTATGAAACGTGTCGCGAAAACTCGTAACTCAACGAAACTCAATCTAAAAAAATCGTGTGCATGTATTTGTGAATAAAGAATAAAAAAGGCGGGGCTAATTTTGAGCATGTGCATGTATGTGTAAATGCCAAATTAGAAATACGATTGTAATTTTTATTTTTTTTCTTAATGAAACAAAAAACGAATTCCAATTTGAAATTAATTTTATTAAAATATTGTTATTTTATGTAGATACAAATATTCGTAAATAAATCTAAAAAGAAATAAAAATGTAATTTAACGTATATAGATAAAAAAAATGGCGTAGGAGTCCTCCTTTTAAGATGCACAGAAAAAGTAAAGTTCCAAGTAAACTGAATCAACATAATTTTATTGATTTTCATGTTTTAATTGAAAATCAAACACAATCACAATTTATTGGTATCAGCATCGAGTGTCCAATTATTTTTTAAACACAAAATATTAACTTTATAAAAAAAATGAATTATGTACAAACGTAAATATTTTACCCACGTTACAACGCAACTGAAAACACTTTACTAAAATATTTTACGTCAAACCAAATTCACGTTAGTATATTATACACACCAATACTAATCACAAGTACAATGAAGTTATCTTACGAATATTTTCTCAAAAATCGAAGGAAAATACGGTAGCTCAATTTTTAGTTTCGTCTTGTTATACTTGGGTTATGTATGTATTTGTTCTTATTTTTTGACGTTGAATAAAAACAATTTATGTACTGTTAAGATGCCAAGTGTCAACCCATCTTACATATTTTTGTGTTTAATTTGATTACTCTGTATCTATCTCAACAAAAATATTAAAAATGGATGAACATTTTATCGAGGACGAAGAAATATGTATTGCTGCTCTTGCTATAATAATTAGTTTTCTGGTTTGCTATTTTTGTATCGAATTTGTATACCGTGTATAGTTATTTCGTAGGTTCTTAAATATATCTTGGACGAAATGTATTTGAATATTGATATATGTACATAGTCAAATTTACAGTCCCTGGCCAAATTATTAGACGCACATCAATTCTGCTGAGAAATGTTGACTTTTGGCTACTTATGTATTTCACTAAACGTTTTTATAGACTGGCCATACGAAACTATTATGTGTACAGGTGCATTCAAAATACAAAGTTTTACTTTGTACTAAATAATATTTGTACTAAAAGTAGAGATACATTTTTATCTAAATTAGAAATATCTTCAAAAAATATATTTCTAGCTGAGCTAGCTGAAAATATTGAGTGTTGCATGTTCAGTATTATTGACTCTACATTTCTTTCATTTAGCGTTTTATGCTATCTAGGCTAGAAATATCTCTGAGGGCATTATAAATTTAAATACGAATACTTAAACTTAGTACTTGTTGGTATATGTACTAATTAGTACTTATCATATTTAGTAAACGAACAAAACTTATTTTTTTAATTGGAAAATGTAATTTTTATTTGTGTATCAAAAAAGGGTTAAAATTACTTGTTGTAATAAGTATGTACTAATTTTATTCATATTAATCTATTGTACATTTTTTAATGCTCTGAGAGCTATTACTAGCTTAGATAAAACGCCAAATGAAAGAAATGAACCAATAATACTGAACATCCATCCACTCAATATTTTGAGCTAGCGCAGCTAGAAATATTTTTTTTTAAAGATATTTCTAATTTAGATAAAAAATGTATTTCTACTTTTAGTACAAATGTTATTTAGTACAAAGTAAAATTTTATATTTTGAATGCACCTGTACACATAATAGTTTCGTATGGCTAGGCTATAAAAATGTTTAGTGAAATACAAAAGTCGCCAGGAGTCAACAATTCAACATTACCCAACAGAATTGATGTGCGTCTAATAATTTGGCCAGGCCATTTGGCCCTGTATTATGACGCTAAGTCCTGGTTTCCACCGACAATTTCGTTGTATTTTTTACAACAGGGAAATATTATTTTTGTGCAATTGTATCGGTTTTTCGTCTGTAAATGTATTTGTAATACAATTATAATTGGAATTGTATTAAACCTCAAAACTTATTATACAAACGAAATACGGACACAACCGTAAAAATAAATAAATTTCCCTTTGTAAAATTTACAACGAAATATTCGGTCGAAACCAGGACTAATACTTACAGAAATAGTAGGTTTTATTTTGTGTTTGTATGACAATAATATAGCTTGTATTAGATAGTTGTGTTGGTTTTGTTTAATCCCAAAATGTTCATAAAATGAATACAATACATATATAATAATTATGTTTCTTAATTATTTATTAATCAGCAATAAGGAAATAGTCAATAAGAGAACTGTCATTCTTAAGTGAAGGGTTGAACATGATTTACAAATTTTATGAGGAAATTTTAGAATTTAGTACTAATTTAAAAATTACAATCGAAAAACATCTCGGCATTAGTAGTTTTTGGTTGCTATTTTGATTGTTTTTTTACATGGGTGTATAAAAAAATATGTGTTCATATACGATTTTTGTTTGTATGTATACCATGATAAACTAATTCAATAGGTATGATTGACAGCTGTTTCAAATTCGTCTTTTCTTGCGCATCTCGTCATTCGGTGCGATAAAATCATAAGCCTTCGTTGTTTTCACAAAAACTATCACCGCAAAACAATTCGATTTGTTTTTGTTTGCTATGAACTAGTGATTATAAAAAAAAGTATAGCAAGAAAAAAGCACCGAATGACAGAATTTTTTTAGTGAAAGAGATAGCAATACATGCGCTTGATCATACCTACTTTAACCCTAATCAGCATGAATCATTTTACTTACGTTAATGCATGCGATGAGTCTCATGGACTCATATGTAATTTTTAAAGAAAGATGAAAATATTTACTACATTTAAAAAAATTTATTTACAGATTACAATAACAAAAATAAAAATTCAATTTGACAGTTACATAGTTGATGAATCTGCCCAAGTGCTGAAGGAGAAATGCGTCACTTATACTTTCAATATCTTCAAAACCAAATAATCGTCACATAATATTTCTACAAAATTTAGTACTGGTGCTTGGCCAAAATATACAAGGGCCCAGTAAATGCGTTCTGTAAGTTGTTGCATTAATTCGGTTGTCTATTTCTATTTGGTATAACCAATTTCTATTCTAAATTTACAAGAAATATTTTACTAATCGTCATTTATCGTTTTGCTAATTGGCTTGCTCTATCATTACAATTCTACTGCCACTACACTACCATCTATAATTCATAAAGTAGGGTTAACGCCTGGAGTCATTGGTTAGCTTTCTTTGAAGAAATTACCATAACACGTAAAATACAGAGTCTCAACCAACCATTCAACTTTCCGTATTATAGCCAAAAATAGTTTTTAATTATTGTGGTTTTTGAAATCTGTGTTGGGGTCATTAACGATATAAGTGATTTTGAGCAAAGTTCAAATTTTGAAAATCAAAAACATTTCATTCTTTAGGGTTTCAGGCTTAGAAAGTAACTACTCTAGACTTTCTGATTTATCAGAATCGAATAAAAGTTGAAATCCTATATTCAGCACTCTGAGCCAACTCGAAACTACTAAAGCTTTTCGAATGTAACGTTGCAAGGACTATAGTAGTATATGGAGTACACCGTTCTTCTTCGCTGTTTCGTGCGGACACTCATTTCCAAAATTAGGAATTCCTCGGATTGGTTGCTGAACTATCGCAAATCTATTAAATTTTCATGTCATATTTATCAAGTTTATGTGGAATTTAGTGCTGGAAAGAAATCTTTCTCGAAATTGCTATATTCGCACATCAACAGTATAATACATTTATTAACTACTTCTGACTGATTATTCTTCTGAATCGTGAAATCGTAAATATTGGCATCCTTTGATTTTGTTATTGTTGTTATAAGCCAAATATTTTATAAATTCATTTATCACAATTTTTATTTGAAATATTGGAGTGTATAATCAAAATTCATAACATGCTATAGAAATACATCTTTGCGTTGAATTTCCATTTACCAATAAGGTAAAAGGACTAAAATTCTCCATAGCACTGTTCTTTAAGATTCAGAACTATTCTATTATGAAGTTTAAATTGATCAATTAAGATGTTATTTCCTCAATTTATATTAAAATTACCTATTGAGTCTAAGAGACTCAACGCATGCTTTTATGTTTGTTTTTTGAAAATGGGCCGGTTAGGCCTACATTCGGTACGATTAAAAAAATATTAGTAGGTGATTTTAGATCTTAAATAGTAAGTATTGGAATACACAAAGCTCAATTTTCTTAAAAATTTATTTTTCGGTTATGTTTTAGCTAATAAACTTAAAATGAGTCTGAGAGACTCAACCTATGCTGATTAGGGTTAATTGGTTTATCATGTATGTATACTATCCGAGTGAGGACCGTTGCAAAAATAACAATGAACTTTGCTGTAGAAACATACTGGAAGAGGGAAATTTTTTTAGTACACATCTAGTAGTTCATTTCTATTTATTTTTCAAATGTCAAAAAATCTTAACAAAAATTCATTATTTCAGAGATATTCAGATTCATTTTATCAGCGGTGTACCAATCAGAAAAATACAGTCAACGGTCATTGGACCACCAGTGTAGTGGTGGTACACTAGCCGTTAGTATTTATAAAGAGTTTGCCTCTGTAAATAATATTAAGCGTGATATACCGGTGGTCAGTGGCCGTTTGTATTATTTAGTGTGGTATACCAGTAGTGCACTGGCAAATGGGAGTGTTTTTCGTCGCGGCGTAGCGGTGGTACAGCGGCAGGGACCTGTTAATTGTGCCATTTCTAAAATTTGACCTTGTAGTTAATTTTGAATGTGTGGTATGAAATTTGCTTCGAGAACCGCAGCGGGGCATAAGGCTGTCCAGCACGCATTGAGTGTGGTTGACTTCAACTCTTTCACTTATAAAGCAATGATGTCCAACATTTCAGAATGGAAAATTCTTTCCAAACCTTAGACTCCGACATATTTGTATCAGATCCCAACAAAAATTAATTTTTAAATTATTGTAAATTATTGACGTATACAATTCTGTACTAAAAAAACAGCAAACATTTCCCAATATTTTTCCCTATATTTATCGCGATCTCGAGCAGCAATCTAATAGAAAAACGCAGCTAAAAAAGTGTAAATATTTTGAGCGAAGTTTTATTAAAATTAATAGAAAATAATGATTGAAGTGAAGTTTGATCCAAATATTGTGATTTTTTTAAATTTTATTTTATATTGCGAAGAGAACGGATCCTATATTCCGTCATTTTCCTTTAATATATCAAATCTGCTTTTCATTTTAGAAAAAAATTATTAGCTTAAGCTCAGTATGCAGCTCGAGCTAAGATAAATATTAGCGCGGCCTCCACAAAAAATCATCTAAATACTGATTTCGTAATGTTGGTCGGCCATATTGACTTCTGTTTCTTCGCGCCTACTTCGATTGTAAAATGAATCAAAATTCAAAACCGTAAAAATTTATCTTCAAATTATTGTCCTTGTAAGATAAATTGCAGCTAAAATGTTTGGAGAATTTATAGTGGCACAATCTAGATTTGAATGAAACAACTGAAATTTTTTCAAATTTTTCACGCAAAGGTACCGCTCAGCGAAATTGTCAGCTAAAAGAAATTTATTTTATTTAGCTAGCTAAATTTTACGTCAAATTTGTATGGAAATTTTCCCTTAGCTCAAGCTGCATACTGAGCTTTACGGCTAAAATATCTACTACGCGTATTTATGAAATTATTAAAGAAAGGTCAAAATTACAACGTAAATTAGGGCTTACTGATACTAGATATTATTGATAAATTATAAAAATTTTAGTTCAGCACAAAAACGAATAAATTGCTCACAAAATGATTAAAATGGACAGAATAAAGCCACGCATGATCAACTTTGTCGTAATTTCATCAATGCAAAAATCTTTTTACTAAAATCAACAAAAATTATTTCGGAAACGTCAAAATTATAACATGTAATCGCTGTAATAATTTGGTTGCATACCAAATTCTGTCATAATTATTACAAATGAAATAATGATCACAGACTTCGGACGTGTCCTAAGCACAAAATTTTAAATGTTTTGATACAATAAATGTAAAGCAAAAATGTTTTCCATCCAACATAGTTTACTGGCAAAGAAGTAAGAAGCGAGGAAATGACGTGTTGCAGCGTTGACTTGTTTGAATAGGCACAATATTACCTTTATATGGATAAAATATACTTCCACTTCCGTCGAGATTCTGTACGCTTTTATGAATTTTGGCAACTGAAACCAAAACTAGATTTGCCGTCATTGGCAAAACATAAGCAAACACTAGTAGATTACAAGATAATTTATTTAAAGAATTGATATACCTTCAATTATTTACAGAAGAGAAAACCAGCGATTTTCGGCTTTGACAATTTTAATTCCAATTCAAAAAATTAAAAAAAAAAAACTTTGATTCAAACTTTCTAAACTAAAAATTATTAAAATGTTTATCAAACCTATTAGCTAAAATAAAATATTGATAATTGGCGAATCCCGATTTTGAATTTGAACAACGAACACTCAACAAAAGAATTCAAAATGTGAATTGGATTTTAAAATATTCCTAATAATCTGCATATGAGTCGATTGTTGAATACAATTTTATACAACTGCAGGCGAAATTTCTCGCATAACCATAATTAACACCAGAACTGACTTAATACCAAAATTTAAAAATGTAAATAAATTTTCAATTCTATAAAAGTGTCGTCAGAAATTGTAAAACATGTGACACATTATATTATAGCATCAGTTATTTAAGTACCAACTGTATAATCGATTCCTACAAAAATTTAAATCTACGTAAAATATAAACTGAAAAATTCCAAATTTAGTAAACCAATTAGTGTTAGTGTTAAATGACACCCAAAAATTAAAATTCCCGCTTTATTAATTTAGCAGCACCTATGTGAAAACTCCAGTTACATGACTGATGATATTTAAACAGCGACCAGAACTAAATTTTAAATCCTTTGTTCGGATTAAACAAAACAACACCAATTAAAAAAAAATGTAGCTACATAATTAATTAGATAGGCAAATAAAATCTGGGGAGTATTTAATGAACTCCTATTCTTTATGACTTGCTAACATGAAATCACACGATATTCAACTACATAATATGTAACTAAATCCAGGTAAATAAATAAACAGCAACAATAATAACAACTACAAAATATGTTCCCTCCAATTACGTGTTCACAATATATACAAAAAACATACACAAGAAAGTGTTACAAAAAAAAAAAAAAAAACAACAAAAAATACTAAAATATACTAAAACGTAAACAACAAATTAGTTTCCACTTACCCAACGAATCTATACTACTATTTAACTTTTCTATTTGTGATTCCTTGAGATTTACATCTTTATGCGGTTTCTGGGATGGCAATGATGCGCATCGTTTTAATTTTGATCCGCTCGTTGGTCGACGCCTCTTCGATCCATGCATATCGCTTTGAGACGATGATCGTTGTACTTTTTTCATTTTATCAGCCGCAGTTGCAGCGGCGCTCATAATTAATGGCTGCTGGATCAATAAATTTTCATTATCCGAATCAGATTGGGACGAGTGATCCTCCGATTCTGAATATTTTGGTTTTGATCGACGACCATATTTTTTCGTACCAATCATTAATTTTGGTGATATTTCACGATTTGGTGATAAATCACCATTGCTATTTAGTATTTTTGAAGATTCTTCACCATCTATCACAGTTTGATTAGTTGCTATTTGTTCTAAAAATGAAATTGAAAACACAAACAAAAGATAAAAAATAATTAAAGCAATTAAGTTTAATAATTTGATTGGTAAATATTTACTTTTTTTTAAAATATATCTATTTATAAGGAATTTAGTCATTATTTTAGACGCTTAATTAGTATTCTAGTAGCACTCTATATATTGTTTGGTCGAACCTTTCACTTTCAAGACTGATTTTGAGACTAAATTAGTTTTTCGAATTTCTTTTTCATTTGATCTAATTTTTTACCTGGGACAGATTACTACGATGCATTTTTTTTACGACTGCTTTGTGTGTGGTAAAAATATGCGTATCCTCCCATCATTATCGCTATACATTTATACGTAAACAAAATTAATGAGGTGTTAACTAACTAGCAATTGCAGTAACGACCATGAGAAAAAAAAAATTATTTGTCATAGAGTTATCAAATTTATGGGATTCGACTAGGTAGTAGAGTATTAGTTTGACAATATATGAAACCATGACTAAACCTGGTGAGTCCATAATCCTATTATCTATAGAGTTGAATTTAAATTTTTAGCGAAAGGGCGCTAAACTTCCTCCCTAAATCTAAAGAAAAATTAAGAATTTTGAGAAATTCATGCAACTTGAGGTAATTTAGAGTAACCGACGACTAGAAATTCAATACCTGTTGATTTACATACTTTCAGACCTGTTAAGAAAAACGTAATTTACGTCGTGGAGTTGAGTCGATCAAGTTTTCAAATTTATTGGGGCCGAATTTCCGAACTAAATACCATACAAAAATTACCTTCAATTTATTATGAATAAGCAATAAATTCCTAATATGACGTCAAGAATATGTTTAACTGTTCGTGAATTGTTGAAGGTTTATGATGATCTGCAGAAATAACCTAAAAAAAAAGTTTATTGCGATTCAAAATCATTCAGCGTACTATATATGAATGCAAAAATAGAAATAGTTTTACATCGATAAATCATAATATGTAACCTCTAAATTAGAAAGTTTGTGGTTATGTACTTTTACGTCAACAAACACACGTATATGGTTTAATTTACTGATATATGGAAAAATGTTGTTTGTTTTATGAAGAATTGCAAAAAATCTAATGATTGAATTATAGTTACATATGTCAACGGGGTTCATTTTGTATGTAATAGTGCTGTTGCATTCTTAAAAACTTGAGCCGTTGTTATTTTTTGTGTCTTAAAAGACACAAACGTATAAAACGAATTTACGTTATTGTAATTTTTTCCCGCTTACTCTGAATGTAATTTCCTCATTTAGGAACCATCGATGAGCTTCAAAATTTTGTTTAAATTAAATTAAGTTCAGCCAGTTCGTCTTAATGGCAAATTCTAACATTTTACCAAAACCAGAGATATTTTAAATTTGTAGAAAGGTAAATGCTACTTAGTCGAATTAACAATTTTTGGAAAATTCTAAATATTCATTTCATAGGTGACCTATTGCTACTCGTTCAAAAAATCGAAGTTGGAATTCACTAAAAGTTGGTAAATTTTAAAGAAATCAAAATACTAAAAAAAATATGTGCTTACGTGAACTCATCTCAAGTCAACCACTCACTCATCTTACCCCAACTCAACTTAAACTTTTTTCAACTTCAAACTCAACTGCCTATTCAATCCCGAAATCAACTTGATTCGAAAAACTCTTGCTTTTATGAACTCAACTCAAATCAGATGAATTTAACCCTCCAACTAAACCTCTCAGCTCGACCCCAAAAGTGATTCCCAACCGAACCTCTCACGCGGTCTCTATAGAACTCCAACCCGACCTCAACTCATGGTTTCACCCAATGTTAAAATCAACCCAAACAGAACCTGTAATTAAACCCTCAACTCAACCCCTAAATCAACAGGGTTCGAAAATTGCGCGCCTACATCAACTCAACTTAATCTAACTTCCTACTCGACCCTACTCAACCATAACTCAACCCTCAACTTAACCCCAAATTCAATGCCCAACTCAATTCAACCCAAATAAATGCCCAACTAAACCCTTTGCTCAACCGCTACTCAACCTTCAACTGAACGCACAACTTAATCCCTAAATTAGCACGGTCCAACAACCACATACGTTATCAATCCTAACTCGATCCCAACCCAACTATAAACTTAACCCCAAACTCAACGATTAATGCATATATGAAGTCAACTCAAATCCCCAACTGAACGGCTGACTCAACCTCAATTCAAACCTAAGCCAACTCGACTCCCAACTCAACCCTTAACTCAATCCCAAACTTAACACCCAACTCAACCTCCAAATCAACATGGTCAGAAAAATTACATGAGTACATTAACTGAACCGAAGTGCTCACTCAACCCTAACCCTAACTCAACCCCAACTCAATCCGCAAATCGAATCCCAACTCAACGCTCAATTCAATCCTCAAACCAGATATAAAAGCTTGATTACATTATAAAGAAATTGGTCAACTATTCTCTGTCTTGGGTCCATTCGTATGATGTTAGAAACAGGCTGGCGAAAAAAAACTCCAAATCGAACAAGCCGTTCTCAAAATATCATGAGTACAGACATTTGTGCTATGTGCCGCCTCATGTTGATTTTTTCGACTAAATTTCTGACTAAACTAAATTATGCACATTATGCTATTAACCATCTCCTCGCGAGGATGCTTTTCATTTTATTTGTCATTGGTATTGAGAGTGCTTGGTTTATACTGTTTATTACGAACAAATTTAATTTCTGCCAAAAGTTTGTAGCGAAATGTTGATGCCTATAATGATTATACGAGTATTTTTCGTTGTTGAATTGAAACACATTGTTTTATGCAGACTTTCTGCTTTTGGTAATATTGGCTTGATATTGTCGACTTGTCAGTGCGTGATATAGGCGTTCAAGGGTATAACAGCTAATTAATAGTCGAACAATTCACATATCGCTTGTGAAAACTAGCAAGCAATTGTAAATTTAAACATGATGTAGATGAGTATATCCGTGATCAAATTACATCGAAGACGAGTAATGAAAAATTACAGATATTCATTTTAAAACACGATGAATTATCACTGGATGATGTACTACACCGCCCGGTGGCACAGTGATTAACATGCTTGCTTTAAGCTCTGGAGGTCCCCGGTTCGATTCCGGGTGATGAAAAAATCACGGCTGGTTAATAGTTGGATCAATGAATTAATCACTCATTATCCGTTAAAAAAATGATTACGAAACTTCGCCATGAAGCGGCCAAATCCCTCCATGGGATGTAGTGCCAGCGAAAAAGAAAATGTGTTACATCAAGTAAAAGCATTAGAAGCTGTTTCAGTACAACAGGCGTTTCAGAAACCAACACAAACTGTTTTTAAATTCGAACAACTAACCTCAAATAACATGGCAAATAAGGGATGTAGTCGTTGTGGGAATAAGACGCACGATAGTTCAAATAAAATCTGTCTTGCTCGAAACAACGATGCCGTAAATGTGGATTCTATAGCCATTATGAAAAATATTGCCGCTCGCTTAAACGGAAATTCAACCAGTCTTGGGAGCCAAGGCCACATGGGAGACGAAATAAATACGAGAACAAAAATGATGAAAACATTCGGGAATTAAATGATTCATGACTAAATAACGATAGGATTTCAGTTCAGGTGGGTGGCGTAGTAATTAGTATGTGTATTGATTCCGGGTCAAACATGAATATAATTGGGAACAAGACTTGAGAATTTCTTAAGTCAATGAACGCAAAGATTTTTTATTTTAAAAATGACGCTGATATTACATTCAGATCATACGCGACTAAAATTCCGCTAAAGGTCATTGGAAACTTTATCGCCAACGTCAACGTACATGTATCAAATTTGGATGAACGAATCTATATTATTGAAGGAGGAGTTTCATCGCTAATTGGGAAAGATACGGCAATAAAACTAGGTATTTTGAAGATCGGACTAAATATTTTAAGTGTATCAAGTGAAGTAGGAATTAAGAAGTTACCATCAATAAAAGGCATTGAAATTAGCATTCCAATCAACAGAAGTGTAACACCTGTAAGTCAAGCATATCGCAGAATTCCAATTCCACTCGAAGCTATTGTTGATGCCAAAATTGATGAACTCCTTGAAAACAACATAATTGAGCCGGTCAACCATCACAATGGATGGGTGTCACCAATGGTCGAAATATAGAAATCCAATAATGATATAAAAGCTGTGCTTCGTGAAAAGTACCCGATGCCTACAGTAGAGGAACTGTATTGAGAAATTTCAAATTATTTTCGTGCTTGGATAATTAAAATGCTTTTCACCAGATAATGATTAAACCTGACTGCACGGATATTACATTTGTTACAAGGCGAGGATTGTTTTGCTATAAACGGCTAATGTTCGGTATTTCTTGCGCCCCAGAGCTTTTTCAAAAAACTATTGAACAAATTTTGATTGGATGTGAAGGGTACGTCGTATATATCGATGATATATTGATATATGGAGTAAATGAAAAACAACAGGATGTTCACCTGGAAGCAGTAAAACAAGCCAAATAGAGTTTTTTGGACATCAAATTTCCGAAAATTGAGTGAAACCTGCACCGTCAAAAATCGAAGCGGTAAATAATTTCAGAAAATCAGATTCTGTAGAAGAGGTTAGGAGTTTTTTGGAACTCGTTAAATGTGTCTGAAGGTTTATCCCCGATGTTGCGACAAAAATATATCCGTTGAGAAAATTAATTAAATTAAATAAGTATAAATGGGAAAACGATCAAATGAAATCGTTTGAAATATTAAAATCAGCGTTGATAAGTAAATCGGTCTTAGGATTCTACTCTATTGAAGATCAAACACATGTAGTAGCGGATGTCAGCCCAGTTGGCCTTGGTGCTGTTCTTTGTCAAACTGGAAAGGACGGACCTAGAGTTATAGCATATGAGCACCGCAGTCTATCGGAACTGGAATAAAAGTATCTTATTAGTGAAAAAGAAACAATGGCATTAGTGTGGGCGGTCGAACATTTCCATATGTACCTGTTTGGGAAAAAGTTTGATTTGATAACCGATCACAAACCACTAGAATTTTTGTTCAATTCTAAATGCACTCCATGGGCAAGAGTTGAACGCTGGGTACTCAGACTTCAGACATACGATTTTACAGTAATATATAAACCCGGTAAAACCAATATGTATTGCTGATCCACTATCGCGGTTGCCGAAAATAGAACAGTCAGTGCAAGAACTTTTTGAAGACAGTATCGAATCGTTTTTTAATGCCATTTTTGAGGACACTTTATCGTTAGCGAATGCCATAACATTGAATGATATTGATGAAATATCAAAAGAGGACGAAGAAATTAAATTAATTCGGAAGTGTATAGATGGTAATGAACTGTGGGATAGTGAGGAACTAATTCAACAATACAGGCCATTCAAGTTCGAGTTCTGCTTCCATGAGAATATTTTGTTACATGGCACACGAATTGTTATACCGGGAAGAATTCGAGATCGAATATTATTGCTAGGTCACGAGGGTCACCCAGGCATTGAAAATATGAAAGTCACAGCGAAGGAAGGTATGGTGGCCTAAAATAGACAGCGAATGCAATTTGGTAACGGTTGCAAGTATTCCAGAACCAATGAAAACGTGAAATTTTCTAACTGCCCCGTGAGTAGACATCTCAATCGATTTTTGCGGACCTTTTCCTTCTGAACATCATCTCCTAGTCGTAATCGATTATTACAGTCGATTTAAAGAGGTAATTGTGATGGAACGAATCACGTCCAAAAAAACCATCGCTCAGTTGCAGAAAATTTTCGCATTATTTGGTCTACCGCAAACAATTACAGCCGATAATGGTAAACAGCTGGTAAGTCGTGAATTCAAGGCATTTTGTGTTGAGAACGGAATAAAATTACACTCCACACCTCCTTATTGGCCACAAGCGAATGGTCTCGTCGAAAGACAGAATAATTCGATTTTCAAAAGATTACGAATCAGTGCGAGCGTCCCAAATAGAGATTGGCGACAAGATTTGCAAGCTTATCTCTTAATGGACCGAAATACTCCACATGCAGTAACTGGGTTTTCACCAGCGGAATTGTTCTTCGGGAGACCAACAAGAACCAAAATTCCATCGATTCAGGAATCAATAATAAACTACGCAGATGACGAAGCTCGCGACAATGACCTAATTGCGAAAACAAAACTGAAGAAATATGCAGACACACGGCGACATGCAAAATTACCTGAAATCAAAATAGGAGATTTGGTACTTGTACAAAAAGAAAAATCAAATAAACTGGACACACCTTACAAAGGCTGAATTATATGAAGTACTGAATAAATACCACGGAGATGTTACATTAAAATCCACCAAAACCAATGTAGTAATTCGGCGGAACGTTGCGCATATGAAGAATTATTTAGGAGAAGGAAAACAACGAGTAGAAAATATACCAGATTTTATTAACCCAACACAACACCTCGGGATGTTTTGACTTTAATTTATCGAGAGATGTATTTAAGAAATTAGTTATGTAACCAGTCTTATCCGCATCGAGCAAAGCATAGGTAATATCCAATTCCTCAATTCAATAAACAAACGAGAAAAACAATAGTAGGAGACAAGCGTTCGTGAATTCGTTGAAGGTGACGTGAGAGAAACACAGCAGAAAGCGACTAGAGGAAAGTTTATCAAACTAGACAGGTGTGAATCGGAGTTGTAGGAGCCATGAGAAATTACGCTCACGGCAGGTACGAAGTCAGTACACAACTTCACACCAATATATAAAGATATCTAGGAAGAAACCTTCAAACAAGAGCTTGCCGTATCCAAAGAGCCAAAATTATTATCACCTAACTACTATATATGTCGCATGAGTCATGCCTATGTAAAAAATGCAAGCTTAGATGGATTTCAGCCATATGGTGATAAACCATAAGTGAGAGCACATAAGTGAAAAACGAAAGAGCATAGTTGTTTCAAGATGCAAATAACACCTCCCAGACTTACAGGTCTATGATATTAGAGGTAACATTTTAATTATTTTAATTTGGTCTTTGTTGACTAACCATATCTCTTAAATTGATCGAGGACCCTCTAAATTTTTCAAACGGAATTCACTCATTAGAACAACACTATCACCGGTTACTGACCCTTATATTCCGGCATCAATAAAAATAATTCATCAAGAGACACGTAAATTAAAATACTCCCGCATAAAATTTTCGTATTAGGTTATTACCCTTTTACATTACGATTTACATTTACGATTACAATTTTATTATTTAATACATTTAAAAAAAAAAACTAAATTACAAAACCACAGATAATTTACAATTACAACCTGATAAATTTTAATTAAATTTTGATTTTTCGATACGGACAAACTTTTTAATATAAATAAACAACAACAATAGCAAAAATGTTTATTGATTATACAATTTATTATATTATGTAGCCTTGATTTAGTTGCACATTTTTGTTAATATATTTTCTTACTAAATTTAAAAAGAAAATCATAGAATGTATAGTTTTTTTACCGTCTACTTAGCACAAAGTTCAATTCTTTATTTATTGGGGTCTTACAAACAATAGACGTAAAATATCTATTTTTGTGCTAATTTTTACTTTTTCTGGCTTCACCAACCGCTTTTAAGTATTTTTCAAATGTTGAGTGTTTTAAATAAATGTTAGCACATTCAGTTTATTGCCAGGGAAATACAATTAATTAAACTGAATAAGAATAATAATTAACATAATCTCGAGATAAGATTATTTGATTTGTTTGTTTGTTTGTTGTTAGAAATTGTTAAAATACATTCAATGGGAGTATTTACACGGTTTTATAAATATTTTGTAAAATTATCTGTCAAGTCAATATAGATTATGGTATCTAAATTGATGATATAAGGGAAGTCACACTGTCATCTAGCTTCTTAGTTTATTGAGTTTTGACAGGCGGTTTTTGTCCAGAGTAAGCGAATTAAAAATTTGCTGGGTCAGACTTTATTTGTTTTTTTTTTTGTGACTATCCATAAAAATTTTCAATAATACTTGGTCAGCCGATCCATAACTTCCAAAGCCAAAATAAAATGTTTTCAACAGTTTTGATTTTTCTGCTTCTATGACGATTATCTTACGAGTAGTATTTTCATTATCTAGTTGCTTTTGGAACATAATGAACTATACCGATATGACACCGATCATTAATTGCGCATATGTAAATCTTTATAAAACTTTAAGGAAAAGGAAAATGACATGGGACATAAACCATGTCATTTTCCACTTCCACGCCTGAGACTAATGTTTAACATCCTCTTCCATAACTGAGGGAGAGTTAATTGAGAGAGGCTTCGATTCATATATCATCGTAAGTCATCAAACGTAAAGTGGTTAAGATAGTGGGCACGTCCCTAAGTGGCAGATAGTGGGAGGCCCTCACCGGTTCACCAGAGGATAAGTGGGAAATAAAATACTACTCGCAAACTAAAACTTCCGAAAAGCGTCTGTTCACCAGGAGGTGCAGCTTCAGATAATGTCTGTTCCTCATGTAAGAGGCAGCTGGTTTTTTACTTGGCAGAGGAGTGAGCAAGTGGGCTTCCAGACGGCGAAATTCAACGACCACAATGTATCCGCAATGGTGCACTTGGCAGTTTGGACATATAACACTACAAGCACTGCTACTGCTATGGCAAACTTGGCTGGAGTAGTAGTAAACGTAACAAGGGAAAATGAGAATCCTTTTCAAAAGGGTAACCGAATCTTGAGAATCACAAAAACGAGTTCTATGGGAGATATTAATTAAATTTTTTCTTCTCCTACAACTAGCTCAACTGATAACAGCAATAAACTCTTATTTCATGCGCAGTTAAAAAGCCTAGAAGTAGTTTTGAAGCTGAGAAACGGAATTACCTTACTACAGAGAGAGAGAGAGAATGAAGACCTGAAACGGAATATTCAATCAGACCATGAAAATAATAAAATCTGTAGTGAATATCACACAGACGAACAAGAACTCAAAAGAGAAACAGGATCTGATCACCAGTGCACACTAGCGGTAAGAATATCAAGAAAAACCGTCTCTTTAAACAAGGAAGCTACGGAAGTGGCAAGAGAATCTGATTGGATCATGAAGAAAAGCAATCCCAGAAAGAAAAAGAAAGCAGAATCATCACCAGAACATGTTGAGTAACTTATCAACTCAGCACAATGGGGAAAATCAAAGACTATCTGACTGTCAAAGTTCTGATAACAACAATCACAAACAAAGAATCCAAGCTGGTAGCACTAAATAACGATGTCTGTTAGAAAACTAATTATGAAGCTTAACACTGAGAAAGTTCAGTGGAATATTTATGAAGACAAGCTCGAAATACCAATTAAGGTTATGGCTAAAGGATTATACCCAGTATGCTAGAGTAACGACATAATTGCAGAGTAAAGATCTAGATATTAAGGATGCTGTAAACATCATCAAGAAAGAGAGAACTGTGAATGATAAAGGCAACAGATCCTCACAAAAATGAGGAAAAATCCAAAAAAAATCCATGACAATGAATCAATTCAAAACATGAAAGTCAGAATTGAATCAGTGAGGAAAAAATCACTGCTGATAGTCAAAAAATGGCAGGACAATCCAGGAAAATACCCACAAGGAACCCTTTGCTGTGAGGGATTCTCGTAACAAGTTCATATAAAGCCTTTTCACAGGACTTACCAGCTCTGTAAGCATGTTGCATATTACTGAATGAGGATATAGTTAAATAATAATCTCTAATAAATCTGCCTACTATTCTTCAGGGTAATGAACCGTAATGTCTTAGGGCCAGTATAGTCCGATTTACCAGATTTCAGATAAAAATCACTCTACTCCTATTTCAAGAATGTAGGACAGAACTATAAGCAATACAAGCCCATACCCACCCGTCTATCTTTTCGAGGCGGTAAACTTGCCAATAGGTAGACGAAGGACATCAAGTTTACAAACATAATTTTTAGCCAGAGCTTTTTAAAGTCTAGCTACAGCAGAAAGGTTGTTAATTTCCTCACAAAAGTTTTTCAATCAACAATAGAAATAGAACTCAAATTGATATCAACCACTTCGCACCGTGCAGAGTTAAGACATGATAAAAGCCTTACAAAAACATACGGAGAGAAAAGTTACGGTTCAGAGATGATCTTGAACACCAACCTCTCAAGAACGTACTGAAAACAGTCTACCCGGAAAAAAATGGATTGACGACAATTGAGCCTCCCGTTTATATCGGGTAACCTTCCAACTATTGGTCGAAACATTTGGATTCATCAAACCAATGTTCATAATTATCTAGGACCATGTGGTAGACCAGGTGTGGTGTGGGTAAAAAGGGATTTCGGAGGATCACCAACCGATAGGTCACAACCAATCCAAATATCCTTAATCTTAGCTACCTCCTCACAAAACCATTTAAAGGTTTCATTTGCAAATAAAAACGCCATCATTCAGGTGGCAACTCTGCATGAGAGGTACAATTCCGGACGACTTCGCAGATAATACGTTGACCCATCTTCATCCGGAAAATTTCCAATTTATTTTCATCTAGAATGTTTTCCGGGTTATTGTCTCTCACACAAAATATTTTGACCGCAGCACCAGCGACCGCCTGATATCTTTTACGGACTTACAATGTGGTAGTAAATTTTGTTGTGACTAATTTTCTCGTTTAGTAATAAAGGGTTATATGGTCTCTTGTATATTTCCAGTTCTTCTAATCTGTTCGCTAGTGGGCCCTTTTCGTATTCGATCGCAGTCGAATTTTCCTTCCCAGTAGGAGTCGATTTGTGGTTTCCCGATTTCTGTTATATGTTCTGTAAATCTGACTTTTATCTACCAGTTTGCCCGATGTAGAATTTGGAGCAATCATTACATTATTCTTGTAGTTTCCGGCATATATAGATATATTTATATTACGTTGTTTGAGTCGGTTCCCTGTGTCTTGTAAAAACCTTCGCTATATTCTTGTTGTTATTAAGTATACTCTATAGTGATGTATTTCCTCGTTTATTCGTTTTGCTTGTTTTCTATAGTCCTGATTGTTCATCGGGATCGTGTTTAGTCTGCTTATTAAAAAGTTGAACGCAGCCAATATGTTTGCTTACATGTTAGTTATGTCAAATGATGCCAATTTCGCTGTAGGTAGTATATCTATTGATTCCATTTTGTTATGATAATTGGTTCGATTTTATTTCTGATTGAATGACACGCTAGTGCGGTTCTGAAGTCTATGATCGGTCTTATTGTCATTTCCGGTTTGTGAAGTTTTGGAAGTGCTCCGATTCATTTTTGGTGCCAAAAATGATTTGGTTTATTGCTCGTTTTGTGATATTTGTTTGTTGGGTTTCCTTGAAGATCAACTATGTTACTGGTTTCGATATGGTCATAAATCTTCAAGTTATATTCATCTGTTTTCATTATAACGAGGATATTCCCTTTATCGACTTTTGTTTTAAGTGCGTCATTGTCTAATAATTTGACATTTATCACCTTGTATAAGCGACAACGTCGTCGGAAGAACTTGGTAATCCGATAACATATCAAATAAAAAATTCGGCACCAATATCAAACATATTGCAAATATCAGCAGAAAGTTGTTAATCCTTTCTTATCGTTCATAAAATCGGTATAAAAATGCTGGATTGAGTTGTAATACGTATATTACAGGGTGGTTACAACAAATACGTTAAAAACAAGAAAAATGATTAGACCGAACTGTACATTCTAACCATTCTAGATTATAGACTTAAAATTGGGAGTATTAAAGTATTACTACTTTCTTATCAAAAATGTTGCCCCAGTTCATGATAAAATTAAATGAAATTAAATATATAAAAAGATTGCCATCGATTGCACAAACCTCATTCGTTAGTAAATATGAAAAGTAAGTAGAACTTGTGTTAACTAAATATTTTATATTTCTAAATAAATTCAAAACTCATTTACAGTCCTGCTAGGCTTGTTAGTTGTGGCATTTACTACCGTTTTGGCTCAAGTTGGTGATTTTGCGGTAAATGGTAGAGAGTTACAAAATCTTAGCGTGGAAGATGAGTTTGAAGGATTATTACTAGACGATGGCCAAATAGATGATTATAATGAAGAGACTATTTCTCAAGTGGCATTATCAATAATACGAACAGGCCGACCAAATTGTTTAAGCCCAAATAATTGGGGACGAAGATTTAGACATAATTGGTATATAACAAGATTTTGGGAATGTAATAGATGGAGAACCGATCTTAGGGCGTGTGCAATTCCTAGGCTTTATCAACCATCATTAGAGCGTTGCGTTTGGGCATGGAATTGGAGATGGGAACCGATTCGTCGCCCGGAAGGAACACCACCTACGTTACCAACACCACCGGGCACACCACCAGATCCTGAATTAACATCACCACAGACACCACATCCTACAACGACACCAGGCCTATTACCCGAATTAACAACACCACATACAACACCTACAACGACACCAGGCCAATTACCCGAATTAACAACACCACATACAACACCTACAACGACACCAGGCCAATTACCCGAATTAACAACACCACATACAACACCTACAACGACACCAGGCCTATTACCCGAATTAACAACACCACATACAACACCTACAACGACACCAGGCCTATTACCCGAATTAACAACACCACATACAACACCTACAACGACACCAGGCCTATTACCCGAATTAACAACACCACATACAACACCTACAACGACACCAGGCCTATTACCCGATTTAACAACACCACATACAACACCTACAACGACACCAGGCCTATTACCCGAATTAACAACACCACATACAACACCTACAACGACACCAGGCCTATTACCCGATTTAACAACACCACATACAACACCTACAACGACACCAGGCCTATTACCCGAATTAACAACACCACATACAACACCTACAACGACACCAGGCCTATTACCCGATTTAACAACACCACATACAACACCTACAACGACACCAGGCCTATTACCCGAATTAACAACACCACATACAACACCTACAACGACACCAGGCCTATTACCCGAATTAACAACACCACAGGCAACACATCCTACAACGCCACCAGGCTTATTACCCGAATTAACACCACCGCAGACAACACCTACAACGACACCAGGCCTATTACCCGACTTTACAACACCAGCAGGGTCGACATCACAACCTACGACACCAGGCTTATAACCGGAAGTAACACCATCAGCCGTACCGACATCGCAACCTACAACGACACCAGGCTTATTATTATAACTTATTTTTATCGCAATAAAATTTAATTTATCATTTGTATGTTAACCTTTGGTATTTTAAAAATTGCATTCGAAATTTTTATTTTAATCAGTGCTGTTCACATTTTTATTTTAATCTAATGTTGCGAATAGATTTTCGATATTCTATTGCGAAGGGTCTTGAAAACCTATAAGATAAATCGACCTTAATCAGCGAACTTTATTAAGGGTATATGGTGCTCAATTATCTTTTTAAATACATTTGAGAATTCAGTTTGTGTGACCAATTTTTTTGAATAACATTAACGACTTGTAAAGCCCCTTCTCTTTCAAAGGACACAAAATAATAAATAAAAAACTTCTCTTTCAATCTGCGTCATATTTTAAACAGTATATCCATCCATAGTGTATATCCAACAGTATATCCAAATTTATAGATTTTGCTGAAAATTCGATGAAAATAATCTAATGGATTAAAGGTATGGTGAGTGAGCAAACCATTTGAAAAAAAAAAAAAATATTCGTCCAAATTCATCTACTTGGAAATATTTAGTTAAAGCGTAATGTTGTGGTGCCCCCATTCTGATGAAATCAAATATCGTATAACGATTCGTTAAACGATACTTCGTTTTGTAAACGATCCAAATACTTTTGAACTGTTGAGGTACCATTTATAAAAAATAATACCCCATCGTCCAAAGCTAGCCCGCAATTTAATTTTAGGGTAGCTGGATAAGTGCTTCCGGAATCCACCAAGAAATCTCTATCGATTAATGTCGATAGTTTTAGCTATTAGAAATTTCTAAAATGATTTCGTGAGCTCCGAAGGACCAAATACAACTTAAAGAGATAATACTTTGCTTTTTTAAGTATATGTCCTACTGCCCGCCGAATTTCATGGTTCCTCTTATGGCAGTATTACCGCACAGTAACTTGGCCTCACGAGAGTTGCAGTTTTCGTACATCCGGTTTTAGGCATTTTTAAAACGTGCCGATCAACTTAAACCTTTTCAGAGTTGTATACACCATTGTGGTATTGGGCCCCAATTTCTTTTGGATCCATATATTAATGAACTAGTAAAATAAGAAACTATCCCCTCTACTTTACGCCTTCCCCATAGACCAATTCATTAAATTCGCTGAAGCAGTTTTAAGGATATCAACATTATTTCATAATTTTTCAACCCTACATGATGCTTTCAAACGAAACGTTGGTGCTAATCCGATAATTCTACAGGAAATAATATTTTATACAAAATTGGAGACAAATAACAAACACATTACGAATTTCAGCAAAAAAATTTTAATCTTTCTTAATAATTTTGGGTTCATAAAATCGGTATAAATGTGCTGGATTGATTTATAATACTCGTATTTGTATTATAGAGTAGTTAAATACGTTAAAAACATAAACCTCAAGCCAATTTAATCGAAGATTAAAGTCTTAAAATAGGGGATATTTAGTATAAATACCTTCTTATCAAAAAATTACCCTAATTCATGATAAAATCAAAAGAAATTGAATATATATAAAGGCATCGAATAAATAGAGCACATTCGATTCGTGATTAAATGTTGGTAAATATGAAAAGTAAGTAAAACTTGTAGTAACTAAATATTTTGTATTTATAATTCAATTCAAAATTAATTTACAGGACCTAGAACACCAGATCGTCCGTTAACACCACTAGAACAGACAACACCACCAGGCCCAGGAATATTTGATTCTCCATTAACACCACCACCAGGATGGAGATGAGAACGTACATACAACATAGATAACCACCAAGCACATGATCTCCTAAATCAACAACCCCAATCATGAACAACCTCAGCGGTACCATCTGTGAAGTGAGGAAATCTATATGATTCCTGCCGTAGTATTGCGCCACCGCATGTTTAAAATTTAAAACATATTTTGATTGCAATAAAATTTAATTTACCATTTGTATTTATTTTAAAAATTCTGTTTAAAATTTTTATTTTAATCCCGAATTTAACAAACTGTTGCTAATATTGCGAATTGTGTTGATTTTCGAAGTTTTGGTTTTATGGTAAACCCTTAAGCTAAGTCTAGCATAAACAGCAAATTTTATTAAAGTTAAACAAATAACTAATAGAAATTATTTCTACTGAAGCCAAGAACTTCGTACAAAAGAATATTTTATTTTATATAAATTTGTATTTCACTAAGTAATTCTATAAACATTTCGCTTAGAAAAGTATACGAATATTTGTATATTTAATTTGCACAACATTTGTGGGATCGAGAAATGCCCTATTTTTAAAATAATTGCAATATCTTTAAAATTTTAGGTTATACATGGGACAAACCAAAACTCCCATTCTTTTATTTGTAGGTTTAAATATTCTTTATTTAAATCTTCGTCCAGTATATCCACTTGGAAATATTTAGTTTAAGTAATTTCGAACCATTTAATGTGGTACTTCCCCAACTTTTTGGATAGTAGGAACTGTAAGCGCTTTAAATAATATGGTACCTGTTAAGGTACCATTTATAAAAACCAATTGCACACCGTCCAATTAATTTTAGGGATGTTGGTTAAGTGGTTCCTATCCTGAACCCACCAAGAATTCTCTTTCGACTAACTAAACCGACAAAAAACTTGGCTCGTTGTTAGAAATTGACTTGCAGCCTTATGAGGGTTGCAGTCGGTTTAAGAGTGCCGGTCACTTAAACCTTTCCAAAGTCGAATTAACCACCGTGGTATTGTGCCGCATTTAAGATAACCATTTTGAAATTTGGATGTCTAAATTTAACAAATTTAAAGGTATCAAGCCATATATTAATGAACTCTTAAAAAAACAATTTATGCCCTCTATTTTACGCCTTCTCCGCAGACAAATTCATGAAATTCGCTGAAGAGGTTTAAAAGATTTTCACATTACTTTTCCAACCCTTTATGAAGGCCACATACTAGATGTTTTAGCAAGCAGAAAAGCTAGCAATTTTTGCAAAATTGCTAGAACTGGTTTACTCGATATTTGTAATTAACAGATTTATTTCTGAAATGCAAAATTGTGGTATATACGACTCGAAATTTTTGTCTTGACCAGAGCACGGACGAATGGAATTTCACATTTTGGAAATATTTAATTAATTTGGAACAAACTAGTAATAAGAAATGGATAATTATTTTATAATCATAATTTTTCCATTAAGATTTCCTTGTTTGTTAATTAAATAAAAATTTGATCCGATAATTTGATAGGAAATATCATAATACACAAAACTATGAAATAACAAATACTTATGTTGCAATTACCAACAAAAATTGTTAATCTTTTCTTAATAATTTCGAGTTTATAGAATCGGTATAAAGTGCTAAATTAATTTATAATACCTACTCGTATAATACAAATTATTATCAAAAAAAACCAATCCCCCGGTCATTGATAAAATAAAAAAAAATCAAATATATTTTATATAAAGGGATACCACCGAATATACAAAGCAAATTTGTGATCAATCGTTGATAAATATGAAAAGTAAGTAAAACTTGTGGTAAGTGAATATTTTGTATTTTGTAATTCAACTCGAAATTAATTTACAGGACCAAGAACGCCAGAACCTCCGTTAATACCACCACCAGATCCAGAAACATAACAACCAACACCTACAACATAACCAAGCAATTTACATCCTGAATTAAGACCACCACACCTAAATTAACAACACTATCAACCAGTGTTTAAATTCAAATTTCGTTCCTTTATTTATTCTCTTTTTGCGAAAGAAGAGAAAAAATATTTTGTTTTGTTTCTTTCCTCCGGAACGAAATCCAACAAAATAAAATATCTCTCCTCTCTTATCTTTTGTGTTTTATATGAGGAGAGATATTTTACTTTTGTCGATTTTGTTCCCGGGGAAAGAAATAAACAAAAATATTTTTTGTTTTCTTTCACAAAGAGAGAAAAAAAATAAAAAAGAAGGGAACGAAAAAATGAATTTAAACACTGCTATCAACTGTACGATCTACTTCACCTAAACACCAAACAAAGATTATTCTAATCCGGAAGCTTCTTGGGACTCTTCAAATGTGCCACAAATTGGCTTAAATTAAAACATATTTGTACCGCAATGAAATTTACGCAATGTTACCCCTTTTTAAAAATATAATTCGTAATTTTTATTTTAATCTCGTGTTTAACATACTAATGTTGCAAAATGTTTTTCGATATTTTGTGGCGTTGGGTTTGTTACCTAAACCTAGTTTAATCAACGTAAATTTCATCAAATGTGTTAAATAAATTTTTTATTAAACAAAAACTTAAAAAAATGTTCAGCTAATGAATGACCAATTTTACTAAAATAGCAAGCTTGAACCTTCAGAGAATGAACGAAATTCAATGCGAGACACTTTCAAATATTGGTCAAAGATCTAATTTGCTCTTTTTGGCACGATCACGTGAGTTTGCATGAAATTCATGTTGTCTAATTTTCTCGCATTGCCACTCTACAATTTGTACTTCTTTATTATTTTTTTTGCTATGAACTGTCCGTGCTTACTTTGCAATTTTTGACAAAACTGTTTCATTTGCCGTATCAAACGAAAACAAAAACCTACAAGCTGTTCATGAACATCAAAACACATCAATCAAGAAAAAACAGCCGGACCAAATTCAACAGGTTACAACTAATGTGAAAGATATCAATCCTGAAGTATCTAAACCATGAAAACACCAAAACATTTGATGAAATTTACGTTGATTAAACTAGGTTTAGAGTTAGGGCATAAAATAAGGAACTACAAGAAGACTCAAACAATGATAAATTAAAATAGACGCTAGCGCTGTTTGTATTTGGCGTTAAAAAGTTTAACTAACATTGGCTGTAAACCAAAAGCAACAACAATGTATAGCAGAGTATTATGTATAACGAAGTAAATACATAAATAGCAATCACAGAAACGAACCAATTTGTGTTTGTGTGGGCAAGTTTAAATTTTACGATATAGTACATACATATGATGTTTTCCTCTTTCAATCACAAGGAAAATAAAATGCTTTCTCTCTTGCACTTGCAGCAAATATAATTGCATTCTCTAAAAAAAAAAATCAACCAAACTAACATTAACGTATTTAGATTTACTCGACCAAGCTGAGCTGTTCCAATAATAATTAGCCCATTTGAATGTGTTTGTTAATCGCCAAATCTATATATATAAAAATGAATTCCTGTTTGTTTGTTCCGAATGGGCGTCTCAGCCGCTCAACCGATCACCATGAAATTTTTACCATGTACAAGTTGCATATCCAGAACCAACCTTACGATATTTTGGAAGGGGCTGGACCCCGGGGTCTAGGGGCTGCGGTACAAATTTTTTCGAAAATTTAAATTTTCTTTAAATTTTTCCACGAAAATGAGTTTATGGGCCTGGTTATATGAAATTACTGACATGTTCCAATCCGAGGGGCTTAGCCCTGGATCAAAAATTAATTTTAATATTTGATTATTTCAAAATTACTTCTCAGTCGATCAACCGATCGCCATTAAATGTTTACCATGCAAATGTTGCATGTTCAGGACCAATCTTACGATATTGTGAAAGGGGCTGGACCCCAGGGAGTAAGGGCCATGGTACAAATTTTTTCAAAAATTTAAATTTTTTTACGAGAATGAGTTTTGGAAAGGAGTTATATGAAATAAGAGACATGTTCGAATTCGGGGGGTCCGCCCCTGGACCAAAAATTCATTTTTACATGTAAAGATACAATTATTTGATTGTTCTGAAATAACGCCTTAGCCGCTTTACCCATCGCCATGAAATTGTTACCATGTATATGTTGCATGTTCAGGACCAAGCCCACGATACTTTTGAAGGGGCTGGACCCCGGGGTCTAGGGGCTGTGGTACAAATGTTTTCTCAAATTTCAATTTTTTTAAGATTTTTTTGACGGGAATGACTTTAGGAAAGGGGTTATATGAAATTAGTGCCATGCTCCAATCCGGAAGTCTGCCCTGGATCAAGAATTCATTTTTACATGTATAGATACAATTATTTAAATGTTCCGAAATAGCGCCTTAGCCGCAAATTTATACACCAAAAAGGATATCTAGCGTGCGATTATTATACACAAATCATACCTCTACTATAATTGATTTAATTATTCAAATTAATTTTATTAATTTAAATTTAAGACAATCTTTCATCACTTTAACTGAAGACAAATCTCTGAACACTTATATTATCCATACTAATAATCCATTTTTACTGGTTTGACATCTACTCTTTAGTGATATCCTATTTTTAAAGTTTTGAAATGTAACATAGTCAGCGAGTTCTAATTTCCACATAACTTCAGAAATAATTAACATTCTATTTTAATCCACTATTGCAACCGGCGGGTTTTAATGAAAATAGCAGTTTCATACTAAAGGCCAATAGTTTATTACTTTATTTAGTTTATTACTTAAATAAATCAATGATTGTTTCATAAAATCAATTCTAGGAAAGGTACTAAAAAATATTGTACGTATAAACTGATTCACTTTGAAAAGTACTATAGCGTTTTATATATGAAAAAAACATCTTCTACAAGAAACATCCTTGAATTCAAATTATTGTACGTGTAAAATTGCCTTAGTTTGAAAAAACTTCTTTTGTTTTTCGAAATGTCATTTTCAGCCACAGTTCGCGGTAAAACGTATCGAAGTGGACGTAGTTTTAATCGTTTTGAATAAATTAATATTAATTTGTGTTTCGGATCCCGTTGTTCTCGATTAGTTAGTTATATTGCAATAAAATAATTGTTGGTGATTATTTTCCAGGTATTAATTATTATTTCAAGTGAATATACATTCTTATTAGATTTAAGTTTTCAGTTTATAAACGTGTTAATCTATGATTACTTTTTGATTGTAGATAACATTTGATTTTGCTTAAAAAAAATTCCGTAAAGACATTTTCAAACACAGTTCGTGGTGAAACGTATCGAAGGGAACAATCAAATCGTTTTGATAAATTAATACTAATTTCTGTTTTAAATGCCCGTCATTCCTGATTAATTAGCTACACGTTTCATTTTTGCTTAAAAATGCAACCGAAAAAAAGATCAATTGGGCAGGTAACTGCAAAGTCGAAGAAGATTAGAGCCGCAAGGGTGGTTGAATCAAGCGAACAGCGTGAAGCACGACTTGAAAATGATCGAAGCAGTACGTCTTCTTCTAGAGCTAATGAAACAACTGAACAGTGTGAAACACGACTTGCAAACGTTCGAAGCAGTACATCTTCTTCTAGAGCTAATGAAACAACTAAACAGCGCGAAACACGACTTGCAAACGTTCGAAGCAGGATGTCTTCTTCAAGAGCTGATGAAACAACTGAACAGCGTGAAACACGACTTGAAAATATTCGAACCAGGATGTCTTCTTCTAGAGCTACTGAACCCATTTAACATCGTGAGGCCCGGCTGGAAGTCGATCGGTTACGATATGGACGATTAATAGAAACTTTTAGAAGTGATTTAAAGTTAGCAGCATTCAATTACGAGAAAGACTATGATTACAATGTTTCAATTGGGCAAATGGAAAACATTTGTTTGTATTGTCATGCTTTAAAGTTTCACAATGAATCGCCTGGAATGTGTTGTTCAAATGGAAAAGTGAATTTGCCTCCTCTGAATGATCCACCTGAACCTCTTCTAGCTTACGTCTCCGGAACTACTGAGTTATCCAGACATTTTCTACAAAATATTCGAAAATACAACTCATGCTTTCAAATACAGCGATGTAAAGAGAGAATTCTTGCATAACAAACAAGGTATTTGAATTATATACCTCCCGTGCAACGCCGGGTAACTCAGCTAGTGTAGTAATAAAAATTTAAAAAACAATGGGTTTTTGTTTTTATTTATGAAAGAGGACAGAAAGGAAAAATCTAAAATTAACATAAAACTCTTTTTTGCTTAAACCGGCAACGATAGTATTTACTAATACAGATAAAGGCTAGTTTTGTATTGTAAATATTATACCAAAGACGGTGTTTACACAGTAGGCATTTTATTCCTGGATTTTTTCTCTTTTCATACAAAACCGGTTTTGTGTGATTTTATTTTTGGGATATTTTTACACCAAAATTTTGTTGGTTTCTTTGGATTCTTCACACTAGCCCAAACAAAAAGCAATAAAATAATCTTTTCTGTTTGAAGAACAAATACGAAATGATAATATTTTTTACACATACATATGAAGAAATTTCGGTTTCCTAATGCGTAGTGTAAACGATGAGGGATTTTGTTGCCGAAGAATCCGGCATAAAATACCTAAAGTAAACACCCCCAAATGCACAGACCATATAAACACAGTTAGTGTAGTTTACAAATTATCATTCATGTTTTTATTCGCACTTTTCATGCAAGTAGAAACCAAAGCCGTGCTGTTTCTGTTATATGGCATCAAACATGATAAAACAAATGTACATTGAAATTCCACTATACAAATTTATAAACAAAGTGACTTTGTATTATGGTGTTGGTTGTACACAAATACATCTAAAATTAAAAATTGAACATTTGTTTTAGTTATTTATCATGGTATAAATATACAAGGTATGTATGTTCCAACCAATCAACATATCGTCATTTTTCCTTTTGGTGACGTCACTTTGAGTAATATATTTCGTAACGTTGACTCCGTTGGTTGAGATTTGTGTTTTTTCTATCGTGTACAATCGTTGAAACTTATTTCTATTTCTAAAACCTAAAAATATTATTATAAATTTAAACTAGTTCGTAAAAAAATATTCAAATTGACTCTGAGTGACGTCACGCTCCATGATTTTAGCTGTCAAGCATACCTTGTAATGTTGGGATCACAGTTATTTACTATGGAACATGAAGATAAATAACGAAACATTAAAAAAAACAACAATTTACGTCAAGGCAATGTCGTATAATAATTATATGATACATAATCAATGAATATACTCGGATACGAAATACGAATACGATTTTGTTGAAATTTTCAATTTCTGCTTTTTTAGAAACAAACTCATTGTTTCGCTCACACAAACTCTCTTTCCTTTTCATACATACATATTTCGTTTTTGCGTTTTAACAATGCCTATGTATACATAGGGGATTGAATCGGTTCACCGCGAAAATAAGCTCACCGCTTTACGTTATACCGCCTGCTTAATTCACCGTTTTTACGATTCACCGTCATAATAGTTCACCGCTTACGATTTACCGTTTTCACTATAATTTTTTTGGGACAATTTAAACGGGCATACAAGAAAATATTAATATTTGATGGGGGATCGATATAAAATATTGCAGTGTCATTAATAGATTCTATATATAATCCGCACCTACGTGCGGCACGCAGTGCGACATGTTTGCTTATCCTGGCTCCTAAGTTAAATTAGGGATCTCCATTTTCCAGAATATTTTAAAACTAATTTAATTTTTTTATTTATAAATTTGTTGCCAGTTAATTATTTTTGTGCGCGGTGAAATTTGCTGTCGGTAAACCGTCGCGGTGAAATTTGCTGTCGGTAAACCGTGTGCGGTGAACTGTTAAGCGGCGAACCATGGGCGGTAAACCATGAGGCGGTGAACCGTACCCAACCCGTATACATAGTATGCCTATGTAATATATAGGCATTGCGTTGGTATATTAACCAATGTATATTGTTCTTGGTTGTGTTTATACCTTTATCCATACAAAATTGTTCATTAGTTACCAATTTCATTTATCATAGACACATTCTGCTTGTTAATAATAGTTCCGAAAAATAAAAACATTAAAGTGTCGCTACTATCGACACTTCCCGATATGTTATTATTTTTTGAGTCCTCTTTATAGTATTTTCTTTATGGTTAGGGTCAACAAAACCCAACGCCAAATATGTTTTCATTTTTGTGATCATAACCTTGGTAGTTAACCAACATTTCTCAACAATTGAATTTTATATAAAATTGGTTTAACTAATCGAGGGATCCTAACGCCTGTTGGATCAACTATTACAGGTTCCAAAACGGACGAATCATTGAAATCGGAGCACAAATGCAGATTTTAGATTTGAACGTCCGGTTGGTAAATATACCAAAGCCTTCAAATTTTTGCAAAGTCTCTTTTACAAAAATGCTGAAATGAGACACTAAGGCCCGATTGAATGAACGAGGATAAATGATTAATTCTCTGATATAGCGTAGTTTGCCTTGTATGAAACAATGAAAGCTACGCTAAATCAGAGGATTAATCATTTATCCTCGTTCATACAATCGGGCCTAAATAATTTTAAATATCACGAGCGTAACAAAAGCTTTTGCCGCTAGCTAGATTCCAGACTAGTAGCCCTAGTTAACCGTGTCATTTTCGTATATGATTTCCTCACCATTTACGATTTGGGGACTCGAAAAATCCTCTATTTTTATTGTAGTATCTCAACAATTCTAGATATACATGGGACAAATTGCGAAATTTGTAGGTTTTAGTATAAATTCTACAGATTCGTGAGTTTTAGTATACATTCTACAGAATTATTGTAAGCCTAATCAAATTTCTGTCAAATTCTTTTATTTAAAAAAAAAATCGTAATCAAATTCAAAAATGGTTTAAAAAAAACGATACCTTTACATATTCTGTGTAGACACACCTTGTAATATTCGTATCCTAATACGCAAATGCAAAGTTGGACCATGTCGAAAGAAAGATAACTCCTTTAACCCCTGTGGTCATTCGGGGGGGCACTCTTATGATTCGTAAAGTGTACCTCACGAGCATGATGATATCCTGAGAATACCACCACAGCATCCACTGCTTGTCGTAGGAGGCGACTAAATTGGTTAGATCGCTGGGTTAATGCCCAGCTTCCGTAAAAACTTTTTTATTTTTATTTTAACAATTATTTTAGTTCATATATCATATAATTTTAATTTGCCGCCTCGGTGGCACAGTTGTTAGCATGCTTGCTTCAAGCTCCGGAGGTCCTGGGTTCGATTCCCGGCGAGTGATGAAAAAATCACGGCTGGTTAATGTAAGGATCAATGAACTAATACACTCATTATCCGTTGTAAAAATGATTACGAAACTTCACTATGAAGCGGCCAAGCCCCTCTATGGGATGTAGCGCCAGCGAAAAAAAAAAAAATATATAATTTTGCCCGCGTTCATTTTTTAATATAATTTATTTTTTCAAATTTTATTATTTCATTTTATTATTTTGTTGGGTCGGTTATTCTAACATTTTTGCGCACAAAAATGGTTTATTTTTATATCAATAATAATAAAAGAAAATCCCCGAAACATGTCTCTTCGGATCGCGGGGCGAGGCATAATCCTCGTAAAGACACAATTAATAGCCTTAACATCCACTATACCAATGTCAGAGGTCTCGTGACTAATAAATATTACGCACATCAACATCTCGAATCTCGTAAACCCGACATATTAGTTCTAACGGAAACGAAAGTATCGTCGAAAACGAATTCTACTTCAAGCGCTACCAGTTCGAACAAACTTTCGAGTTGCAACGTTGCAACGTGGAGTATGCATCTTAGTTAAAAACCACATACCGTAATCAAGACACAATAAGTACGAAATATTTACAAAAACCACTCAAACTATTGTTCTTAAAATTTCCCTTCCTAATAAACTCCTTTTTGTAATTAATTTGTACAGATCTCCGAATCAGGCGGATTCAGAGACGATTAGCTTCTTCGGGAACCTGTCAGACAAATGTGACGATATTCGCAATCAACATCCTGAATGCGAATTAATTATGGTCGGTGACTTTAATGCTCACCATAAACAATGGTTGAACCACAAAGATACAAATGCCGCTGGGCGCCATGCGGAATGGCTTGCCGTTTCGCATGACCTCACACAGATTGTTAGTGAGTCCACATTTGAATGACAAAATTATAGAGGAGTTCATATTCTGGATCTCTGTCTGACATCAATCCCTCATTCCATGGAGGCCCATGTCGAAACTGGAATTGGAAATTCTGACCATAACTTAATAGCAACAAAAATATCTGTCGAAACACCATTAGAATCTAGGCAGCAGCCAAGGCATCTTTGGCATTTTAACAAAGCTGATTTTGATGGTTTACGGTCATTTTTTCAACACTTCCCTTGGGAACGCCATTGCCTACATAGCAACAACATAGACAACGCCGTTTCTAGTTTTACTGACACCGTCTTACATGGAATGAATAAATTTTTCCCCTCATCATTTTCCAATCCCAATCAAAATTTTAAAATATTTTCAAAAGAAGCCATCAAAGCTGCCAAACAAAATAAAGCGGCACACAAAAAATATAAACTCAACGAAACTTCTTATGAGGAATACAAAACGATACGGAACACCTGCAAACAAACCTGTGGTATAGAAGCAAAGATCACGCATTGGGTGCAGAAGCTCATATTTACAAGGAGCTAAGACCGTTAATAAGTCCGCTCTGCACCCAATTAAAAAATGTATAAAAAAACTCCAGGCAAAGCAAATCATTGCTCTCGAGAGAACCATTCGCGCGTAGCATTCTGGTTGAACCCCAAGCTTTTTCAGGTGAATCTCCAAATGTCGGTTTTGGAACTTATTGGTTTAGCATATATTCAAAATCAATCAAGGTTGCTCACGTTCCTTGGTGAGAAAGATTTTCGAGTGAAGTTTGTCCTATTTTACAGCAATTCTCTTTTGGGTCATGGTTATTTCACCGAATCTCTTTTTAACTTTTATTAACAATTTCCTATTATTCAACTGGGCGCTTCCTTGAGTACTGTGAACTTGTACGGAAAATTAATACCAAAGCTTAAGGAAATGCGGGCCGATGAACTGCTAGAAGAAAGTATCGAATACAAGTGGACTGAAGCTTAAGCCCCTGCATTCAACCGGCTGAAGCAAATTAGCATCTAACTTGGCTGAAGGCGGAGAAAAATTACACACAATATGCAAAGAACTTTTTCGACTACGATTTCCAACTAGGTATGTGGATTATATATCCAGACCGATCGCCGCATAACCATCGCTTGAATCTGAAGATATGGTCATTGCAACGGTCGATGCAGAAGAGTGCGACTGCCGTGACTGCTTCGCAGTTGATCACCGCCAAATCGTTGCCAACAACTTTGTTAACATTCAAAAGACAACCACAGAAATTGACAGGCTTCAGAAGGTTACTCGTTACGTCACTGATGGCAGAAACCAATTTCCGCAATCAGAATTTGTCGGGATGAGAAGTTCACTGATAAATTTTACGTTTCTAGCGACACTGTAACAAAGAAGAAGATTCCTGAACCTCTCGGAGATATATACGATAGTCGTAAAGAACCGAAGTTCAAAGAAAATAAAAATAGAGCGAACAATTTTATGCCTCAAGACGAAAATAATAAAACCGTGAAATTATCAGATCAACCTGAAGTTCAAAATATTATTAAAGAAACAATCTCCACTCAAGAGAATTCAATAGAGGTTCACAATTTGCGAGATCGAACAGGATTAAGGCGGTCAGCAAGGTTTGCTGATTTAGCTAAATGCTCAGCATTCTTAATGGCACATTATGAACCTGTTACCTACGAAGAAGCTGCCAACTGTGAAAATTCGAAAGAATGGAAAAGGATGACACATCCTGATGGAAGTATCGATCGTTTAATCAAGGCTCGATTGGTAGCTCGAGGCTTCAAACAACAACATGCCATAAATTATTATGGAACATGCAGTCCTGTAGTTAGATTTGACTCTTTACGAGTGACACTTGCGATTTCTGCTTCAAAAAGAATAAAGCTTTATCAGTTTGACCTCAAAACTAGAATTATAAGAGAACATCTATATGCAGCAATCCATTGGTTACGAGGAAGGAACGGATAGAGTTTGTAAACTGGATCGTAGTCTTTACGGTCAAAACAAGCATCAAGATGTTGGAACTAGCGGCTTAAGGATGTTCTAACCAAATTGAATTTGAAGGCAACGAAGGCAGATCTTTGTGTATTTATAAATTACTAGGAGGATTAGACTAGCTTCTATAGACCCTGGGTTAGCCGAGTCACTATTGCAGGATTTGAATACGGAATTCAATATTAAGGCCCTTTTCCAATTACCGACTTATTTCAAACTTATTGACTTATTTGACGCCATCTTGAATAAGTCAATGAAGTCATTCCAATTGCTTTTGTCGACTTATTTTGAAAATTTTTGAAAATACACAATAATTAGATAGAATGTTTCCATGACACCAAAAATAAATAAGTTTTCGATAGAAAAAATTACTAAAGAATAAGTCACCTTTTCAGCAGACTTATTTGAATAAGTTCGAATAAGTCAATAAGTCGGTGATTGGAAAACAGCCTAAGTCCAGTGAGGCTAAATATTTTCTGGGCCTGGAAATCGAGCAACTCCCAGACGGATCAATTTGTTTTCCTTAATCAGGAAGCCTATACAAAGAAACTGCTAAATCAATTCAACATGGTAAATGCTAATCCAGTTGCTGTCACCAAATGTGTACATCAATGTATCCGAACCTCGAACGTAGAGGATAGTCTGTGCCATGCACCTTATCGTGGCAGCTGGGAGTCTTATGTATTTATCAACTGGCACAAGGCCGGATATTACTTCTGCAGAGTGCAGACTAATATTTAGAAAGGGCTACAAAAACTAACTGGAATGCAGTTAAACGAATTTTAAAATATTTAAAAGGAACACTAAAATTCAAAATTAGTAGCATTCAGCGATGCTAATTACGCAGGCGATGAAAATACCAGAAGATCTACAAGTGAGTTTGTCGTAAAATTGGAATCTTCAATAGAATCATGGGGCTTTCAAAAATAGAAGTCAGTCGCGTTATCTACAACAGAATCCGAGTATATTGCAGCTACTCAAGCCGTCAAAGAAATTATATGGTTAACACAGTTATTGCCGCCGCTCTTGAATGCAGATCAAATCACCTTCATATTATTTATGGATAGCCAAATTACCATTCATTGAATCAAAGATCCTAATTCCACAAAAGGACGAAGCACATAGATGTGAAGTACTCAGAGAATCAGTAGGCGGATCTTATGACAAAACCATTGTCAAAAACAATTTTTCAACGTCAACGTGAAATGTTACAAGTAACAGACGTTATGAAGGTTGCTGAAGTAATAAAACAAAATCTATTTAAAGTTAGCTTCTAACTAATTAATGAATGGAAACAATTTGATTAAAGTGGGAGTGTTAACAATATTGATCAAGTTAGTTGTTACTTGAATGGTTTAGTGGTTTTCTTTTGTATAAGTAGGCAGTACCGCTTTTGTTTTCAACAAAAACACAGTCACAAAAAACTCGCTGTGAATGAACACACTTTTTAACTTGCAACGACTATCTAGAAATAGGAAAAACAATCGCTGCTGATGGCGAGTACTATAGTGCGTTATTGGATAAAATGAACGATGCAATCAAAGCAAAACGAACACATTTGGCGAGGAAAAAAATCGCCCACAAGTCAACAATGGCAAAATTGCATTAATTACACTTCGAATTGTTTTTTCATCCACCATAATCTCCATATTTGGCACCTAGCGACTATTTTCTGTATCCAAAATTAAAAAGGGGCCTGCAGGGAAAGAGATTTTTGTTGAACGGTGAGGTAATAGCCGAAACAAAAGCATATTTGGAAGTGTTTGAAAATCGTTGGATGATGTGTATTAAGTCAAAAGGAGATTATATTGAAAACTGCGTTATATTATCAATACACTGGAAATTTTTCAGCCCATGTAGCACAACATTTATTATTATTATATTGTTGAAGGGCCATGTGGGCGTTTAGCCACCTCGCACTGCGACTTAAAAGATCTTTTGTGCTTGGATCCTGCTTAATTATTCATCTAGTCAATATTCAGACTCTTAAAGAACCTGATAATACTGCCGGCCGGTACGGTAGCATATTGGATCCCAAGGACTTTAAGAAGGCAGTCCTACTCCCCGACTCCCGTATATTCCTAGCCCTGCCTCCGTTTTGATTTTACTCTTACGAGTTGCTGGGAATAGAAGGTCGCCTGTAGGTCACCCATCTTTACTAAAGGAAGACTAAATAACACTGGAGAGTGCATGGTATCCAGAGTCCGCATACTTTGTACTATTAACCTATCAGTCATTCATCCATCGGCATATGCTGTTCCACCTTAGATTAGGGTTTTTTGTCAAGATTTTCTCCTGTATCGCTGTACTTTAGCCTGTGCTAAAAGGCCACATTCTGCCTAATGATCTCAGTTACCAGTGGTTGCCACGAGGAGGCAGCACGTATACTTGCGAATTGTCATCAGGTTACCCCTTACACAATTGTACCCCCCCCCCCAATAGACACTAAACTACCAAACATAAAAACTCCCAACTCAAACAACCCTATCCAGAACAGCATCAACTAGAAATCACTTCCGACCAAAATAACACCGGTGTTAAACCAATCAATAGCTGTTTATTGTATTGATCTATTCATAAAATAAAAGAAAGAATGGGAATGTTACAAAACAATTAAAAAACAGTTTACGAGAAAGCAAACTGAGAAATAATTTACCGTGGGCATTCCCGTTAAGAATTTTACTAACTTTCTATTACTTGCTTAACTCAAGTCATATCAAACGTTACAAGGAAATCATACGTCTCACATTCCAAATATCCAAACTAACAAAATTAAATCTTTCAAACTGCATATTCGCTACAATTTCGATGTTTTTCTCTGTTTCACAATATGAAATAGTCGAATGAATCGGTTTGTTCACCCAAAGCATTAAGCACCCAATTATAAAGCGTATAAAAATATACTCACCACAATTATGTTGTTCAACCATTTCGTTTCCCAGCAATTTCAATAAACCATCTTTGAATTCTCGAAACGTAACCCTATCCATTTTCTTATCCGCCAACAAACACTTCACTAATATATCCGTTTTATCTCTCAGTTCCAATATTTTACAAAGTTTTTGTAGTGCCGATTCATCAAGACTACCATTTGCATTGGAATCACAACTTTTAAACATACTGTAAAGTTTTTGCTCGTAAGGATCTGTAAGAATTTCCATTTTTTTATTTATTTATATAATTTTTTTGTGTTATTGTTGTTACACGATTACTTGTTTGTCTTTAATTCACACCACACTATACTTATAACATTAATCACACTTTGTTTTTTAAATTACTTTACACAGAGTCTGCTCAACTGAAAAGATATAGACGAACAAGAAAATTAGTTTTGTTAGTTTATTGTGTACACACTACTTTATACAAATATAAAAAAAAAAAAACTAAAATTATATAAACATATCTGGCTAACGAACTTTACGCATTGCACTTGGCACTTATTCCTCTGTAGACATAAAATTTAATTATAGAACTAGTAAATAACACATTTTGCAACTATACATACTACTGCCCTGATTAAAATAAATAAAAGTATACACACACAACTCAATGTGAGTCATCCTCTCGAAAGAACACAATAATAGGACGGCGGCTTAACCAAAAACGATGAAAAATCAAATAGTTACTACATATTTGAGTAGTATGGAGTAGTAGTATAATATTAAATATGTAGTAATAACCATAAAAAAATGACAAAATCAATAAAATTTCATTATTCTGTACTAATTTGAGTATACACGATTATCCTTAATCTTTTACCTTTACATTAAAAAAAAAGTTTTTAGTTTTTCATTTATTTTTGCAAAGTTATTTAAACTAAAAATAAAATAAAAATTAATAACTACACAAAAACGGTAATAATCTAGCATTGAACATAAGTTTTCTACTTTGTTGGTTCTGTTTATATACACTAAATGCATCATCAAGTCAGGTGATTGAGAAGCCCCATGTTAAAATCAACATATGATACATAAAACGTTATTATATGTCGTCGACGCGCAACTTAATAACGAAAAATGTTTTTGTTTTTAGTTCGCGATGATTAATGGGACACAATGGTTGGAAAATTTCATTGAAAAACTATTCTTGTAAAATAGTTTGTAGAATTTATTTTTTTTTATAGACACACAACACATATCTCACACAAAATATATTTTTATTCTTAAAATAAATTTTAAATATTCAGGAAAAATTGGTAACATAGCTAATTTTATACTCATATAACATAACATCTGAGAATGATATGTACCATGTGGATGAGTAATTTTAACTACATAGTTTGCTATGTGACGATTAATTTGGAATGTGTGAAATTAATAAAAATTTATTTGTAATGGACCGTACGGCTTAGGCTTATTAGATATTGGCCAATAAAAAAAATTATTTACGAAGATTTATAAAATTCGAGAAATTTTCTATCGGGGTCGTTCAAAATTAAAAAATTTTAAAATCTATAAAGGTTTAAGTAATATCTGAAGTTTTATATTTATAAGAATTTATTTCCAATATTTAAGAATTTAAATAATTTTTCAAAATTAAGCGACCTTCTTAGTGGAGATTTCAGAAACTGGCAGCAGCTTGGGACCACTGTAGGCTGCGAAACCTTAGAAAGATACCATGTGTTTAAAAGACAGCGGTCCCAGGACGAGGTAGAAGTGGTCGACAGCAAGCGTACCAAAAGCTGATGACCGAGCAGAAATTATGCTCGCTCAAGGAAAGTAAGACAAAGCTAACGTATGAGGAATAAAATATGGACAAACAAAAAAAAGTAAAAAAAAATTATTTTCTAATCAAACGATTTTAATCCATAATTTATTTAAAACTCTAATTCTTAGATAAAATTTACAGAAAAATTTGCGCCCCATATCGATTAGCTTTCCTGATCCTTTCTGGCACTCTTTTCATTGACGCCTGTGTTCCTGATGTATCGATCTTCTATAAATCCCTTTTATCTTTCTAATCAGACATTCAACATTTTTGACACGATATCCATTGCTGTATACCATTCTCTTCAGATTTGCCTAAAAAGTTTCAATGGGCCTTAGTTGTGGAACATTTGGTGGGTTATAGTCTTTAGGGATAAATTCGATTCTGCGTTGACATAAATCAGATAACGTTGCGTTGGCATAATGTGAGGATGCCAAATCAGGCCAAAAAATCGTTTTATCATTTTTATGATATTTATTTATAAATTTCTGAAGCACAGGTAAACATTTGTTTGTGTATGTTTGCGCATTAACCGCCAAACCACTTTTGAAAAATACTGGATCACTGACACCTCGTTCGCTAATAGCGAACCACAACATAACTTTACTTGGAAACTTGGTCTTATGAATAAACTTCTCCTTTTCTGGTGCTTTGTGATCGGGAGACTCGTAGTAGTATTTTGGCTGCCATTCATTACCTTCAACAGTGAAATAACTTTCATCATCCATCACACATTTATAAGCTGAAGAAGCTGCGAAATATGTTTGGGAAAGCACTCTTAATCTAGATTTGATTGTAGCTAACTGTACAAAAAGTAAGGGGACATCCACTAATTTAGACAAGAAACTTGTATTTGTAAACATGATTTTACTTGTTTTTGCATGTAAAAAAAAAAAAAGTAATCAACGCTGCCCAAGCGTGGGGACAAATGGACTAAAATCGATATTGGGCAAGCCCCTCATTGGAAACATTAGTACATATTTGGTAAGCTATAGTGTGAAGTTAAAAAAAGGAATTAAAAAGTGATTTAAAAAATGTTTTAGTGCAATATAAAAGTTATAAGTGAACAGTAAAATTCGGCAAAAATTATAATAAAAGTAATTTTGTGAATTTTTGTTAATAAATTGTGTTAATTTTTGGTGTTAAATAAATAAATTCGTTTGTGATAAACTGAATTGTTTTGTTTTATTCACAATCCAGTGATTCGAACCTTGATTGACAAAGCAAAAACGTAACAATATTGTACATTTGGCTGTACCGTTATTTTGGTTTTAGTGCAGTGTACGAATGTCTATCACTGTAGTAGGGTTTAAGAATATACAGTAGTATTCGCCTATAACGGCCACCAAGGGATCGATTCCGATCGTTATATCCGAATGTCGTAGATTTCACTTATAACGACCTCAAGGGACCATGAAATTCCGTAGTCGCTATAAACGAAATCTACTGTATTTAAATGTTCTGTAGCCTATAGTTTATTAACTAAAAATATTAAGGACGAGTCTGAAGTTTGTGATATTTTTTTGTAATAATTTTGACGTGAGTGAAATAATTTTCTCTTCCATATTTTGTAATAAGTTCGTTTGCGTCCGAATACTGACCGTGTGTTCTCTGATGGCTTTTTGACAGAAAATACCCAAGTATTTTTGACAGATTTTACCCCCACAAATTTTACATCAATAAAAAACTCGAGTTTTTTTTGACATCAGCGAACAACTTTTTTACATGACAAATAATTTTGGTGTTTTAAATATCAACATTACATTTTATTTTTATTATTTTAATATTTTTTATTAATATCATTATCCAAATCGAAGCATTTTAAATTCACAGAAATTTTGGATTTTTTTATGCCGACGTAAGAAATTGTTTTCGGTTGTCAAAAAACCTCCAAAAAAAACCAAGTAAAAGTGAGTTAAAAATAAGGACTGTATCGAAAAGAAAGTAGCCACAAAAAAAGCCATTTTAAACACAAAAAAACAATTTTAAGTATTATAAAATGATGTTTTATCATAAAGCAGACTTCTAATTAGAAGATTTTATGTTTAAAACATTTGAAAAATTATTTTCTAAATACATAGCGAATTTTTAATTTGATGCCTCTACTTAGATTCTGCACAGTAGTTTTATTACTTTGTCTGGTTGCTTTGGACTAACTTTTTGAACTTTGTTAAATTTTCTGCTAGTTTACCATTATTTTTCAAGTAACGCTTCGAAATTGCCCAATATCTTTCAATTGGTCAAAGTTCTGGTGAATTTGGCGGAGTTTATTGTTTTTCCACAAAAGTGATGCAGTGGATTTTTAACAGCTCCAAATTTATAATGGGCAGTTGCATGTTTTTAACATACAATTTTTTGTTTTCACTTCGTTTCGGAACTTTTTGTTTAGACATATAGTCTTAAAGTCACGCCTTATTTTACCCGCTGGATCATTCCTATGCTAGTACCACTAATTTTGGCTCTAATTTGGGATTGTTGGGACCTTGTTTTCGACCGTTTTTTCGGATATCCTTTACCGTACCATGTTCCCCAGACTTATTAATTATTTTTCTCACTGCATTTTTACTTATATTTTCGCGCTTTGCTAAATTTCTAAACGAAACACCGTTCTCAATGCAAAATTTGTGCAAAATTCGTTTACGTACTTCTTCTTCAATTCGGGGCATTATTACAACTGGGTAACAAATTATAAAAATCAAATGCAATATTTACCTACAAAAAGCTATTCTATCTAACGGCACTTTTCCGTTACAATAGAATTAGAGCAAGGCGAAGAAAACTAAATTTTTTTGTGGATACTTTCTTTTCGATACAGTCCTTTACACCGATTCTTTTTATGCGTTCGTTTTTTTGCTCAAAAAAACTCCGATCTTTTTTACCCCTTGGTCATCGGCGAACACTAGGTGAGGCTGCGGACCAATAGTCGGGTAAAAATTGTTTTTACCTACTTTTTAACAGTGTACAAGGTAAATTGAAATACTGTATTAAAAAATTGGGTAAAATAGAAGAAAAAATAAATGACGTTATTGTTAACCTTTTGACGTTTCAGTGATTTTTGTTAAAATTTCCATGTTTTTCATTATAAATAATATACATGGCTGCGTACCAATAGTCGGGTAAATTTCTCTTTTAACTACTTTTTAACAGTGTACAAGGTAAATTGAAATACTGTACTAAAAAGTTGGGTAAAATAGGAGAAAAAAGTAAATGACGTTGTTGTTAACTTTTTGACGTTTTAGTGATTTTTGTTAAAATTTCCATGTTTCTCATTATAAATAATATACGTACTCAAAGCTAATAAAATAAATTTTATTTTTATTTTACGTAATAAAAATATTAAAAAATATTTGACGTTTCCTTTTGCACCTAACAGCCAGCGATTTTAACCCTTTGAACCATAATTTGTGTCCATCAAACCACTTTTACTTCTAGAGAATTGGTACGCCAATTGAGGTCAATATGTACTAAAATTGAAATTTACTGTACTACATCATTTACCCGACTATTGGTACGCAGCCATAAAGGTAATAAAATAAATTGTATTTTTATGTCGTGTTCTTTTCGTTTTTTCAAGTCAACACGAATTTTGTGGGTGAAAAGTACATGAAACAAAATTGGCTAAGTTTTGTGCTTGTATTGGTTACTTGATTGACATTTCTAAACGTCAAATTGAAATTTGGTGGCTCATTCTATTTAATTAAATTAAATAATTAACACAAACACATTAAACTAAACACAAAATGAGAATAAAAATGATCGAGATACAAAAAATCACTGCTATTAAATATTTAAAAATTTTGACAACTAAATTGACGTTTCTATTTTTGTTGGTATTAGTAGCTACGGATGTGAAATTCATGAAAAAATCCGCATCTCGTAAAATTGATGCACATTTCAAAAAAATTGACGAAGTTTGGTGAAAAGAACACAGTTTTTGGATGTGCGTCAATTTTTTTTGACGAATTTGGGTGAAAAGAATTCAACATTATTTTACAAAACAAAAATATTAAAAAATATTTGACGTTTCCTTTTGCACCAAGCAGCCAGCGACTTTAATCCTCCGAACCATAATTTGTGTCCATCAAACCATTTTTACTTCTAGAGAATTGGTACACCAATTGAGGTAAATATGTACTAAAATTGAAATTTACTGTACTAAATGATTTATATATTATTAAATAATGGCGAAACGAAACATAATAGAGGAATTATTAGACATTTCATTGACATGCAAATAATCTTTTGATAGCACCTTGCAAATTATTCTACAAGTTTCGGATATTACCACCCTTAAGCTGAATTCACCAGATTTGTCCATTGAGCTCGTCAAGAAAATGACAATTTGACGGAGTTAAAAATCGAGTTAAAAATATGTTATCTCGCTTTTTTTTTAGAAATTTCAGAATTAGCAAAACCTAAAATAAGAATGGCAAAAGAAAAAACAATGTTGGTATGCCTGAAATTTTGTGTCCAGCGAGATAACATATTTTTAACTCGCCTTTTTTAACTCCGTCAAGTTGTCATTTGCTTGACGAGCGCAATGGACAAATCTGGTGAATCAATAAGCTTTAAAGTACAAGATCTTTATCTTCAGAGGTCATGTTTCAACAATGAAATATTAACAAAACTGAGCTAAAATTGTACCAACAATTGGTATTGTTTAGGCGCTGACTTGCACAAGTCTAGACTTGAGCAATAATCTGTACAGTTTTATTTGCGCAATTAAACATTACGTTTAGGGCCGGCCTTAAATCTCTTAATAGCCAACGATTTCAACCCTTCAAACCGTTTTTACTTCAAAAGATTGTGTCATTAGTATGTCTACTTACCACCAGAGTATATGAACATTGGGTCAATGATTTTTGTTTACATTTTTTTTGTATGAAGTTTGATCAAAAACGGCTCTATTAAAATTGAAAAATAATCAAAGAAAAGTTCTATGATATGAAATGCAAAATATAATAATTGATTAATAAAAGAATAATTACCTATTATATTTTTCACATAAAATAATTAGAAAAATGTTTGGTTTATTAGAATTTAATGTTTAAACACCGAACATTATTTGAGTTTTGTGAGGTTATGTCAGATGCTTTATGTTTGTTTTTGTTTAAGAATTTCAAATTTTTTCGCCCATTTCTATTAGGAGCTCCTTGCTGATCATTGTTTTTGTGAAAGTTATTATTCCAGGCAGCTCAGATGGTTCTTTTAACATAAAAATTTAACATACAAAACTTAAATAATTGATGATTTTATATTTCGCTTTTCTAACAATTGTAACGGCGATCCGTTTATTTTATGTTAAAAATAAACAAATCCTTCTTTTGTTAACAAATATCATTTGATTATTCTTCGCGTCGAGGTCTATTTTATTAATTTTTTTAAATTTTTGTTAGAGCTGTTTTGGGCCAAACTCCAAATAAAAAAAATGTTGACCCCATAACGTTGCGACATCTCGTGGAATAACGGTTGAACTGATGTACTAAAACACAATCTAAAAAATTGGTAGGACCATTGAGGTAAATGTGTACTAAAATTGAAATTTACTGTACTAAATGATTTACCCGGCTATTGGTCCGCAGCCTAAGTAGTGCTAGGGATGCATAAAAATAAGTAAATACTTTTCCGGTAGCAAAATTCAAGTCAAATTATTTTGGATAACCTTGAATTCCATAATCAAGTCTAACTTTATGTTTCATTTACAAACCTACATTGGAAAATAAAGCAAGGGTAAAATAATGTTTCAGACAAAAGGGATTTTTTTTCTGCGAAAAAAAGCCGTTGTTTTGGAATGATCTTCTCAGGTCATTTCAAAAACAATAAAGTGTCCTACCAGCCCAATTAATTTAGTTGTAGAACTTTTTGGATATAATGCTTAATTCTCGAGTTGTTTAGGTGGATCAAATTAAGTGGTCCACCCTGTGTAACGTTTAAATTGATAACTTTTCAAATTACGCTTCACGCAAATTCCTCCAAGATAATAACAATCTCAAATCGTCTACAAAATACACTAAAGGCATATAAATCAAAGGAATATCACGTTATTTGGAACTTGGCCAGAAGTCTAATAAAAGCAAGTATGTAGACTTAAATTAAAATTTATTATTTTATACGGTCGATTCTTTAACAGAGTTCTGGTAAAGTCAAATAATCCGATCTGAAGGAATAACTGCTCGTCGTTCGAATTTCGGGATGATATTTTTGTAAGAGTAATTGCAAGAGTAAGTGCAAAATATTGCCAAATAATTAGGACAGCACGGATTTTGTAAACTATAAGTTAACTAAATCGTTCATCACGTGCAAAGCGAACATAATACAACAAATTTTCTTAGCTTTTGGAAAGATCAACAAATCAAGAAAATAATTGCAAAAAAACGACAACAGTCGCAACATAGGTAATTAACGTTTAACTGACTAAGTAGAGGACGTTCTGGACAGTCACTAATTAGGTAGATAATAAGATAACCCATATACGGAAAAAACCAACACAAATCCAGTCCATAAAAGCGTAATTTTACACCTAAATCAATCAACAATCAAAATGTTTAATTTAATAACAAAAAATTATCAAGAGGCAAACAAAAATACTTTTCAACAGCAAAAAAAAATGCATACCATCGCACAAATGTGTAAAACTGTAAACACCTCGCGACATGCTAATTTTAACTTTTAATTTAATTTTGAAAATTTCGTCGCATTTTTTTAACAATGATAATTTTGTAATATCATGTACTACATGATATAATTTATGTACCCGTTTACTCTAGGATGTCGGCCCATATACAGAAAAAATTCTCACAATTAATTTCATCATAAACGAATGTTTTGACGACACTCGTGTATCGCAAGCTGTGTGACATCACAAATAATATGCGGGTAGGGGGACGATGGACGGGATATACCCATATAAAAATATTTAACCTCTACGTCTACATTCCATAGTAGATACAAATTTCGAACAAAAATATTATCGTAGTAACTCGCAAGACAAAATAATTTGGGGCCCAACCTTAAATTACATTTTCTTAGGTGCTGGACTACTATATATTTACAAAATACAAAACAAATATGGAACATATTAATAATTAATTAGACAATCTTACCACAATTTTTTTTTTGTTTTCTTTTGTTTTGGTACAAAAAAAATTTTTTCTCTCGACACACAAAACACAATTTTTTTATTATAAGAATTAACGTATTTTTGATAACAATTTGATAATTATTTAAACAATATAGAATACAAAATAACAAAATCTATTTAAATATCTAATCATAATTTGCACTTTTCAATAATTATTAGTAAAATCCAAAATGAAAAGTTCTTTTTTTCTAGTTTTGTGACATCTAATTGGTGTATTACGTTATGTACTGATAAAATAATAATTTCTGCTCGTGCGGTTCGATTCTATTTGTGTTTTTAGGTTTATTGGGTCGTCGTGACGGGCACTATAAAAATGTTTGAGAATAATTTTTATAGCAAGTTTAGTACTACAATTAATTATTATATTATGCACGGTGCATGAAACTTCAGTTTGACGTTTACTGATAAAAATATTTTGATTTTTTTCTGTGGCTTTTTTTTTGTAAATAAAATGACAGATAAAGAAAGTGCCCCAGACGATGTAATTATTAGTAGTGATCAAAATTGTTGTTAATTTTATTAACAAAGATTTGTTGTTGTTTTTTTTTTATAGGGAGGCGTATATTTATTTGGCAAAGATGTCAGCCAGATACCGTGCTTTCGTAATAGTTTTTTGTACGGGATTAGTTCGGGACTTGGCACTGGATTTTTAGCATTCATTACGAATTCAAGGCCAAAGAGGTCTACGCACATCGGGTTTGGCACATTTTTCGGCGTAACTATCGGCTATTGGTTTTATTGTAGGCGAGTGTCAACCCAATGCCGATTTTAAGACAAAGCTGAGCTAATCTTTCAAATATGTATTTTATTTACAGATACAACTTTTCAAAATCAAATTTCGAACATGCACAACTTAAGAGGGCTATGCAGCATCACGTGATGTATGAAGGTACCGAGCTGGAGAAAGAAATTAGGGCAAAATCAACAGAAGCATAATATGATTGAGGCAGCACTTTCAAAATATTTAGTAACTAGGTAATAATTTTGTAAATAAAACTCCAAAGTAATTGGCTTTTTTAATTCAGAATTTGTTTTTATTTATTAAAACTTATTGACAATTTAGCTTTTGTTTTATTTAGATTAATAATAATAATATAATATAATACCGATTAAAAACTATCATTTTCTCAATTTTATTCATTTATTATAAAATAAAAATGTTATCCAATTCAACTAAAACCAACGAATTAATAGAGCTCTAGGGTTTTTTTTTTCTTTTTTTTTGGAGATATTCATTAAAAAACATTACGAAAAAAACTTTTTTTTAGAAAAAGCAAAAAAAACTTTATAAATTATTGTATTCTGGCTTTTAAACAATAGTTTTTTTTCTGGATAGGGTACAGCAATTACACAAATTACATGCTTAAGTAACCTCTTGCTTGAGCACGACGACGTCCAACCAAATAAGCTATTAAAACTATAACAATTAATCCAGCTAAAGCGCAACCAACGGCAATTGGAACAATATCTGGAGTATCAATGGCATCACAATCTTTTGCTGTCGCAAATTGATTCGTGTTCTTTACATTAAAGGCCTCTAATTGCACGTGCGAGATAACAAAAGTTGCATTCATTTTACTATTTACTGGAGTGGTTGTTAAATTGAAATGTTGTGGTTTTGTACAATGATACGACATATCAATTGGTGTTGTAAATTCAGTCTTTCTATGTTCAAAGCTGACTGATTCTGAAACAAAAATTAAAAGATTAGATCTTTTGCTCTACTTGATATCAAACAAATTCTCAAATCATACCGAAATCGCATCCTGGAAAAGTTTTATTGTCTAATATCAGGTCAAATTTAATACTTGACAAACTAAATTGAGTTGTGGATGAATTTTTCCAAAACTCAACGGTCATCGAATTCGTCGAATTCGTTTGATTATTTTCATTCCATATGATTTTTATGTTCTGTGTATCATTTGAGCATAAACCATCTGATACTGATGTTTGTTCCGCGGGAATATTGTACAAAACATTTGTTAAATTAGTATTTTCCGCCGTAATATATGAAATATTCATTTGGATCGCAAATTGGACCATGACACATGGAGAATCTTTTTTTGGCCATGACCATGTTCCAACTTTTGGTAAATCAGGTGCTGGAACATTAATGGCGGTGAATGATGTTCTTGGAGCGAAATATTCCATTCCGGTTGCATAGCAAACTGTGAACAAAAAGAAACCAGTGTTATTACTTATGTATTATTATATTTGCATTTTGATAAATTGCCAGCTAAACATTTTTTTTTGTTTTTTGTTTACAGTATCGATATTTCTTATCTATTCGTCGTGTTTTTATTTGTGCAACTATGAATTATTATTATTATTATTATTATAACTTTATTTAGTATAAAATACTATTAAAAAATTTACATTTTTTTAAAAATAAATTCGTAAATTATTATTACATTCAAAAATTGTCTTTACAATAATTAATCATACTACTTTTAAATACTTTTAAACTTGTTTCATTTTTTAAGTTATTTGGAAGATTATTAAAAAGACATAAGCCATTATACATTAACATATTTTTTGATTTTTCATTATTATACACTTTTAACCTAAAATCATTTCTATTTCTTAACATATAATCATGAACATCACTAACAAACACTACTTTATCATACAAATATTTTGGCAAAATTTGATGCTTCATCTTAAAAATAAAGATCAATACATTCATTTTTATCCTCTGCTCAATGTTTAGCCACTTTAAAGATTGTAACATAAAATCAATCGAAGTGTATTTATTTACCCTAAGAATGCATCGCATTCCCTTATTCTGTAATTTTTGTAGCCTGCTCATCATTTCCCTATTACACATAAATAGGATTGAAGAACAGTATTCAAAATGGGGTTTAATAATAACGTTATATATATAAATTGTAGTACTCAACGAAATATTCTTACGTATACTATTCAAGAAATAAATTTTTTTTTGCAATTTTTGTACACACATAGTCTAAATTACTTTTAAAATCCAACTTATTATCTATAATTATACCGAGATATTTTATCTCACTAACTTTTTCAATCGGTTGATTATTTATATGTACCATACTATCTAATTTACTATTAATAATCATGCATTTTGTTTTTGATATATTTAGCTTCATCTTATTCATTTTACACCAAACATCAATCATTGCCAGATCATTGTTGATTTTACTCGTACATTCTTCAATGGTTTCTCCAGTAACATATAAAAGAGCATCATCCGCAAAAAGGAAGATTGTAGACCACTCAACTGCTTTGTGAATGTCATTTATGTATAGTAGAAACAGCACTACACCCAATATTGTTCCCTGAGGTACTCCTATTGAGACAGTTATTGAATCAGATAGCGATTCATTTACTTTTGTTCTTTGTCTTCTCTCTGATAAGTATGACTTAAACCATTGAAGTTCGATGTTTCTATAAACATCTGTGAATTACACAACAATAAAACTAAATCACTGTGTAACTATCTAAAAACCGAAAATATCGACTTGTTATATCATTCATGAAATTGGGTATAAAATAATTAATTTAAACAAAATTCGCAAAGAAATAATTTTGCGTCTTAAGCCTGGTTGCTGGTTTTCATTATGAAACATACTGACAGTATTTTTAGCCTATATTTTCAAAAACGTTTGTTTAGCTAACGTTTCAAACAAAATTCCTGTTCATCTTCAGAGCTTCTAAAAATTGTTTTCACATACAATATGGCATAAAACAATATTAACACAACTCAAAAACTACTTACAAATTGTTATTTTTAAATAAAATTACCAAATAAACAATATTAAAAAGATTAAAATAATTTACACAATTTTACTGAATAAAAACATAAAAATTAAAAATTTCATTTAAGTGAAGAGAGCCCATTTTTTGTTTGTTATATTTTTGAAAAATTGAAGTATTTTTCCAGTATGTACTGGTAAAAAAGAAAATTGCTGACAATCTCGACGCAGGTTTTTGATATTAAAATAATCTTACAAATCTAACATGAACTAAAACCTTTTGATGGACATAAATCCATAATTTGAAGGGTCTAAATCCCATTTTGTAAACTCCTATTTTTGACCGGTTTAAATTTTCCGTCGTATTAAAAAATCTACTAATCCAGTTAACAAGTAATAATTTAGCTAATATGTCGTTTAATGTGATTGGCGTCACAAAGCGACACTCCAATCCGTTCTTGCGTGCAATATTGAAAATAATTTAATTTTAGTACTTGGTCTAACGCGTCGACTTCAATTCGCATAATTTAACTTTCGCGCTATTGCGTGACTGCGCTACAGCGTCGAGACTGTCTAGGGGTAAAACTGGAAGTTTTTTTTTTTTTTTTCAAAAAAATTCAAAATAAAGGCCCACACTTGTGAGGGCGCAAAATATGTTCAGCTTAATATTCATACACCAAAAAATAGCTCTTAAAATATTTTTTTGCGGTTACCAAGTAGTTTTTTTGGGGTCACCAAAATATGTTGTTGGAGTCACCAAAATGGCCGCCATGAAAGTCGTAATTATTTTAAATTTTTTTAAATTAAATAATCGCAAAACTGAACACAAATTTAACGTACAGTCGCTGAAAACTAAGTTGAGCCGAATTAGAAAAGTTTAAGGATCGTGTTTCAAAAATATCAACTTTCATCAGCTTGACCAAAGCTTAGAATCAAAAAATTTCGAAGACAAACACTTTGCCATTATTGCCATAAAATAACCTTAAACCAAAATGACTCTGAACAACATAGAAACCTTTCAGTGGCCCTATTCTGGCTATTCCCTTCCCCAATTCCGAGGGAACAGCCAGAATAGGGCCACAGGAGCCGCTTATCGAAATTGTAGCAGTGGACGACTGCATTTGTTTACATGACACGAAGAATTCTTGAAATTTACTTCTGATGGATTCCATCTGGACTCCCTTAATAAATGAGTACATGCATTCCTAATATCCAAATTAACTAAATAAATTCCTGTTATTCAAAATTCTTAATTTCTAAAATTGGTGGAGTAAAATTAGCATTAAAAACGTTAATTAAAAAAAAAAGCAAAACGGTTCATATTATTATGGTCGCTAATAATGAAAAAATCGAATTTTGAAAATCTAAGATGACGAGACTACAATCATGAAACTCAAATATACATTGAGCATTTTTTCATAGTTTATTTAATGAATTTATTTTTGAGTTTTTGAAGTCGCTAAATCCGAAGATATAAAAAAACAAAAACTGCTCATTATTCTTTAAAACTTAATTCACCTCCTTCAAAGTAATCTCCTCCGGATAGAATACACTTATGTCAACGTTTTCTCCAGTCTTCAAAACAGTTGTTAAATTTGATTTCCAGAATGACCTTCAAAACCTTCTTCGATTCGACTTGTATCTCTTCAATCGAGTCAAAACGATGTCCCGAGGCGATGTTTTGAATTTCGGGAATAGCCTGAAATCAGACGGATCTAAATAAGGCAAAAAGAGTGGTTGTGAAACGATGTGGTTCGAATTGTTGGCCAAATATTTACGAATAACCAATGTAGCGTGGGACGGCGTATTATCGGTATGCAGAAACCAAGAGTTGTCTGCTCAAAATTCTGACCCAAACGATATTTGCTTGATGTCAACAAGTCGATTCTTTAAACAACTGCTGATCTTTTTAAAAAGTTGAAAAATACACTTTTTTTAGATGAAAACAAGCGTATCTCATTAATTACTAAAGATATTGATACGAAATTTCTTCTAATGGTACACCATAATCCGAAAACACCTTTCATTTATGTCACTAGTGCAACAAATGAGCGATATATAAACTGAAATTACTAAGAGGTTTAATATTCATTGGTATTAATTGAGATGTTTGTTAATGATTTTAAACGAAGTTCTTTTCCCATTGCCTTGTGATTATTTCCTAGTCTTAAGAGCATATTTGCAGCGTAATTCCTAACGATTTATGTTAAATAAATTCGGATTGAGTATTCGAACTGATCGACAATGAAGTGATTAGCGTACCTTTGGAGGCGATCTGAAACATGGACCAAGGAGTCTAGTCGACGCAATAATCATCAATGTAACTCGCGTATGGGTTTACATAAGTTGTATAACTCTTAAACTGCTTTTTAAATTTCGAGATCACACAATTCTCTACCAATCAAATCACTTTAAATGATATAAGCCACGCCTGCTTATTTTATACTTTAGGCCGTGTGTGAATTAGTTAAAAACCAGTTAACAATTAAAATTTCGACATAAAAGTTAAAATAAAAAAATGTCCTCACCACAAAAAAAACATAAAAAATGTATCATGGTAGGGACCGTATATAAAATTTGACAAACGAGTACAGTAAGTCCTCGACTTACGCGAATTCGACTTACGTGAATTCGTACAGTCCTCGACTTACGCGAATTTGACTTACGTGAATTCCTACTTACGTGATTTAAAAAAAATGAGTTTTGAGGTTTGTTCGACTTACGCGATTTTTCGACTTACGCGAAAATCTTCGGAACGAATTAATCATGTAAGTCGAGGACTTACTGTAGTGATGTGCTAAATCGATTCTTTTGTTCTGTTTTGCTTATTTTCTCTTATGTTTTTAACAAAAAAGAACCGTCTTATGGAGGAACCAGCGAATTAGTAACAACTTTAAGTAAAAACGCGATATACAGAAAGTACATGTTACTGGTCAGCGAATCTTTACGAACTTTTCGTTCAGTTTAGCTGTCACTTAACAGAGCAAAAATTAACGAGCAAATTGAAGGATATGTCAGAATACATCAAAGTTTGCACAGCATAGTTTTCTTAGAAATAATAAATTTTGGTAATCACATTACAACTTTAAAACTGCATTTGTCAGTTGTTACGGATTCGGTGGTCGATGTGTCAAATATTCTGTAAGAAAATAATTTCGTCAAATTTGTAAGGATTCTTACTGATTCGCTGGTTACCCCTTTAACCCATCACTACAAGCGAGTTAAAAAAACATAACCTCGTTTTTTAATATTGGTTCAATTGATACATAAGCATGACATGTTTCCTTCTATTTTTTTCTTAAATAAAGCTTCATTTGATAAATTACGCTTTTTATAAAATAATAAAATAGATAACAAAAAGGAAAATCATTATTATAAATGCGCTTTATGTTGTTGTTTAGTGGTCAAAATTTTAATTTTTAACTATTGCAATATTACATTTGGTAGATAAATATATTTCACCACGATAATTTGATTTTCACCAAATTTTTAACCAAATATTTTTAACATATTCACACATGGCCTTAGCTTAGTTGAAAAAATTCTAACTTTGAAAGCTCGGTTTATGACAAAGGAAGATAGGAAGATAAGAACATAGGAAGATTGACACGACCAACCATATTATTTAGAATGTCACAAGCCCCGCCTAATAGTTCCATGCTTAATGCCTCAATTCCATGGGAAAAAATGACTGAGTCAAAAAAATCGAAAAGAGAGAAATAATCTGATACTCCATATAACAGACAAAGACAACGCTGTTTTTGAGGCATAATGCCTCAATTCCATGGGAAAAATTGACTGACAGTCAAAAAAAACGAAAAGAGAAAAATAATTTGATACCCCATATAGGAGACAAAGCCAACGTGTTTTTTATTTTATAGCAAAATTGTTTTTCTATAAAATAAAAAACATAAAAAAACGTTGTCTTTGTCTCTTATATGGAGTATCAGATTATTTTTCTCTTTTCGATTTTTTTGACTGTCAGTCAATTTTTCCCATGGAATTGAGGCATTAAGGGATAAACAGAACAAGAGCGACAACGACGAGCGTCGACGAATAAAAAAAAAATATCGCCGCGACATCGCTGTAGTTAACATAACAAGAGCGTCAGCGCATGGCGTTAAAAAATAACAACAAACGACATACAAACATAAAAGGAATAAAAATTGATTGAAAAAATGGTTAATAATATGACAGCTACCGTATAGCCTACTTAAAAATATAAAAAAACAGTTGGCAATATTGTATCGCCGGCGATAAAATTAGAAATAGATTCTAAAAAAAGTTGGCGATATTGTCGTCGTCGCCAGCGACATTGGTTCTGTTAGCATCGTATGGTTTCTGTGTATTTTAATTTGACAGTCGTCGACGCTCTTGTTCTGTTTATACCTTTAGTTGAAAAATTTCTTACTTTTGATCAAAGTAGTGTAGTAGGAGGGGCTGATGACATTTTAAATAATTTGGTTGGCCATGTCAATCTTCCTATGTCATAAACACAGCTTACGGAAAAGTAGCAATATGTCGCACTACTATGGTCTATTTTACGTTCGGCATTACGATGCAGATTTCATGGAGCAGGCAGCAAAGTCAAATTTTGAGTCCATTAACTTGACGGAAGACTGTTAGCAAGTTTATAAATCACCTTCAAATCTCATTTAACGACTAAAATCCGTATTTAAGTTTGAATATTGTCTGTGTTTACAACAAAATATTGTGTGTTGAGCAAGGCTTTCGCCTAATGATTTTGGGCTAGAACGTATTCGGGATTTATTTTTCAGTAACCAAACTCATACAAAAATGGTTTATTATACACATGACACATCTATGCTTTTATTGGAGTGCAGAAATCAGAGGCGGACTCACCTTTAATGTTAGTAATAGTTGCTGACTTTGAGCTATGCGTACGTCCTCGATTTGGCTACTGCGCAACCGTTGGAAGTGCCTCACAATTTATTTTTACAATTTCATAGTACACTTAGCAACCAACGCCGCACAGTGGGCAAAAATGACTTCTTGTGGACAAAAATCTGCTTACACATTCACCAAGAAACGGATAACCAACGGATTCAGTCAAAATTTTACTTACAAAAAAGGTGTGTCTGTGTAAATTAAAAAAAAGTATCGTAAAAAGTACGTTGAGCCCACTCCTTCTAGAGTGATTTAAAAATAAATTATTCAGATCGCTTGAAAATTGAAGTGTAGGCAGATTTTTGCCCACTGTGTGCCGCCTACAATTTGTGGTGGAAGTCACCAATATCAGCCTATGCCAAAATGGATGAAATAGGCGAGGGAAACATGTAATGTTCGTTTTAAAGGTCAAATACGATAGTTCGATGAATTTAATACGGTAAAAGAAAATTACTTGATGAATCAATTCTTCAATATGTACTTAAAAAAGGGGAATTCCAAACAACTGTCAATAATCAAACCAAAGAAACCTCTCTTAACCAGATAAATCCAATACATTAACTTATCCCCACAAATAAAATCATAAACGAATCGAATAAAGAAATTTTGTCTACCCCATACCAAGAAACCAGAGTATGTTGCTTAATGCAACATATTGAACAAAAAATGTGTCAAACACACGTATTATTGTGCCGATAAACCAATTCTAAATATTTCGCTTTGATAGCATATTGTTACTGTTAGTAAGTATGTAATGTACTCAGTGCGCGATAAGGCCCATACGTACACATATACATTATAATGACGATTCTAAACCCTTTTTGTCTATTTATTTAATCAAATTAGTCATTTGCAGCTTGCATTTTTTTATATTTAAATATACATAACCAAGACTGATTATTATAATTATGTGACAGGGTGGTATATTTTGTTTAAATAATTTCCATACTTATCCCGCATTTGAAACAAACTCTGTAATCTAAGCCTATACTAAGTATGTAAATAATTGCACTTATTTATTACATATTATATTCAAAACAATTTTATAGATAATACAATTTCTATTTATTATTATGATAATGTTTAGCTTTCAATATAATGACCCATGTCCCCCCTTCTGTGTATGTAATATGACTGTATATCGACCGCCATACGAAACAAAAAAAATATTTGCACTTTATTTTCCAAGTCTAATGTCTATAAAATAAACTACCGATAAGGCTCAATTTTCTAAATTGGTCATACACCTAATCGAAATTAGATTTTGTTAAAATTAACTTAAGACGCATTACACAAAAAAACATGCTAGAAAATGAATTTTCCTCAAACTTTTTTTGTACACAAAGAAAAAAAAAATAGTTTCGTATTTACCTGTAATATATGCCAAAGCAAAGAAAAATCCACTCGAATTCATTTTGTAACAAAAAGTAAATTTTAAATCATTAATTCATACGATCACAAAATGTAAATTAAAATAGGTTTAGATTTTATAAAGATAAAAAAAAATAATTTTTTACACAAGAAAATTTTTTTTTATTGTTAATTCGATTATAAAATTTACAAACTAAAAAATTGCTCTCTGTACTCAGCAAGTCATTTGACATATAAAAAAATGGATTTTTTTTTGTTTTTCGATTTGGTTGTTTGTTGTCTCGCTTTTCGTTAGGGTGTGTGAAAAGGATGGCAAGGCAATGTTCGAAAACAGCGCCATTAAATTAACAACACTGAACTTAAATGATATGGCAAATGTTAAATACAGTGAAAATCCTGAAAGCCGAAAATGTTCGGCTTATATTAAACTAATAACAGAATACATGAAAATCACCTAAGGCGGAAATCCAATATTACGGAAAATCATTCATGGCGTAAAAAATTAACGAAACAATTTCGTTTCCACCTGATTTCCATGTGTTTTTGTCCCTTTATGAAGGAAATCCTGAGACGCGGAAGGAATCGTGATTTCTAGTACAAAAAAATTAATTTAACTTCGCTAACACGGAATTGTAGCTAACATCAACTGATTTAAAACACCAAATGTCAAATTGAAAATGTAGTGTAATGTGAGTGAACCACCAATTTTTTGTGCACATATGTATATGACACACTTTACTTATTAAATTAATAAATTTAAGTAGTTTTATAGAAATGTATATTATCAGGTACGCCCATAATTGATTTAAAAAATAAAATAAAGTATGTAAATTTATCATTTATACCCTTGACAGACTAGGGATTAGCTAAGCGCGATTAGTGATTTTTTCGAGATTAGCTGTAGTGTGTCAAGTTGAAGATTAGCTAATCTCGTTTTATTTGAGGATTATACCCTTGACAGACTAGGGATTAGCTAAGCGCGATTAGTGATTTTTTCGAGATTAGCTGTAGTGTGTCAAGTTGAAGATTAGCTAATCTCGTTTTATTTGAGGATTAGTCACTAATCGAGATTAGTGCACTAATCCTCGAAAATTTTCGAGCTTATCTCGTTGTATTAGGTTTAGTGTTGGTACAAGTGGCACTACAATGTGAAATAATTATTTAAACATTGCTGAAAATGCAAGTGGCGTGAATTTACGATAGAAGTTATAAAATCAATGACATCTTAAAAAATTTGTGCTGAATAAATTTCGAGGAAAAAGAAAATCTAGTGCGTTTTAATGTATAAATCTTAGAAATATTGAATTAAAAAATGAGTCCAGCTGATTTACTAGCTATATTTCAGCGAATCACCGCAATAATATTTTATTTCCCTGCAAGAAACTAATCCCTAGTCTGTCAACGCATATGGATTTGTGGTGGATTAGGTAATCTCGTTTCACTAATCGCGCTTAGCTAATCCCTAGTCTGTCAGTGGTATTAGTCACTAATCGAGATTAGTGCACTAATCCTTGAAAATTTTCGAGCTTACCTCGTTGTATTGGGTTTAGTGATGGTACAAGTGGCACTACAATGTGAAATAATTATTTAAACATTGTTGAAAATGCAAGTGGCGTGAATTTATTTCTCTGCAAGAAACTAATCCCTAGTCTGTCGACGCATATGGATTTGTGGTGGATTAGCTAATCTCGTTTCACTAATCGCGCTTAGCTAATCCCTAGTCTGTCAGTGGTATTAGAATGGGAAGAATTCTGAATAATCTAAAGCAGAAATATGAGGTTATACAACAATTTTTTGATATTTCATACATGCATATGTAATATTTACTATGTATTTAAAAATTGTTTTTAAATTTTTTGTTGAACATCTGTCAAAATCATTTAACGCGTGAAAACCCTGTAAGTCGGAAAAATTTATCGATCCCGTTGAGTTCCGCCTTAGAGGATTTTCATTGTACATAATAAACAACCAGAAGGGAAATTACGTGGACCAAGCAATTTTTGCTCTTACCTTATGTTTTACATGTTAGTTTAAAAGCCGCGTTATATCGCTTCTGGGTATTCTGTGCTAATAACCTTTAAAATGAAAATTCTTGAGCCGAGAACGTAATTTCGCCGCTCAGTGCAAATTTATAGTTTTGGAATCTTCTCTGAAATTTGTTCGGTCCCGTAAGTTTCCCGTTTAGAGGATATTCGCTGTATGTGATACATACGTGTGAATTTGTTAAATTATGTTAAATTTTGTTGGAGACAAAATAATCTCGAGTTAAAAAAAAGTAATTTGAAGGATCTTCTACTATGAAGAGTTTCGTTTTTTTTTTATTATGATTATTTTTTTTTTAGTTTCAGATTACTTTTTTTACTTGTTCATAAAATTTGAAGTCGATTGAAGCATTTCGTGGGGTTCATTTTAACTAAAAGGAGTAATATAAATTTGTTTATCTTGTGGCGTCGCTACTGATTGGTAATATCCATTCTTGTGTCAAGATGTGTTGCACATTTGACATTCCTTGTCCGAGGTTCTGTTGTTTGCTCTGGTTCCATTGTTCCTTCCAATAAATCTCCAGCACTTCCGGCTTGGTATCATCACGACAAACAACCATGCCCTTGTCATTTACGAGGTTGCTGAGGCGCTCAGCGCACCTTTTGACCCTGTGGTTGCCTGTGTTCTGTGTATTGGGCATCTAGCTTTTCAAGTGTGATCGAGACCTGCGGTTTGTCAAGGCCATATACGTACAGCAGAACCTTGAAATCCTCCACAAACATGCTACGATATCAAATTTTTTTTCCCATCAAGTTGACGTGAGCACCATACCACAGAATACCCAGAAGCGACATAACGCGGTTTTTGTATGGAGAAAATTGGACTCATTTTTTTGACCTTGGTTTATAGAAGGTAAGATTTTCGGTGTAAAATTATCGTTCAGTGGCTGAAAATTCAAAATTAACATGTAAAATATAAGGTAAGAGCAAAAATTTCTTAGTCCACGTAATGTCGGTTCTGGTTGTTTATTATTCTGTGACCATACGTTTGTAGTCTTCCCACTCGCTTTTGCGATCTTTAAAAAATTAGTTCTTTAAATTTTTCCGCCCATAAATGCGCTTCAGCTCTTAGACGTCAACTTCCAATGTAATCTCCATTGGGTTATGTGGCAAAATAGTTTTGGTAATCTTTTGGTAATCTTGCAACTCGATTGTCTGTAGTAACATTCCAACTTTTGCCTTTTCCATCAATGATGATGAATCTTCGGGGAAAATCAATTGGTAGCGGACATACCACAATTCGAATGTTGCGCTTTCTTCTGCATTCTATACGAATTTCTCCATGCGGTCGGACAACTCTTTATTGATTGAGTATCCTCGTTTTTTAGGTACCTGTGGGTCTTGCAGCTGGTTTACGAGACGCCCCAATAATTGGTTTTTGAACTCCTCTTTTCGCTGGGAATCAGTCTCATGTTGCTGGTTATTCAATTGCATATATTGCAACTATCTACTAGCTTTTCCATCTTTAATGTACGGTTATATTTTTCTCGTCGCCACTGGTGAATTCTGTACTAATTAGTATTTTTTAATTTTTGAACAACGTTATATAGAATAATGTGATCTTTATTTATTACTCCGATCCATTAGCTATCCAATAAAACAAAGATAATCTACAAACAATGATAATCCAAGCCTACTTTTTTAACCATGAACTCTACTTTTAATACCTCCGGACACCGCCGCTGGAGTCACCACAGGTTCAATTAATAAAAATGGTTAATTCATCAAAATCTATAATTCGAAGCTATCCAATAAAACAAAGATAATCTACAAACAATGATAATCCAAGCCTACTTTTTTAACCATGAACTCTACTTTTAATACCTCCGGACACCGCCGCTGGCGTCACCACAGGTTCATTTAATAAAAATGGTTAATTCATCAAAATCTATAATTCGAATTTCTTCTTACGATGTCACCAAAAAATTGCAATTTCTCACTTGATCAGAATCTAGACCCTGGTATTTCCTCGGAGAAAACGTGATACAAAATCTCATGACATTACACGTCTCTTTCTTATTACCATAATTTTATTACGTTAACTTTTACGTCAAAGTCGAGGAAAATTATATTTTTGTAGTATGTATTTTTAACTATTTAAATGCTAACTATTTAAACAAAATTAAATTTTCCTTTTAAAAATTCCTTCTAGCATTTACCTAGACGATTCACTTAAATTGGAAATAAAGTCAATTAGCCTTTATTTCCATTTGAAAAAGAATTGACCTTTTATGTCGTGTTCTTTTCGATTTTTCAAATCAACACGAATTTTGTGGGTGAAAAGTACATGAAACAAAATTGACGAAGTTTTGTGTTTGTAGTGGTTACTTGATTGACATTTCTAAACGTCAAATTGAAATTTGGCGGCATCATTCTATTTAATTAAATTAAAATAATTAACACAACAATTATTAAACACATTAAACTAAACACAAAATGAGAATAAAAATGATCGAGATACAAAAAATCGCTGTTATATATTGAACAATTTTGACAACTAAATTGACGTTTCTATTTTTGTTGGTGTTATTAGCTACGGATGTGAAATTCATGAAAAAATCCGCATCTCGTAAAATTGATGCACATTTCAAAAAAATTGACGAATTTTGGTGAAAAGAACACAGTTTTTGGATGTGCGTCAATTTTTTTTGACGATTTTGGGTAAAAGAATTATTCAACATTAATAAAAGCATCCTCTGTACTTCCTTGTACTTTTTTGATTACAAAATTGTTTATTGGGAATTTTTTTTTTTTTTACTTTTAGAACGAGCCCGTGCTATAAAATCTGATCATTACGTTTTAATTTTTGCCCAACCCTGACATTCAAAAATATGTTTTTGTTTTGCATTTGACACTTAAAAAAAAAAAAAGGAAAATCCCAGTAAAATTCTACTGATCCACAAATCCAATTAAATAACATATAATGAATACAATATCGATAAATTCATGTCGCATCTGCCTTTTTAAACTCGGCACTACATCACTCTGCGACAATCGGGGTGATACAACTTTAATGGATATGATGAAAATATTTACAAATCTCAATGTAAGGATTGTGGTTGTTGTGTCGGACAAAAATTTCGAATCTCACCTAATTTATGATTCTTCGATGTATTTTTAGATGCTTTTCGATGTAAATTTACCGCAATACTTGTGTGGTAATTGCGAATTGCGGTTAGAAAATGCTTACCTATTTCGTAAAGAGATTGAATACTCTGAAGGCAAATTGCGCGAATTGTTTCCGTATGTGGAGCCTACGAAAACGGAGGAGGTTTTGGAATCGATTGAGATTAAAAATGAGGAGTCGGCTGTGGTAGGGATTCCCGTGCAGGTAGATATACACGTACAAGATGAGTCTGTATACAAAACAGAGGAGGAACCGGGCGAAGGCAAAGAGAATGATGAGGATGGAAACTCATTTGCTGGTCATGAAAATGACCATGAATTGGAAATTTCATACGTCACAGAAGTTACTAAGTCAAAGTTTAAGAAAAAAACACGTTTAAAAAGCAACACTAGACACAAGATTTTGAAAGAAGTGCGCATGAAAGCCACTAAAACAACCATAAACACGGAAGAGAATCGAACGTGTAAGCAGTGTGGCAAGGTATTTGCCCGCTATCAAAATTTGGTGATTCACGAACGGATTCATACGGGTGAAAAGCCGTACGAGTGCAATTTGTGTGATAAAAAATTTACTCAAAAATCAAATCTGTTCCTACACCTTAAAATTCATTCGCAGGAGAAGTCATTCATCTGTGAAGTATGTAGCAAGCAATTTACCACAAACTTACAGCTAAAACAGCACATGGTTACGCATCTACCCGAATCGGCCAAACAATTTAAATGTGATACATGCCCGAAAGCTTTTCACGATAAACGTACACTAAAGCGGCACCATGCAATTCATGAGGGCAAGAAAAGTTTTAAATGTATGCACTGCCAAAAAGGGTTCATAACACGATGCTATCTAAATAAACATATCCGGACGGTACACCTATCAATAAAACGACACGTTTGCACAGTGTGTGGTAAAGCATTTTCGAATTCGGGAAATTTGCGTGCCCATTTCCGGATACACACTGGCGAGAAACCCTACGAATGTAAATACTGTAATGCTAAATTTAATCAATCGACCCCACTGGTGCGCCATACGCAACAGCATATTGACCGGGGGGACTTGATTAAAATTGAACGATATTGAGTCAATTCGAACGGATTCATTTTGGTTTTCAATTTAATTTTGCATGATATTAGCATAGACAATCATAATAGATTTCTCATTTGACTAAAAAGACAAAATACAAATTTTTCATTCAAATGTTATCGGTGTATTGCATATACGTATTATATTTGCAACGCATTCTAAAATCATTGCCTTATTGACGATTGTAAAAGTAGAGAAAGCGCCTCTAGAGGAAATAAGTTAAAATGATGCACCTGATAAAATGACATTTGTCACAAATGCGATGAAAGAAAATTTAGCAATGCGATAATTAAAAATTGTTTTTATAGTCCAAAATTGGAATAATTTGCAATTATTAGCAATCCGGGAAGTAAAAACAGCGTTCTGTTCAAAATTGAAATTGTTTACAATAATTTCGAACGTCAAATTATCAGGTAGCTCAGTTTAAAAATTGTCCACTAGGTGGAATCCGTGATGCTCCAATCGTCAATAAAATACACAACACAACGATAACATTGGAATTATCAGAAGTTTTGTTTTTTTCCTTTAGTTATTGACGATTGGAGCATCACGGATTCCACCTAGTGGAAAAATTTTAAACTGAGGTACCTGATAATTTGACGTTCGAAATTATTGTAAACAATTCCAATCTTGAACTGTAAACACAATTTTTACTTACCGGATTGCTAATAATTGTAAATTATTCCAATTTCGGACTATAAAAACAATTTTTAATTACCGCATTGCTAAATTTTCTTTCGTCGCATTTGTGACAAATGTCATTTTATCAGGTGCATCATTTTAACTATTGTCCTCGAGAGGCGCTTTCTCTACTTTTACAATCGTCAATAATGAAATGAGAAATCTAGTATGAATGTCTATGATATTAGGAAAATCGCTCGGAATGATATCCGACAGATTATATAAGATAGAACCGCTGTTACGTAATAAAATTCAAACTACTTACATTTTAATCTTTATTTACGTAGATTTAGAGTGCATAATTATAATCTCTGAGATGATTGAAAAAATTTTAATACAATCGTAAAATTAAAATATGGTTTTATTTTTTATTTGGCGTGCATCCCTGACTTTATGTAGCCCTAGAAGCCAACCAAACAATGCAGCATAGAATTACGGATGGGAAATGTCAAATTAATTTGGGAACATTTTTATTTATTTATTTACAAAATATTTGTATGTCAACGATGTGTGATATAAACATAAATTCATGTCGAACATGTTTAATAAATCCGGGCCTAATTTCTATTCACGAGAAAACCCTAGAGATAACCTACAGTAATATAATTACGCTCTTCACCGAAGTGAATGTAAATATACAACAACGTTCAAAGGGCATAAATTTTGTCAAATTTTTAATGAAAACCAAATTTACAATTTTTTTTCCTTTTTAGCTATATGAGAATGGTGATCTTCCAAAATTCTTGTGTAATAATTGTGCAAATCGATTGGAAAATGTGTATTTAATGAAATTACAGGTGGAAGAGGCTGATAATAGGTTGAAGAAAATGTTAATTGCCAATTTGGCAATAAAGGAAATATATGAACCACCTCCTCTGGAAGCCCCACCATCCAACGATGTCGATCTTAATATTGTGATTGAAGACGTTGTAGACGAGAGTGTGGAACAAATTAAAATGGAGGAAGCACCAAATTTAGAATTTGCCAATGTTTCAGATTTTGATCGGGTGTACGTAAAAGAGGAGGATGGCAATTTTGACCTAGACGATAGCTCGAGCGATGCAAAAGATATAAAAGACGAGGATGACGATAGGACGAGTGACGAGAAACCGAGTAGAAATAGAAGTAAAACGAATAAAACTTGTGAAATATGTGGTAAAGGTTTTACAAGGAGTGAGACCCTAAAAATTCATCAGCGTGTGCATACGGGTAAGCCTCATCCGGGAAATCATGTCAAGTACTTTAAACCAGAACCGATTTTATTTTATTTGCAGGCGAAAAACCATTCGAGTGTAATATATGTAATAAAAAATTTGCACAAAAATCGAGCGTATTCGCTCATCTGAAAACCCATTCCGATGAGAAAGCCTTCATTTGCGAGGTGTGCAGCAAACAGTTTAAGACCAAGCTCCATTTAAAACAACATCTGACCACACATCTACCCGAATCAGAAAAACGTTTCAAATGTGACCAGTGTCCTCGAGCATTCCACGTCGAACATCATCTTAAAGGGCACAAAGCGATACACGAAGGTAAAAAACCATACAAGTGTAACGATTGTGATAAAGGTTTTATATCGCGCCGTTATTTAAATCGACACTATCGAACCGTCCATTTATCAATCAAGCGACACGCGTGTACCGTATGTGGTAAAACGTTTTCAAATTCCGGTAATTTAGCATCTCATTTCCGGATACACACGGGGGAAAAGCCGTACGAGTGTAACTATTGTGATTCGAGGTTTAACCAATCGACCCCGCTAGTTCGTCATACTCAGCATCATATAAACCGAGGTGATCCAGTTAAAATTGAAGCATTATGACATATTTAAAGTTCCAGAGACATAAAATTTTAGCTGTAAACAGATAATTCTCATGTGTCATATTCCAGACGATCCGAATAAAAGTATTTTAGTAAATTTTATTTCAATTTATATGATTAATTATGAAAATCCAATCCATCCGTTTCAATTTTCTCATCATCTTCGATTCCAACCAATATTGAATTCTGTTCCCTGTCCCTTCAACAATCAATTCATTTGAAGCCAACTTTTAACCCGTGCCGAGTAATCAGCTAATGGGTCCGGCTTTTCGGCATTTGCTGAAGTATACTCTTATATTGCGTTATATTATATTCAATTCGAGAGGCCATAATAGCAGTTTCTTATTTAAATTCGTTTTCCTTAGCTTATTACCGCCACTTTTACCGTACGATACCATCTTTCGATCATCCCGTTACATTTGGGGTTGTAACTGTTAGTTCATGTTCTCTCGAATTCTAACATCGTTGGCAATTCTGAAAATAGTTGTGATTCTAATGATGGTCCCTGTTCTGCCACTATCAATTGTGGTACGCCGAATCTAGTAATGACTGTGTTGTTATAGGTATCCTTAGGTAATTTGGAGTGTCTAGAAACTTTCGCTTGTTGGCAAAAACTGCAATTTTCCGCCATGTCTTTTGCATCTTTGTTTACCGAAGGCCAAATCACTGTAATGATCCGGCTTATAAACTGATTGAAAAAGCTCCGCAAACATGTTTGATATAACCTGCGGTTCGTAAGATTTACGTTCGTTGAATGTCATACACACTGGGTAACCATTAGTTTTACGTTTTTCTTTAAAAAATCTCCCAAAAATGGTTTGGATCGTTTTTTATTTTTTCCTTAATACGGCTAATGTAACTACATATACTTTAATACGAATTTCTGTTTATTTTCGTCTGAACAGATTTTGAGATTTTCTTTTCTTCCTTCGACCCATTCGGCTCTTCGACACATTCGGCCCTTTGATATCATTCCGTTTTCCTAAGCTAAGGGCTCTATACCCATCCTTCGATTTACGAAATCTCGTTTTTCGAATTTTCGAAAAATTTATGATAAATTCGGTTCCCGTGCAATTTTTTGAATTCAATGCAAGTTGATTTTTTTTTTTTTAAAGAAATATTTGGCATTCGGCTAAATATTTAGCTGGACGAAATTGGAACGACAGACTACGAAGAAACTACGATGATATTGAAGACGCGCGATAACGAGTTAAATGAGCTGAGGGAATCAACACGCGAATTAAAATTATCAAGATCCCCATCGCCTTTAACTAAGACGAGGTCATTCATTTCATTTAATTTTCGTTGGAAAGTTTTCGAGGCGGCGCATGGTTTTACACTCTGAAATCGCAGCATCAGTCACGATGACGACTGAGTAATACACCTAGCCAGAGATAAAACGAGACGAACGGAAGATGGTACAATGCTGCATATCCTGCCAAAAAGCGAAAGTTTCGACGTCCACAAACCCTTAAGCACAAGATTTACGGCACCGATCTCAGAGGGTCAAAGGTGGTGCGTGTTGATAATCGATCGGTTCACGCGGTGGACTGAGACAATTCCTATGCAGGACATTCGAACCGAAGCCATTACAAGAGCTAAGCTAAGCCACTGGATCGCATGTTTCGGAGTTCCAATGTATATAGTGATCGATCAAAGCTCACAATTCGAGTTGGTGACATCTCAATAGATAGTAACATAGCTCAATATAGGTTTAATCCTTGTTATTATTGATATTACAATTTATTGAGTTGTAATATCTCAATAGGTCCTTGTTATCTAATAGACGAAGTCCAAGAAAGAACACGGGATAAGCCAACAAAGCCATCGACAGGGCCAAAAACACAAGCATTAACGGAAATTACATCATCTATACCACATTACTAACAGAAAGTACAACAATAGAGGATAATCAAGAACACGCAGTCAAATTCAAGTTAAACGAACAAGCGTCAGCAAATACATCGACAGTTCCAGAAACCTTAAATTTTACCTGTCAACAGATAATCCTCATGTTTCATATTCCAGACAATCCAAATAAAAGAATTTCAGTGAATTTTATTTCAATTTATGTATATAATTTTAATTATTAATTAGCTACAACAGCATTGTGTAATAAGATAGCTTACGGCTTATTTATATTTACGCAGGTCGTCACTTTGATACATACACATGTACGCGTCGCCAAGCAACCGCTTTGCTTGTTTTGTTAATTTTTGGAAATTTATACTGTCATCGGATAAGAATTGTGATATCTCCTCTTCAGGTGTTATTTCCGGTATATTATACCCATTTGCACCACCTTTACGATCGGCCATCGAATCAAAGAAACACCAACTCGCTTTTGATCCTTTGGCCGTCTTCACAAACGATACATAATGAGACGTTTCAATGCACACTACAGCAAATAACTCCATAAATATTCGTTCAACATTACAATGCATTTTCTTAAAGGTCTCAATTGATTCGGAAGTGTTATTGATTTTCTTAATTTTTACATGCGCCTTACGTTTTGCATGTCTGTGGTATACGGTGAAGCATTCCTGACAAAATGACGAAGTCTCTAAACTTACTTCATTTGCGGTATTAAAACAATCGACGCACTCCTGTTCCGCCAATTTGCCACAAAGAGTACATTGTCGAGGCGAATCTTCCAATATATCGGTTATATCGAGTACGTGTGATGGCAAAATTTGTGGATACATTTTATACTTGTTCCCAAATCGGGGCATTTGAATAATTAGGCAAGATGGTATTTCGGTTAATTTTACGTCACTGGCTGAAAAACTTTGATCGAATAGTTGTTGGACCGTGGGAAATGTTAAACGTTCATCTTTTTCCACGAATAGCTGATAAAAGAACGATCCTTGGTTCGAATTTAACTTTAATAGCGGTTCAGCTTGAAAAATGTCGACAAACATCATATTTAAAAATTCTTCCGGATCTTTTTCTTCTTTGGTATATCCACTACCTATTTTATCGAGAATTACTCGTAATTTCATTACCTGACACCAAGGTACATAACCATGGACACGCAGAGGATTTACAATTTCATCGCGTAAAATTCGCTGAAAATCATATTTTGGGAAATCTTTTTCATTGATTTTTTTATTGAGAAGCACTGAATCCAAAATATTCGTAAAGGCAAACATTGAAAATACGGTAGCATCTAAATAGCAAGAATTATGATGCCCTTGGATGCCTCTGAATTTTCCACATATATATTGCAAGTCTTCTGTCGAATTAATTACTAAAAAGAACATACAAATTTAAAAGATTATTAGACATATAAAAATTGATTATAATAATTTACATCGTGCTGGTAATGCTGGTTGTAAAGGCCACGGTGGGAATTCCTTCAAAGTAGGCTGCTCATCAGCCTCAACAGCAGAATGATGTGAAGATATTGCATCATTAAAAAATGGATCGCCTTCTACTTCTTTAGAGTCAACGTATATTACTTTGCCATTTTCCACCTGGAATGGTTGACTACAAAGGAGAAATGTACCAACAATTAGAAAATTCCATGAGTAATTGGTGAATCACTTACTTCAAGTCCTGATGCATCTCCCAGTTGGCGATATTATCCGTTTCAATTTTATCATCAGTTTCGATACCAACCAATATTGAATTCCGATCTCCTGCCTTCAAACAACCAATCCATTTGATGACACCTTTTAACCCATTCGCATTGACCATGACACAAGAACCCAAACCCAAGTTTGTGCCGGGTATATCAGTTAATGGTTCCGGCTTTACCACATTTATTGAAGTATTCTCGTAATTCGCGTTATCTTCAATTTGAAATGATGAAATACGATAAAGTCTTATTATACGGCTTATGTGTGTTATCGAATTGATAGCATACTGCATTATGAAATGAATCATTTTCAAGAAAATAATTTTTGCAAAATCACGAACTGTTTGAACAGAATAACAGCTATAAAGTGGGGAGCCCCACAAAAAATTAGTTTCAGCACAACTATATAATGGTTCGAATATCAACAAAAAAACATCAACTGTTTCACGAAATCGTTGTTTCGTTATCTGAATCAGGGATGGACGAATTGAAAAGTTTCGCTTGTTTTTTTAATCTGACCAATCGACACAAAAAGTGAACAATGGAATGAAAGTTCATTGCTTGATGTGTGATAAAATCATGTTTACATGAATGGCAGGATTTCAATTGGCGTATCCAGCACATTGAGGTCTACTTTTGATTTTGAGATATGTATTCTAAAATGTAGAATAGTCAATTGTAGACGTATTTGATGTAAAATCTACATTTTAGTTTCGGTTTATTTCCCAGATAAGTCAAAGTTCCATCGCGGTTTTACTTTATAATTTTCGGTATTATTTGTTGTACATAATTATAAAATAATATGTAGTTTATTTCCGCTAAATAGCCTTCATATTTTTATCAATCAAACATTGACACGACACACAGTACTGTCAAAAAAATAGTGAAGGCTCAAACCAAAAAATATCTTAAATCACCTGCGCAAAAGAGTTAAGAGTGACACAACTTAAAAAAGTTGATTTTTTGGGAGAGAAGTTTGAAAATTTTGTATTTCATGCAACAAGATAGGGTCTCAATCACAACGAAAATTCAATAATAAAGTGGTCTAAAGACTGAGTAAAATGCAGAAATTTGTAATTAAAAAATTTGATTCATCAAGAACAATAAAAAGAATGTAATACATTTAAAAAAGGGGATTCCCACAGACTAGAATGACGAATTAAATCTAGCGTTACTTTAAACTTTTGTTTATTTTGATTATAGCGCTGTCAACGTCAAGCGAAAACAGGTTGAGATCTAAAGTTATCATTAAATAAAAAAAAAAATTCAAGCTCATAATAGCGTTAATTAAGACATGATTATTTCTATGCTCAAAAGGTAAAACAACTTAAGCTGTTTTACCTTTTTTAATATTCAACGTTTTCTCTCTCATCTAATCTCACTAAATACGACTTAAATGTTAATGCCTTGTGGCCAAAGGCTGTGGTCGCAAGCCATACCAATTTTAGTCGTCGGCATAAGTGAAAAATGAATATAATATTCAAGTTTTTGTAAATACATATCTAGAAAAATTATGAAATTTGAAATAAGATGTTTTACCTTTTGACCACAGATTTCATTTCATTGATTATTTGCACTCCAAATAATATTCAAATTTTAATATTCCTATACGAATAGTTTAGTTCTGGTTGCTTTGTTAATAATAATCGTTTTTGGATTATTCGGAGTCTTAATTTATGAAAAAATCGTTTAAAACGACTATAAAAATACCTGGGGTGAGATGTTGTAACCATCACGTTTTTCGCTTCGATGCATTTTCGATAGAATAACGGTATTTTAGAACTAAATTGTTTTAAAATTTTATATTTTTAACAAAGGAGTACATACAGTTATTCTATCGAAAATCCATCGAAGCGAAAAACGTGATGATTACAACATCTCACCAATGACCTCACTTAAGGCCCTTTCATGAAACCTGCCGACAACAAACTAAAAAATTTGAGATAAACTTTTATCTACTATTTTATTAACATTACTAAACAATTTGTTTCCATTTTGTTTTTACATTGAAAAATTACAAAAAAAAAAAAAATTATCGAGTTTCTGAGTAAAAAGCAGTGTACTCTTTCAAGGGACCCGACAAGTAATTTGAAATTAACCGATTAAGGTTTCATATCTCAGCGCCATGTGAAATTTAGTGTTGGTTAATCGAATTCGGTGCTCGCCGCCGTCATTTTTAATTAATTAGAATACCTATGTATTGACTTGACAGAGACATTAGAAACCAAACTGTACGTAACCGAATTCGTTAGGCTTGACCACCTACAATGTTCACACAACGTAAAAATTGTATGGTTCGAAAGGTTTCAATATAAATGTTGTACATATTTTCATTTCATGTTGAACATATTGGGCGCCTCTAGCGCAGTGAGGTCACACTAAAAAACATATAGGTAGGTATAGTGTATGGTAAAAAAATCATTTTTTGTGACGTGTCTCATTGCGTTAGGTGCGCCCATTATACGCACCATCTTGAAGCGTTAATTCTGCCTCGGCCGCTTTAATATCATTCACATTTTCATAATTACTACACTCAATTTCAGGCTCGTTGGGCACCTCCAGTGCCTCATTTTTTTTTTTCTTACTAAAACTTTTATCACTGACAATAATCTTAGGATGATCAAATTCTAGCACAGATAATGGAATATACGGATCGGCCCAATAATCATCCATTTTTTAAGGAGTTTACAGTGGTTACGCGCCTAATCGACATGAAATGTGTGAAGAAACTAAAAAAAGTACACTCAAAAATTTTATTTTTAAAGATTCTAAAAATAAATTTATGTATTTCGTGTTGTTTGATTTCTGATCGAAAGAATATTTTGCGAAAAATGTTTAAAAATAAAACGACGAGCGATTTGTACTATAAGAGAGGTAGATTTATGGTGAAATTTAAATTTGATTCAAACGGTGGTCGCCGCCAAACAAAGCACGGCTACTTACTTGAATCATAGTTAGTACCTGATTGTTGTTTTCTGGTGTGTTTATGCTTCGATCCCAAATGATCTATAGGATTCGATGATTTGCTTCGCCCAGAATTAATACTGTTTCGACTGCTGTCACTGCTATTTGACCCATTTTGATTTCCATCCTTACGTTCATTACGATCATTTGTTCCGTGTCGGTAATCGTCATTGCGTTGGTTTTTACTCATGGTTTTTGTCCACTTTCTTCGCACAAAACGTAGATAACATTCAGCAATTCACCAAAAAAGGTTATGTAAACACAAAATAATCGAATTATATTAGAAATTAAGTTTGATTTCCCGATGAATATCGATTAGATAAAGAAAAGAAAATTATCGGGATTTGTGTTACGTATACATACCATATAAATGTTGATATTATAAAATAAAATAATTAACAAATAATTGTTTTCTAAATATTAATCGATAATCGTACAATAATTATGTCTTTAGATTAATAAATAAAAGTTTTGGGTTGTTTACCCGTTTAGCAAAAAATATACTTTGCCTAATTTTGACGTTTTGGGAATGTTGTCATAATTCTACAGGGTACTTTGTATTTTTAACGAACCGGTTAAGTGTTGAGGGGTGTTTTCAAGCAATATTGTGATGAAACAAATAATTTTGACGCTATTCTTAACAATACAGTACAAGCTGGTGATCAAAATTCGGTATTATGTATTATTGATCTCAAATAAACATTAAATTAATCGGTTCCGGTTGAGTACCGCCTAGTGTGCAGCTCTCTGTAACGCGAATGGTGGATTAACGAAATTTTAACGAAAGTAGAAATGTCAATATTGACATTATGTCAAACCGAAGCTAAAAAAAAATTTCGATAATGGTAAATAGTGTTTTAAAGAAGTGATATTTTCTATTTTGTAAAGCGAAAATATGTCTGATACCGAATACGAAAGATTTGAAATAACAAATCGCGATTTGGAATATGAATTTAATCCGACACGCTATCGTCGTAATTTGACAAAAAATCAACAAATTTATGGTAAGCTGTTCTTGTTTTTGATCGTAGAACAACAAAGTAATCAATTTTGTTCTTATACTCCAGGTATTTGGGCATCGGACAGCGACAATGAAGAAGTCGAAGAATATGATAAGCGTGGCCGTCTTAAGCGTGACTCAAAAAAGCCAAAAGATTATACTACGCCGGTTAGCTTTGTGGCAGGTGGAGTCCAGCAATATGGTAAAAAAAAGGAGAAGAACGAGGATAATGCAATTAAAGATGAGGACGAAGATGATGATTCAAATAATGCTCAAGATGAAAGTCAATCGTCTGAATCTGAGGAGGAAGCTTATCGCCCAAGACCATCATTTGCGCAACAGCCACAAGCAAAACCAGCGTCCAAAGGTATCGGACATTGGGAAAGTCACACCAGAGGTATTGGTGCAAAATTGCTGCTTCAAATGGGTTACGAGCCTGGTAGGGGATTGGGTAAAAGTTTACAAGGTATTGCGACACCAGTCGAAGCATCTGTACGCAAAGGAAGGGGTGCTATTGGTGCTTACGGTCCTGAAAAGCTTGCAAAGGTCGAGCAACCAGGTGAACTTGTTGGAGAAAAATCTGCAATCGCTGCTGAAAAATCAAAAAAATGGTTGAAGAATTCCGAAAAAAATCAAAAACGTAAAAAACTGCGCTACTTCTATCGCAGTGTCGAAGAAATTATCGAAAAAGGTGGGAAAAAAGACTCCTTATTTTTCGATTCGGGTAGCAGTAAACTGGGTAATGTGACCGTAATTGATATGACTGGACCCGAGAAACGCGTATTGAGCGGATACCATGCCCTCGGCCAAAGTAAAATAGGCGACGAAATGCTTTATGATCATACGACGACTAAGAAGAGTTCAAACTTTAAACTCCCCGAACTAATGTACAATCTGAGTCTGATTGTAGATCTATGCGAGCAAGATATAATCGCAATTGAAAAAAGTCGAAAATCGACAAAAGACAGAAAGGTTAGCTGTACTCAGGAGACAGAAAAGTTAAAACAGATTGTAGATTTGGAAGAAAATCATATTAACACTCTGGAAAATGCGTTAGAATTGGTCGAAAGTCTCGTAAACCCAAAAACCTTTTTAACGCTCTCGGATGCGGAGAAAATTTTTATAAATCTTCTAATCGATTTTCCTGAAGAGTATAAAGAGTTTGGACTGGGTGATTTGGCGCCCGGAATAGTTGCACCGATGTTTGTTAGTCGACTAAAGGATTGGAAACCGCTAGAAGAACCAGCTAAACATGTACCATTACTAAAGCGTTGGAATACCGTACTGAATCAAAATATTGTAAGCCACCAGTCAAATCTTTTTGACCCATACTCGGCCCTAGTATGGTCCGGGATAATTCCAAGCATTCGAAACGCAACTATTGCATGGGATCCACGAAATTATCAACAAATGATTGCTCTATTAGATGCATGGGCACCTTTATTTCCGTCGTGGATTCTTGACAATATTTTAGAACAGATAATTTTGCCGAAACTAACCGTGTACGTGGTTAATTGGGATCCATTGACCGATACGATTCCAATACATGTCTGGATCCTGCCTTGGAGTAAGTTGCTCGCCCACAAAATGGATAATGTGTATACGATCGTTCGCGAAAAATTTGGTAGTGCCCTAAAAGCTTGGCTGCCTTCAGATCGATCAGCACGTGCAATGCTGTTCCCATGGAGGGACGTATTCGATGACGGCGACATGCAAAGCTTTTTAATCAAACATATAATTCCAAAACTTCAGTTATGCCTTGCGGATCTCGTCATCAATCCACTTCAGCAAGATCTTGAGCTTTGGAATCAGGTGTGGGAATGGCATGAACTTGTTCCAGCTACCCTTATGACACAAATGCTCGAAAAATTCTTTTTCCCCAAATGGATTCAAACATTGGTCATTTGGCTCAATCAAAATCCGAATTTGGATCAAGTATCGCGTTGGTATACGGGTTGGAAAAATTTCTTCACCGACGAAGTATTACAGCAGACTAATGTTAAGGAGCAGTTAAGAAGGGCACTTGAATTAATGCATCGTGCCACGGGTACAACACAAACAACAGTTGAAACACAACATGTGCCAGTCGCTCCACCGCCACCTAAACTGATGGATCTACAAATTCCGCCACCAACTATCGAATTTAAAGATTTGGTTTCGCAACGGTGTTCGGACCAAGGCATAATATTTGTTCCGATGCCAGGGAGGCGCGAAATGGGTAAACAAGTTTATCGCATTGGTAAATTATTTGGTTATATCGATCGGTCGGTTATTATGGTGAGCGATGGCAGTTTTAGTAATTGGGCACCAATCTCAATCACAAGCCTACTGGAAAGGGCGATCACCGGTTGATGGGTTTGTAGTTTGTACCACCTACTCTACGCTACCTATCTATACAAATTTAATTTCACAAAATCTGTAATTTCATTTCAGCAAATAGTTATGCATAAAATTAAATTATCATTACAAAATAATTTTTTTATTGATTTATTTCATTCATTCATCCACGTTTCTGGGCCGCAGATGGTATAATTTTGTGTGTGGTTTGGAAACGGAAAATTTGATTTGTTTTTATTGTGTGTGCTAAATAATACAATTATGTAAAAAATCCGTTTTGCTTTGAATTTGTTATAAAAGTCAGTTTGACTAAAATCAGATGTCTGATTCCTTTCTGTTAATATTAGTACATAAGAAAATGGGTATGAAACTTTTATTAGCATGAAATATGTTAATAAGGCATTAATGCATTTTCTTTCTTGTGTCACATTATGTAAAAATTGTGGATTCATTTTAGATAATAAATTCATAAGTAGTTACGTATCAGATCGCCATCGCATCTCATAAATAATGTCTAATGGTAATAAACTTGGTTCAAAGCTTTATCTATAAAATGTGAATAATAATAAGCCTAATAAGAAAACTTTAAGATAATTTGTTTAGTTGTTGCATTAAATATTTCCACTTCAAACAAGGAATTAACATTTTAATGTGAATTTGAAAATTTATTGCAAACACCTGTCTGCAACTGTTTCTTGATTCTTTGTCAATGTGATATACAAATTTACCAATGTTCAACATAAATTTTGAAATTTTGAATTTGAAAATTTCGTCTATCAACCACATATAATCATCGCTTCCAGCGCATCACTCGTTGGAACACTGCGGCATTGAACGACCAAGTTACCAGAACCACCTTCGGGATGACTGTATCAGAAATCTTGGAAAATAAACCACTTCCTGACTCCGTTCAAGAACAGTGGAACATTATCAAAACGGCGGTAACCGATGCCTCAAAGTCCACCATAGGCCAAAATCCGTCAAGGCCCAAAAATCTCTGGATTGATGATGATTGTATTGGTGCTATTCGGGAAAAAGATCGCGCACGACAACGAGATCTATCGTAAAGAACAAGACAATCCCATAACGCCTACATGACTGCGAGGAGAATCGCTAATCGGATATGTAGACGGAAAAAACGGGAATGGCATGAACAACAGGCACGCAACATCCAAAATTCTAGCATGAGAGATAGATATCGTTGCATAAGAGAATTAGCTACGGACTTTCATCCACGTAGCAGCGCTATTCGCAACAAATCCGGTGAGTTGGAAATGGACACTAAGACCGTCCTCGAAGTGTGGCGAAATTACTTCTCCTCACTTTTAAATAAACAGGCACCACCTTCCGAGCAACAACCTCTCTTGCTTCAACGTGATATTAACGTCGAGATGACACCACCACCTCCTCCATCATATGATGAAGTGCGGAACGTGATATCGCAGATGAAAAATTAAAAGACACCTGGTGAGGATGGTATCTGCAACGAAATGCTCAAATATGGCGATGATTATCTGTTCTGCCGCATGTTTGAGCTAATATCAACAATTTGGTCTAGAGAAGAAATCCCAGTAGAGTGGAAGACGGCTCTTATATGTCCACTTCATAAAAAGGGAGATCGATTGAACTGCAACAACTATCGCGGTATAGCTTTGCTGAACACAGGCTACAAGGTTTTGGCCAACGTAGTCGCAGCAAAGTTATCAACTTATAGCGAGAGGATCTTGGGTGATTATCAATGTGGTTTTCGTCCAAATAGATCAACGACCGATCAAACTTTCACGCTGAGGATTTTGCTGAAGAAATGCTATGAAAAGGACATCCCTGTACACAGTCTATTCATAGACTTTCAACAGGCGTACGACAGCATTAAGAGGAATACGTTATGGAACGTATTGTCCTACCTGGGCATACCGTCAAAATTGGTTTCAATGTGCCAGCTTTTAATGGATGGCTCAATATGTAAGGTGCTAATAGAAGGTAAAATTTCGGATGCCTTCGAGATAACATCTGGAGTGCGGCAAGGAGACCCAATAGCTCAAACTCTATTCAATCTATCATTAGAGTATGTCATTCGTCAGCTTAATATAGCACAGCGTAGCTGCCTGTATTATAAATCAACCCAGCTATTAGCATACGTTGACGATATCTGCATTCTGGGTCGCAACATCATCTCTCTGAAAGAGGTTCTCCTCCCATTGGAATTAACAGCCCAACAAATAGGCCTTCAGATCAATGAAGCGAAGACCAAATACATTGTGACCGCGAGAAGGCAGACTCGTGGGGACTTCATTTCAGGAGATACTCAATATGAAAAGGTGAATGAGTTTAAATACCTAGGATCACTGATCACTGAGCAAAACTCCGTTTCTGTAGACATCTCATCGAGGATCAGGCAGGCTACCGAGCATTTTACGGCAATATCAAAATTTTCAAGTCTCCTCATATAGCGCGCAAAATAAAATTGGACATCTACAAGGCGCTGATAAGACCAGTTGTCACCTTTGGTTGCGAGTCTTGGACACTAACAGCGCAAAACATAAGAAGAATTCTCGGTCCCATTAAAGAGGGAGCCACGTACAGAATGCGAATGAATCACGAGATCAGAAATGATCTCGATAAAGTCGACATCAAAGGATTCATAAAATCGTCATGTCTGAGATGGCTTGGACACGTACTACGTTCACAAAATCGGACCACTAAACAGGCCTTGGAGTCGGCACCAGCGAAAGTAGGACCTCGTGGGAGACCTCCTATCCGATGGATGGACGACGTTGAGAGGGACCTGTACACACTCGGTCACCGTGTCTGGCGTTCTCTTGTGGCGGATCGAAATATTTGGAGGAGCGTCGTTGAGGCGGCCAAATCCCTTCATGGGATGTAGCGCCAGCGGAAGAAGAAAAAAAACATAAATTTCTTCCAATGGAGTGCCTAGCTAGTGGTGGCCTACTTAATTTTGTTTTCTGGAAAGACCCAAAATCAAAAAGTCTGCAAATTTTGTTTAATCTCCACGCACAGTAAATTTCCATTTCAAAGCTAGGAGACCGCTTTGTTTAGATGGGAAAATATTATTGGTAGACGAATATGTGGCTTCTCTCTTCAACCCATCGCTGCTATAAACAATACAGGAATAATTCATCAAAATATATACACCCCAATTCTCATCGTCACATAAGGTAATTTTTCATTCCTGTAGTTACGTCACGTCAATTTTTCGATTTCCTTAGTAATTTGTTACGCCTAAAATCACGTTATACGATAGATGTCACTTGATTTTTGCAGTGACACACGAATACGCAATACAATTATTTCATTAAATACATTTTATTTGTACACTTTTTCAAATTTGTTTTTGTTTAAATTAATATTATTGTTGTTACAAAACGATTTTATTTCTAATATTGTTACTTGCTTGATTGAATGCGTTGTTGTTGTTGATATATGTTGTATGTCATGTCATTTGGTTTCCCATACTACACACAACTTAAGATGATTTTCCAGCTGCAACAAATTTGACAGATAAAAAAAACCGGGCGAAAACGGGGCGACAGCAGCTGTCATTCGTCGCCCGGTAAAATTTTTCGGGGCGATTACTAACACAATTACATTTCAAACGTCATTTAAATAAAAACTAAATATAATTAAATAAATTAACACGAAAAAATCTTTCATTGCAAAATTAACGTAGAATTGTTAAAATAATTTGACAATTAATACGTAAACACATGCAAAAAACAAAAAATTACGGAAACCGCATTTTTTGCTGTTCCAGTTGAAACGTCAAAACACTAACCCGGTTTTGCCCCGGTTTCGCCCCGTTTTTTTTTTTTTGTAACTGGAAAACCACATAAGTCACGTTACTTGAAATGACACGTCTGTGGTAATTGGGGTGATAAACGACCAAGTCTTTGTATCATGATAAACGACCGACCATCACGATATACAAATATATTTGCCATTTTCATTAAATGCAAATGGCGAAATTAGACAATCATGCCATTATGGATGGTGCCTGAACCTGGCTAACAATGTTCAATCACAAACTAATATATCTTACCTTAAGACAAAAATTTTATTTTTCTCTAAAGTACATCATCTGTATCTGCTAAAAAATTTGAACTGGAAATAATTATTTATGTTTTGAGTAGGTAGTAGTTAGAACCAACTCTGATAAATACCCCAGTCCCAGCCAGCCGTATGGTGCTTTTTTCACAATCGTCCAACTTCCATTTTGTTCCATATACAATTATCATTTTTTTGAACATTATCTTGGCTATCGCCTAAGAACTTTACGGGCCAGAAATAATTCTTTATGTTTTGAGTAGGTAGTATTAAGGAGCATCTCTGATAAATACCTCTTTACTAAATAAAGTAATCAATGTTAATTAATAATTCAGTCGCTATAGCCTGATGAGATTGACTGGAAAATAATTAAATTTTTCGTGTTTCTCGAAGGGTTAAAATTTTATCACCATTTTCAAATATATCAAATTGCGAGAATGAAACAGACGAACTGCTTGAAACGATGGAAGAAGAGAATATTAATTCCACTGAAATTGACCATGTTCACATATCAGATATATCCGAAAATTGTTTTAATCTGAATGTAGCTTCAATGCGCGGTATTTTGTGGGCTACGTAGCATGCAAAATTTAGAATTTTATCAAAACTGATGAAATTTTGGAGGCTCCATCGGAATATTTGATCAGTAACAAAAATTATGGTTGGGCAAATAACTTCTGCAAACTTAAGGCACCGACCTATTATTATTTTTTAATTTCCAAAGAACAAATTTATTTATTTTCCAGAATGTTTTCAGAGCGCGCAAAAATGAAAGATTTGAAGAAGAATATTGCCCAACTTTGTATTGTTAATACCAGCGTTACCTGCATAGATATGTACATATGTCGAACAAAATCCATGTCGTGAGCATAATAAGGCAGCTTTAAATTTCATGATTTTAGAATTAATCAGGAAACATTGTACATGGTTAGCTGAAAAACACATACAAAAAAAATTATAAAAACGTGCGAAATCCGAATTGGCGAATACTATTGCAAGGCAAATTATAAACGTGTAATAAAATTATTTCTCGAACTTCAGTTTCTTTGAATATACCGTATGTTAAGTTTTTAAAATTTGTTTGAATTTGAATTTTATCTTTCATAAATTAATATGTTTTGAAACTCTATAATTATAAAATTTGAAAAGGAATTGTACAAAACATCAAAATTAGACGACTATGTAAATACAAAGTAAATACACAACCCAACGGTATTTTGAATTTGATTTTAAAACGAACTTCATCCAACAAATAACATAATCCTATTAAGGTTGGTGCACATATAGAACGAGTAGCGAGGAACGAGTAAGTTCCACTCGCGCGAGTTCAATTTTTGTTCACATATGACGAGCGATTTCAGGTTATGTTAAATGTCACTAGCGGTATAATGAGCTAAGCTTTCAGTTTTGTGTGTTACATAATTTAAAATGGGAATAAATTTAAAAACCAAACTGTTTTTGGTAACTTACGTACTACTTAAAAACAAAAATAAAAAACGTCGAAGATATTGGATCCACCCCTATTTAAAAAACCGTCCAACTATGGGATTATTCCATAAAATAATAAAAGAACTGGAAAAATATCCACCGTTGTATCAAGCAAATATTTTTGATAATTGATAGTCTATTTTACAGGCTGAGCCGAGCCAGGCGGATCGTGGAGAACACTTTCGGCATATGTGCACAAACATGGCGTATTTTACTAAAACGAATACAATGTAATGAAAAGCTAACTAAACTTATAGTGACATGTTGCTGTGTTTTACACAATTTTCTGAGAATTGCTAAATCAAATCAGTCTGCACCTGTTGATGACATCCCCAATTCACAAAATGCTGATGCTCATGACATATCCACTTTGAGAGCATTCGATATACGAGAATCGTTTGCTAATTGGTTTATAGCTGAAGGGGAGTTCCTTGGCAGCATAAACATATCAACCCAAATTAATTTTTAAACAATTTTTTTTTTACTAATTCATTTATTTTAACAACAAAATTAAACAAAGAAATTCAACAATAAAATTTAATAAAAATAAACTAATTGAATAAAAAACAAAACGTGTATAAAAATTATCACATGAAAATTTCAGGTTGTTATAATATAAAAATGTACCTAAATGTTTTTTGCATTGTACCATAAATTAATTGATACAATATTCAATAATGCTATCCATGGTAAATTCGACATGATGGAATAACTCCATTATTTTAATTTGTAAATATGAGCGCTTTTCTTGGCTTAAATTTTCAAATCGTTTCACAAGGCTTTGGAGAAACATTTCACCCTCCGAGAGTCGCGGATTTTCCTTGGCCACATCTTTCTCCAATAATGAAATTATTGTTTCTTCCAAAGGTACATTTTTTGATTTCGGTTCTTTCCGAGTGTCCTCTGATTGCGTTAACTCATTTTCAGTACTGTTTTCCGGTGGAGTATCTTTCGTGATGTTCGACAAAGTTCTGTAAAATTGGTCGTTCTTTTGTAGTAAAATATTAATAAACATAAGTGGCATTCAATCTCACCTGGGTGTATCAAAAAAATGGGACTAGAAAATACAAACTTTCATAAAAGTGCCACTTCGTTTTTTTTACAGTCCTACTGCCACTAGGTGTATTTTTCTCCGTACGTAATATTTGGAAAAACGTATCTCGTAAATTCTTCCACTTCGCTTTGCAATCATCAACTATAAAAACATTGGATGAAAAGTTTTAATTTATACATACATATATCACAAATATATTACTACAAAATATAAATATATATTCACCTGGAGTATTCAAAATTTCTGAGATTCTATCCCATATTTGATTTTTGATAAGGCGATTTTTGTATTCGGGATTTTTTTTATTGTATAAACACTCGTGTGATTCGACTTCTAGGATCAGCATCTCTTCAAAATCGAATCTTTGATCCATATTTTGAAAATATATTTATTTTTTAATATATATAAATTTATTACACTTTATTTTGCTTTATTTATTCCGCAACACGCACTGATAAAACATTTGTCTATTTTAAGGTTATGTTATAATGTCACTCGCAAAAAAATACGACGAAATGTAATTTTCGTACTAGAGAAAAATGTGTGGAACACGAGTAGAACTTATTTTGAATGACAGCTATCGTTGATAATTTTTAATTTACGACGATAAATTGAAATTTTGTGTTATAATTATTATAATCATACATTTTATTTTTAATAAATATAAGATTTATAAATACTTATTAGTTTAAACAAACTGTTTGCATTTTTTTTGTACATTTTCTTTCATTATTTGACGAAAAATCAAAACTCGTTCCTCGTTACTCGTTCTATATGTGCACCAGCCTTTATTAGTGCAACTTTGTTTGTATTTGTGTCGATATTTTTTTTATTTTCTAAGTATTTGATGCGTTTTACTTTTTTGTATACATTCGTATATAATAAGAGCGCTACACACCATCCGATTTGGTCGGACCGACCGTCGGTCCAACCAAATCGGTTGTTGTCTACAGACGATCCGACTTACCATCCGACTTTGACAATATTTTATTTATTTTTTGTCACACAAACGAATTCACATGATTGAATTATGTTTATTTTACTTTGTTGTTCTCGCTCTGAAATTTTACACATGACTGAAGAAAAATATCGCTCGACAACACTACACACTATCCGATTTAGTTGGTTGGTCGGACGGTTGGATGGAATTTCCATCCGACACATCCAACCTTCATTTTGTCGGACGACATGCATACACACGATCCGTTTTTACATCCAACCCAACCAAATCGGTCCGACCGTCGGATGGTGTGTAGCGCTCTTTATACAGTATACACATCACACTTTGATAAAGAAATTTCATGTTTTCGACGACATTGACGATAATGCCATCTACTAGTAAGTAGAAGTCAAATATATCGAAATAACTAATTGGGTTCCTCGATTGAAGTACATATTTTCCTCACTACAATTGGCGCAATTATCAGTCAATTTGATGAAAACCACGGCTTCCTTCGTCAATAATTCGTCTGGATATATTAGTTTGTGGTTCAATGCTTCAATTCACCCGGGAAATTAGAAGGCCAAGAGATTTAATAAAAATAATTGTAGAGTACTTAAATTCAATTATCACCGACTGTTCACATTCGTTTTTCACATTCGATATTTTGATGCGTTGTGATTAGACAGTTGATTTCCATCCTTTTGATAATTATTTCGGCTAAAATTTACTGCATTGTGACTAGACTGTTGATTTTAATTATTTCGTTTATTGTTTTGGTTTCACATTGCTTATTTGGATAAACTGGACTGTTTATTTCTACGTCTTTTGCAATTAATTTTTGATTCTGAGTTAGCCGGAACTTTCTTCAATCTGTCGAATGTTATAGTTTCTCTTAAAGACATTAACTCGGCTTTCAGGCGCTTGTCCTTCGCTCTAATGATTTTGTAAATTTCCCTCATCAAAACAGATTCAAATTGCCCAACTTGGTCGGTAATGGAAACGCCTCCGGCCAGCGAGTACAACGGTTGATGATCGTCAAACAATATCGCCATGTTGTAGTGATAATTGACTAATAAGATCCATGTTTATGTTGCTGAATCGGCGATCTAGCGGTTTGTATAGGCTAAATATTGTATTGGCTGAATACAGCGACGCACGAACTCTGCGACATCTTCCCGTACGTTTGGTCATACATAACGTTCAGTATAACCAGTTTCATTGTTGTTTTAATGCCTGGATGCGATAGTTTATGGGTTGAATCTATGATATGTTTTCGAAATTTATGTGATACTTCTTCCGTTCGCTACCCAGAATAGGAAATTATTTGAATATTAATGATGTTCACCAAGTTATTTTGTCTAATAAAAGCTGCCTAAATGGGATCTTTTAAATCAAATATAATATTGGATTTCTCCTAAAAGATGATTATTTGAAATATGTTATTTCTGAAAAGAAAATGCATTTAGGCGATTAACCACCACAAACATAAAATATATACGTATACGGAAAATTTGGGATTTTATTTTGGGAAGCATTGTACAGGCTAGCCGAAAGCGATATTTCAAAAATGGGAACTAACTTTGAAATGGGACTAGAATCATTAGCAACCATTACACGGTCAATAATAATGTCATTACTTTCTGATAATGACATTAATATTGATCGTGTAACTTGAAGTAATGACGAATGATAGTCGGTAATGGTGAAAATCCGGATTTTTTGATTTCGATTCGAGACATCATTATTGATGTGTGGTAGGGATGTCATTATTAATGATAGTGTAGGGTTCGCATCATTACTATGTGTCATTACTATCGAATATTACATTATAAATTTGAGGTTATCTACGTAAATATATTTTTTTTTTATAAAAAAATTATATAATTCATTATATTAAATTGTAAATAAATAATAAAAAATCATCAACATGGATAATATGTTTTATGTATTAGAGGATAAAGATACAATGCACGCTTTTTCTTTAGGATCCATGTAAAATTTAAGAACAAATGCGTCTACTAGCAGTAATGAGAGCTTGGTAATGATGGAATTACTGTCATTAATAATGATTGTGTAAGGTTAAAAAATATTGAAGTAGTAATGATGCAGGTATTGACATTACTGGTAATGACATTTTGACATTAATATTGATCGTGTAATGGTTGCTATTGGATTAGGTTTGGAGTAGTATTGGATTAGGTCACAAAATATGCAGTCAGTTTTGCAAGCTTATATGTAAGTGCTTTAACCCTCGCTCACTAGCGCTATTTGAACGTACATTGTACTAGCTCTGGGTAAAATCAACCTGTATTTAAACCTGTCCTAAATAAATGCAATATTTTGAAATTTCAACTAAAACCATGTTTAACCTGCGAAGCATAATGTCACAAAACAAAAATAATAACTTTTTTATTATAATTTGATTCATTTCACATTTGGTAAAAAATCAAATAATAAGCATAAGGGTTAGCTTGAAAAGCTCTACCGGAAAACTTCACCACCAACATTTCCATTATTTATATTAGCTGGATGGTACTGCGGTGTTGAAGTGTCGTAATTATTTTGGCTGCTACATTCCGGAAAATATCGAATATTTAAGTTCTGTTGGAAATTTGGCATTTAATACTAATGCTCCATTTTAGCTTTTGCTTTCGAAGGTTATTTTTTCTTCAGATACTATTTTTGATAAATTTTATAAAATGTTTACACGTGCTCAATTAGCGGTGAATACTTCCGATGAAAACTTTTAATATTTTTTCTTAAATAATTATTTCTCGACGATAATTTTTTAATTAGCTATTACGCGATGATGTCCACAATGTCACTTCTGATTTGTAATCGATAATTTTATACCGATGGTTTAAATAAAACAAGATAATGTCGGATAACTTTATAAAAATATTCTTTTTTATTCTCACGACGATTTTTTACATCCATCCACTTCTTGGTTCTTGTTTTTCCAAAATTACTCTCTCTACTCTACTCTACTCTCGGCGAATATCTGCAACTAATTCAGACAAAAAGTGTTACCACTCATACTCATACATACAAAAATATATTACATTATAGTTCCATTACTTTATAATAGATGTAGCACCGACGATTAAATAAGAAACAAAACAAATAAAAATGAATAAAAACTAAATTCGTTACACATATTTTAAATAAATACCATTACCTTGTTACTAACGTCGGTTTATTCGATCCGAATTTTCGTAAAAAAATTGAGCCCAAACTCTTTCGTGTGTAAAAACCACCCAGACACATTTTTTTTAAATAAATCAACCACCTCTTTCGACTACAAAACTAACTTTCAACTAAATATGTAAATAGTATTTCAACATGACAAACAAATATTGAGGTTAGATTAAATAGAGTATAAAGTTAAGTACTTTTCATACCAGACGCCTCGCCTCGAAATTTTTAGGTACCACAAATGTGAAGCTGAGACGCTTTCATACCGGTGGCGTCGGCTTTGCACATATAGTTACTATCAATTATTTTATATAGGTCCATTTTACACGTGAATTATAGCAAGAAATGAGATATTATGAATATTTAAGCTACATATGAGCTAGATTTTTCGGTAAATATAAAACAGTTGGACCAAAAATATAATTTTTAGGTTATGTTGACAAAGCTCTTGCTCTGCACTACTTTAAAATGTCGCAGTCGAGTGTGGAACGCATTGCCTTGGCTTTGTAGATAACTTCATTGCGATATATTTTGATTTTTTTAAAATTATCACTTAAAAATAAATTATTTGTCCATAAATTGAATTTATTTCTATAAAATTAAACGATATCATTCAAATAAAACTAATTTACATAATAGAAAAATGAAATAAAGAATTTTTATTTTTGAAGCTCAAAGCCGAGGCGCCTGGTATGAAAAGTACTTAAGTCACAATTTATTATCTATGTTTTTTTCTTCTACATTTTACGCTTGTGGTTGATTTCACCCAGGCGCTAGTGACCGAGGGTTAATAATTCGGCTGTATTAAAAATGAAAACAAAAAATATAAAATAAAATGACAGACAAAAACATGAATATTCCCGATCTTTCCCTCTCTTGACAAAATTTCAATGTGCACGCCAAAACCAACCCAAAAGTATTATACAAGCCATATTATTTCCGTGACGCATGCATATTATTAAATCCAAAACCTACTATTTTCTGTAAGTGTTAGTGATATTTTATACTGTTTTTGATACAAACTACAATTTAAAATCAAAGTATGTATAGAATATACTGTATTATGACACTAATTATTACGATCTAGTACGTTTCTGTTTGGGCACGAGAATAGTTGTTTACGTCACAAGGGCGGTAAATGAGTTGTTACAGTACGAGTTCGACGTTTATATGGACGAGGCGACGAATGAGCCGAGTCCAGAATTTTGAACGAGTATTGTGACGATCATTTAACGTACATGTAACGTACAACGTTTTATTTCATACTACATGGGACATTAATTCGATTTTTTCATTTAAAATTAAATTTTAAAGTAAAAACATGAGTTTGAAATTTAAAGAAAATCAATTCAAATGATTTTCAAATTATCAAGTTACTCTAGTTATTTTTTTTTGTTTGGTTTTATATTTTTCTGTACTGTAATAGCTCGTTTTCCGGACACTTTTTTCTGTACCGTAATGAGTCGTTTTCCAGACTGAAATCAATCACGTAAACATTGATTTTCGGTATGGTATGAGATAAAAATATGTAAGTGGAGACCGGCTATCACATTCACACTAGAAATATCACAGAATTTTTGGAGTTAGAGTATGTTGTGGTCTTTTGATTTTTTTTAACTAGTACTTCTTCGTGCAGTTGCTATCTACTAAAGACGCAATACGTAGCATGCCTGTAATTAAAATTAATCGCATGCGATAATAATATTCTAATAATGACAAAAATAATTTACAAAGCTATACACACATTTTCTATTTTCCGAAAATTTACTCGTTCCTATTCTCAATTTCTCATATTATACAGAGTAGATGAGGAAAATGTTGTGAGTGGAGGTGTGACGATGCGAGAAAAAAAAAAAAAATTGCACATCAATTTTAACAGTTTCGTATATATACTCGTATACGACTTTCAAATCTCATGTTGTGCTTAAAATATGGTAATAAATATTTTTCACTTCCCCGGGGGTCTGATAAAAAAAAAAACAAAAAATTCGTTTACACGAAATTATTTAGATATTTATAATATGAAGTCGCCGTAATACTGTGTGTCTAAGGAATCACTAGCTGATTTGTAATGGTACAATTTAATCCTGTGTATAGTTTTACTATTTTTAGTGTTCTTTAATCACCAAATATTAAATAAATCTGTTTACTTATGTATGTACTATGGATGCATACGTTAAGCACACAATAAAAGCACGAAAACAAATCCTACCGTATAAGCTTTGGAAAGTGGCTAAAGAACAGAAATAAATAAATTATTGGTTGGATATTATTCTCTATTATTGGAATTATTAAGTTTCATGAATATATTGTGATGTTGAGATATAGGAAAAAAAAAATTACTTAGAATAGTAAGAGGGGTACTATCCGTCGCATTTTTATTTTGTATGGAAATCTCTAGAAATTAAAAAGGACGAGGGTTGATATTTTTATTCCAAGATTTTTTATTTTATTTTATTATTTTGCATAAATCATCTTTAATTGCCATTTGATACGTACTTGAAGGCAAAAATAAAATGAAAAAACCTATATACATATAATATATTTGACTTAGTTATTAGCCTGTAGATTATATCTTGAGAACAAATTTATTTAGTTTCAAGATTATTAACTGTTTTTAGAATAGTAGTTTGTGGTATCGCCTATGGGTGATATCGGTTTGCCTACACACCAAAACTAAAGTATTCCATAAATTAATTTTTTAATCCGCAATTAACACATATAAACACAAATACAAATTAGAAGTTATTTACTTAATAATATGCTAAATCCTTATCTAATCTCCTCCCGTGTATTATACCTACAGACCTACTTTCACCTATACACACACATTACGACAGTTTTATGTTTATCACATTTAATTAATTCAAAAAGACGCATTGAATTTATTTATTACATTTAAATACATAATTTAAAATCAATTAGGAAGATTATGTAAGGTAAATGTGGATTTAAATTGTTCTAAAAAATTGTTTTTCTGAAAATGGTTTAATAGTGTGTAAGGTAAGGTGGCTTAATTTTATATGAAAATGCAAATATTTTAATTATAAATTGTTAATTAATTTACGTTTATTTGTTGTACTTTGATTGAAATTTAGTTTTTATGGCTAAACACCAAATTTATATGGGTAAGCGTGGGCAAATTTCTTTTTTTTTCTGGCATACAATCTGGGATTTTATTATTTCAATTCAAACAGTAGGACATTCAATACTAATTAATCTTAAACTTTTGTAATGCAATCCAAAAGTAGTGAAATATAGAGGCGGCTTCATTTTCAATATACAAAATATAATTACGCAAAATACAACTGTTTTTATTTACTTCCCAATCAACTCTTTGGACGAATTATAATCAATCAACAATCAGCCACTCATCTCATTCTAAGCTTTTGTGATTGTGGCTTTAGTTATAAATATTCATAAAAAAATTAATATTTAAACTAATCCCCGAAGTTTAAAATGGTCAAATGATTAAAAACCAAGATTTACTTTAAATTATTGTTCTGCATCTCAACCCTTTGCAAATTTAGAGTAATATTGAAAAATACGATTATTCACAACCAATTTCGAATATATCCGAAAAAATTACTTAGAATCTCGAATAACTTCACGCCGGTTCGATGCCAACGATTAATTCCGGATATCTAAATTAATTTAAGACCCAGCGCTATGCTTAATTGAACACCTAGCTAAACTCGAGTAACATCGAAAAAATCGAATAGACTCGATTAACTGTGAAAGGTCGAATACTCTTATGCTCGGTTTCACAAAAAATATCTAATCTCTAGTTAAAAAATATTTCCTCCCTTTCTTCTTTTATGAAATTGCGTTTTGTTTCATAATACAAATTCAATGTAAGTTGATTGTATTTTTTTACATAGCCTGCAGCTAATTATTTAGCTGGATGAAATTGGGCAGTTAAAATATTTATGTAAAAAAGAAATAAAATTAGCATGTATTATGAAATAAATCGCAATTTCATAAAATAAGAAAGAGATGAAATATTATTTTACTTGAGATTGATTCTTTTTGTGAAACCGGGCATTAGAATTCTAGAATAATCTCGATATTCTCATAAAATCCCGATTACTCTCGAACATCTCGAATAAACGTAGAATCTTCAAAAATTTCAATGTTACGCGATTCAAATGCAAAAAACATAATTGTGTTACAAAAACATAATAAAGGCTCTTCAGCCTTTTGCACCTTCTCCATGGACCACTCTTCAGCCGAGAAGCTCAAACGGATTGACTTTATGGTCAATTTTAAGTTTGGGATGGTTCAATTGCACCCCAAGGGTGGCCAGGGTGATGCCAAACAGGAGACAGGTGATGCCAAACAGGAGAGAAAGGCGTCAGGGTTTCAATGGGGGATGGACCCGCAAGGGGTTCCGCCGCGCAAGTCACTGGTGAGACCTTGAGGCTCTCATATATGGGAGGGAAGCAGTAGGGAGGTGGAGGACATCTGTCGACCATCTACCGGTCAAGCTGGTTTACTGGTTTAGTGGGTGATGGCGGTGCGGGAAAGAAGGCTGATCCGGGGCTTCTGAAGAGGCCGTCGTTAAAATGAAGGCACACATCGCCTGTCTGCAGAGAAACCTGCATCATGCAAAGGCGACTTCGGACTTTATCGCAAGAGCCATGGGTGACAGGTAATCAAATTAGAGGTATACCAAATTAAGTGGGTAAGTTGATTTATCATATTGGAACTGAGGGTCCAAGAGCGACCATTTTGGCTAGCTCGCAAATTTATTTTATTCCCATTTTAGAGTTTATCTCCAGGGACTTGGTTGCAGTGCTGGGTAAAAGAGGCAAACAGGAGGTTATAATGGCCTACCTGATAGGTTGTGATGCAAACGCTCACTAAACCTACTTTTATAAATGCGGTTAGGCAAGAGGCCCTAGATTTAACACTTACTAGTCCGCATTGGCTTAGTTAAAAACCGGCATATGTCTTTCGACTTGGTGGCCGAAATCATGCAGCGGCAGGAGATCAGAATTCCAAAACTGACCGACTTTGGCTCTTATAGAGTTTCACTAGAATCAGAAATGCCCTCGGTTGCGGGAAACATAGAGTCTCCAGCGGGTTTGGAGATCTGTTCAAACTAGCTGCATAAGTCTATACACTTGGATTACGAGAACAGCTGCCCGCTTAAGGGAAGAGAGTCACAAAGATGGTACCTTGGTGGAACGGTACGCTGGGTAAGCTGAGAAAAAAATGGAGAAGATTATTCAACAAGGCTAAACGCACCGGTGTATATAATCTCGAATTAAGAAGATCCAAAAGGGCTACCCAGAGAAATTTCAGTGAGGGAATCAATGAATTGCCGTTTGCAGCTCGTCTCCAGAAAGTCCTTTCTAGGGATCATTCAAATGGTTTAGGACTTTTTCAGAAGAAAAATGAGAGGTTTACTGAAAACCGGAAAGAAACTTTAGAGGTACTATTAGATACCTACTTTCCGGATTCAATAGTGGTGGGAGCCCAACGGGACCCGCATGACCCTTCAAGTGAGGTGACTTATGCGCCTCATAGTAGTGTTATGCTTTTAACTAAATAATGAAACTCTGGAGGAAAGTAAATGTGGTCTTAATACCAAAGGGAGAGGGTCGTCCAGACACCCAGCCCAAGGCTTATTGCCCAATTAGCCGTACATCGTTTCCACTGAAGACGACGGAAAAATCTTGGATTATCAAATAAGAAGTGAGATCGTTGAAAAAATCCGCTGCATCGGGACCAGTTTGCCTATCACACTGGTAAATGCACTATAATGTCCCTTAGTGGTCTCGTCACGAGGATTGCAAAATCGATGGCATATAAAGTAATTGCCTTTGTGCCTTTATGTGAACAATGAGGGAGAATTTGATAATACCTTCTATGGATCAATAGAGAGGGCAGCAATGGAAAAGGAGATTCCGCTTTCTATTATTAGGATCTGCTCCATGCTGGAACATCGTGAGATTACAGCCAGACTAGGAGGCGAGCTAGCAACCATCGCGTTGGCTTTGATGTCCAGGGCTATGCGGATGATGTGGTTATCATAATCAGAGGCAAGTTTGATGAGGTCATATCTGATCGTATGCAAAATCCACTCAACATAATATGGCAGTGGTGTGACCAGGAAGGTCTCAGTGTCAATCCAAACAAAACTGTCATTGTTCCTTTTACGAGGAGGAATAAGCTCGCGCTTACAGCTCCCTCGTTAAATGGTACTACTGTTCCTCTTTCCAAAGAGGTTAAATATCTAGGAGTTATTCTAGATCAAAAACTGAACTGGAAGCAACATTTATTGAAAGTTCAAAATAGGATCACCAAGGCTTTCTGCACTTGGGGCTACAACCAAAAATGATCTACTGGTCATTTTCTTATTGAATAAGGTTCAGCGTATAGCCTGCATCGGTGTTACGGGCTCAATGAAAACGTGTCCAACCGCTGCGATGGAGGCACTTCTAGGACTGACTCCGTTGCACCTGCATGTTAAAAACGATGCTGCAATTATGGCCCTGAAAATGCAGGCGGTAGGAAATATCAAACCAGGCAATATGGTGGGTCATCTGGAAATCTTTAAGGAATTTCAGATAGACCCTACCATAGGAATGCCTTCCGATTGTATGCCAGCTAAACTGGACTTCTACAAACCATTCTGTGTTAGGTTGCCTGGCCGGGATGCGTGCATACTATAGAATTTCGCGGTAGGATAGGCATAGCAAAAGGTCTAAATGATCCAAAGGCTTATATTGTATCAGACAGCCAATCGGCCTTAAAGGCTCTAAGGTCTTGTACCGTTGAGTCAAGGCTAGTATGGGATTGCATGAAGGTTATTAAACATCTGTAAGCTCAAATAAGGTAACTGATGGCCTCGCCCGCGAGGGTTCTGCTTCTCCATTTACTGGACCAGAGCCCTTCTGCGGAGTCACTAAGGGACACCTTACTGGCACAGAATTCCAGGTTTGCGACAGGCGAAGAAATTTATACCACCTTCGGCGGCCAGGATTAAGGAGTGTCTTGAACTTAGGAAACCTAAGTTGAGGCTGTTTACTTACTTCCCCACAGGGCAAGTTCCCTTAAGGTATTATCTCAAGAAGATGGGCCTAAGTAGACAGACGGATGCCGCTTCTGCGATCTGGAAGCGGAATCAGAGGAACATGTTCTGTGCCAGTGTCCAGCCATGTTCACAACCAGCTCTTTCAAAGTATGCTACCCTCACTCTGGTGTAAAATTCTATTACCCTATTTTTAAGAGCCGTTTCATGGAGTTAAAAAACTGCATGGCCCTTTCTACACGAAATTTTTATTTCATGAGGCTAAGGAAACTGATTAAATTAACATACGGTTCTTCTTGACGCCTTTCAACTCCGATTTATTGCATCAAGCAAAAACTTTGAGAAATAATATGGCTACAATCAAATTGGTATACAAACATTCATCCAGAATTTCAATGGAGTTGCCGATTTTAGAATTGTTTGCTAGTGGAATTCATCGTCTTCCATTTTCAGAATGAATTGGCAAAAACCGGGATCAGTTGAAGCGCTCATATTCCATTTTAAATGAAATATTTTAAAACTGAACCATATCGTAATTCTCTTTATTGTAGGCGCGATAATTTTTCCTCATGATCCTTTATTTATAACTGGTAAAACTTGTCAGAAATCTCCGTCGAGAATTACGATTTTGCTGCCAATTGAAATACTATATCTCGCATTATAATGTCTACTGATTGTAATACAGTTCCGGGCGAAATTCGGCCCTCATCCCAATTTAAAAGATCAACCGATTTTAAGGTGTTTGTACTCTTGACGTATCCAATGAAAAATTAAAAGCGGAATGGAATGTCATTCCATCATCCAATAAAATTGTGGCGGTACCGGTTCAAGCCACTGTCAAGATCTTTAGTTTCTTAGCAGCAAGCTTTTCGTATTCGAGCTTATAGTGCTGGTGCTGTATTGCTGTTTTATATGTAAAGTTCTGCATATATCGGAAGATTATTCTGATTAAAGTTATTCAAAGCTTTCGGATTCAATTCAGTATTGATTTATATACTTTCAGAGGTTTTATAATAAACTTGCCAAGAAATTTTGAATGAATACGACCCATTCTCTTGTTAATTTCAACAGATTTGACACCTATAGAAGCAAAACCAAGTGCGTTATTGAAATGGCGAATGTATTCCCTACAATTTTTGCTTGTAATTTCGTTTTGCGTAAAAAGATATTTCAAATTTAGAGGAACGCTGACATATATGATTGGCAAACTAGTTTTTTTCATTTTTGCAGCATTTACACGTTTTACCTATAAAACTTATAGTTACATTACACCATACCAAGTACAAGAGATGAAAGTTACGTGTTAAACACTTACACGTAGACCTATAGCACATTTATTCGAAATATGTACGATTAAAAATTGTATCACGTAAAAAAGTTCGCTGGGAATCAAATTGCAAAAGGTTTATTACACAATGATAAATCGTTAGGCGATTTATTCAAATAAATCTCGAATGATAAAAAACCGTAAAACTTTTGTAATAAACTTCAAATCAAATTATCCAAAGTAATTTATTTTTGTGTCAAAATAGGTGAGAGGTACCTAATAAAAAATTAAAAATTAAATGATTTTTTTTTTTAACACAAATTACAAAGCCGTAGAATAATGAAATCACCTGCGCACCAACAACTTATCGTTTTGACTAATTAAGATTACGGAAATTATTTTCCGTTTCTCTATATACATAACATTAAAACTTTTCGGTGTGAGGTTAAATTCAGTGGCGCCTAAATGTATATGTATAACCCACATTCTCTTTTACACAAACAATAATTGTTATCAATTAAAATTACAGCAACAACCATGTAGTCATTAAATTTTGTTTCTCGATTACTGCGTGACATAATTCAAATCTATATATCGTTTATATGTTCGATAACAAACATTAACACACATTAAAACCATAAAGTATTAAATGACTTTCGATTTATTTTTAGGTGGAGAGGCGATTAAGTATAAGACTTGCCCAGCTGCCCTCCACAACTCATAATTCACCTGAACACTATACGTATATGTACATACTTGTGTTTATGGAACGACAACAAAAATTTGGCATAACAATCATTTTATGGGGCGAATTGTATATTATAACAGAATACATAGAGTTGAGTACCCCCATTCTTGAATCAACTGTTGATTCTGTTTTTATCATCAATAAAATATTCTCGCACCACACCAATAAGTGTTACAATCTAGGATCACATTAAAAAAAAAAAAAGCTACTTGAAATTTATTACCCACTCACTCATACATAGCGCAAGCAGCACCAGAATATTTTTCATAGCATTTCCCATTTTCATATCATTCATTTCATTAATTTTTCTATTTTCATATACAATATGTACTTAAATTTGTTATAACTGAAATGTGTATTATTATTTATAAGAAAGGCGAGAAAAAAAGCTTCGAATATACATAAATACAAAAATGGCAACACACACACACACTTACACAACGAAAAAAAAAGTTGAAGAATAAAAATCGAACAACAGACAATTGTCTGGAGACAAATTAATTAAATATTTACGTCTGATTAATTTAATTTATTATTGTTATTATTACTTTTAGGTTCTTATTAATAATAATTATTAATGTTCGTTGGGTTGTGTTCTTAAGCCCATGATTGATTTTAAATTAATGATTTCAATTGAATATTTTTCGAGGTCTTATCTCTAGCTGCGGAATTCGGACCAAATTTTTAAATCTTTACACGTGAATATCTCGAAAACCAAAGTCAACTTTACAAAACGCCCGATGGCGTTTGGACTCTCGAGCACAGTGTTATTATTCAAATGAACTTAGCGGCATTTCATTAATTAATTTTCAACTATGAGATACCTTATGTTTGCTTAATTTTTTTTTCTTTTCACTGGAGGCGTATTTGACTTGACCATACCCAACAGTGGCATTCCATCCTTAATGAAGGTTTTAATATCAGCAACTCATCTAGCTCTTCTTTGATTCATAAACAACCCACCAGCCACTGCACGCTAGTCGACTGAAAAAAACTGCTTGGATCAAACCAAAGAGGAGTCTACAGCAGTTTGTGTGATTAATAATTTTCCTTGTTTAATCAATGCAGTTACGACAATGAAGGTTATTAATAGTCGTGTTCCAGTCGACCATTTCAAGTACTTATGAGTACTTAGGTTTGTGTCTTTGCTTAAATTTAACTACTCGTAACTGCTCTAGCCACAATGCAAGAGCAGTTACGAGTAGTTAAATTTAAGCAAAGACACAAACCTAAGTACTCATAAGTACTTGAAGTGGTCGACTGGAACACGACTAATGTGACAAACTGTTACACACTATGTAACAAAAACCAATGTTATAAAAGCGTTGTTAAATAACATGATAAACGTTATTTTTATTAAGTTTTGTATGTAACATGTTATATAACATTGTTATGTAGCACGTTATGTAAGCTTGTTTGTAGTTTTATAAACAGATCAGACAAATAACTCTTTCTAACAGGAAGCAAAAATCAGATCACGTGGATAACGGATATTTGTTCACATTTTTTTAAAATTAAAAAAACCTTGTGAAACGGTACCATTTGTATTGGTAAAATAATCGAGTTTATTATAACATCTAACATTAATGAGCTTTGTACAATTTGGTTTTTCAGTCGAATATGACATAAAATGTCATGACATTTTTTATCACTTTTGCCGGACTAAAACGACCAGCAAAAAGCAAATTTTTCTAGAAACTCGATCAGTTTGGTTAACTTTTCATGAAATTTGTTATTACCGTAAAATGGGGTTAATATAAACTCTTTTCAAGTTTACAAGCAAGTACTGTTAACAGGATATTTGTTTTTAATATATGTGTTACGGCAAGCGCAAGAAGCAGCAAGCAACGGATATTTATATTTAAATTTGAATTGATTATAATTTGTTTGTATTGTTAGGCGTTTTCGGAAATAGACCATGGGTAAATTCGCAGTAAATTTCGTCCATTATAATACACTATAAAGGTCTAATAATTTAATGGTCTAAATTTACCGTGAATTTGTGGCGGCAACCCAACCGTCGAGGCAAGTAAAATCGACATCACTTTTTCTCGGTTTACTGGGTTGATAAAACCACGATATTCTAAAACCACGGCATTCTAAAATGACAGTATAAAAAATCACGGTAGTCAATTAACAAGATAAGAAAAAACTACGAGAGAAAAATTCTGAAGGTGACTACAAAATAAATCAACTTTAATCACATCATCCTACATGTAATATTAATAATTGAATTAAATAAATCGATTAAGCGATCATTGTTTATTTAGTGAATAAAGTACGATTACCAAAATATCAATCGGTGTAAATTATTTACTGATTAATATAAACACGTGTGTGGACATAACCTTTGCGAATATAGTGGAGTGTCAATAGAGGGAACACGCATCATCATCCTCACATCTACACTACCCACAAATTTACTCAAAGTCTGTTTCCGAACACGCCTGTTAACGTAGGATTAATTGAATTGATTGTAACGTATTATTATACCTATTACTATTATGAAACGCGCTCCGTATGTTAGACCAATTGGTATAAAACGAACTCATGATGAAAACGCACGTATGATGTCTAATATATGAGCGGTCGTAAATTGTTTCGGAAGGGAAAAATACAAAGTGAGAAATTTTTATTTTTATTCGCAATAAACGATCGAAGTGAATAAATGTGGAAAAGTAAACGTGTGGGTTTTGATTTATTAGATTTCGTAGTCGGCGGAAACATATGAAATATCTTAAAATATGGGTCTTGGTTTACTTTTTCCTTTTCAAACTTCTTTGATCTATTAGAAATGAATATGGCGGATTTTGTTTTAAAAAAAACAACGAGCTAGTTCACCCTCAACTAGCAAAAGATTTATGTGAAAACTTTTTAGTATAAATATCTATTGAATCATTTCAAGCCATTTCGATAAAGCTCAGAAACCCGTCCATAAAGACGGATGTTGTTCGCGCAGTTAGTAAGTTCTAATTCTATTTTGAATTTGGAGGACAAACCTTACTGACATTAATTGAGCATGATCAAATTACAGTTCTATTAAGTTAATCACCTAAACATCCATAGTAGTAAATGGTCACGGCAAACTCACTGAACCAAGCAAAATCAGGTTACACATACGTTAAATGATTGTTACAGTACTCGTTCAAAATTCTCAAATAAACATCGAACTCGTACTGTAACAACTCATTTACCGCCCTTGTAACGTAAATAACTATTACACTACACAAGCATAATTTGTGGTCCTTTTATTCGTATGTAATTTTCATTTTCAAAAACACTTGCTGCTGCGGCCATTTATAGCAGATATTTTCACAACAAAATAAATTAAAGTAGGCGGTTTTTTTTTTAGATTTATTTTTGTATTCGGCTCACGATGTTTTTGAAATGCCGGATGATGTTGTATATTGCATGTGTATGCGTTGATTTTGCATTGATTTTACATTTTATTTATTTTTTGTTCTTATCGATATTCACACATACCAGCAATATTTTTTGTTCGGCATTTTTGTTTCCGTAACCCGATTTCTATACAATTTTTTACTTACTCCTGCCGCTAAAGATGTTTTCACATCAAAACCTCACTGTTTCTATTCACCTGCTATTGGGGTGAATAGAAACAGTCATTGAATTCCGTTTCTTTCTATTCCTATATCCATTTATGATTTCTGGTGAAACAGCAGCCCGATTTCTTTTAGTATTTTAGCATGACCGGTGTCGTTTCGGAAACGAACAGATGAATTCTTTACCGGGTAAGTTGTCCTTAAATTTTTCGACCTGTCTCTCTTGCCGGTCTAACAATTCTTGAATATTCATTCGTAATGTAAAATGTTATTGTATCAATGGGATAACCCACTCTGAACAAATGATCAATCTGTCCACAAGGATTTTTTCTTCAGTTTCGTTTAAGCAGATTTGTCCCCCCTGATTTTGTATTGTATCATCTTTTTTAAATGGCGATGTATCACGGAATGGTGTATACCGTATTTCTCCGATGATTTCCTTAATCATAACTTATTATTATTTCTACTTAGATTCAATCTACCTCCCACTGCAGTTAGCAGGAAAAAAACAGGAAGATCCTAAAGGAAAGAAAACTAAAAGGGGTTTCTGGACTAGATTATCCATTGTGGTGATCAACAAAGAATACCTAGATCTTTTGGAGAAGACGAAGGGAGTTATTGAATTCGGTTTCGAGTCGATCATACTCGACTTGTATAAAACGGATGGGGTTGAAGCGCGCACGAGAGTTTAACCTGTTGAGGGTGGCAACCTAGCCACACTAGAGGTTTCCGTCAACAGTACGTTAGGAGAGACTGGAGATTCTTCTGTTATAAAATAGAGGAGGTATCCAAAACTTCTCGCCTTATAAAGATTCTCCATACAAACCAAAATCCCCAGATACTCAGCATCGATACAAACAGCTCGGCAATTATCACCCCATTTTTGGAAGTAATTTTCAAAGGGTGTTTAAAGCTGTTCTGTATTCCTAGGAAACGAGTAGTTAAAGGACCTTGCTGGAAGGTGTACTATCTGCTCTTCTCTGAAACATAGTGGTAAATGGATTGTTACTGGATCTTGAGAGGGAGGGTATATAAATAATTGCTTACGCAGATGACGTGCCGATAACTGTATCCGGAAAATACCTATAGGAACGATCAGGGGCGTAATGCAGAATGCGTTCTTAATCACTAAGAAATGGGCTAGCAAATGTGGACTGAGAATCAATCCAACCAAGACAGAGCTGGTACTCTTTATAATTAATATAAAATCCCGGTAGTTGTAGCTTCTAACCTAAAGGCACTATAGCTTTTATTGACAATGCGAGATATTTGGTCACTATCTTGGACAGAAAGCTTAGTTGGACGCCCAATATTTTGGAAAGAGAAAATACGGCTTACGCTAAGCGTCAGCGGCAACGATCAACTTCTTAGTTGGGTCGTAGTGAGCAAGTTCGAGGTCAGATGCCAGAATTGTCTTGAGCTCGTCGAAAGATTCCTGTTGATTCCTATGCAAACGTGATATCGTCTTGAAGAAGCTCGTCGTTTTTTGATACCAGGAATGAATTTTCTATACCAGGTGACTGCTCCCAGAAATGCCTGAAGCTGCTTGACGTCCGTCAAGCTAACTTCGTGGTGTACATTTTTTCACTAGAATGTACGCACCTTTTTCCCATGTATAATATGAGTTTGTAGTACAAAATAAATAAATAAATAATAGCTATGCATAATTTTTCACAATTTATTTTAATATTTTTCTTCACCAGTTAATGGGAGAAAAAGTGCTAACATTTTATATTTAAAATTTACATCTTCATCTTCTACATAAAATATCCTTTGCTACAAAATATTGTTCGCGTAAAACCGGCTCAGTTTTAAAAATTTCTGTTGTTTTTCGAAATGTCATTTTCAAACACAGTTCGCACTTCGCAGTGAAACGATTCGAAGTGAACATGTTTTGTGTAAATATACTCCAATTGTACACCATGTACAAAATTGGCAATTAGCTTTGAACGGTATTTATATTTGGGTCATACTTGACGAATAAACAAAAAAAAAAAAAAAAATTTACAAATTGGCCAACAAAAATTTCTTATTGGTAGATGGCTGGTAAATGAGAGAAAGTTTTATTTTTATTACGATGATTAAGCGTGTTGTTTTTGATACAATGGATTGATTCGTTAAAGTCAAAACTTGGGAGAAGGGGGATTTTGGTGGTCGGCCATTTCAGAAGCTTGCCATTTGGAAGTTTGATGGTCACTACTCTGATTAGATTGTCGGTTGCCGGATATACATCAGAAATTCTGGCTAGTGTCCATTTCGTCGGAGTTAGATTTTGTTCTCTGAGGAGGACAAGAATTTGTTGAGCGATGTTAGATACTCCAATGTTCAGCGGTTTCAAAATCCCTGTATAGCATCCAATGTAGTAACTACCATCTGCTTAGCCGATTAAGTTTGATATGATGAAGGCTCGGTTCGGCTAATTATAAAATGTCCGGCCGTGTGTATAAGGGGATTAAATTCATCATCATCGAGATCTCCAAGAGGCCGGAAATTTAAAATGGGCTCAGTGCTTGGATGCACTCTTTCTTGTGATCAATCTGTAGGTATTCGGACATGAATATTTTTTACATCTTTGCGAATTTATCGTTGCGTTCGAATTTCAAACTCCATAGCTTTTAGACCGTTTATAAATAACTCCTTGCACCTTTGCTGTAAATAACTCCTTGCACCTTTGCTGTTCAGGTGTCCTTCTGGTGCCCTTTTGGTAATAACTCTTTCTCCCAGAATCAGCAATCTGAAAGAAAACTTTGGTTCCGTTGGTTCCAGTCTTTTCCAATCATTTCACTAAAATCCGTGCATTTTTACATACAAGATTTAATTTCTCGGTGTATAAATAATTTTCGGATGTTGACAGCATTTGGTTGCGAAACCCTTAATTAAAGCGTTAACTTTATAAAGGTTTCTTGTGAAGCTGGTTCTTCCTTTAGTAAACCTCTTGTCTTAGGTACTGAAACTTCTTTACTGCGGTTTAATTTTCTCAAAGGTTGGGATGTTTAGCTTTGGCGGACGCACTTTAATAGTATGTTTAATATCGTGTTGCGATGTATACGTGCTTGTTTACATGGTTTACGGTGGGTTGGGCTAGGTTGACGTACAACAACACTTAGACCTGCGATTTCCTTTTCGATATTCTGGAACTCATTTAGTAACCGCTGTACTCTTTCCTACTTTACTATTTCGTTTCTATTTCTATGGACTCCTTATCCAAAATTGTACAGATTTTATCAGGAGTACAAATTGAAAATGCGGGATTTTTTTCTATTTTTGAACGTTTATTCTGAAAAAATGGTAACAAATGAATTATTCAAAGTATTGTCCATCGCTAGCCACAACTTTTTCCCATCTTTCTGGCAATTTACGGATACCGTCGCGAAAAAATTCGGCCGGCTTGGCTGCTATCCAGTCATCGACCCATTTTTGGGCTTCTTCGTAAGAATGGAAGCGCTGGTCAGCTAGGCCATGTGTCATCGATCGGAAAAGGTGGTAATCGGAAGGAGCAATGTCTGGGCTATACGGCGGGTGGGGTAAGACTTCCCATTTCAGCGTTTGTAGGTATGTTTTGACCGGCGCTGCAACATGTGGCCGAGCGTTGTCATGTTGCAAAATTACTTTGTCGTGTCTTTGCTCGTATTGTGGCCGTTTTTCTTTGAGTGCGCGGCTCAAACGCATCAATTGAGTTCGGTATAGTGCTCCTGTGATGGTTTCGTTCGATTTCAATAGCTCATAATACACCACACCCAGCTGGTCCCACCAAATACAGAGCATGAGCTTGGCGCCGTGAATATTTGGTTTGGCCGTCGATGATGATGCATGGCCGGGGTAACCATATGATTTTTTGCGCTTCGGGTTATCGTAACGGATCCACTTTTCATCACCAGTGACAATGCGATGCAAAAAACCCTTCCGTTTTTGCCGTTCGAGCAGCAGTTCGCATGCAAAAAAACGGCACTCGACGTCTCTCGGCTTCAGCTCATACGGCACCCAATGTCCTTGCTTTTGGATCATTCCGAGGGCTTTTATACGATGGGAAATGGCTTGTTGTGTCACTCCCAATGAATCTGCGAGCTCTTGTTGAGTTTGACACGAGTCTTCATTGAGTATTGCCTCCAATTCAGCATTCTCAAACTTTTTCACTTGGCCCGGCCGCTTTTTGTCCTCAACGTCAAAATCACCACTTCTAAACCGCACAAACCATCTCTCGCACGTTGAAACCGATGGAACATGACTCGGATAAGTCTCGGAGACCAATCGATGTGCTTCAGCAGCACTTTTCTTCAAATTAAAGAAGTAAATTAAAACTTCCCGCAAATGCTGTTTTGTTGGCACGAAACTCGACATATTGAGAGCTCAAAAAAACTATGAATTTGACACTGCGACAAATTGACACATACTGAAAATTAAAGCTATAAGACGTAGCTTTGACATGAACATAGTCACAGTACTGCCTGATGCGTATAGCGTTAGTAACGCCATCTGTTATCAATCCCGCATTTTCAATTTGTACCCCTGATATCTTTCACGGTTTCCGGGTATTTTTGAAGAAATGAAATAAAAACGAATTAGTAAATCTACGTTGCCCCTCCGTTAAGTGTTATTAATTATCTAAAATACATTTCATTTCGTTTTACATATGTTCAATTTGATGTAATATGCTGTCTGCGGTCATTGATCATATTGCTTCACTTATATAAGTCCATAAAATTTAACATACGTATAACCACGCTCTCCTTCTCCTCGCTGCTTGCTTATAAAATACAAAAAAAAAAAAAAATGTTTCGCACTGATTTGAAATGTGGTTCGAATCTTAATATGTTCTGGATCATTCATTATGTGTACATATGTATATAAAAATTTCTTTTGAGGAAAAAATTGTAAAAATTTTGTTCAAAAATATAATTGTGACTTGAATGCCATTAACGCACGTACACAGTGTATAAAAATATATTTTACGAAATCATTCGTGTGTGTTCGGATTAAAATTTTATTTTATGCGCCCGTCTCAGTCTCGCGAATGTACTCATTTTAATTAGTATATGGATAGACTATACCTATGTATATACAAGTTTCTTGGCTAATCTAAATGTCTCCGATCAAAATGTATGAGATTGGAATTATTGGCTTTATCGCAGCAACATGAAAGAAAAATTTATAAGAAATTTTTTTTCTTTTGTATTGTGTACCCACTCTTAACAGTTAGCGCAGCATTGTTCTTGTTTTTTGTCCTTTAAATAAAAAAAAAAAAAAGATCATGGGGTGTGTCCTTGTTGTTGTTGTTGGTTTTTATTATTAAACATTTTCCTACACAGGGAATTCAAATGAAAATGAGAACGACGTACACACACACATCTAATGTAAACTACATTACATAGGAAGTAGATGGCAAAAAATTTGTGTGTAGGTTTTTGTGGTTCTCAACAATAATATTAATGTGATTCCACGGTATAAAATATTTCCCCATTTGTTCTATTTGATGCGATGATAGGTTGCAATCAACAAATTGCTCCTTTCGTTAATGTATTTTATGTTGGGATACTTTTCTGGCGAAAATGATGGATACGATATACATAATATGAAATTCTTATGTAAAAACCATTATCCTCAGTAATATTCCCACTCAAGAGGATTGTTCTATAACAAGAACAATACATTTTGTGGTATATACAGTGTCACACTGTGCCACACTGAAATTAAACTTTATCCACAATACAAAATAAAAAAATAAAAATTAGTTTCTGATAATCAATCAAAACCAGAGAAAATCTATTTTTTTTCTTATTATTGAAATTGAAATTGAATTGAATTTCCTTTTGCCGAGAAGAAGGATGCGAATTTCAAACAAAATTCACAATAAAATTTATTTCAGATGAGATTATCATCATTACAAAATTGTGTATCATCATATTGATGTTGCAGTAAACAACAATAATACAATATATACACCAACAACAACAACAATAGCAACCAATATAACAAAATAATAGAAAGTTAATCTAAAAAATATCCTTATCAAGAGACAGCAACAATAAGATAAATAATAACAGCAATGCGGAGGAGCGCGATGATTACAAAAAATTGATAAAAAACGTGTTTACAGTTCTAATAGATTTTGCCAGAGTTTTATTTGCGCCGTTTATACTGTATATAGAAGAGGATAGGTACGGTTGAAAATCTATTTTTCAGTATTTTGCTACCCATTTTAAATTTAAATTAATGATTTTCCTATTTTTTGGAGATATTTAACATAATAAATTGTTAACCGGAGTCTAATAGTTCTCCCGTGTGCATATACATTTGGCACGACGAAACAAAAAATGGTCGAAACATTCAAATTTGTATAATCAAACCTATAGTATGTTGCGCTATTCACTACCAGGCCATCTTCTGACACGAGGTTAGTTTTCAATTAAGTTGTCATTTGAATGATTGCTTGGATTATGCATTATTATGTAAAATTTAAATTTGCGCGATGAGTACCTATTTATTTCGCTAATACCCCCGACAGCCACAAACTAGTTAATCGCGAATTCGAGATTATGTTATTATTTTTTTCATTCTGTCACAACACGATTTAAATTCTTTCAGGATCACCGCGCTTCATAATTTGATTATCGTTATCTAGTTGTATAAACTCGATAAACATGAAATACAAAAATGAGACAGGAAGGATAAGTGAACTAGAAATATTTTATTTTGATGTCATTTTTAAAATGAAGATGAAATCGCGATCTGAGATTATCCCGATAATTTTTGTATCTGCCAATGGTATAAGGATAATGAATAATGAATTCAGTTTCTCCAGGATATTGATAAATAAAAAAAAAGTTCATTAAACGGGTTATACCAAAGCAATCTTGATTATACAAGCCATAATGTAAAAAACGAAGGTTTTATATGAAACTTGAAACGAGGAAAAAACCAAAATTTCCATAGTAAAACACATAAAACATATGGGAAATCTTTTTTTCCTAAGACAAATTTGTAAATGAAAACGTTACAAATTCTTATTTATGATTTCTGAAATATTTTCATAAATATTTGAAATTCAACATATATAAATGTTGCAATAATTGACTTATTTAAACTAAAATATAAAAAAAAGTTCTTAACAACAGCATTCCCGTCAAAATAAAAACAAAAGTTTACTACAAATCGTGTGCATTAAGTCAATATACTACATTACATAGATGGCAGTGAGGGCAGTAAAAATTTTGTAAAATCGTACCAAAAATTACCACCTGGGGAAATTTCAAGTTCAAAAATTGTAGGGAAAGCAAAACAAATTCACAAAATATTAAGAACGTGTCATAATTTTGTGATTAAATAATTTTTTTCGTATTTCTCTGCAAACAATTATAGACATCTAACGTACACTAGTAAAACTAATGATAAATTTAGCAATAGTAGCTGTGTTTTTTATAAGTCTCGATAGATCTATTCAGTTCAGATATTTGAAAAAATAAAAAATGGGAAATTGTAGCTACTCCTATCATCCACTTAAAAATACTGGCACTCGCAGCACTAAGAATTGTGTTTATTTTGACAACGCTACGCCATGTTGTTTTCGTTATATTTTGTTATTCCAAAAGTATAAATACATGAGGAAAAGTGCGAATACATTTTATTCATATATAAAAATGAGACGAACACACTAAAACTTTTTGTTTACTTTCAAAATGCTACTATGATCTTTTAAATGTTGAGCAACTTTTACGAAAAATGATAAACAGGTTCATTTTTCGATTTTTCAATTCTTTTTCGCTAAAAAAAGTTGTGGATTGCGGTAAGTAGTATTAAATAACACATTTTTAATATGCATCTTCATAATGGAAGGAAATAATAATAAAATTAATACTTTTATCGTACATATTCTGTCTTTTAAAATAGAGCAACAGATTAAATGTAAATCAGCTACTAGTTTCCTATTGTATGATAGATGTACTAAAAATTGACTGTAGTATGCGTCCATGCTAAAATACAAATTTTTAATTTGTGTCTTTACTCATAAAAGGGAAAATCTGTAGTCTCGATAGCATATCTGGATAAAAAGCAAGATTTTCATGTACAATTAATAAGTTATGTAATTCAAGGAAATTAATTAAAAACGATAAACTGTTGAATAAAATGTTATTCTTGATTAAAATAAAGTAAATCAATTGCAGTTTAACCACAAAAATAGAGAACAACTGGATGCGATCTATTGAGATCTATCGAGACTTATAAAAAAACACGGCTAGTATTATATTAATTTGTCAGAGCCAATTTTGATGTATTTTTCAAAATGAAAGTTCGGAAAATATATTTTAGAAATAATTAAATTTTAATATTTCTGCAGTTAATATTCACTTAATACCAAGGTAGCTTTGTTGTATATTGTTGTCACAGATATGTAGAAAACTTTTATGTAAACGTTTTATAATATTTTTGCTTTTTTCATTGAAACACTTGAAGCAAAAAAACACCATTTTTACTATGGATTCCTATGGAAATCAGTGAAAAGTTATACCGTTAAAAAAAGCTTCTAAAAATACGTCATAATGATTATGGCTCTATACTCTAGATGGCTCTGGTTATACGGATTATAGAGATAAAAAATTCCCAAAGATATTACGATTTAGGTCAGGTGTTTATATTAGTGATTTAGATCAGTAGTCTATTCCCATTTTTAGCACTTTATAGCAATAATAATGAGGGTTTCACAAGTCATTGCTGTCCCAATGAAGATCAAGGGTCGCCATCATCGATAGTGACCTCTACAACTACCAAAATGGTGGCTCAGAGAACCGAGTTCCGAGCCAGCGTATTCGCTGCCCGTAAATTACATATAGAAATTGAGTGCTTTACAAAATGTTCCATATGAATTGTAAAAATTCCATCAGCAACCAAGCAGGTAGACTTTCAAAAATTATTCAGCGAATTTCCACTAGCGTTAACTAAAAGGCACATTATTTGTATCTCTTCATAAAGTATACATCAACCATTCATTTCCGGATATTTCATTGTTTAGCCAGGAATCTGGCATTTGCAATTAAATCGGCACCTGTAGGTAAGAACATAATAAATAAATTATAAACAAATAATAAATCAAGATTTTAACCACACGTCATTTTCAGCAGTAAAAACCTGAGGAACGAGAAACTTGTTGTGAGGAGCATACCCCGCATCCCCACTTTATTTAAATCTTACCGTCTTTAATTTTAAAATGAATCGACTAAAAATTACGTAGAAAACATTGTATCTTTTGCGGCGGTGCGAAGCCAAGCCTAATTGTTTCTCACTCATACTTTGACAGAAAACCAAAATTATTGCGAAATAGTCTTCTAATGTGTATAACGACTGAAAAACGAACACTGGAAGATTATCAGCTGAAGTGTAAATTGGTTTGTGTGTAATACGGGCGGATCAGTTAATTCCTCCAAAAATTATGGAAAGAGATAGATAGAGAAGTATTTACTTATGCAACTTACATATGCAAGTATGTAAGTTTAAATATAATCCTATGGGAAATATAAGAATGGAATGTGGTACATTTGGTACATTCGACCCTCTTATGGTACAAAATGTGGTGCAGATGATATTGTGAATACCACACAATGTGGTACGTATGATCACGCTAATGTTGAGTTCGATTGGGCAGCATAAATAATTTATTTTTTGATGAATATTTTATTGAAGTCACCGTCAGTAAATTTTTAGTTTGATTTTGTTGGCAAAATGATATAGATGTTTCAAAACAAGGTTCTTCGTAGATCGTCAATGCTCCGTGGTACACAAGAAATGGAAGGGTCCTTCGGCTGGAATAAATCAAAGATGAAAAAAAAATGCATGCCGCAAAACACGAAATAAGACTGAAGGAAAATTGAAACACCTGTCATTGAAAGAAGACTCCAAAGAATCAGGCCACTCAACCTATAGTGAACTTAACAAATTAAAATTAGTAAATAGATTTAATTAATTATGGGACTAACCAATGGGTTACACACACCCCAAAAAAAGAGAATTTTACTAGACATATAAAAATTTGTATTTGAAAGAAAAACTGTTAGATGAGCGCAGTCTCAGTCATAATATAAAAAAGAAAATTATTGGCGAAATAAATTGCGAACATATGGTGCTCATGAGGATGATCTCTCCACTTGTAGCTGTACTCCTTGTTTGCCCACCCTCAAGATCTAATTCACAGGGTAGCTAGATCACGTTCTAGAAGTGGTTTTGTTAAGAAGAGCTGTCCGCGTCTTTCCCTGCTGGTAATTTGGATTTGCATTGGATTTCCGGTGCTTGTATCAGATTTGATTTCACATAACAAAAAAGAATGCGATGCTTCCCGTTTAATTCATTCAAATAAACGTGTGAAGAATAAAACAGTATCAGTTCTTTATATAATTTTTGTACATAATTTAACAAGAATTTTGACAATTTAATACAAAGGCCCCTTATGTATTTGTACCAGAAAGAAATACGTTATCTGTTATATCAGTAGCCAATGTATTTGGCAGCAGTCAGCCCACAAAATATTTATAATTAATGATACTCTTGTGTATTGTTCTGGATTTTTTGATTTTTCGCATATAATACACTCGTATTACGCACATTGGTATTTTATTTGGAAGATATTCATTATAAACGAATCGGATTCATTTTATTCTAAATTTAGATTTATTCATGAAGAGGTGGTGTTAAAATTAGAATTCTTGGCATCTTCATGTAACGCTATATCAGTAAAATTTATTCTGTATATGTTTGTATAAAATATTCGTATCGGTAATATTTTAATTATCAAGCAAAAAACAAGTATTTACTGTACATGAATATCATTTAAAAACTCATTAATTTGATATTTCTCCCCAAAAAAAAAAATTTGATAAACATTCGAATTTTATTGGGGCGTGCACGAAGTTCTGCGAATGGTTTATTCTCGCATCAAAAAATCATCTTTGGAACGGTCACATAATCTCAGTTTACAGAAGCAACAACCAAAAAATTAATTATCAGTTCAAAATCTGTAGACAATTTAAATACAAATATACAAAAGCTATATACACAGTATTTAAGCAACACCAAAAAGTCTCTATTTATTCTAATTTTTGTCACCATTACTTCATTAACAATTTATCCTACGCTCTGTCATCAAATTTTATCAAAAAAAAAAAAAAAAACAAACCTCATCCCTTTTCCATCTATGTTGTTACATACATACATACACATCTCATTCCACACCAACCCCGATTCATATATTTTGTATTCCCATCATCATCATCATCACCACCATATATGTTTTCCTTATATAATTTTCATTGAAAAACGGAAAATATAATTTTCCCATTCTCTTTGGTGCATCAGAGCACCAGCACAGTAAAAAAAAAACTGTTAATTTGTCAAAAAAAAATCACAGACTTACAAACACATTTTGCCGTTTTTATAGATTGGTGGCGCCGTGACGCCGATTTTCCAACAAGTGGGTGTTTTATTTAATTTTTTTTTGTTACATTTTCTTCTCATTTAGATTTGCTTTAATATTTTTATTTTTTGGTGTTTCATTCAAAATCATCGACTAAAAGAGGCAGTCAACAACTTGTTGCTGGTTGGCTTTTTTCGGTTTTATACTTTTCGTTCGATTTAGTTTTTTATTTATGAATATGGCACAAGCGAATACTTGTTGATTCTATAAAATTAACCCTATAGTGGACGTGGAATGGGAGTTTTCTTGGAATTTGTTGGTTAAAGTCAGTTTTTACAATAATTATCCTAGTTCAGTTCTATTTAACCATTACTTTCATTCATTGTATTCAATTAGTAAGACAAACTAATTTTTTTCTTTCATTATTTTTTATCTGTTTACGATCTTCGAATTAATTCGCTATCTCCCTCTTTTCCTTATCTCGGCCACAACTTCGAATCTTCTAAAATATTCATCTTAATGGTACAGACAAATTTTTCTAAACTCGTTTCTAGATTCTGAAATTGAACGATATGATATGATAGAGGTGTGCAGGCCAACTATAATGATGATCCTATAGGTATAGAGCACACGCCTGGAATATATGCAACAGAATATTAAATAAATATCTTAGGCCCTGCCTGCACCCTTGGCACAAAATATTTTCGAGAAATTGGAGTGTTAGTTACAGGAACAACTATGTAGATAAGCAGTAAGCTTATTATCAACTATAGATAAGAAGTTAAATTAGTAAAGTTAATGAAAATCTCACAGGTTAGTTTTGGTTAGGTACAGAGGATATAATCTCATTAGCAAACAAGTGGAGTATTTCATCTTATCTTTCATTGTATATAAAGATGTAGTCCTGTCCCCAGACCCAGCACCATCTAACTCGAGGAATGGTTTAAAAATACATAAGGATTACCTGGGAAACTGTATAAGTCTTCGAATGAACTAAACTCGTTTTTACCAAAGGAATACACCTTTGAGTACATTCTATTAGCAAAACAAGGACTACAACTGTTTACTTCCAATTAGCACAATGAATACATCCTCACAATTCGCAAATCTTGCAAACACGATTCGATACAAACCGCACCGATGCACTGCACACACAACAACCATTATCGCCCTTGGCCCTAGTAGGGTTTAGGTTATATTAGGTTATAGTTGCTGTTTTAGCATACTTAGACCGGTGATGCTCCTTTGTGATACCGCAGGTGTTATGATGACAGTCTGAAAGACCTTATCCTAACAAGCTGTGACATACCCCGCCTGTCAGATGTTATATTGGAAATGGTATCATTTATCCTAATAGCGCACCATCTCCAGGATCACAACAGTCGCGACGAGGATAAAGCGAATTTTACGCATATTACTTTCGGGAAAAAGTGAAAGGATGAAAAAAAAATGTTGACAAGTGAGCGTAACATGGATGACATCATGGAAGAACTCAGTGTGGTTTTCGTCAGAAAGAACTCGGATTTCTTGGTCACCGAGTAGGAATTTAAAAGTTCATGAGTTCCTCCATCTGAATAAATATAGAACAAACTATGGTGACAATGAACCGGTAAACATGATGTCGAAGAGTTTTAATAAATTCGATCATCTGTTCGACTTTTACTTAAGCAAAGACAGCGTTAAACATAGGTTGAAGCAACATTATGCTCCAACCTGAAAATATTTGTATATCAATTTTAACTCTTTTTTAATTTAATTTTTATTCTACCCTGTTCATATTGGGCGCATCTAGCACACGTAGAGTCTACATTTGAGATAGTCTGAAATGTAGACTAATCTCATTTGTAGACTCTATAGGCCTATTTTATTTGACCATTGGCAAAAAAATTGCTTGTATCCAATACCATTTTGGTATTCGTGAATACCCACTGTGTACTTGGTTTTCAAAAATCCAATAGTATTTTTTAGCAGGGACGCGATTCCGAAATGAATACCAATTTTGAATTTGGCAAATAAAATAGGCCTTAAGGCCCTTTTACATTCAATCTTTTCGTTCTTTTTCAAAAGAATAGAATCACGAAGAAAAGGGCAAATACATTTTACCCATATATAAAAATGGGACGGGCATATTCAAAATTTCATATTTACCTTTCAAAATGTTACTTGGATTTTATATCTTTTGAGCAACTTTTACAAAAAAAGATAAACCAGTTCATCTTTTTCAGGTTTTTCCGTTCTTTTCCACCAAAAAAAAGTTGTGTGTTGTAGTAAGTAGTATTGAATAATACTTTTTGAGTATTCCTACTGATTTTAATACAAGGAAATCATACTAAAACCCATTTTTTATTGACCATCTTTTGTCTTTTGGAAAAGAACGAAAAGATTGAATGTAAATCCGCTATAATATGTGCTGGATGTAAATATCTACGTGTCTAGTTTGATTTTTGTCTTGGATAACTTGTTCAAATTATGTAAAAAAAATTGACATTTCTCTGTGAGTTGTATTTAATTTTTTACTAAATAATTAAAATAAATGATTTGGCGCATCTACCACATGTGGAGTCTACCGAAAATATGAACAATATGAAAATATGAAAATGCAAATGTCAAAAAAAATCCAAGTCCCAAACCAAACTAATCTACATTAAAATGTAGACAAACATTTTTAGTCTCACTAAAACTCGTAGAGTCTACATATTTTTACTGAGATTTTTTGCATCCAGCACATGTAAACTTGTAGAGTCTACGTATTTTCGGTAGACTCTACGTGTGCTAGATGCGCCCATTGTATTGTTATAAATACAAGTTAAATTTGTAGACTTTTCTCTTACATAAATAATGAGTTGAATTGATATTGTGATATTCGAGAATGATCTACGTAATTCGCGCAATCATACTTGATCACGTATTTGCATTGTTTTGTTTAGTTGTAGTCAGACAGTTCAGCTGTTTCCAATACTTTTAACGGTATACAATTATTTATTATTGTATCATGATAATTTTGCACCGAACAAAAGAAACACAACATATGAAGATCACTCTCTTTCTCTTTCTTTTGCGGTATTATTTATTACCGGTAGTCATTCATGTCAGAACGTGTATAGCTTTAGTGAAAATCAGTCGTGTCAGTTTTACAATAAATATTATTAAAACGTTTAAATTAGTTGTTCTTTAATTATCCATCAATCTTTATACAAAAGGTTTTTTAAAATAAGTGGAATAGTGACAGTGCGTCGCATCGAAATCAAAAGTAAAAATATTGCAACCGCGTGTGTATACATTGAAAAAAATGGACGCCAACCAATTCAAAGAATTATTGCAATTAATACAAAAGCAAAATGAAAACCTGGTTGCGGCAATGGTCAAGGAACAGAAAATCGGATCACCGTCAGTAGCCGTACCACACTTTCATACCTTTGAAAAAAATAAGATAAATTGGGAAACTTACCTTGTGCAAATAGAGCAGCATTTTTTGGCAAATAAAATAGAGGACGAGGCGGTCAAGCGAGCATTTTTTCTTGCAACCGTATAAGACACATCACATCGCTAGAACTACTTCAAAAATTATTCTACAAAGAGCTAATAAAAAAATCATTTAAAGAGTTGACAAAAGCGTTAATTAGTCGTTTTGTGAAAAAAAAACATGTGCTCGTGTCGAGATGCAATTTCTACAAAAGTCGCATGTTGCCAGAACAATCATACGCAGATTGGATTGCGGAATTACGAGGAGCAGCGCGATATTGCGCATTTATTTGTCCAAAAGCTGGATGTGAGGAAGCTTACACAGATTGGGAAATTATGAGTTGGTGCGCAATGCTGCATTACTGAAAACCAACCCAACACTAGAGGAAGTAATAGAAATAGCACAAGCTTATGAATGCTCTAAATGATCGTGCACAGTTATCAAAGAAGGAGTTCAAGCTACAATTTCGGATCCAGCTGTAGTCAATTACATAAAACCAACAGAGGGTCATAATCAACAGCCATCAAGTGGAAGAAGAGGTCGAAGTCGAGGCTATAATTGTTCCAGGCGCGGATACAAGGGGAGGGTAGAGGGGGTAATTACCCCTCCCAAAATGAAACAAAAACCAAAAATATACATTTCAATCATTAAAATCAACGCAAATAATTCAACTACAATGTACATATTAACTGTCTTAGTGTATACATATATGAGCCGTTAATTATGAAAGTGGTGCAAGTCCATTTTTCAAAAAATTTAAGTTAATGATAACAATAGACAAATAAAAGTATAATCTTTCTAACGGTGAACAATTTATAGTCAAAATAAAAAAACAATAATCCTTTATACTTGTTCAAAAAATAAGAAAATTCAAAATCCCACATGTTTTTTCATTTATTGTTTCTCTATTCTTTCATTTTTTCGTTTCAACAAAATGTGGACTTGCCCCACTTTCAAAATAAACGGCTCATATGCACTTGTTAAGTTCAGCGAGGTTAAAACTCGATATTTTACAGAAATAATGGTGAAAAAATGGATTAAATAATGGCCTAATGAAAAAAAATCTTGATTACATTTACCAGTCAATTGAAAATAAAATGTAAACAAAAATGGTAAAAATGGGTTCAATGCCGCGCTTCAGAATAATACGGAATCCCAGACTTGCTGTCTGTCTTCTACAGATGCTTACATGGTAAATGTTCTGCAGAACTATCGGAGAAAATACCACCATTCGTTACAACAACAAGAGGAACAACCAATACACATAGGTTTGAGGTGAAGCTCCCGAAACCTCGAACTGAAGAAATCAAGCACAAATTTTTATACCGAACATCAAAAAAGTGGAATTCGCTAATACACTTCAAATTTCCGAAAGAATACCAAATTAATAAATTTAAGGTAGCTATTAATCTTTACTTACAGGATCGCGCATTGGGTGCAGAAGCTCTGACAGTTACAAAGAGCTAGGACCGTTAACACATAAGTCCGCTCTGCACCCAATTAAAAAATGTATTAAAAAAAAAAAAATAACCCCCCCCCCCCCCCCCCCCACCAAACTTAAAAGCTGGATCCGCCCATGAATTGTTCACGTAATAAATTCTCGTACAAAATCATGAAATCGTGTCCTGGATGTCAAGAAATCCATGAGCGTCGAGACTGTAGACAAATCACATCTATTTGTGACAAATGTGGCAAGAAGGGTCATATCGCCAGTGTATGCCAGTCATAACTACTTTTCATCAGGAAATCACGTAGTTAAGTAATTGAGTGATTTTCATTACATAAACTCTGTTTATTATCTGGAAACAGAATTTCAAAAAGAAGTCAATCCAGTGTTAACCGCAACTGTCAGAGAAGTCAATCCAGTGTCAACCGCAATGGTGCAAGGTCCGGGAAAAATTATGGCAAATATCAGTGTTAACAACAGACAAATCTCTTTTCAAGTTGACACGGGAGTATCATGCTCTATGGTCGGACTTCTCCAGCATATGAGCTGACGAATAAGGTTCTGAGGGCTTATGGCAACACACTCGTTCCGCTCAAAGGAGTTGTTAAGGTGCAAGTTATATGGGAAGATAAACAGTATATAGACTGCCACTTTTGATTGTCGACAAAGAACAAGCATCAAAGATTCTTGGTTTATACTAGTTCAAGGTTCTAAAATTTGACTATGATCAACAAATCGAAATTTAGTCAACAGCTGTTCGGTGCTAGATACGTCTAAACAATACCTAGTCGAATGTGCTTCTAAGATTTGTCGGATTACCCGAATCTATTTTCGCCTACTCTCGAATTGTGTAACTCTTTCCGGGCGGAAATCACATTGAAACCTGACGCTCGCCCAAAATTCTTCAAACCGTACAACGTACCATTTGCTTTGAAGAAGGGCGTGGATGATGAGATTCAGAGACTAGTGTCCAGCGGCATCCTTAAATCAATCAATTTTAGTCGATGGGCATCCCCAATTGTATCGATTAAAAAGCCAGATGGTAAAGTAAGAATCTGTTGAGATTTTAAAGTTACTATCAACCCACAAATAGAAATCGATCGGTACCCAATCCCGTGCATATAAGAATTGTTCCATAAGCTTCAAGGAGGACAGTTCTTTACTAAAATTGACTTAAGCGATGCTTATCTTCAAATCGAATTATCAGAGGAGTCTAAACAATTCGCGGTAATTAATACACCCTCTGGCCTTTATCAATACCAATGTTTATCTTTCGGAGTGGCAAGCGCTCCTGGAATTTTTCTAGATTGATGGAAGAAGTTACATGTACTTCAAAAGTGCGGTTAATTCTCTTTCCATCCATCAGTTTCATTATATGACATTTATTTACTTGTAATGGTTGTTATATTACTTTGTGTGGTGCCTAACTAAAATATTTCAGCAGCTAAAAATTTATTTAGTATTATTTTATTATTTATTTATGTATTAATTAAATTTTTCAACCTATTTGTTAACACTAACATTATAATTACAATACGCTATATGTTTCAAAATATGCGACTGCACTACGGTTCTTTGGACCGACGCAGGCATTGCACTTAAAAAAAAATTTATAGATAAAAGAAATTGAATATATTCTATGTATAATGTAAAAAAAAAAAAAAAATTGTAATATCTATAAATCTAGTAATAAAGTAAAAAAAAAAAAAAAAAAAAAGTTATTGCCGGTATTCCAATATGTGCGGTGTATCTAGATGACGTAATCGTCACCGGAGCGACTAACGAAGATCATCTTCGAAATATCAAAGAGTTGCTGAGCCGTTTTAACAAGTATGGTCTACGAAAGGATAAGTACACGTTTGCAGTGCAGAACATAGAATACGTGGGGCATATCATCAACGCACAGGGCATACAGCCATCAGAGAAGTGGCTGGAGCCATTGAAGAATATGCTACGGCCTACTGATATCAAACAACTGGAAGCATTCATTGGCAAAATCAATTACTACAATAAATTCATACAAAATTTCGCTACAATTGCCGCTCCACTTAATGAGCTCCGCCACAAGGGTGTGAAGTTCGTTTGGACCAATCGTTAAGAAACCGCTTTTCAGAAACTGAAGTCGCAGTTGCTAAAGGAGTCCAGATTAGTCCACTACAAAGAGGATCATCCAATCATCCTTGCTACCGACGCATCCAAGTATGGCGTTGGTGCTGTAATTTCGCATCGTTTCCCAGATGGATCCGAACACCCTATTGCTTTTGCGTCCAAAACATTAACGACAAAGCAGCAAGCATACGGTCAGATCGAAAAAGAAGCACTTTCCATTATTTATGGTGTGACGAACTTCCATCAGTATTTATACGGTAGAAATTTCGAGTTGTTAACGGATCACATTCACAAGCTGTTGAACACAATTTTTCATCCAAACAAGAAACTGCCAGTCGCAACTCTACAAAGACTTCTAAATAACACTAGAGGACTTACCTATAAATTCTTCGCTGATCGCGAGGGCAACACTCGATGATCCAACGTTAACAAGAGTTTCGGGTTTCATACGAGACGAATGGCCAAGTGTACTTTCTAAGACGAATAGCGCACATAATCCATTTTACAATCAAAAGTTTTCTTTATCATTGCAGTCAAATTGCATTCTTCTGCAAACACAGCATAACCGAGTTGTCATTCCAAAAGCAATACAGTTAAACGTACTTCAGCTTTTACACCAGGGTCATTGGGGGTCAACTAGGATGAAGCAGATGGCTCGAAGATACATTTGGTTCCCGAATATTGACAAAGATATAGAACGAATCGTATCAGAGTGTAAAGTGTGCTAGTCACATCATAACATTTACCAGTTGGCCGGCTGCGAAGCATCCTTGGGAGCGTATCCATGTTGATTTCGCAGGTCCATTCTTTAATAAGATGTGGTTAATCTGTGTGGATGCTTACTCTAAGTTTCCGTATACCATGGAGCTGAGAGATATCACTGCAACTACCACGGTGCATGCGCTTCAATCAATCTTTGCAATTGAGGGACTACCAGTAACAATAGTGTCTAATAACGGCACCCAGTTCACATCAGAAGAGTTCCGAACATTTTGTAAGCTGAACAGTATTAAGCATCTGACATCAGCACCGTTTCACCCAGCTTCAAACGGGCAAGCCGAGCGGTTCGTCCGAACCTTCAAAACATCCTTCAACAAAATCATGACAGATGAAGACAATAGACAAAAAGCTCTTTTTAAATGTCTTAATACTTACCGAGCTACTCCTGATCCATATAGTGGTAAATCACCAGCAGAACTTTTACATGGGCGACAACCGCATACATTAATATCAGTCTTAGTACCGAATCCACAACATCAGCATTGTGAAAAAACGTCGAAGTTGTACCCAGGTCAAGCAGTGTACGCCAGATATTTCGGGCGTGGAGAAAAGTGAATTAAAAAAAAAAAAAAAAAAAAAAAAAAAATTCGGGGAACAATCTCTAAAGTCATCGGACGAAAAATGCTCATTATAGAGTCATCAAAAGGAGTCTGTAGACGCCACCAAAATCAGATTCGTGTAAAGCCTCCAGAAGTACGACAACCAACTTCAATTGAGAACAAGTTTAACTTGGACCAGAGTTCACAGCAAGCACCATTACTTGTAGAACGATCGGTATTACCGTTGTCATCACCTAAGTTTTCGCCGGAAAGAATACAGCGAATGCCAGAAACAGAAGTAGAAACATCGGTCTCACCAAAACCATTCACATCGAGAGATGAAAGCGGTAACGCAAACCAAGCCAACTTACCTGTAGACGTTCGTCGCTCAGAGCGACTTCGAAATAAGCCCTTAAGGTATAAGCAAAATTAAGAGGGGGAAAATGATGTAATTCGCCTCATTAATTGTTTTACTACTCTGATAAATAGTGAGGTTACAAACATACCGAACAAAAGAAACACAAAATATGAAGAGCACTCTCTTTCTCTTTCTTTTGCGGTATTATATATTACAGGTAGTCATTCATGTCAGAAGTCAGAACGTGTATAGCTTTAATGAAAATCAGTCACCAAAGTATAAAAATAAACGTTTAAATTAGTTGTTGTTTAATTATCCATCAATCTTTATACAAAGATACAACAGCTATTGATACATTTGAAAGTGCAGCATTTTTCTTTTATACATCTTGAGACATCTCTTTCATCATTTTACAGGTCTTTGATCATGAGGATCTTTGAATCGTTCATTATTATTTGATTAAAAGTCATTTGTGCTTCTATTGATGCAAATGCGAGAGAACCAAAACAGCGGTTTCATCAGCTTTGCAGTTTAAAGCCCATCTTATAGCCGTATTTCCCTTAATCTGGATGGACATAGTTCTGTCGGTTCGTCTTCTCTTCAGGCCGATCAAAAGATTACGCTTCACTTATCCAAATCAGAAGACCTCTTGATTAATCACTCTGATTTAGATGGTTAAGCATTCAATCTGGAAGTAAAAAATTATATTTCGCTTTCTAAAATAAACGAGAAAACATACATTTTCCGAAAGCCATAGCTCTGCACTATGTTATGCTTAAATAAATCGCAACTTGTATTTGAAAACTTTGTTTATGGAACGTGTCGTAGCGTTGACAAGCTTTCATAAGGCTTCATCCTTAACTCTGGATATAAATAGCAACCTGATTATTAAACCTAACGATAATATGTTTGAAAATCAACTTATGGTACATTTCCTGCAGAATGCGAACGAGTTAGATAACAACTTAACAACAGCTGAATCCATCTTGTACTACTGTTGAATTTTCGAAGATGTCTCGAACCAGTGATAGTGCCAACGTTGCCAGCGGCCATAAAGGATTAAAATTGTTTATTGAGGGGTGGTGTCAGAAATCGTAGTAGGCAAAGTTTCTTTACCCATCTTAGAAGTGTGTATTAGGCCGTCAGAACCCAGAGCGGCGATGATTCGACCAAGTATCCATTTAGATGGTCAGCAATTTCCATCCGTGATGATGACTAGTAGGCAGACTGTGAAGATTACATTCTTCCTAAGGCAGTTGCATTTGTTGCATTTGCTGAAAAAAATGAGTTCTTTATACCAATCTGAAAATAAAGTTGACTAACCAAGCACTGGCACCATGATGAAATTGGTATTGTGTTTGGTTTTGTTGAGGCGGCAATATTGATTGAGGGCTGTAGAGGACTGCAACTCGTAATAGCTTTCCAAATATTAGATATCTGCAATAAAATCATGATCCTGCAGGCTGCAGCAGCGAAGCTTCGAAATTACGTGGTGCACAGTCAGCAGGGTTGTGCCTAATATCCACGTAACGCCAATCACTAGGCTTCAAACAATTGAGAGACGCTGTGAGAAACGATTCACCACTAATGGTCCATTTCGATTGATATTGGAATAGTCTCGTTACACGGTAGGCTACGAATCGAAAATCATTTACGCTTCTAAAATCAAAAACAATTCTATATTGATGGAAACGGGTGAGGTAAAGCCTCGGTGTCCATAATATCGAGATCATGTGCTAGGAATTGATTTTGCTGAAAAGCTCGGTTTTACTTCTCACGTAAAGCCAAAGATAACAAAAATATCGTGTTTGCACTGACGTGAGTGGCAAGAGTACCAGAGGAAATTTTCCATGATGTACGAAGGTTTCACGTTGGCTGACTCAGCTGACTACGAGTGCACAAAGAAGAACACTGCTTAAAATAGGAAAGTATTACAAAACTGTGTCAATGGTACCACTTTTACTGTGCTCTCTGACTTTATTAAGATTGATTATTGTTAAAATAAAGATTGGCATGGGAATATTTTAATAGTCTACCTTGAGAAATGTTTTTTTCATAATTCTCGTGATTACAAGGTTAATAACTACCGTAATACATACAATCTGAAAATAATTTTGAGCCATGAGTCCTTTGTACATATAGAGCGGGAACTGAAAAATAAAAAATAATATTTATGTCAGCAGCTAAATCATATCGTGCTTGACATCATGTAATATATTTTCCCTTCTTATATTCTTTCCTTCTGTTGACGATTTTTTTTTTTTTTTTTTGCATTAAGGAAGTGTAATAAAATGTCAGGGGTTAATAAATTTCAATAATATTTTGTTCCACCAAATGTAGTACTAACGAAGAACACTTTAACAAGATTTGATTCTCGTGTATAATTAGTCGCATTTTACCAATAATAGAACACCCAAACATTAAAAAGTCGAGAAATGTGTGAGATTAATCGGCTCACAAAAAAAATGCTTTGTGTTGAAAACAACCTAGCTCTGTGTATACTATATGTGGAGAATTTGTCGTTGAAATTTAATTTTCCAAGTTTTTATTTTATCTTTACAACGCAGACAAATTTTTTTAACTCATTGATTTTATTTAATAACACAATTGTTATTTAGTGGATTCGATGAATTTTCCGACGTCATATTGTATACAAAACCACACATCCTTGTTATAAAGTTTTTGAATTATATTTTTTAAGAAAACAATTATATGGAGGCGGGATGGAGGTTGATGATAATTTTTTAATGTAATGCGAGACAAAATAATAAAACGTCATTTATACTCGTGTTCATAGGCGATCTATTTTCGTATAATTAAAAGTTATCAATTTTTCTAACATTCATTCCTTAAGACGTATGTATTTTCCAAAATTAGTTATATTGCGTAGCTCAATTATGTTATTCAATTCAATATTAAATCGTTGAATAATCCTCTATCTAAATTTATTGTTCAGTTGAATGAAAATGTTATTTCGTAGGTCATGTACATATATATTTGACGTTCTGTAAGTTGCTCAATTAAAATAATATTTTTTTAGTTTGACAAAAAAAATTGTGTTGCTCAATAGACAGACTGAATTTGCTTCTAAGTGGTTCAGGTTGCTCTGACTTAATGTTATACAGCAATGTATTTCTTGGAATTTCCAATTTTTAAAGTAGTGGTTTAAACCAACAAAAACTGAGCAACTTTTTAACCAAATATCTCTTAGTTTATTCTCCGTAATTTTTCAAATTTTACTCGGCGATATCAAACCAAAAATATGTTGTCGCATTTTATCAGACAAACTGAAAGACTATAATAATGTATTGGTTTAAATAATTGAGCAACTCCAAAGATTATAGACTTTATTTAACGAACTATGAATGTAGTATGTATTTGTTTTTCTTAACATTAAGATTCAACAGAGCCACTCTACGCTTTCAGACAAACTAGCAAAGTTTTTTAAAAATAGCAACAAAATTGAGCAACGCCCAAAACTTTTAGTTACATGTATAATAAATTGAGCAACCAATTTAGATGCTCAATATCAAAAGAGAAAATCTGTAAAATAAAATTACGACTGAAATTTTTAAACTTCAACAACTCTATATGGAACTTATAATTCCTAAAAGAGAAGTAGTTTAAAATTTTAGAAATTAGTCCTGTGCAATATTTACGTTTGTTTTAAAAATTAAAATTTCTTCCGAAAATTTGCTCATTGAAGATTAGATTAATTTTAGAGATTATTTAGGACCGCATGGAATTTGAGCAACTACAACAATTTCCAGGAATCCAATAAAATTTAGAACCCAGACAAAATTTAAAACTCGAAATCTCGAAATCCAAATCTAAAAACATACGAAAAATTCAAAATACAAAATTTTCAAATCCGTAATTCCAGAACCTAAAATAGATTCACAATCCAAAATTCTAAAATCTAAAATATAAAATGTATAAAATAAAATTTGCAAATAAAATCTAAAAGCTGAATTTCAAAAATTTAGTTTCAAAACTAGCAGACATGTCTGTTCTTAGATTTGAATTCTACTAGCGATATATGTATGTAGTAGATGCTCACCATTCGTAATATTTGTAATGCCACTAACATAGGATTCTAATCTATGACATAAAAAAAAGAAATTGGTTGAAATTTGGATTGTCTCCCTATATCCAGAAGATTGCATACCTAAACCTTAAGCAAATAAATACTCCGTAAAAAACTAAAACGGGAAGGCTAATGTGGAAGAGCTTTAGAGTACCATAAATAGAAAGCAATGGTTTTCTTTCCTGGAAAACAAAATGTCAAAGAATATGGCCGGTTATTTTTGGATTCAAGCAAGTACTCAGCCAAATCAGTACAACAAGTGGGGCGAAAATATTTTCATGAAATGAAATTTACCTGTTTGCGATTGCTTCATTAGGTTGGTATGCCCAGGAAACCCCTGTAGAATAGAACATAGTTCTTATCCGTCCAATTCACAAAATGGGAGATCGGTTAAGCTGACGAAGTTTTTATTTTAGGCAACAGATGATCTACGGTACATTTTGAGCGACTAAATAATCGTTACCTTCCAACCAAATTAATATCTCACCTTAAATAGTTGTTTACACTCAAAATTTTGGAACCTTGCCCACGTCACCTAATGAACGAAGTCTTCAGTGGGATGTTTTAATTGTCTTTTTACCTTCCAGTGCCAATGAAAGGAAGAGAAATGTTGGGAACATGTGAAATGATACCGATAGGAAGAAGTTAGCATAAAATAATCGAAAAATTTAATCAGGTAATACTGTACTGGAAAATTTATTAAAAACTAATCATATACTTAAACCATTCAACATTTTAGTACATTAAATTTAAATAACTATTTAGCCAACCTTTTATAGTTTATTCCATATCAAAAACATTTGATAATACATAATTATATTGTTGGCCATCTTGTTACGGTGACACCTAGGAATGAGTAGAATAAGTTAGTTGATAGCGGAAAGTTCTATTATGGAATTTTCCATGATAAAAGCTGTTCTAAATGTGTCTAAACTATTATTACCGAAACAATCATGAAAGTTCGAGAAGTTTTGGTTTCTCCATTAACATTCATTTTCTGATGGTCATTTCATACCATTTCGTAATTTAACCTTGAAATGACTGCTGAAGGTCATACCAAAAAATTCCTAAGTATCTATCTAGATGTAAAATTTTACGCTTTTTCGGAATTTGGAGTCAAAAATGAGGGCTCATATGAAAAAATAAGAGTTGACCTTCAAATAACCTTGAAAATAGATTTAAAGGTCAAACGTAAAATCCTATAACTTTTACTTAGGTAATTTTTTTGATAGACGTTTCTCAGACAAATATTTGAGTGGGTCTTTTAAAATGGGACACCCTGTATATTATAAAATATGAAATGATAGAAATTCTTCCTTACGCTATAGTTGAAAAATAATACGCTCTAAAGAAAGGAAGATGAGCCAAAACCGAAAAAACACGTCGAAATCGGTCGAATATCAAGGTAATGCTCATTGTTTTCTTCGATTACACCGTGATGTGGTTCACCATTAATTCGTTCCAGAGGGTCAAACACGAAACAAAAGTCATCGCTCAGTCACCGTACGCGCCAGATTTGTCTCCTTGTGACTTTTTCCTGTTTCCAAAACTCAAATATCCGCTACGGGGAATGCACCATCAGTCGATTGAAGCCATAAAAAGAGTAATGTAAGATGTAAGAGCCAAATTGTTTCAAATTTCATGAACATTCGGCCTTTCGAGTTTCGACCCATTCTGCTTTTCAATATTCCGCCTTTCGACAAATTCGGCCATTCGACATTTGGCCTTTCGACATTCGGCTTCCAACCCATTCTACCTTTCGGCGTTCGGCCTTTCGGCGTTCGGCCTTCCGACATTCGGCCTTTCAACATCGAACGCTTTATGCAGCTTTCGGAATTATTAGAGAACTCATTTTGTGTTGCATAATGTTCCGTGGTGATTAATGGTTAGTGCATGATGTTGAGTTGGAGGTTGTCAAGTTTTATTCAAGCTTTTCGATGGCTTAAAGGAACGATTATCATTATATATTGTAGTATATGTCAAACATATTCGGATGACCTTCGAAGAATGAGATTTTGATTTTGTAAAATTCTTAATCCAAAAAAGTTTAAATAAGGTTTTGAAAACCAGTGACATGTAAAAGTAGAATCTTTATGTTTGGTTTTAGATGCGATCAACATTTTTGCAAGCGGGGCAAGAACTCTCGATTTATAAATCAGCTACACACTAAAAGCGTAACTTTGGTGGGATTATATACAGATAATCGAAGAGGTATCTATAGAACTAGAGAATATCTTTAATCATTATGTTGTACAGGCGTTGATTAATTTGGAAATTTTATATTAAGCGTAGGCTAATGCTCCAGTCTTGATAAATTTTTCCCCTGATTTCGAAAGGCAGGTGTCGAAAAGCCGAATGTGTCGAAATGCTGAATATATCGAAAGGCCGAATGTCGAAAAGTTGAATTTCGAAAGGCCGAATGTCGAAAGGCCGAATGTCAAAAGGCCGAATAAGTTTAAAGGCCGAATGTCGAAAGGCCGAATGTCGAAAGGCCATCTTTTCATCTTTTTATGGGGATAGTGCTAAAATCTCGCCATTCAGTTTCAGAGATCATTCGAGATTTTGATTTCGAGAATTTAAAATTTCGATATTTTGAAATTCAATATTTTGAAATTCGAGATTCCGGTTTCGAGATTTTGATTTTGATATAACGTTTGTTGAGATATTATACCCAACACTCGCTTTTCCGGTAATGTCTAGATTTTTTTTCGGGATTTCAGGCAAATGCAGTGATTTTCAGGCAAATGCAGTGATCCCAAGAAAAATAAATAATTTCTTTTCCGACAAAATTTGATCACATACACATTATTTATTAGCACGTATTTTCAATTTATTTAAATCATTTTACATTAAAAAAATAAATTCAATGGTTTTAAATATTTATTTCAACCAATTAAGTGAAGGAAAATTTATAGAAAATTTGGCCTTTCGACATTCGGCCTTTCGACACATTCGGCCTCTCGACCCATTCGGCTTTACGACATTCGACCTTTTGACACATTCGGCCTTAGGCCTTTCCTTAGGAACATTTTGTACTTTTTCCAGAAAATTTGGTTTCGAAGTTGTGACTATCTTTCAGTCTGTAACCTATCTACAGCCTTTATGGTTTGACCAATCGAACTGAAACTTCACATTTAAGCTTCTCGATAAATTTTAGTGGAAATCGGCCAACCGGAAACACCAGAAAATTTATTTTGTAAATATCTCGAAAATCTTAAGGTTTACAGAAAAACTATTAAATACTAAAAGTTCCCAATAAAGCAAGTAAAAAATACGAAACGATAAATTTATATGAAATTTGCATAATCAAAAATCTCTGCTCTTAGAAGAAAGTTGCGTTTTGGCCCACTCCTCAATTTAAATTTTCATACCAAGAACTGTTCCGTAAAGCTTCACCTATCCACTTTAGGAAAATGTGGTGTAGTTTCATGATTTAAATTCACAGTTTTGGTTAATTTATCTCACTACAATTTATGTGATTTATCATCATCGTCCAAAATATTAGATCATCAAGCAAGCAGTTGAATAAATTTTAAATGTTCTCAATTTTAACAGAATTTCCACCGTTTTGAAGCGGTTCAGTGTTGCCCCCACAAATCGACAAATTTTCCAACGTAAATTAATAAAAATTATGGGATTTTTAAATATCGGAAAGTACGTTGTATGAATTGTAAAGTATCCCGAAACACTTACATATATATGCACAAACAATTGGCCTTCGCTCCCGATTAATTTTGTTTTGTTATTTTACCATAAAATGGATTAAGATTTCCCATTCATTGTAGTCGCGCGTTATTTTCCCCGTTTTGAACGCTAAACAATTTTTTTTTATTTTTTGTATGTCAATCGTTGATTGTTGACGATAAAATGTAATTAGGAAAACGTGAATCGATTTTAATGGTGCGATGTTTTGTTATTGATGTCGCATTGTTTTGTTGTCGCGGGAATATGTTTATTATGCTGCTTATTGTCCCAGTGTGTTGTGTAGCAAGTAGCGCGCACACACATAATAAAATTTAAGAAAATTCACTTATATAAAAGTGATGGGAGGAGAGGGAAAGAGGGAGAGTATAATAATATAATAATACGATTTATTTTGATATTTTGCGTTTGATTGATTTTGAATGTGGTTTGTTATTGTTGTGTGCCAAAATTGGAAAATTGTTTTGAATTTTGACACTCGTGCCTCATGCATAAATATTTATGTTTATTACGTAAAACCTTGGTCACATTTAATTTAATCATATACATATAGTGAAGCCTAAAAAAAATATAATGAAGACATGATGTAGCAATCCATCTACAATGAAAACCCAAAAATATTCAAAGCGCGCGCGGACAAAATCACACAACCAAACCATTCATTATTTGCATAAACAAAGTGTTAACCATTTTATGAATTAACTCTTATCATTTTTATCGTTGAAACACAAAATAACAAAAAAACAAAAAAAATCATAATAAATTATATGGTAGAAAACGGAAAAACTGGAAAATCTACATATACATACATACATATGTACATACCAATGGGAAAACACAACTAACAAAACAAAACAACATCTATACAATACACACAGTGTTACGACATTCTAAATAACAACAAGTGAATTTTTCCCGTTTTGTGCCAACATTTTCCATTCCACCATTCGCAGCAATACACCAACAACAACAAAAAGCTCTACAAGTTGTTATATTTCCGTGTCTACACACAATATAAATGCTTTTGTATATGTATGAAAATGGTGATGGGTGTGTAGTAGTATTAGGTAGTTGCTTTTGTTGTTGTTATTTTTCATTTTTCTCAAATTTTTACATTTTAGTCTATTCCGAGCTGTCGTTTACTAAGCACGTATTCAAAAAAAAAAAAAAAAGTTTTCCCGAATTATTCGGTCTGTAATCATTGTTTGTAATATTCTAAGGACAAATAAAGTTGTTTTCGCAGTTAGTTTTTGTGTTTAGTATTAGTTTTTAAAATGAAATCTAGTTTGGTGTTAAAAGTGTGCTTTTAAAGTGGTAAGTGCGATTTGTTAGTGTTTAAAACAGTGCGAAACGAAATTAAAAAAAAAAAATTGTGAAAGTTTACTAAATCCTAAGACATTTAACACTAAAAAGTGTGAGTGTGTATATGTGCTTTATATATAACAGGTGAGTTTTCAATTTGTTGTTTTACATTTTCATACATAGTAACAGGTGGTTGGATAAACTGTTGATATTTCATTCTAATATGTAAAGTTAAGTACTTGTGGTATATTTCAGAATTCTAAACAATCAATGCGTTAGTGTTTTGAAAGTGTAACGTCGAAATAACACGCGACGGAGATTAATTTCCTTGGGTGATTGCGAGATGGTTGATACCTCTCTACCGATAGGTTTCAGGACCAGTAATTGTTATACCAACTTTCATTAGAATCGCTCGATTGTTCTGCTGATTTAATAGAAAATCAAATTTATTGAAAACCATCAGGGCTGTAGCCCCTAATTCTGAATTATATATTGTACATTACAAGGTAAAAATACAAAAATTAAACAGTTTACCAAAAATCAGAAAGAAAATCGGACATCAAAACCTTAAACGATTCTCTTGACAAATTAATATCAAAAATTGATCGATACTTTATTAAAAGCAACCGAAACAATATAAAAAGGTTCATTCCTAGCTAAATTACTCCTCCGTGTTGGTAATTTAAGAACAAATTCCTCGTTCGATCGTAACATACGTGTTGGAACGTCAATAGAAAACAAATCGAGAATCTTACTACAATCAATCCTACAAACGAGGAGATCACGAACAAAAGTGGCACACGTCGCAATCCTACGAATAGAGAGAGGTTCCAATCTCAATAGTTTACATCTTCCCCTATAATGAGGAAGAATATAATTGGGAAGATTATTGTCCCTCGGTAATTTATGCAAGACATATTTTAAAAACTGTTTCTGTACCCTTTCGATAAGATCCGAAGATTCTTAATCCATAATCTAATTGCGAGCGCAATAACGTAATATACAAGATTCTAATCGCATAAGGATCCTAGAAGTCTTTAAAGAATCTTTTAACAAACCCTAACATGGGATACGCTTTAGAAACAATGCCCAGTAGTGAATGTGGAAGGATAAATTAGAAGCTAATGTGATACCTAAATCTTTGAAAGTGTCCACTTTCTCAAATCTATGGCCTTTAAGAAGAAAATTGTAGTTAAAGTTCAAATCATTAATTCGACGGGAAAATCGCATTGTTTTACACTTCTTAGTATTAATGATAAATTATGGAAAGTACACCAATTTGTAAAATCCGATAAATCAGATTGCAAAAAGTTATCCGAATATTCGAAATAGTTTTACAAATTTTATATCGTCAGCATATATGAGAATTTCAGAATACTTAATACAGTCAATCCCATCATTAATAAATAAAATGGGTCCTCAAATAGCTCCCCTGGTGAACCCCTGACGTTACATGAATCAAACTAGACATGTACATAACTCCCAATCTTAACAATTTGAGTTCTACAATCTAAGTACATACAACTTAATCCATCTAATAGGTAAACTATTACCATCCAAAGACTCTAATTTATCCAATAGTAGTTTGTGCTCATGTTTGTCAAAGGCCTTCCTAAAATCTGAATAAATAACCTGTTCCCAATTTGAAAGCAGTTAAAATAAAATTGGTCAGTAAAAACAAATTTGAAACAGTTGATCTGCCAGGAAGGAAGCCGTGTTGCTTAGAAGAAATAAACCTATACGAGTATACAAAAAATTAAATTTTTGACTAATTTTTCAAAAAGCTTCGGTATAACGGATAAAATACTAATGGGTCGAAAATTTTTAATATCACTTCTGGACCCCGATTTAAATATTGGTTTAATTAAAGAGCATTTCCAAACGTTTGGAAAGTATCCTTGCGGAAGACTTTTGTTAAATAGGACGGTGATTGGAAAGGCGACAGCATGGACTGTTATCCTACGAACCAAGGGGGTCATGGAATCGAATCCTGCACTTTGATTGGTATCAAGCGAGAGTAGTTCATTCAAAACAATATCAACTTCCAATTGCAAGAACATTTCTTTTTCAGCCACTGGACAATAGCTCGATATCGAATCTGTTGTTACCGGTTTCTGTACATAAACACTTTCAAAAAAGTCGGCGAACAAGTTACAATTATCTTTCAAATTATGACCCACCCGAACATCCAAAAATATAGTAGAATCAACGAATTTCCAGAAGCTATCAGGTCTACCTTTTATGTTCGATTCAATCTCCAAAATGTAATTGTTGTAATGAAATTTATTCAATATTCGGAATTCATTTCTCAAGGATTCAAAAACAGCGTACCTATAAGAAGTAAGGAAAAGTTTAAATCTCTTATGGGCCTTGTCTTTACGGGTTTTCAGATTAATAAGCTGTTTATTATGCATGGTTCCTTTTTCTGATGCGGGGATTTAAATTTAGGAATAAATTTCTCCATTCCTATATTTAAAACATTATAAAATTCATTGAACACTTCATCTAAATGATCGTTACTTTCAAATGCACCCCAATTATATTTGTCAAGAAAAGCGCATTAAAGGAATCGTAGTCCCCAATTTTAAAATTAAAATTTTCAACAATTAACTCATCCTTGACAATTTCACATACCATAAAAGGAAGTGACACTTTTAATGGAAAATGGTATATAGTATGCTGGATGATCCTAGCACGTTCACACATTGTTTGAGACCCATAGAAAGTAATCCGGTGTTGAAGTTATCATAATTCGTATGTAAGTTCAACCGAGTTAAAAAATCATCACAACTCGAAGCCAATTAACATTTGGTAAATTGAAATCATCAAATATACATAAATTCAAAATGATTTCTCTTTCAATGTAGATTCCTAACTCGATATTTGGCGATGCTTTATTTGATTAACTGCATACCATTCCGCTGGGGTTATGACCAAATTTTAAATTTTAAACTCAAAACTGTCCAAATTAATGCAGAGATATTTCGGCTAATATCTTGAAAATATTCAGACGAAGTTCCCTTGTCCTTTAAATATCTAAAATTTTTTAGATAAAGCTAAGCTCGCTTATTTCTCCCACAGCATCATAAGCATATGGTGTTAGATGAATCAGGATTCATCAGAACAGGAGCAGAATATAACGTAATTAGAGGATACCCGACAACGCCGGCGTGAGGTTGTAAGGTGCTCCTTGCGAGGTTTATTTCAGCGCCCATTTGAAAAAATTGTATTCGAGAATCCTTGCAATGTTTTGAGAAATAATGTTTTATCTCAGAAATTTTGAAAACACTAATTTTATTTGAATCGCTAAAAAACATTTTTCTATATAACCCGTTTAAGTAACAGGCCAACATTTAAACAAATATAAATTAAATTAAATTTGATTTAATCTAATTTATATTTATCTTTTAAATTATTCCGACTCGAAAACATGATTGTCAATGAACCTTGGAATAAGATTTATTCTGTGGATGATATTAATTTAGTTTTAGAAAGATTTTATTCGATAATGAATCGTATACATTTAATGAATGTAAGATGATCCTTTAGGTATCTAGGCATAAAAATAAGTTGCTTGCTTGGATGAACTCCCATCTTTTAAAATTAATTCAGTTGAAGAATAAATTAGGCAGTTTGTCTCGCTCCCGTCCAAGTAATGATGGGATTCTAAAACGATATCTCAGCCTTAAGAAATAAGTAAAACGTGAAATTAGGACTTCAAAAAGTAGGTATAACTTGTTTTTGTTAAATTCTTCCGATGTTAAAAAACAATGGCAAGTGATTAACAATGTTACTGGTAGTATAAAGGAGAAGAAGAAGAATATGACATTCTATTTTTGATGATACTGAAGTGATTGTTGATGAGCCATCCAAATTAGAAATAAAAACATTGTCCATGATGACTACAATAATGAACAGCAAAGCTTATTCCTGTTTTCTTCGAATAGTTGAAGTGAAAGTTTTGTTTTCTACCCTACAACACCTGATGAGATTTATAGCACTATATTATAACTTTAAAGAATAGCTACGGTAAAGACCCTGATGGATTTTCCAATATCTGTATTAAGAGATGCGCCTTTTACGTTACTGAGCCGATTAGTTATATTTTTAATTTATGTTTTAGTTATGGCATTCCAGAATCTTTTAAAAAGTCTACTGCTGTTCCGTTACATAAAAAGGGTGATTCCCGTGATCGAAATAATTGAATCACTTAATTGAGAAACCCGATATAACCATCATATGGGTTTTTTGACATTTTATGAAATATCCGTTTTCAATATGTAGCAAGGCGCATCGTTTGAGTTATAAACCCTACAAATCATTAACATCTATCAATAGCTAAACTAAAAAAACTTACAACTTTCAATAGACTGACAGTTTTTTTTTTATTTTATCAGAACCATGTTTATGGGACTTATCTGGTTTCTCAAATAAGTGATTCAATTACAGACCTATTTCTCTACTTTCCGGATTCTCTAAAATTTTGGAGAAAATTACTAAAGATCGAATTTTAAATTTTTTTAAGCGTACGCAGTTTTTAAATCCCTTATAATTTGGCTATTTGCAGAACTTTAGTACTGAGGACGCAATCATCAATTTCTTAGCTCCGATTATGTCTGGTATCGATAACAATTTACAAACGGGGGCACTTTTTATTGACATAAAGGCGTTCGACACAGTTGATCATTAAATGTTGACTTTAATTAGATTTTGTTTATGAATTTCCTACCTAAATTTTTCTGAATAAGTACCACATGTATTGTTAATAGTTACAACGGATGAATCGGAACATTTAATATAAACTCCTTGAGTTTCTAACTGTTCCTACTTTTTAATAATTTTGTATAAGCACTACATAAATGTTTGTGATATTGTATCGTTAAATTATAAGTTGTATTGTTTAAAAATTGTTAAAAATTGATTTAAATAAATAATAAATAATAATAATTCTTATTCATTCGACACTAAATTTGGCCGAAAACCTTAAAATTATTCAAATCAAAGTCGAAATAATGTAAAAATTAAGTTCATCATTATTTATCTCAAAAACAAGGTCGTTTAGGTATTAATATTTTTACTAATCGTATCGAGAGCACAGGACCCCATCAAGAGGTCCGGGTGCTTTAATGTTTTGGGCTAAAACTTATTATAACACTCATTTTGAAACCAATTGTGAAGGCATTATATACAGTCATTTTATTAAGCAGAATTATATGGTCGCACTTACCCTACCTCTCCACCTGACATATACTATACCAATACCATTAGCATTTCTATAAACAAAAATATTAAAAATGGCTTCGGGTGAGGTAAACGTGCGATACGTTATTCGGTGCGAATAAACTGGAGTTTATATTCCATAAGCATTCATTGTCTCTATAAAATTGAATTAATTTCATAATTTCCTCCTTTTCGTTCATTTTGAAAATATTTATTATTAAGCTTAGTTTATTAGCATTAAGATTCAACACAGATAGGATTACACTTGCCGTTACTTTGAATTGTGTATGTGTCTTATATGAAATTATTATAACATCGAGTTTCGCCAAATTATTATAACCTGCTGGTATAATTTATTGGTATTTTATAACATTTGGTGTCTCCACTATCAAAAGAGTAAATATTAATGGTATAACTCAATGGTAGATTGCAGGTGGAGAGGCCGGGTTACTCCAACGCTTACCAGAAAACTCAAATATTAAATGGTCGAAGAAGAGAAATGAAACTCGTTGGGATACACACTACCCGGTTTCTCGATAAAATGAAATTTCTCCAGTGCCATTCGGGCCACCCCGCAAAATTTTCCTTGTGTAAATAAAACTGCTTCTTCCCATCTATGAACAAGAACAGCTTGTATTTTAATACCAGAATTTGCGTGGCTCTCTTTTTTAATTAAAAACTTACTTCATCCTAATCCAGCCTCGCGTTAATTAATATTATCTGATTTCGAGGGCTTTACAAGTTTATATTTCCTATGAATTTTGAAGGGGTTAAAATAATTAAAAAACATTTATGTAGGATTGGGTTTTTTACATAATTGAACTTCGACCTTTTAAAGTTGAGTTTATATTTCAATAAAATTCAATTTATGGTAAAAAAACCTTTATTTAACATTTTTTATCGTCAACGATAACACCACAAAGGCTAACTCTTGCCCTGTTCAAAGTGCAAATTTGTACCAATGTGAAGAGTTGTCAATACTCAGTTTCATTAAAATCGGTATATGTAGTTCTGAATTTGTTGTTCAGACAATCGGTCTATTACTTCTTTGGTTATAATAGATTTGGTTGGATAAATCTACATAAATTTTGAAAAATCATTAATTAGAACTAAATTATATGAGACGACACTCAGATATGACTATGAGAGACACTTCCTTTATCAATCGGGGTCAAATAACATTTTTCTTATTTGCTAGAATTTAAGGAACACGACTTCGAATGGATTTTTTTTTACTTTATAGCTCAGTTTTTTAATATAAAACTCTTGTTTGACAACAGCTTGAACCTTTTTCAATGCCACTGTCGTGTATTATTTTAATAGTTTGACGCTAAATCTCTTCTGGAGAACCATTCTTCATCTTCTACATGATTTCTCTTTGCGTTTTTTTTTAATTTAATTACGATTGTTTGGTCTTTATTGCCTAAGTAACAAATTGCAACTTCTGGGTTAGGACTTGGTGCGTCGACATGTAACATCCTGTTAGCACTTTTTGTGTTCGATCTCGTAATTAAATTCTTCAAAATATAGTGTCCAACGTCCTATCCTTGTAACTTGTTCTTTCTTATTCATTTTTAATTTAAAAGGGTTACAATCCGTTACGATTTTAAATTTTATGCCCAGCACACCTCTATTCAAAGAAACTGTATTTTCCTGGGTAGAAGTTGTGTTGCAGTATGATGTCATATATTGTAGTATGATAGATGGAACAGACTGACCCTTCCCTTTTGCATCAGTACTGCGGCTTATCCTATATTTTGCTTGCGTCTGTATGCAATTGAGTTTTGGCATTTGGACCGTATATTTGTGAAACCGGGGCACCACAGAGTTAATTTTTTAAGTTGTTAAATGCTGCGTGTTGATCTGATCCAAACACAAATGGAACTTTCTTATTGAGCAAATCGTCCAAAGCTTCAGCTTTTACCGAAACACCTTGTATGTACTTCCTCATGTAACCAGTTAAACCAAGGAAACTTTGCAACTTGTTTGCATTTCTCAGGATCGGAAAATTTTGGATGGTTCGAATTCTATAGCATCTGTTGATCTGATCCTGAACGGTACAAGGTACCAACCATTATTTTCGAAATGTTTAAATATTTGTTGAAGTTTCGTTTTTTCTTCGTCAAATAAATTCGTCGATATAATAATGTCACTAACGCAAATTATGGCTTAACCTTTCTTAATAAACTCATTGAATACGTTGTTTATAATTCGTATAAGCATACGGTAGGGCTGTTGCAAAACTCAAACGACACTTTGATAAATTCGTACTGGTTTGAGGCTGTAATAAACGCTGTACACTTTCGACATTCACGATCAGCCCACTGTTTACTTTTGCTGTGGCTAATTTGTGCAACTGTTCTTACTACAATAATCATCTCTTTGTTTAAGTCGATTTTTTTTTGGCTACATAATAATCCAACTGGAAATTATAATCATCAATTTTAATCTCTGCTTAAACACTCCTTTCCTATATTTAAATATTTGAACCCAATTCCCGTGATTAACATAATTTTAGGAATCACTGCTGGTGATCCTAGCTTTTCTTAGGTACCTTCTCGTATTACGGTGATATCACTTCCAGTATCATTTAAAGCGCTAATTTTTGTATTCAAGATTTCCTTTTCGACAAGTTCGCATTTGTTATAGTAAATGTCGTCACGTTTTTTATTATTTGTCTCTTTAATTTTGCTGTGTTGGTTCTTGGTACACTGATTCGATGTATGCCCAAACTCAAGGCATTTGTTCGAGTTCTTTATAACGGCAATTTTTTGATTCGTGTCCTGTTTCACCACAGTTATAACATTTAAAATCCAATTATTTTCTCTTACAATTTGTGTTGTTACCTTCCGTACATGCTGTTACATCTCGTTTCATATAGACATCGATTTTTTTTGTCTATACATATTATGAAATCCAATTTTTGTGTTTTTAAATTTCGATTTTATCAGCTCATACATGTCTTCAATTTTTTATTCGGTTCTTCTAAATCATTGGAATCATTTAACATTATTTTGTTATTTTCGTTGTCAATTATGCCAGAAATGATATCAGATTTCACTCATCTTGTACACATATTCGATACAACTTTCATTTGTTTTTTTTTATTCGTCCCGCAAGTTCCTGATGAATTTTTTGACAGTACGTCTTTCAATTGTCCCCACATCTTAACATTGCAGCAACTGTTAAGCACCAATTTTGCGTTTCTCGCCCGTAGCTTCTTGCAATAAATCAATTTATGTGAATCCGACCAACTACTTGGGCATTATCTTCAAAATTCTCATTCAACCAGTTTTCAACACTGATTGTTCCTTTTCCGTCAAATTTAAGTAACGATTCTTCCAAATCGTTAAAAGAAAGCACTACTGGTTTAACATACAATTCTCGGCTTCTTGATACCTGACTGATCTTCAATTGAATTACTCAAATTTCTAGATCATTTTTATTTTTTAAATATATCCTTATTGCTCGTCTTCATAATTTCATGGTTTCTCGGGAATTTAGTCTTTCTGTCTCACGATCTTCACTTGCGCCTATATCATTGCATCAAACAGTTGTATACGATATGTGGCTTTTCGTCCATTATCACTTTTCGTTGGTGTTGGCTCAATAATCCCGTACGAGTCAATTACACAATTGAAACTTCAACCTTTTTAAAGTTAAATTTATTTTCAATAAAATTCAATTTAGGCTTTAAAACATCTGACCGTTCAGATCAATTGCATTACATATCATTTACTCCCTCTCCCTCTTCATATTATCACTGTAGGATACTGGGTTTTGCCTCATTTGTGTTGATCGTGTTGGTAAACATGAAGGAGTTGGATTCTCGTATTCTTCCTTCAAGTTACAAAAACGGAATTTTGAAACTCCTCAATACTCTGTAAGCTATTAGTGCCCGAAAAAACTTAACTGATATGCAGTGGAAGACAGTTTCTATATCGGTAAAATCCTTTACAATTTGTTTAGGTGAACTTTGTGATTTTCCATTTACCGTAAGGTGTTACCGGTAACGTAAATTTAATGAAAATTTTGCTTAAATTCGTTATTAAATAGATATACTTCTGGAAAAACCTTTAACTAAAACGTAGAAAACCCACGAATAATTAGGAAAATTCGTAATATTATCGAATTATTTGTCAAGTAACTACATGTTGCTAATACTACTAATAAAAATGCAGCTAAATAAGTTAAAGCTCAACAAAACGACGTGCAAAATTCGAATGAGAATGGAACCCACAAATATAATCGAATAATTTCGTAAATATTAAACAATCAAATGTACTCGATAATCTCAAACAGACCCAAATAATTAAATGTGTTACCCCAGATATGATTCGGTGACCGAAATGATAGGAATCCTAATCTTGCGAGATTCTCCTTGTATACTGGATAGGATTTGCTAAATGTTCTAAAGATAACTGAACCCGGCATCAACCCCAACTCAACCAAAATTAACGTGATAACCCTGATCTGAACCCCATCATTCCTTAAATCAACACAGTTCGAAAACTCGCGTAGAAAACTCAACTCAAATCAACTATAGTCTAATTTTCAAATCAACCTCCAAATCATTTCTTAACAGAACCCCTCAGTCAACCCCAACTCAAGTTAAAAAAACCTCAACTGAACTTCAATCCAACCCCAGCTCGAGCCAAATCTCAACTCTCTAATCAACTCCAAATTAAGTCAAACGGCCAAATCAATCCCGCAGTCAACTCGATTCGAAAAACTAAACGCGTTGTTGAACTCAACTTAAATAAATGCAATCTAACCTCCAAAAACCCTCAAATCGATGCCCAATTTATTTCCCTACCGAATCTCTCACCTAACCCAAACTACACTTCAATTCAACCAAAGGGGGGGGGGGGGGCTATTTGTGAATTCGATTCGAACGTATTTGACTCTTTAAATAAGAAACGAACGAATCTAATTCAATTCAAATAAGAATCTAATTCTTCGAAGACTCGAATTCACAAATAGCTCCTCTGCATGCGTGCTCAACTTATTCTAACGTCCAACATAACCCTCGACTCAACCTTCAAACTATTGCAAAACGGAACCCTCCGTACAACCCCAAATCAACTCCGTACTCGATCTCAACTCAATCTCCACTCAACGCCTAACTCAAACTTCAAATCAAAAAGGTCCGGAAAATCACAAGTATATAGCACACAACTCCAACTCAACTCACAACTCAACCATCAACTGAACCCCAAATTCAACGCTCAACCCAATCCCTAAAGCAATACGATTCAAAAAACTATTTCCATACATGAACTCAACTCAAGCTAACTTCCAACTCAACCTTAACTCCAAATAAATTCCCAACTGAACCCAAATAACTTCCCAACTGATTTCCAACTAAATCCTTACTCAATCTCAACTCAGCTCCAATTCAACCCTAACTCATCCCTAACTCGACCCTCAACATAGCCCTTAACTCTACGCTGAACTCCTCAAATCAATTCAAGCTAACTCTAACTCAACCCTCAATTCAACCCTCAAATTTTCCACCCCCTGGTGGTTTGGCGTCTATTGGAGGGGGGGGGGCGGACTAAAGTTGAGTAGATGAATCTACCAGCTCCATAACCTTCCAGTAGAGTGCGCGTCACGTAAGCTGTTCTGGTCATGTATCAGGCAGCTGCGTAATGGGTACAATTGTTTGGCAGTAACCTGGTCACAATTCGCAAGTATACGTACTGCCTTCTCGTGGCAACCACTGGTATCTAAGCCAGTTGGCACAGGCTAAAGTACAGCGCTAGAAGAGAAACCGTTAAAAAAACCTAATCTAAGTTGGAACAGCATATGCCGATGGATGAATAGCTGATAGGTTAATCATAGTCCGTATAAGTATACGGAGTCTTGATACCAAGCACCCTTCAGTTTTATTTAGCCTTCCTGTAGTAAAGCTGGGTGACCTACTGGCGACTTTCCAATCCCAGCAACTCGTAAGCGTAAAATCATAATGGCAGACTGGACAGGGGTAGGGGTAGGAATATACGGGAGAAGTCCTTGGGTACCAATAATACCGTATTTCTAGCAGAAGTGCATGCTATAGTAAACATCTAGGAGGGAGAGCAATGTGCTCAGATAGTATGTATTGCGTACCGGCCGGCAGTATTATCAGGTACATTGAGAGCCTGAATATAGACTGGACGGCTAATTAAGCAGAGTTCAATCACAAACGATCTTTAAGGTTGCAGTGCGAGGTAGCTGATTGCCCACATGGCCCTTCAATAAGAATAAGAAGAAAAAAAACCCAAATAAATCCCCAACTACACAGTTCATCTAACTCTAAAGCAACCCCAACTTAACGGCAATTCAATCCTAATTCAATCCGTTCATCGACCCCAACGCAATGCCCAACTCAATCCTCAATCGAGAATAATACAAATTTGGTCCACGAAGATCGAAATCCACGTGATAACATCACGTGGTTTTGGATCAATCCTCATGACAAGTATCCGATTCTCTAGGCGTACAGGTTCCAAAAGCTTTCAATTCGTCGAACAATATGTCCAATGACGCCGCTCACTATGAGTTCGATGTTTTGTCTAACTACATTGAGCTAATTCTTCAGAAATCACCTAACGCTGCAGGCATTGTGGCGGGTGATTTCAATGTTCACATTGACAAGTAGCTTCCACATTCTTCTTCCATCACACCGAAATGTTTGCAGCTCTAAATGAATTTGCTGAACTCATAGCCCATCCTAAGAGAATACTAGATCGAGCCAACTAAATATTTCTAACAGGTCGTCCTGCAAAATATAATGTTTCAACACTAGAAAATTCCGACCCTTTGTAACGAAATTTCTTCGTTGTGGTCTTGTCCGAATAGTGTACCACCTAGCAGTGGAACCCGGAACTAAAATTTAGAAACACCAAAAAATTTCAAAACTCTTGGTTCAGTACGCTTTTGTGGAACGGGCTGCGGTTGATGGAGCATTCCAATATCAAAAGTAAAATTCTTGAAGACTGAATACCTGAAACATTTAGGAAGCAAGAGCAGTGCCCTTTAATCAAATAAAAAAATCAATACGTTATCATACAGATTGATGAACCAAATCGAACAAGCCATTCTTAAGATATTGTTTACACATATACAACCAGACAGATGGGCCGGCATTTTTTTTTTGTTGCTTTTTCGAACTCAGGAAAGTGTCTTTGGGCCGCAAACAACATTTTTGGTCTCAGTTTTGACGGGATTTCAAAAGCGTTGGTCCTTGCGAACCGAAGTTAGTTCAAAATGTGATAAAGGAAGAACCTTACAAATGTATACCGTAGAAAGCGGAACTTTGTGTCCACAAGAAAAAATTCACAAATACATACACTGTGACTTTTTATGTATTTTCGTGTTAGGTTTATTGGCGAGGGTTAACAGGGTGCTAAAATAGTGGGTTGGTTAACTTTGCGACGATTTGAAAACTTAGTTCGTTTCCTCAAATTCATATATTCACAAGGAATCAATTTGAACATGGTCATTGACCTTAAAACATATAAACCTTCGCCGCTACCCAGATACGAGTTTATCTCTAACTTATTTCCGTTGCTACTTACATCTATACCATCAAAGATTACATGCAGTAAAAACCAATTGTATACACGCAATGATGATAACAATGAAAATCGGCCCCTGTTGTGGGTATTATTCAGCAACGCAACCGATTTATTTCGTTTAAATCCGTACACACAATAAAACATGATAGTCATTTTCTATTATTGATTACACATACCAATCCACTGAAAACCAAACACTTTATTCTAACTAATATTTTCTACAGTTTTTCCACTGATAACATTATCTTTTTGCCATCTCTATTTACTTTTCAAAGCATAAACCACAACAAAACAAAGTTTATCGATTACAAATTCATTCATTCAAAACATTATAAAATTCCAACAAAAAAAATGGGACGCAACCCTGGCCCCTTCAAAAAAAAATAAAATAAATGTCCAAGAGTACAAACACACCTTTCTTATACATATTTATATTTTACGACGAACAGTAATTTGCAAACCAAAATTATTCTCATCTAAATATGTAAATGAAAATGATGCAAAATGGGAGGGGGGGTGTTGGTGCTATATTTATTTAGCGAGGTGTCGATATATCATTAACGGAAATGTTGATCAATAATTTTTTTTTTTAAATCACTTCTTATCACTCTTTTAAGACATGAAATCAATAATATTTTGTATTAAAATCGCGGTTTTGAAAAAAAAGCCAAACAAAAACAAAAGATATCAAATTGTGTTTTGTGTTTGCTTCTCGTTGGCATTCTGAGAAGACAAAAACATTTAACTCGTATTACGTGAAACGATGAAACTGTTTTGTTGTCTTTTTACCGCTCTTTTACGATATTACACAGAAATGCTGTGTATTTGGTGGTTACTTCACCTAAAAATTCAAGTATCTGTACATATTTATTCGTATTTCGTATGTCGAGTGTCTGTCCCATATAGAAAATGAAAAATTATGTTTCTGCTGTTAAGGTACAAAATGCTCAAATTCACAAATTTTTTAATTACCAAGAAATTGAAACAGGTAAAAACAATTTAACATTATGATAGTTACAATTATTCAACCAAAACAGGTTATCAACGTGATATTTGTCACCGTTGTTACTCACATTACAAGAATAGTATTTAGCAACCGTTTAATGGCGAGCTCTGAACAGATTGTTAACATTCACATATCGGATCAATTGCCGCACACTGCAAGTAATAGATAGAGATGAATGGCATTTACTATCGCGTGTTTATGCTGAAATGCTTTATAAAAGATATCAGGTCCCATTCCGCTGCAAATTTAACGATTTTGGTAAAGAATTGACTTGGCCAAACTAGAGCTTATATATCTCGACACAACGGAATATTGATTCCTCTCTCAAATTGGCAACAGTCACGTTAAAATTTATACAGTTTTCTTCGGTTTCGGTTTAAATATAATATCGCGTTTGGAAGTCCCCCACATTTCATCGAATCTACAAGAGAAATAACTAAACAAACTCTCTAAGTCTACAAGGGATTTTTTAAATTGGGCATACGACCTCTTACTAGTTTTTGGAGGGTTATAGACGGTACCGAATAAGATTTTACGACCATTAATGAAAACATTGACAAATAAAAACTCTAAATCCGATACTAACAATACCGAAATAGAAGAAGGTATAGTAACTAATCTAGCCTTAATGTGATCACCTACAAACATACATAAACCACCATAATTAAGGGGAGGTACCGTCCTATCTTTCCTAAATATATTAAAACCTTTTATGGCTAAAGCTGAATTAGGGATATTTGGATTTAGAAAGGTCTCAGAGAAACAAAGTATGTCCACTGAAGCGCAATTAAAAATGTGACGAATCTCGTCAATATTTGGGACTAGACTTTGGACGTTTAAACTAACTACATACATTCAATAACGACCTATCAACTAACATGGATTTCAGGACTAGATTGGGATAATTAAGAGACATAACCAAACCGCGTGATTGATACGTAATACTTACAAATCAAATTAAGAAACGCTTCGTCCAGCTTCAAAATAAACCTCAATCACTGGAAATCTAAAACGAAAAGAAACAAAAAAAAAACGGTTCAAAGTAACAAATGCCAAGAAAAAGTAAACAAAGGAACAAAACTTAACCGTAAGCCCCAATTTATGCCCCAAAAATCGATTGAAAAATTTAATTTTATATTTTCCGAAAAGAGAAAAAAAAAACGCGACACTTCTGTCTAAGGCTATTTGATTAGCCAGAAATCGGATTTCAAACCCAAATTTATTAAATGCTCAAGAAGTTTCCAAACTTTTGTTACAATGATAACATTCTTCTAAATTAAATTACACTCAATTTTCGGTAGTTCAATGATGAAATATTTTGGGTTCGTCCAGTGAACAGTTAAAAAATGCAAAAATGGTACAGTTTTCAAGCTTGTCATACATCTTCTTTAACCGACAAAAAAAAAGTTTAGCGCCCAATCTTTGTCCAGGCACTTCCGGGAGGATAGTAAAGTTATAAAAAAAATGTATTACGAAAAAATCTGAAGAAGCTATCAACAAAGTCCTTAAATAGCTATGGCAATTACAAACATTTTGGTGGCGTAATCGTTTTACGGTTAAAATAAAGAAAGTTACGAATTTTTTAAATTTGTTGAGCACACTCGTATACCCGTAAGTACATTTTCTATTTGTTCACTAAATCCTATAGTACGCACTTGAAATAAAATGAAATTTTTCAGTTAAAAATGACACAAGCGAAATCGAAAGTGAAATTTCTCTGTTGAATTTCACTTTGTAGTACGCAGTTTAAGCTCAGTATGCAGCTCGAGCTAAGATACATTTTTCATACAAATTTGACATAAAATTTAGCTAGCTAAATAAAATAATTTTTTTTTAGTTGACAATTTCGCTGAGCGGTACGCACCTTTGCGTGAAAAATTTGAAAAATTATCAGTTGTTTCATTCAAATCTAGATTGCGCCACTATAAATTCTCCAAACATTTTAGCCGCAATTTATCTCACAAGGACAATAATTTGAAGATACATTTTGATGGTTTTGAATTTTGAATCATTTTATAACCGAAGTGGCCACGAAGTAAAATTAATTTATTTTTATATAAAGAAGACAGAAACAGAAGTCAAAATGGCCGACCAACATTACGAAGTCGAGTATTTAGAGGATTATTTGGACAGAAACTTCATTCAAAAACAAACGAATAAAAGTCAACAAAATCAACAAAATTTATCTCTACGCAAATTTTTAGCTTGACGATTTATCTTTAAATAAATGGAGACTTGTGGAGACCGTGCTAAAATTTATCTTAGCTCGAGCTGCATACTGAGCTATAGCTAGCGAAAATGATTTTTTTATATCAGAACATAATGTAGATGTTTCTATTTTCTCATTTCATAATTTTTCTTGTTTTTTTTTTCAATCGCCTACTGTATTTAATTTTAAATGTTTAAATAGAAATTTGCAAATTCAAGTTATCTGATCTAAAGTTTTACGAAATTCGACAAATCAATTTTTTCACGTCATGCATCCTTAGTAATTTTTAGGCTAAACACTAGATTAATATCCACTTCATTTTTTATTTTCGGCTGAGGAAACGCAATCTGCTGTGTTTTACTTTCAGCTGTAGACTTTCGGGTGGCACAAAATTAATAATATTTGAAAGACACGTTGCAAAATCTGCACTGTCGACTGAATTCTGAAAAGTACCCATTATCTTCACAATTCGAGTGAGACCTTTAGAAACATCAATCGATTTCATTACGCCTGTAATGCATTAATTAGAATGACGATAACAAATATGCATTACTGTGTCTCTAGTCGAAACGGAAAATCATCTTAAATATTCGTAAAGTACTGTAGATGAAGGTAACTGCAGCACTGTTGAAGGACCAAAATCAAAAGAAGAGTCAACGACGAAGAAAAACGATTCAATTTAGTCATAAAATAAAACCACAGATAAGAATATCAGATGAACCAATTTGAACTGGAACCCAATATTAAATGTGTCTGTAATATTTTATCTTGGACACAAAATAATACAAAAATGATTCACGTAACACCATCTATCGTAAATAAATATAAATATTTTTGAACAAATATTTGATTTTATTGCACAGTTTTATAGCTGAATTAAGGCCTTTTTACATTCAATCTTTTCATTCTTTTGCAAAAGAATAGAAACACGAAGAAAAGTGCAAATACATTATACCCATATATAAAAATGAGACGGGCATACTGAAAATTTCATTTTTTCCTTTCAAAATGTTACTATGATTTTATAAATTTTGAGCAACTTTTACGAAAAATGATAAACCAGTTCATCTTTTTCAGGTTTTTCCGTTCTTTTTCACCAAAAAAGTTGAGTGTTGCAGTAAATAGTATTGAATAATACTTTTTGAGTATTCCTTCTGATTTTAATACGAGAAACTCATACTAAAACGCATTTTTTTCTGTAAATCTTTTATCTTTTGAAAAAGAACGGAAAGATTGAATGTAAATCAGCCTTTATTTGTTATTTTACATTTTAAATTTAAATTATTAAAGCAAAAATTGTAGTTGTAATTTTTTACAACAAAAATGCTCGAAATCATCTAAAAAATAATGAGCTCATTAAAACGTGCCTCTACTAACTGTCTTTCTTCTATTAAAGGTTAGGGCTGATTTATATTCAATCTTTTCGATTTTTTCCAAAAGGTAAATGACGTGCAATAAAAAATGCGTTTTAGTATGAGTTTCTTGTATTAAAATCAGAAGAAATACTCAGAAAGTATTATTCAATACTATTTACTGCAACACTCAACTTTTTTTTGGTGAAAAAGAATGGAAAAACCTGAAAAAGATGAACTGGTTTGTCTTTTTTCGTGAAAGTTGCTCAAAAGTTATAAAATCAAAGTAACATTTTGAAAGGAAAAAATGAAATTTTGCGTATGCCCGTCTCTTTCTTATATATGAGTAAAATGTATTTGCACTTTTCTTCGTGATTCTATTGTTTTGAATAAGAACGAAAAGATTGAATGTAAAAGGGCCTTAAGATGGAACCTCAGTAAAAATAATTTAAATTGGTTTGAGTTTCAGGTTCTGGGTTCCAGAATGAATTGCCAAAAACTTGCAATCTGATATTCTTATCTATGATAAAACACTGTTAGAAATACGAAAGATTTGTTTTGCTGCAGATATGCTTTGCTTTCGAGAACATTTTTCAACTCCCAGCAAAATGAAAACGAAGATAAATTTGAAAAATTTGCCAAAATCAACTTTAACTTAATTTTTTTTCTATTTATCGGGGCTTACCGTAAACCGGTAAATGATAGTAGTCATTGCCGGTTACCGGTAAATGAAAAAACGGAAATTCATCCCTATCCATTCCTATGCAGGTAAGCAATTGAAAAGGCATAAGGCAATAAGAAACTGATGCGTTTAGTCGTTTGGCTATGATTCCTGACAAAAACAAACAGACAACCGAATTCTGCATCACACCTTTTCTCACATCAGTTTCAACCCGCATACAGTTTTCACACAGTTCCTTTAACGTAGCTTCTCTGCTTAATGTCATTAACTCATAAATTTTCAATAATCGCATTTTGCACGTAATATTAATGGTTTATTATGCGATACCTCTGATTACGCCTCCACCTAATTTGCAGGAACATTTTCTTCTGATGAAGCAACATATTGATCACTTTACCTTCCGTTGTTATATGCGAAAAAATAAAGCTTAGCTTTTTACTAATAAGCTTTCGAATGCTTTCTCTTAACCTTGTTTACTCCCCCCCCCCCGCCTCCCCTCCCCACTATAGACAGCGATTAGGACAAATTTCGACAATTCCAATCTCGGTCAATTTTTCATTTAATTTGTTTGCTAAAAACTCTCACTGGGAACTTGTTCTTAAGAATAAATATGGTGAACATTCCCAATATGTTTAAAAATACAAACTTTTAACCTATCAGCAATATGAACAGTCAAACAATTTCATAGAAGTACCAATTCCTATACCAATATACAGATTATTAAATTTTCCAGACAATGTAGCATTACCATAAACAATCTTCAAACCCGAAAATACACCTCCGCAATCCACTAAGAAACAAACAAAAACAAAAAATTCTACAACCCATTTATCCACAATATTCATTTTTGCTGATATCTTTGCTAAAAATAGAAAAGTCTTTCTGGTGTTTGTGTGTGCTTGTGTGTATATATCATAACATAAACTGTTATCATTTTCTTATTACTGGCAAGTCTTGTGAATGAATTTATCGTGTATGGTGGGTGTACATAAAAGACATAAAATATTCTGTTGTTCGTTTTACTATATGTACAAACATGGCCAAAATGACACTTTAAAATGGTAATCGATTTGTATTTGTCGACTGCGTGTACAGAGGAAAACATCCTTGGCTAAATCGCGCAGTTTGTATGTGACAATCATTTCTGCTGTAGTATCATGTTAACAGTGACGAATTTATGAATTTCGAATGAAAACAGCCATACACACAGTGTGAAGTGTATTGATTGATTTATGATCCAGTATTCGGTTTTATTGTTGTTGCTGTGGTGGTTGTAGTGTTAAGTGCGATAACATGGGAACAATATGTAATTGGTTTTCAATGTTCTTCCATATACATATTTACACACATATAGTGTTTATGATTTATGTATAATAAATTTCAAATGTCGTCATTGTACACCAATAATTACGTACTGTACAATAGACAATATTTATGTAAAAAGCGGTTGCGGGTACAGCGGAGTAAATCTTGAAAGGAAATAAAATAAATTTCAACAACCCCTCCGCATTATGAAATAAAAACAAAACAAAAAAAAAACCGAATACATTTTTAATCTCCAAAGGATTCACAGAAGGATCCCAAATCGACTGAACTTAGAGATTTATATTAACAAAGTTTTTGGGGCAACAAATTTTCACAATATTTTCATCATCTCAATAATTTTAAACCGCATCCCGTCCGTCCGTCCGTATTCACAATCTTTTTTTATTTTGTTTATTCGATAAAAAAAAAAAATGAAAATAGAAAATTCATAAAAAGTAACTTTTTCGTTTTGGTGTAACTTTTTATATTGGTGGGAAAACCTATTGTTTATGCTACTTTTGGAATTCTTGGAAAATTTTGTAAATAAAAAACCAAAAGTAACAAATAAAGTGTGATAAGTGTTTTTTTTCGGAAGATGCTCAAACATTTTTTTTTTGCTTTACTTTATTATTTATTATCTGATTATACTGATTTTCAATTCAGGATCAGCTGATTTATAAATACAGGCTTAGGCAAATTAAAAATATTTTATTGTACAAGGGCTAACTACGGGTACTGAGGACATTATCTCTTTAAAATTACGTATCTGTGTGAAATAACGAATCGCAATCCGAATACCATGAAAGATACTATTTTCAGATGGGGGTTCGATTTTAACCATTTATCCAAACGATGTGCAACCTCTTCAGTGCTTCCTTATAGTATTTACTTCATTTTATATAGATATCTGCTTTTTCAGATAAATCCTAAAGGTAGCGATGCTAGCAAAGGGACGCGTCAACTATAATTGTCGACGCATCAAATATAATTGTCGGCGCGTCAACTAATATTGCAGACGTTGGACACTTGTTGATACAAATTCAAAGATGTACATCGACGCGTCAACTATTATCAACGATTATTGTCGACGCGTCAAATATTATTGTTGACGCTGAGATTTGTTGACGTTGCACATCACTGGTATAAGGTTTACCGAACAATTATTTAGTCTTGGACTGGGTCCAAACCTGTGATAAACAATTTTTAGCACTAATTTTTGGCATTAATTTAAAAAATATTCTCCTGGACAATACAAAGAATTTTGGATAGGAAATGACAAATTTTGACGTCAATGATACGTACAAAAGAAAGTTTTATGGCTCGCTTTTATATCGTGGCTAGATTGTAGCATATCTAATGCATATTTTTTAGATTCATGCTGTTGAATTGTTAAGAACTGATCGAGAATGAAATGCTGAGTCATTTCATGGTTAATACAATATATAATGGCATTGCCAGCGAAGAACTCGGAAAACAAAGATAATATTTTTGAATATTGTAGTGTGTGTAAAAATAAGCGAATAGAACAAGCAGATGTGTGATATAAACGTCCGCATTAATAGGAAATTGGCCTAAACTATTTCACGACCAATATACATATACACCACAAATGGAACTATTCTCATCATTGAACAATTTTCTATTTCTGGATATTCATCAGATGTCCACGACACTCATAATAATACTCAATAACATATAATTACGCAATTTAATTCGACAATAAAAATTACGGCCGGAGAATCAAAACTCGCGGTTCCTAAAAATTAATTTTTCTTTGAAATGAAACACTAAGGCAACTAAATCAATCACACATAATGAATTTATTTTGTATAGCTCGGTACGCTGTTGAAGTGAAATGAAATTTCTCATATAAAAATGACACAAGCAAAAACGACAATGAAAATTTCACCGCTGAAGTTCGCTTTGCGGTACACGGTTTATCTAGCGAAATAGGGGTTTTCGTATTAGAATATAGATGTCTCTGTTTTATCTCTACACATTTCTCACTTCATTTTTATCTTCCTGTGGCCCTATTCTGGTAATTCCCGGGGAATAGGGAATATTTTGTTTTTACAGCAGTTATTCCCCAGATTTTCTCCAACTTTTTATTACCCATTTCCAAAAGTGCATTCTACAATTGGGGAATAAATCTGTGGCAATTTAACAAAACCACTTATCTATTTTTTAGCTACTTTGCAGGAGAGCAAAATTAAATTTAAAATTAATTTGTGAAAAAAGGATGAGAAATTATTAAATTATCGTTGGGTCTACACACCAGAAAGAGACATAAGTGGTTTTGTTTTTCGCTCATAATTTGGTCAAAAATAGTCCGATTTAGATGAAAAATTGAGAGGAAAGAAATAACGGCAAATACTGCCGGTTGGAATAGAGTTCAACAAAACCACTTATCTCGACTTAAGTGGTTATGTTATACTGCCACAGAAATATACAGGGAAAATAAATTTAGTTGTACTTGTTCTCCATGGAATCACATTAAAATAAGTAAAGATCCGCGAAGGACCCTTACAAACAATATTAATATGATTATTTATTAATATTAACAACTTTTCGTTAAAAAATTTATTCTTCATCAATTCTTTCATAAAATAGGTATGGAAGAACAAACGTCAAAACTGCTGTAATTGGGAGTAATTTTTCCCCAATATATTTTTTTCCCCTGACACCAGAATACACTTTGGAGAAAAGGGAATAAGACTGCAACAAAATTTAAAATTTCTATTCCCCGGGAATTACCAGAATAGGGCCACAGGACGATGAATGTAAAGATCAATTTGGACAGTTGTTTTTGCGTTTTGAGGATAATCAACTATCAAAGTGAATTTTATTGAATTGTATAAAATATGTTGTCAGAGACAACACTAAGTTATACGCACTAAAATATTTACGAAACTCGTCAAACTAAATTTCCACGTCAGATTTATTTTCCTATTTTTGGAGACCGATGAAAATTTCATTTCACTTGAACAGAGTACTAGGCTTATACGTCAAAAATTATATCGTATTTGACTGTGATAATTTGGATGTGCGCGGGTTTTTCAAATAAATAAAAAAATTAGTACCAAAAAATATTTATCACAGGTTTCGCATATAGTCTTAGAGTACGTTTCGACAGAAAGCTCGTTGTTATTGTAGCAGAGCACAATGGATAGTATACATAAAAAAACTGTTTCCCGACACAAAATTTTTAATCTACACTTATAAAAAAAAACATTGGAAATAGCAACCAGGAAATACTATTGTGTAGAACTTTTTCAATTAGTGACTTTCCCAAACATAAATGCAACGCTTGCTGACTGGCGGCTAAAATATTTCGTATGTAGTTTTATATGGTCAAAATGTGTCTTGAATGTTTCATTAAATTATTAATTTCGACTAAATTAATTTTAAAATTTGTTATTTATTATTAATCACAACATATTGAATTTTATTAATCATAAAAAAAAGTAGGGGGACATCCACTAGTTTAGACAGGAAACTTGTATTTGTAAACATGATTTTACCTGTTTTTGCATGTAAAAAAAAAAAAAGTAGTCAGCGTGCCCAAGCGAGGGGACAAATGAACTAAAATCGATATTGGGCAAATGGCTAATTGCTAAGGGTCCGTACGCAGCTCGAGCTAAGCTAAATTTTAACGCGGTCTCCAAAAAGATACAAACAAAAAACGAGCTAAACAAAATGTGTAGATATAAATTCTGACACTTCTCAAATTTGTTATTTTTTTTAATGGCGCCTACTTAGTTTTTGAATATCAAATAATTGTTTGTAAAATGTTGGAGTTTTTTTAAATTAATAAAGAGTTTTGTGTTTTTTGTGTGTTAATTAGAGAGTTTTGTGTTATTTTTGTATTTTGTGTTTTGGGCACTTGATGAATGTCAAAATTTAGCGTACAATTAATGTTCCGTACATTTCATTTGGTGCGAAAAAGTGTGGAGACTTTATAGTGGTGACATCTATATTACAATCCGCAAGACATTATTTTAAAGAATTTTTACGCGTGAGCTTCGTACCGGTTAGCGAAATCGTGAGCGAAATTTTTTAATTTCATTTTAGCTAGCTAAATTTTACATCAAATTTATATGAATATTTTAGCTTAGGTCGAGCTGCGTACCGGCCTAAGGTCTGTTGCACATTTCAGCTAAGCTAAGCGAGAAACGTAGTTTATATTAGCATAGTTTAGCCCGCTTAGCTTACTCCGTTACACATTTTAGCTAATTACTTCGCTCACACATACATTGATGTTTTTGTATAATTCATTTATTATAATTTATGACACGATACCTAATATAACTAAGTAGCCTACGAGTTATTAATAAAATATACAGAAACTTCAGAGTATATAGGAGCGATGTTAGCTGACATAGCAAGGCGAAAACAACTCGAGCTAAGATAGTTTGCATCGCTCAAAATAAAAAACATATCTCGCATAGTTTAGCTCAAGTGTGCAACGTTTTATTAAAACTCTTTATTGACGATTGTAAATGTTCGAAAACGCCGACCTACCAGACAATTTTAAAATTAAGCAAGCTATCCTTAAATGACATTTCATAATAACAAAATATCAACATAAATGGCATTTCATAATATCCTAAACGTCAAATTGGTATAGCTTTTTCAGTTCCGAATTTCTCCGCTACGTGGTACTCACGATCCTCCAATCGTCAATTTACAACCGAAAGGTATGCACATAGCCTACATCGCATAGCTTAGCTTAGCTGAAATGTGTAATGGGCCTAAAGATTGGTGCGCAGCTCGAGCTAAGCTAAATTTTAACGCGTTCTTCAAAAAGATACAGATAAAAAACAAGCTAAACAAAATGTGTTGAGATACATTTTGATACTTCTCAAATTTGTTTTTTTTAATGGCGCCTACTTTTTGAATATCAAATAATTGTTTTTAAAATGTAGGTGGTTTGTTAATTAATAGTTAGAGAGTTTTTTGTTATTTTTGTATTTTGTCTTTTGGGCATTTGATATTGATTGCGCTTTATCAATTTCCACTATTTCTGATTCTTTTTCAATATACTCAATATTGAGATCTTCAATTAAGTATTAAGTGTCGGTCCATTTTATAAGAAAATTTAAATAATCTCAGGTCTACTATTAATACAATTACAACAGAAATGATCACTTTGAAATTGATAAATGTAAAAATGTAGCCTACAATTAATGTTCCGTGGATATATGTGGTTTTCCAGCTGCAATAAATTTGACACATAAAAAAAACCCGGGCGAAAACGGAGCGACAACAGCTGGGCGATTACTAACTCAATTACAATTATAAAATGTCATTCATAAAATGTCATTCATACGTCAAATAAAAGGCAAGCAAAATTTAAGGAAAATATATTTATAAAATATTAAAATAATTAATTCATAATTTTTATGTCTTAAGGAAAAATGTTTGCTCTGGGAAAAGAGAAATGTCAAAAAATTTTCATTTTTCAACCCGGTTTCGCCCCGGTTTTTGTTTTTTTGTGTAACTGGAAAACCACATTAATTTGCTGCGAAAAATTTTGGAGACTTTATAGTGGTGACATCTATATTACCATCCAAAAGACATTATTTTAAAGAATTTTTTCGTGTGAACTCCGTACCGATTAGCGAAATCGTGAGCGACATTTTTTTATGTTTGGTAAAACATTTAGGGTACTAGTTTTGGGTTCATGTTACACGCTGCGTTAGATAATGATAAGTTAAATGTTGCGTGTCATGTAAAATGTTATATTAAATAAAAATATTTCGTCTCTTTTTATTTATCACATTAAAATGGAAACAAAAAAGACAAAACACATAGCGAGAGTACTTTCAGTGTTCACGTTACATGTAAATGTCATGTCACGACATCTTTGAGGCTAAATATTGGATTTTTAAGGATCTCTTAATGAAGCCAAACATCGAATTGGCTTCTCAAGCAACCGTTCATATGTTTGTGAAATGACAATTCATGTAGAGGTAATACCAAGATCTTTGAACGAGTAAAATCTTTTAATGGATGTTATACTGGAGAAAATAATCGCAACGCATAACCTGCCGTGAACGAGTATGATACACTTTGTACTACACTTTGAAAAATTTAGATTCAACTTTTGTTCTGATCACCTGTATGAAAAGCTTGTTAGATCAGACTAAAAATCAATAACTATATTCTTAATAGTTTTGAAAAATTTTATGTGTTCGGCATGATTCTAGGCCTATTCAACTAGCACAATTCCACTAGACACAATTCCACTGCACACAATTCCACTGGCACAATTCCACTTGGCACAATTCCACTGGGCACAATTCCACTTGGCACAAATCAACTTACACAATTTAACTTGCACAATTCAACTTGCACAATTTAACTTTTTGATAATCAAACGTATTTACTAAATGCGTTTGATTATCAAAAAGTTAAATTGTGCAAGTTAAATTCGTTTAATTATACAACAAGTTAAACTTAAAAAGTTACTTAAAGAAAGAACTACAAATGTTAAAGTAGTGGAATTGTGCCAGTGAAATTGTATGCAGTGGAATCGTGTCTATAGTGGAATTGTGCTAATGGAATATCCCTAGAATCATAATAACCGCAGCAACGGAAATATTTTTTACCATTGTTACCTCTTTTTGGACAGGTATACCCTCCTTTTATTATACATTAGCTTCTTTGCCCATTTCAGATTTTATTAATTTAAAATCCATAGTTATAATTATCTTCGTAATTAAGTTTCCATAATACCAATAAAATATTAAAGTACATACATAACATATGTGTTTGCGTTTCCGTTTAACTGTGCAAGTTACAACGCAAGTTAAATTGTGCAAGTTAAATTGTTCCCCAGTCGAATTATGTCAAGTGGAATTGTCCCAGTGGAATTACGTCCAGTGGAATTGTGTCCAGTGGAATTGTGCTAGTGGAATCGCCCGGTTACCGTTCGGCATACATGAGGATTTCAGAATGATGTACATAATCAACTACAACATTAATGAATAAAATGAATTAGCAAAGGGCCCAAGCGGCAATCCTGAGGAACTCCTGAACCTGACATGAATGGTTCGGGAAACATGATCACCAAGTTTTACAAATTGCATTCTGTAGTTTAGATAAGATGTAATCCATTTAATTGTAATCCATCCGAGATCATCGGATTCATAAAATCGTCAAGGCTACGATGGCTTGAGCACGTACTTCGTTCCTAAAATCGGACCACTAAACAGGCTTTGGAGTCCGCACCAACGAAAGTGAGAGAGACCTCGTGGGAGACCACCTACCCGATGGATGGGCGACGTTGAAAGCGACCTAAACACACTCGGTAACCGTGTCTGTAATTCTCTTGCGGCGGATCGAACTATTTGGAGGAACATCTTTGAGGTGGCCAAATTCCTTCATCGAATGTAGCGCCAGCGGAAGAAGAAGAAATCTATTATTTTTTACTAAAACAGTAAACAAGAAGTCAGTGGTCAATTTACTTCGTTTGACAGTTGAGCAAAAACTCTATAACGTAAAATAATTTCAGGGTTTGGTTGTTACGTTTGAAATTTTCTGTGCGCTTAAAAATTTGTTGTGATTTGTATCGTTTTCATTTATCAATCCAGGTATAACATTTATTTCGTAGTCTTTTTATTAATTTCGTGTAACTAAACTAGTAAGGTTCAAGTCGATATTTTATTTTTCAAGTTTTGGCACGTCACTTTAATTTGTTCGAATATTATATTCGGATCTGGATTAAAAAAACTTGTCTTTATCAAGACAAACTCGTTTAATTGTTTAAACAGTGATCTAAATATTGTGAGCGGTGTTATTACCTTAAATTTAGAAAACGAAAATCAAAGTCGTAACACTCGGCGTTTTTTTATTGAACAAGGTAATCGTACCAACAAGGATTCTATCGCAACCTTGTTTAACCGACCTTGTTTAAATGCGTTTAACCGACGATGCCATTTTTATTAATTTCCATCGAATGTCGGAAGTTTAATTCAACGAATGGATGTGGGGGACCCATTAGTAGATATGGATACTATGCGGGACAAAGCACGGCCTCTGTGATAATTAGGGAGACGTGGTTGAAGCTGTTGTCTTAAAAGAGATATTTTTTTCTAAGCCCGGCACCGTTGCTGTGTGGAAACGAATCGCAGACAGGAGGATGGACGGTAAACACGTGGTTATACAAGTAAATTCCTTAATAATATTCGTAGTTTTCATGCCTGAGGCTTGCATATGCAAACTATAAATTTAGCACCATATTTAGGACCACTGTCTTGGGAAAGCCTTTGAAAAAATATGCGTGATAATATCAAATATACATACGTGATCATAGGGAGTGAAGCATGCCCCTTACTAGCCAACCTCATGCACCATTATCCTGGTCGGAACACTCCAATATTACCACGAAATCAAAATGCGAATAACTACCGTTAGATGAAAATGCTTTTGGCATATTAGCCAGCATCAGCAATCATACCTACTATTGATTGGGCGGTTGTTGTGGTGTAGTTTTGGTGGTGCTTACTGGTTTGACCTGGATAGACCTTAATGTGATTAGGTGGCAGTTATTTTTGAAAGTTGAAGCAATTATTATTGTTAGTTGGTGGAAAATGATTGACTGTGTAGCACATAATAAATACGGTATGTTGAATTTCAGAGCATCTTGAGTTATTAGTTCTAGAGCGCCCGTGACAGAGTCAGATCAATTCCGCCTCTGTCGACTTCATGACTTAACTGAAATTAAAAAAAGCTGAAAAGTTGGCTCACTTCGTGATGACCGCTTGATAATTCGCACTGGGTTTATAGTGTAACACAGTGTAAATAGTATGGTGTATAATTTACCCTGCGCCAAGTCTATTACATATGTATATACCAATCATTCACTATGCACCGTGTAAATGGGACATTATTTACAAAATTTGGTTTTTATTAAACCTACATTCCTTTCTTTAAAGAATGCAAAAACTACGTAAAAATAAACAAATAATTAAAAAATTAAAATTAACATTAATGTTCTTAAATAACATATTTATGTGTATTATTTAAGTTTAGCATTTTTCATTATTTTATAGGTTATAATTTGTACGACTTGCACTGATATCGGGACCTCGTCAGTAAGGCGAGCTTAAATAAAATCGTTACTTGATGCGGCTTTATTTTATTGTTTCTAATCACTGACTTCAACATTTAAAAGGTGAAAAATCGTATTCTCTTATGTTACTTAAAAAATCTCGGAGGTTTCTTTATTGTGGTGAAGTTAACGGGGTAAAAAAAATTGGGTAAAATACTATGAGTCAACAAAGAAATTCATTTTGAAAAGCGACCACCGACCAGTATTGAACGTTACATAAATAAAGGCAGGTGTCGTAAGTCGATTGTTGCGCATATTAAATGTTGTCAAAGCTTCTCTCAAATTAAGAGGCTAAATCTGCGCTAAATACTTTCCCTTGTGGCATATTCAACACTTTCACTGGGTAGGTTAACACCACTCCTCGCCATTTCAGTTATTTGATCTGCATTTAGTTTTGAATATTAATGCGTGCCTTATGTCATTTTACCATCATACTTCTTCTATAATTGCATCTAACCAATATGTTGCATCTGAAAAAAGCTGAGAAAACAAAATCAAATTTGACATCATCGCCTTTTCTTGTTGCTTAATATTTACACCAGTATTACAACTATCACATTGATGATTTGTGTGGGTATAAAACACACAGAAATTTGGGTTTTCTTTGAGTTTTTGATTTAGTGAATATAATTCGCTAGGTCAATACGTTCTTGCCTCATACTTTATGTATGAAGTTAGAATTGTATTTTGTAGTTTGGTTATAACGACCTGAAGAGTAGATCAAATTTTTTTTTTGTGCGAACTTTTCAGTATGAAACCAAACTACTACGTAGAAAACTCAAGGAAGGTTTCCATTTTATGGGGTCGATCGATACACTTTGTATGACTCTTGGGTTAAAGTACAAGGGGGGATTTTAATATTTCTAGTTTTTTTGGTAGATATATTATAAATGATTGGCCTGAAGTCACAATATCGAATGATGGTCCGTGATGCATTTTGTTAATTTGGAGCAGTTTAGTTCTCGTTAATTTGCGATCCAAACCAACTCCTCGTATCGTACAGTAGCTTCGAACACTGATTCACAACTTTCGGCACAACTTCCACGTGCAAGCATGCATATCAGGTTTCGATGTATGAACTGCGTATTCTCTTGCATATATTATATGTGTTCGCTTTTCGAGCCCAAAACAAATTATATTATACTGAGGTGTGATCCTTACTCCACAATACAAATTCAATCTTCTGCAGCGGAAAACTTTCATATTTTTTTCACCCATATCAATTTTTCACATAAAAGTCACAAAATAAAATTGACAAAGCCACATAAAAAGAAGAAATCAACAAATTGAAAATCGTGACCAATTTTCCACATTATACATTTTCCTTCGTTTGAGCAACGAACGAGACAGGAAATTTATTTTGAAATGAAAAATTATTCTTCCTCTTATAGTATATGTATGTAATGTATGTATAGATTCGTTCTGTATCGATAAAAAATATATTTAATTGTTTATAGTTTTTCGATTTTCCGATTAATTTTCCAATGTTACAAAAAAAAAAAAATCATTTTTTCCTCTCACCTTGTTATACACACGAACACACAATAATATTATAACACATAAACACAGATATAAACTTGACCTAGACAATAATAATGTGTATTGCCTCAATCAACGTCTTTGTTTTCGTGTTGATCCCAAATACAAATATTATACTCGTAAAGTGTCAATTTATCTAAACTAAATATAGAATTAGAAAATTAAAATGCTTGAGCACATGAAACAATAAATCTACTTGTTGATTCTTTGGTGTATGATTTATTGGCGCCAAAAGTTGTATGCTGTTGTCGTAAAAGGGGACGCGAATATTTACTCGTATAATGGATTTTTCGATTTTTCCTTCTTTCGGTACAATTAGATGTTTCGTTTTGAGCCCTACACTTTCCAAAAGTGAGCTCAAGGGGTGTTTTAAAATTCTCTAAATTTTCATTTTTATTTTATTTTTGAATTTCTAAGCAAAGGGAAGTGGATAAAAAAAGTTAATGCTTCTACTTGAATTTTTCAAGATTTTTCTTGATAATTAATTAATGTTTTCAAGTATTTACTTTATGTTTATTATGTTTAACTCTTTTTCAATGTATCCATCTACTATGTTCAATGCTGATATAAATGACTGCTGCACCAAATTTTGTTATTGTACATCCAATTCTGTTTACACGGCTTTTTGTTTTTAAATGGTCAAACCTGTTTTACACGGTTCTTTTTACACAGTTATTTTTACACAATTATTTTTACACTATGGAAACGTATCATCTTGTGAAATAAGAATTAGATGGATATGCTTTTGTTATTCTACTAAGATTTTGATTCGGTAGGACATATCTTGGTTTTAGATTGTGTTATTTGTCTAACCTGTGCCGATTATTGATATACATTTCAATAATTTGCGAAGCTTTATTATTTCGAATAGAAAGTATGAAGAACAAGGTTTGTAAATTGGTACGAGGGTTGCATTGATGTCGCTGGTTTGAAATTATCCTTTATGTGCTTTCTTTGTGAGCAGGAATAACTGCACACTATTTGGTATTTGTGTTTGCTATTTGTGTTCTCCGCATAAAGTATCGACTTGGATTTCTCTGGTGTTATTGAGTGATATTTAGCGAATCTGAGGTGAACTATATTGTGTGGTTGGGCCATCGACTTGTTTTTAAACAATTAATTTCGTGACGCACTATTTTCTGATAATTTAACCTGGAAGAGATTCTCATATTTTATTGCTGTTTTCGAATTTTAGTACATAGTACAGTTTCATTGTGGTAATAGTTCTCTTCGAAGTATTTTGATGTTATTCGACATCTGATGGTGCTTCAAAGCAAATAGTTTCGTGAATATCTATGACGCGATGGGACATCTCATCGATACAATTTTCTTAATTCAATAAATCACTTAACTTGTTGATGTTCTTTGCGTATTCCACGTAAAATCATTTTTAATATTCCAATTTTTGTTTCTAAATAAGTTTCGTTTTAGAGTTACGATCTTTTGATCTGTTTTCTTTTTTTATTGATTAGGTAAAGCATTTCCACAGCATGGTTGATTATTGATTTTTATTTTGTGTGGCGCCGATCTTTTCTCATTCTCGAGAGTACAAATTGAAAATATTTCTTTCACAAATTATTAAACAACCTAAATTTTTATTTTTAGCTCTTTAAATTCTTAAGGTAAATTTTTCTAAAAATTAAGGTAAAATCCAGCCTCCAACCATAAAAACGTTATTAATACTGATTATAGGTCAAACAACCAAAAAATAAAATAAAAAAATGTTTAACCAAATAATTATTAACAAGCGAATACGAAAATTTAATTTGGAAAATAAAAATGCAACCCTCGTACAATTTACCTACATAACCTGGCTATGAGTATGAATATATCTAAACACACATAAAAAATCTGCTCAAACGATATTTATAATCATATCATTATGAAAATCAACAAAATACCCGAAAACATAAATATTGCGGCTGTGTGTGACTCAACCAACTCAAATTATGAATACAAAAATTCATGGAAAATATATGAAAATATTTTCCATCCAACAAGTATATGTACTTATTACATCCACACACATACAGAATACAAACAGATGATTATTATCCTATGGTTGTCTTGTAAGGTAATTAAGACTTTTTCAAAATAAAAATAAAGATTTTAAGTTTTCCATGTAAATTTTCACCCTAATCTATCATCAATGTTATTTTTATATTGTTTGGAATGGTGGTCACATACACACGCTTACATTACGAAAACAATAATTTTGTCGACGGCGAATTTTCTTCTACATACTTATTTTAATAAATTTTCTTTTCAGCACACAGATCTACATAAATACCTTAAATGTGTATTATAGGGTTTTCCGCCTATTATTTTTATTGATTTACTTCTTTTTATTATTTCCCGATCAAACACCAATACCAAAATATAAGCACAAAAAGAAAATGTTATTTTTCCTCCTTTTCACAACAATTTACTTTTTTTAAACGACTTATTAATGTTGATTTTGTCAACATATTATACATATAAGTACACTCCCGGCCAAAAGTTTTAGACCACTCTAACAAAAGTAGGAAACTTAAATAAAACTAACAAACTTATATTTGGACTAAAATAACTCCAAATTACATAAATTCAATAATCATCAAAATCATGATTTTTCTAACAATATTTTAAATCTAAAAACACTTCAAACAACACTTTTAGTTTCCAACACTTTTTGTACTAGGTACTTAGTCTCGGCATCCGAGCGACCAATTTATTAATAGTTTCTTGGGTTATATTGTTCCAGCTTTTGTATAAAGTCTAAAAGTCTAAATAACCTCTGCACCATTTAGAACTGTGTTTTGGGTCATAATCTTATGTTGAAAATTGAATTCATTGCCAAGTAATTTTAGCCCAGAAGCAATGTTATGTTGCTTTATAATCAGTTTATACTGCTATTTTTTCATAATTCCTTTGATTTGTCCGAAATCTCTAATTCCATGGTCCCAGATTATAACGGCTTGACAAATGGCACCACACAATCTGTACGTCGAACGTAAATTCTTCTTTTTGAACCAAATATTTCAAACTTCGATTCGTCAGTTCATACAATTTTTTTAAAGTCTTCTTCGGGCCATTCACGATGGTTAAGGGCCCATTGCATCCGTTCCTTCTTGTTTTGAGGCAGTAACAATGGTTTTCGGACGGCAATGCGACCAAACAAATTAGCGTCCCTTAATCGCCTTTTTACAGTAGTCAAAGATACAGGTCTCTGCCAGTTGCTCTGTATCGGATAATTGTTTGATGAACATAAGTCTTCTGCAATTTAACCCTCTAGTGCATACATTTTTTTTCGAGCTGACAACTTCAGACTATGTTGAAATTGTGTTCAAAAGGGCGAATTTAAAGTTAAAAATTAATTTTGAGGCCAACCCCTCCACCCACATATCAAAAAAATGAAAGTCCGCCTTTAGGCGGCCATATGCAGTAAGACAAAATATAACAAATTATTGTAATATAACGTTATTTATTCACTAGACAAAAGTTAGCAATTTAAATTGGGATCTGTTATACTTTTTTTTATTTATTGTGGAATTCACAAAAACATGTTTTATTCGGTGAGTTATACAAACCCTTGTGAAATTTACTATAAATTGGCGTTTACCAGATCGGTCACGAAAAATGCACCAATGACCTACTTGATCCAAACGGGAATCTATACTGGGAAGAAATGCTCTCTTTGTTGGTTTTGGAGAAGCTGTTTGAGATGCATTAAATGGTCGCCCAACATTTTTCTTCTCTGACATCATTCCTTTCAAACAGAGTGCGATTAATCCACTTCAGTCCGAAATGGTGGAAGCTTAATTTTTTGTTATTTTAGGTTTAGTCTATGGAACAGAATGTAGGCGTTTACAATTGCTACGTCGTTGGCGTGAAAAAAATTCGATTCAACCATTTACGGTTTTTCATGCGTATATGGTAGCGGTATAAACTAATCCATCCATGAAATCGACACCCCCCTACCATATGCCATCGGGTTGCTTTCGGTGGTTGTAAGGTGGTGGTTTTGCTAGAAATAAATGACAAAATGTCGACTCCATATGCATTTCCCACATACTCCTCGTTCAATTTTTTTTCATGATATGAACGGACAGTCCTCGGGCTATATTCATATGTAGGTATGTTAACAGGCATATGAACGTGTAAAAATTATCGAAATAAAGAATGTGGTTGACAAAATTAGGTATATTGTTTGAAAGACGAACAACAACATTCGACGATGCTCCAAGATCAGGTGCGCCTATGGGAGTTTTATTATCCCCAGCACCACAATTAATATTTTACCGCTGGTATTTTAAAACCGCTGGTATCGCAAAGCGAGAAGAGCTTGAAACCCCATTTGTGCGGCTTGTTCGGCATATATTGACGCAGAATAGTTCCTGCCATTTTATTTGCGCACATTTCCTCATCTACGCAAATCCTAGGTAGCATTGGCACTGAACCGAAGGTTTCATTAAAATTTGTTATAAGTGGTCGAACGTTAAACAACCGATCATAATCTGGTTGGTCTATATCGATTGCAAGAGAATTATTATGTTCGAGTAAATGTATCGACAAATTTTCTCGAACCTAAGCACAGGCATCACTTGTCGGAAACCTTCAAACGGATCGGGTGTCGGGATAGCGATACACTTACATAAAGAGTAACACGCCTATAAAGTTCCGCATGCCATTGGAATCAACTGTAAATTTCGTTGCGCCATTCTTTTGATGCGCGTACAAATTGGATTATTCTGTTATGTGCCTAATAAGATCATCGTTTACCAAATATTTGAAGCATTCATAAGGGGTTTTAAGTTCGTTCAACTTCGGTGGTAATTATATGTCGCATCGAAATAGATATTATATCGTTGATATGCAATCTTAAGTTTTGTTTTATCCAAATTATAAATTTGAATTCACAGCTGTCGTTTTTTATATTCGTAACATCTCCAGAAAATATAGATGCTGTGGAAATACTAGGTTCGTTTGTTTCTTCTACCAATTCTTGTGGTCAGATTCGCTTTTTTCGACCATACCTTTTATTGAGGGTATCCGCAAACATATATTTACTATATATTGTCGATGGAATTTGATCATCGATCAAATCATATTCATCTTCAGCGTCAGTGGTTTCTATATCGGATTGTAAAGAAGTCATAAGTACTTCGATTCCCTTATCGGTCATTTTTGAAATTTTGCAAGCTTGTCGAGACACCATAACATCTAAATAAAATACAGATGTATAAAATAAAATCCAGCGGAGAGTAATTGCACTAAAAATTTATTCAGAAAAATGTATGAATATAAATGCAAATTTTCATTGTATTGCACACGTCCGCCTACAGGCGGGTATTACAAAATGCATCGCCACAGTGACTCAAAATATTTTTTTTACCAGACCAACACCAAAAACTGAGATAATAAAGCCAAAAATACTTTCCAATAATTTTTTCAACTTTCTTTCAAACAATTTTTAATCACTTTCTATCAAAACTTTGACTTCAACTCGTAGTTGTTGAACAAAAAATGTTCATATTACAACAACAAAAACCAAACCGTTATGATGAGAGTAGTTTTAAAGAGAATAACACATGTAAAAACTATAGAAAAAAAATATGTAGGTACGTGCGCACAATTCATAATAACGTAAAGACCGCCGTTCTTGAGTCGGTTAGATGCATTACAGGGTTAAGTTGAGAGGCAATCACACGTTTGGATTTGTCTTCATTATGTTTATGTATACCAATGATTGGAGATCGCGTTTCGGTGCTGATTTTGCGTATTTTTCCCTCTCGACGTCTTGACTGTAAAAACCACAATTTCAGACTGAGCGAGATTGTCCGTGAACAACTTAAAATATAATAGAGTAAAAAATGGGAAACATAAAACACATGGGATGGAAACACAATAATGGGAAACTAACCCAATCATACAGTTCAGCGAATGTGAAATAAAAAAAAATGAGGTGGTCATAAAATGCTCTCTTCTTTTTTAATTGACCTTTTTCCTCATCTGTCAAATACAGTAACATTTGAAACGTCAAACGAGCGCGTAGGACAAGATAAAGTGAAAAGTGTATTAATTTGCAGTAAAAAAGTATTAAATTACGGAGTATTACTAATTTTGAAGGTTTTTAAATTGTTAATTAATTAAAACAATTATAATTATAGCATTTTATATCATAATAAATAATATATTTTAATAGATAATTATTATATTTTGTGAGAATGCTACTAACGTGTAGTGTATTTTAGTACCAAATGAGAGCAGATAAACACATCATGGATTTAATTAACGAAGGAGACGTTATTCTGGCGGATCGCGGATTTTTAATTGAAAGGGCAATTAAGAAGAAAATGTTAGATTAGTTATGCCAGCGTTCAAAAACAGTAAATCCCAACTAGAACCGATCACAATAGTTTTCAATTTGAACCCACCAATTTTAGGAGACAATAAATAAAAGACAATATGTACATTAAAAATAAGATTATTTAATATAAAACTAAAATTGTATAAAATCACATAATAAATTCATTTAATCAGTTAATTAGCTATATACATATTCATCTCATAGAATAGTTTTTATTGCCTAGGTACGTAGAGAGATCACAGTCTTTTAAACTGTATGGGCACTTGACTTCAACCGCCATAATTCCGCAGGAGCTGCAGCTCCAAATGCCATCTGGTGATGTGGCATAAAATGTTTTGTCTTTCCAGATAATTAAACCCGTTGGTAAAATTTATAATCTATTATGTGCTACTTTGGATAGTGTTTTTAACGATTTTAGAGCCTCTTTTTCCAGTCTGCGTACATAAGATATCGGTAATAAAATCAGATGGGTAACATATGGTTTTTAGAAGACCTTGGATACCACCAGATACTAGAATATTTCGAAAAACGTCATATTTGTTGGTAGACTTTGTTCATCAAACTTCATCAAGTAAAGGGTCACTCTTGAATCCTGAAATTTTCTCCTCGTATCGTTGTCTCTCAGGTCCCGAAAGGCTCATAACATATTTAGATAAAACCGAGATCCTCTTGTTATTATCCATTTCTACAAATTCACAAAATAAATATTCAAAACATATAAATTTGTTATAAGAGCATAACCTAACACTTTTAAAAAACACTCTTTTCTACTTACTTTCAAGAAATTTTTATAAATTTCTATTAATTTTTAATTTTAATAAAGTTAAGAAATAAATTACAATTTAAAATAAAATAAAAACCACACTAATTAATTAAAAAACACAAAAAATTACACAGCTCAAAATTATACTTTGTCCTACACGTTCACAAAACACATAATTTTATCTGTCAAAAATTTTGGAGGAAAAAGGTCAATTGAGAAATAAAGTAAAGAATAACTGTTTAAATATTCCATATTTGAAATAGAATATGCAGGTGTGCAATTTTTTTTTTCTTTTATATCGATATCATTTGTTTTTTACAAGTGGTCTTAAACTTTTGGCCGAGAGTGTATGTACCATACATATGTATATTTAAATATACCAATAGCAACAACAAAAAATGGCAAACACAAAAGAAAAATATGTTTAGACAAAGTGATATGATGGAAAATTGTGAACATTATTATGAAAAGTTTTTTTTGCTGGTATTTTGCGAATTTAACTACTCTATATTATACAAGATTTAAACAGGAAAACGTTTTTCTCAATCACAAATAACAATAGTAGTCGATGTTTTTTTTTTGTTAATAAACAGATGAAAAATTTTTACTCGGAAAAACAAATCAAATTGGCTTAGGAAAATACTAATGATACAACGAGCAGCAACACACACACGCAATAGTTTTGTTTTGTATTATTCAACTTGGTACAGTAGTTTGGTTTTGGAGCGATATTAGTTTTTGTGACTGATGGTGTTTTCAAAATGTCAGACTTGTGAAGTTTTTCAATTTGTTGTTTAAAATTGTACAGAATTAGTGATAGTGACTGGTGATTTAGCTCTGTTAAACTCATTACTTATAATAAATAAATAACAAACATGGTGTTTGCGACGACAAGGATAATCAACATGTTAATGACAACTAATTTGATATTTAAACAAATTGAAAATTTTATCCGGATTTTTTGTTTGTTTGTAAAAAAAAGAAACAGTATCATTTTCAGGTCGGTAATTGTGTTGTTTCGTAAGACACAAGAATTATGTTCAACTGAGAGTAATTATTTATGGATTAGTAGAATCTGGATAAAAAAGGGGCAAGTTATTTATAACACGACCTTTAAACGTAGACATAACATTGATGTGAATTCACAATTACGTATCTAAAATTATTGACGATTGTAAAAGTAGTGAAAGCGCCTCGTGCGGTAGTTAAGAATTGTTTTTATAGTCGAAAATTGGAATTATTTACAATTATTAGCATTCCGGCAAGTAAAAATTGTGTTTACAGTTCAAAATTGAAATTGTTTACAATAATTTCGAACGTCAAATTATCAGGTAGCTCAGTTTAAAAATTTTCCACTAGTTGGAATCTGTGATACTCCAATCGTCAATTGAGTTTTTCGGTGATGACAAAAAAAAACGTTTAACATTGGTCGTATATGACCAATGTGGATGAAAGTCGACATTGGTCACGTACGACCAATTAAGAAAGTGATCAATAGTAATATTGCGCTGTTTTTATGAATCATATAATATTTGTTAGTTCTAAAATATTCTAATAATTAAAATCGAGGTACGTCACAATGAAATGAATACATAGTTTTAATCTTTCATTTGGTATTAATATTTCGATTGTCGATTGTTGAGCATTGGTTAAGAGTATTGCTTACCAAGCTCTGCGGTCTCGAGTTCGATTTTCGCCGCTGACCAAAAATTTTATAAATTACAAAACTATTGTAGGTATGTAAAATCGTTCGTTAGGCTGACTGACCACCTAAGTATGGTTCAAAAGGTCTTTACAGGCTTTAAACCATATTTTTTATTTGTTTTTATTAATATTTCTGAATTTTAACGATTTAAACGAAGCTATTTAAAAGGATTGATTGACTGGTAGGCTTGTAAAGGTTGTTATTTTAGAAGAAAATGGTTTAAGGGAATTTTATAGATTTAGATATTGTAGAATCGAAGTTAGAACTAATGTATGTTTAAACATTTTATGCATTTATTTCAAAACTGTTGTACCAGTTTCATTTAAATGTGGATCTCATGCAATTCAAACCTGCTATCTAGGGTCCCTATTCCTTAATACGATAAGATATGACAAATGACTTGGATCCTAATTGTGCTTCTGGTTGTGATGGTATTCCAGTCAATTTAGTTAAACGATTAGTTTAATTTATTACTCCACGTTTGACTGTTGCAATTAATCAATGGATTGAACAATCAACATTTTTTAAAGTAGTCCGTATAGTCCCAACTTTTAAGTCCGGTAGCCAACCCTGGGTTTTTCCACGAACAAAAAATTCGGTTTTCTCTTCAGGTAGCTACGACCAAACTACAAAATACAATTGTAACTTCATACATTAAGTATGAGGTAAGAGCGTACGGACATAGCGAATTATATTCACTAAATCAAAAACCATTGAGTTATAAACTAAATTTGATTTAAGCTTTTTTAGAATATGTTGATCCACTTCAATTATTTATTTCATACGATGTTTTCTTACAAGCTCATTACGAATAAAATAAATAATCTTTTGGTACATTAATTATCTTTTTCTTAAGGGTTCCTTCAATTGTGGCATGTACAGAATCGCACTCCATGTATGTGTGCCATGCCCTTTCACTAAAAATGTCTGTTCTATAAGAGGAGAGCGTTTGACAAAACAATATTCCGATTTTGTTAGCAACAACCAAAAATAAAACTCGCTCTTGCAGTTAAAAGTAGAAATAGGAATAATTCAGAATTTATTTAAAATGCCGAAAATTATCGATCATCAAATTCAGATTCGTACTTTTAGATCTTCATGATCGTCGAAATTATCTTTAAATTTAAAAATTAATACAGGGAAATCTCTTTATAAGGAACACTATAGTTTCAATAAAATTTGCAACGAATTTTTATTTGCTAAAATGGGAATTTTGTTTTAGGAAAAATGGAAATGCTCTATGGCAAACCAAATATGGCTTTTTAGGAAGTAAGGTAAAAACATTTCATATTTCGCGCAATATTAAATGATAACCGTGTCCGTACTTTTACAAGAAACGTTGTGATAAAAGAATTCTTCAATTAATATTAAATTGTCTATTTCGTATTTTTTAGAAACCCACATTTTACTTTTCAGGATAATTGAATTTACAGAAACTTCCGTCAGTTTTGACAGGCAATTACTAGTAATAAAAATAAAGGATAATTTCACAAAAAAATTAAATCATAAACTGTATTACAAAATTATTCCCGAATAAAGCACTCTGGGCGTTTTATTTGAATAAAACGCCTATCAGGTGCACTACTTTAAACGCCTATGCGTTTTTTACGGGGGAAGAGTAGGAAGCTTATTTAGTTGGTCTAAAACCATTACTATGCTTTTGGTATCTATTCTATATCACAATACTGCAAATTTTTAAAGTTTAACGAGGACTGCACTAGAGTGCATTTCGAACTGTTCTATTTGAACCCAGGAGCGAACAATCCCTTCTTTAAGGGAAATCCAAAATTATAATTCTCGCTGTTGCTATTGCTTCAATATCCCTACTGCTTTTATAATGACATCCTTTTTGGACTTATATTAAAAGTTACTATTTTGTATTGATATTATTTCTAAAACAATTTAGAACAAAAAACACGTCTTATTCGAATTTAGGTTTTTTAAATTTCCATAACAGTATATGAAACCACAAAAATCAAAAAAATTCTATAGAACTATCTCCATATGAAATTTTTAACAAATATAATTACATACATGAATGCCCGAAGAACTTTATAAAATAAAATATTTGTTGGTTTAACCATTTGACGAAAAATGCTGTGTGTATTTTAAATACACCTAAACCTGTTTTTACACGGTCCATTTTACACGTTTTTTAAAAATTTAAATAATTAATTTTGCACAGCAAATACTAAAAGATAAAAGTAATTTCGTTATTTTTCATTGTTTTTGGATGTTAACAAATTAGTACAACTAAATCTGATTTTACTCGGTTTTTTTTACTCGGTTCTATTTACACGGTTCACTTTACACGGTTCACTTTACACGGATCTTTTAATTTGATTTTTCCCACGATGGGAACGTATCTACCGTGGAAAAGCAAGTTTCAATATATTTTTAGAAAAGCAAATAACGAAGGGAACGCCCAGAATATTAACACACAAATACCAGAAAATTGTGCTTAGCAGGGTAGCAAAGAATTACCTTTTTGCACCGTTCTCTGAAAAAATTGCAACAATTATTTAAAGTATTAGGAATTATATTTTAGGTTTCAAAACCGATTTTACAAACATTAGATTGAATTGGTTTGCACTCAATATAGATATTATAGAATTGTATAATAAACAAAATACTTTGACGTTTTATGTAGAATACGTAATATGTAAAAAAACGATGTAACAGATATTTTTTACTACATTGATTCGCAGACAAAACTGAACTAGGAAACTTTATGAAAAGTCCGAATTGGCCGAAACAATGGTTATAAACGGGGCACATCCAAAAATTAAAAATATAAAAGTAAATTAAATGTAAAGCGTTGGTAAAAATTACCGTTCACGGCCGCACCGATTTAGAAACAGATGTGGATTTGCCACTCTTATTACATTAAATTTTACAACACAAAAACGATATTCTGGTTGTGAAATTTCGTAAAACAACAGCAGAACATAAGAAAATAATTTTAAAATTTCGTTGTCATTTTTGTGTAAACTCTTCCAAGAAAGTTCACAAAAAGAAGGTGGCTTATTTTAGACTTTTAAATAAGTCAGTCTACATAAAATAAGCCAGGAATTTGACTCCAGCCCTAATTTAATTTTATATTTTCGATGTGTCAAATCAAAAATAGAAACATAAACGTGACTTGGTAAAGCCCGATTTCAAAATAAAAGAATAAATCTCCAGTTAAGTAATATTTCCTCTCTTTCTTCTTTTAAAAGAAAAGAAAATAGCGGCAAAAAAAAAAACGAAATCAGGAAAATTGTGATTAATAAATTGGGTGAATTGACAAAATAAAATGTTTACTTTACAGTTATAGTATTTCATCGACTTTCATTTGGGAAACCTCATGGTGTTACGAACTAACTTAATTTACTTATTGCATGCAATTTAGTTTAATATATAGTCTGAGCCACCATCTTAGGCACACAGTAGCTCATTTATGTTAACACATTCCAACCGTTGTTATCCCGGATTAACTATATAATATCGTAGACAAAGCCAACAGTCCAAAACTGATAAAATTTTAACCTCAAATTAAAAAAAAAAAATTAAATCACTATACAAACAAAGTCTAATCGAAGCTTTTGACGCAACATTTTTATCACCAATGCAAACAGCGTATCTCTCGTATGTAGTTATATCCAATTGTTTGTGATATCAGTTTACGCCAATATTATAATCAGTTATGTTTGCGTCACTGAACTACGATATAATTAATTGTGCGATATACAATTGAGTATCATAGATTCTTGAAGTTTGGGTGCCCCGCACTTTCGAATATTTATAAGAATTTGTATATATGTATAAAAAATGGGCTCAATATTAATTAAAGTAACTTTCAATTAAATTTGTAATTGGGAACAAAAAAAAATGAAAATTAAAAGGAAAATCTATTTGTATCTCTGAAAATAAAAACGAATAAATTGATTAACTACACGCTGGGTCCTATCTGTCAATTATTATTGGATATATCACCAATTGAATTTTTATTTATCTAGTATACAGCATCCCTTAATTTAATTCGTTTGTGTTGTTGCTGATATTTTTGTGTGTATGGCTATTTATAGTACTTATGTGTGTGTGTGTGAGTTTATATATGTGGATAAATGGAAAATTGGAAATAATTAAATTTATTTTATTTTGTTTTAGGTGGAAATCAGAAGAATGGCATTTATTTATTATTGAAAAGTGTCTTTCTGATGCTGGGAGATCGCTTCTGCTCAAATTTAAATTAAAAGCTCGTTTAAATGGATAATGAAAATTAATTGCAGTTGGTGAGTACCTTTATCTATATATTCCTACTATATGTAATAATCGTCTAAGGTGTACATAATGACAACAAAATCAAACCATCAAACTAATTTTGTGCAGTAAAAATCCTGTTGACAAAACTTTTCCTTGTACTCATTCTCGCAACAATAAAAAGCTTAAAGTTTTCAAAACAAAAGAAAACTTTTTCCTATATACATACATATGTACACAGTACATTTTTGTATGTACAGTATTAAACTGTTTAACTTTTGTTTTGTGTATGTATGTATGCACAATAATTATACATTTTTTTTAGTAAGAAAGCTTTTTATACGTTAATTAAATTAAACAAAAAAAGCGAAAATTAACAGTCTAAAAAAGCTTAAAAGTTACAGAATTGACATTTGTGATTAAAGAAAACAGAAAAAAAAAATATTTAAACGTGAGATTAAGAATGTATGCAAAGCTCTGGTCCCCGCCATTTTTATGATTGTTTATTTTTAAATACTTTGGAAAATAAGCAAAACAAAAGCCAAATAGGAAAAAAATTTCGGTTATTTTATCGCATATTTTCCGCACTTATTATGAAAAATATTTTCTTAAGCTACTAAATTGTTTTTATTTTGGTTTTTTATGAGCAATATCAATATAATTTATGAAAATTTGTATAGTAAGAAGATTAGGAAATGTGAAAATCACCTTTTGAAGTAGAAGCTTTTTAGCTTTGAGCGGAAAAAATTATGAACGTGTGATTTGGTGGTCACTCTATATTAGTTTTGTATTGGTTTTCCCAAAACTTCTTAGGCTCATCTAATTTACGTTGGATCCTTAGATCTAGATCCAACATAACTGCTTTCTCGAGCCGAGGATCTCTTTCTTAAGATAAGTTTCCAACACATATCTGTAATTTCAGCTGACGAGAAACCAAAGGGGGTTGTTGTTGTCAGTATTCTTGACTGTCACGTGAGAGAAGTGTAAGTTTGCCGCCAGTCGTTTATATTGGTAAGGTAAATTTTTACCCTAAATTCATTAAGATTTTCCGCACAGCTGAATGAACCGCGGAAGGAAAGCACTGATCATTTTAGTCAGTATTTGGGTTGAAAATGCTAGTGGTGACAGCAAATCGTTTGTCAAGTTGGCTGATTATTCTCGCGGGATGCCAATATGAGATCAGTTGTCGTAGAACTAATCTCCATAAACAAGTATAGTTGAGCTGTCTGTGCAGACTACTTAAGGGTTCAGAATTATCAAGTTTAAGGAAAGTGATGAGACCTGTAGTGAAGTTAAAATACCATTCATATGCAGGCAAAACCTCTGGGAACTTTTATAAAATACTTAAGGAAAACCAACATAGAATACGGTATTTTACTGGCTTCACGGCTTTTTACTCCGTAAATGGAGGAACTAGGTGACCTTTAGCTAACTTTCTTCATTAGCCCATTGATTACGACATTGCTTATTCTAGGCCAACATTCTTATTGCAATTTTAATAATATGGCTTGTTCTTTAAATGTTTACAACCACAATCCGGCTCGCAAATTTTGAACCCTAGTCAACGCTGCAACCATTGAAACGCATTATACACCACACATATGAATAAAGCAATGCGGTATTTCCCCGTTACATTACTATTTTGCCTTAATTGAATCGGACCAGCTTAATTAATACCATAACGGTGAATTACCAAAGACGGTTCTACTGTATACTTCGAAAAATCTGCGTGATCAATTGTTGAGCTACTTCTTGTCTGTACCTGCGCCACAGGCCACAACACAGAATGATAAACACTAAATAATTGCTTCTGCAATCCAACTTATCTAGGTACAAAATCCTTACATTATTTATTGCAACAATTAAACAACAAAAAAAATTCAAAGTTGCCCGTTCTTGGTTCTGGTAATTCACGATTGTCCGACAATTTATTTACGTTCTCAACGGTATTCCTAAGTTATGAACCATCTCCATGACATACGGATTCATATGATGAAATTTCGTACACATTACCTTCGTTAATTAAACTCCTTGGGTCTTTCCAATTTCTTCCTAGAAACAACCGTAACAACAAACAACCGTACTTCGAATGGTAATTGGGGCGTCGTATCCTGAGAGTTGGGTTAAACGGTCTCGCCTCCTCACTTGCAATAAAACGCTTGTTGATAACATCAGGTTGACAAGAGGGGCAAGATCGTATCCTGAAATTAAAATACATCCCCGCAAAATCGGACCAAATTCCTAATAAACCGTTACCGCCTTCCAATCGCACAAGTCTCGCTATCAATTCACCTCCCATAACTTTTGGACCGGTGATCGAAGTTCGTCCAGGACGCTCACTCCATTCAATTGTTTTCTTCATGCGATAAAATCCGTCACCGTCTGATGTATTTTGGGCCGGTAAGACAGTAACACATCTGCACTTCGTTCTATTTCCCTCCTGATATGATTCGCCAACACACTAACGCTATGCAATTACTGCCTCAAAATGAGTTTGCTTACAATACCATGGATCTTTGTGAATAATTAGAAATTGGCTCCCAATAGTATCATAAACTTTACTCTGATGGCCAGCCCATCTGACTAGCAGTGGTGTATCTTCAATTGTACCTTTCTTTTGGCTCTCACCAATTTTCCATCAACACCGTTAACCACGACTGTGGCTGCTGATCCACTGAATCTGTTGTACCATTGCCTTCAATCGTTTTAATTGCGATTGGTCAATTCTTTCAGGCGCCACTAACTTTTGAGGTTCCTTACAACCCAATTCCAAATGGTGCCACCGTAGAACCTCATACAAGAGAACGATCCGACGCGACCACCGCACCTTTTTCTTATTAATTTCACATTACACTATTTTCCACTGCTTTTCGCTACCGAAACTGAAGCTTTTCTAGCCCTGAAAAATAGTGGCCTCCTTTCCTTTACGATACCCCTAATTCACAGAATGATGTATTTTAATTTTTTTTATTTTAAATACTCAATTATAAAATTTGTAATTTTATAGACGAATTTATATCAACAAAAATTCGAGAAAAATACTGAAGAAGCAAAATGATTCCGACATTCTATCCATGTAGCAAGCAGTATCGCATACTGGATGTGTTATATGTTATGTCCATAACAATTTCTCATTCGTATTTTTCATTGTTGTGAAAGATTTGAATTTTTATATTTTTGATTACGATCGCTTACGTCATTCTATCATAGGGTGCAAGTGGGTGTCAATGCTGCACTTATTGGTTACACCGTATCACTCACCCCGCAGACACAGCTTTGTATATGACTATTTTGGGATAAGTTAAAATTGACAAGTCGTGCATATAATATTCGCGATGACGAAGGCATTCATATTATTTCGTCCCTTACGTACGATTAGCCTACAAATTCTGGCAAGGAATGCAAGTGTTGGACTAGTACCCCGTATCTACATTCATACTTGGGCAGAAGTATTTTGACGCAATTATTTTGCGTGTTGCACGAATCACATGGTGAGAAAGACCGTGAAGCATTTCAAAAATACTTTGGCATATTTCGTTAAGATGGTAAGGATGTTTTACGTTGGTTGACGTTTCACACCATAAATATCTAGGCCTGAACCAAAATCAGGTTACAACTCCAGTTTGTGTTTTACGCTGTTCAAGTTTTGACTTTGCTATTACGTATGACAAATAACAGACATTTAAACTTCATGCGGTCGTGTCAAAGTATCCGCCAATGTATCCATGTTGCTGTCACCTTTCATATACCTAAAGTCATAGCCTAAAGCTTCCTGTCGAAAGCAGAATCCTTCTTTTTGGGAGAAGAAACCCTCTTAGAGAAGTTGAAAAGAGGTTTCCAACTTCTATCATAAGGTTGCTCCAATATAGCGAGGATCTTTTGTAAGGTTCGGATATTGACGGAGAAGTTCACCAATGGTAAATAAAGGTGGTATCGTATCAGTATTAATTAGTATATCTGTTATAATAATTCAAACTTTACCAGAAAAGTGGCTCCGATTAATGGCCTAGTGGCTACGGGGCGAGTTAGTTTTTCGAGTAGGATTAAGCCTGTAGGATTTTCTGGCTCGATTTCCAAATTTTTCAATGGCACCAGCATAGCCATAATAACCGTTTCTTTGATAAGATTTATTGCGCGATCCAGAGCGCCGGTTGTCAATACTGTTTGAGCGGTGCCTGGATATTGACTGATTATTCAATTTTAGATTGAATTTGGACGTTAGTTGGTCAACCGATTTTTGGAGATTGGCAAGAGTAATTTCTGTTTGACTTAACCCAATTCACTTAACCCTTAATCCCGATTCCACGGTATTGCAATTAAAATTAGGCTTACTTATGTCGAACATACGATCTGCAAATTTGATTAATTCGATGATATTATCAGGGTTTTAATTCTTCCTTGCTCTGACATGGATCGCAGTTTAATTACTTCATCTCGCGGAGGGTGTCGTATTTATTGATTTCGGGTTGATTACGAACTATGCTTGATATTGAAGCTATCTTCATTAAATTGAATCTTTTCTCGTCAATATTGATTCTTTTGACTTTAAATAATGCCTCGAGTTGTTTAAAGCACAGTTCTGGAAGGTCTTTCCAAAACTGGTGTATAGGGGTTGCTTCATTTACAGAATAATTTTTTCAACGTCTTTTTCGTCGTCCGGCATGTTTTTATTATTTAGAGTGATTTATGCGGTGTGGGGAAGTAAGAAAATTATTTGAATGAAGCAATTGAATGTGAAGAAACATTAGCAAAAATAAAATGACGTAAACGAATGAGACATTGATCTACATAGATAACCAAACATACAACACGTTTTAGTATTATTGCGACAATTGTTTTACTTAGAATTACGCATTTCTTTCAGCGTATTATATGTATATGCCATAATTTTAGAATCCCTTTTCCATCCTGAATTTCATCAAAATCGGATAAGAAATTTCCAAGTTCCTTACTAATTGGCCATATTCCAAACTTTATCCAAAAATCATTTTAGAATCCTATGCCCATCACGCATACCAAATTTCACTAAAATCGGTTAAGAAATAGCCAAGTTCCATAATAATTGGTCATATTGCAGAACTTTTTTTTAATTTTCTGTCGTTTCTTATAGACGAGTATTACAAAAAAATGGCGGTGCTTCCCCTTCCACCCCAAGCGATGCGTCACAGGCCTCACTCCCTCATTCAATGTAACGAATTCTTTAATCCTTTAGCTATCGAGTAGTGTAATTAAATTTTGGATTTAGGTGATAGATATGTAGCTGCAGCATCAAACCGTATACCCAAATTTTGTTAACATCAGTTTTTGAATTGATCCCCCCCCCCCCTCATATGAAAATAAAGACGTACACACGACAAAATATCACGAAACTGTATTTAGGATAGAACGATACGTTAGCTTTAACTAACATACGTTAAGTTTGGTTGACGACCTTGGCAGTTGTACTGATCGCTGTGTTGTTGCTAGACGTAGTTGTCTTAGCGAGTAGCTGTTATTTCTGCTGTTAAGAAGAGTGTCCTTGAGATTTTCATGAATTTCTTCTTTTGTTTTTTGTTATTCTGGTAGTTTTAGCGCGAACTAATAAAACCACGCAGTAGCATTCAACTTAGCACAATCAATCGTAGTGATTTCTTTACACCTTCAATATGCCTCGTTATTTTAAATCAATGAGTGATTATTATTTTCTGTCTTAATTCTTTGCGTGACAGCTCCTAATATACACAATAATTGCACTCAGACCGAGTTCGCGACAATATTTTGCGGAAAAATGAAAATTTTTCCGCAGAATATTGTCGCGAACTCGCAGTCAATGTTGTACGACACATGAATACATTTTATACAAAATTATTAGATAGGTAATCGAATTTACTAGCAGGGACAGAACACTAAATTGCTCTAGTTCAGCCTAGCTTATATCGTTTGACTGAATATTTGCCAGTTCTTTGGTTGATATTAACAGCTACGGGGTTTGGTTCGGCTGATGTTATCCAATCTGGGAATTATTTCATTGTTCTGTCTGGTTACTGGTGATTTTCTGACGTTGTTCGTTTGATTTAATGCTCGTTATAATGTCATAACGAATTCTCTTACAATTTTATACTCGTTGATTTTCAGTTATATAGTCATTTGAACCTGATGAGACATGAAAGAGTTCGAAAAAATCAATCACAATTTGCAATCCAATTCAAATAAAATAAAAAATGTCACCCTGTAAATTTCACCTTAAGTGTATAAAATACAACCAATAAATAAATAAAATAAAAATCGAAGACAAAGTATAAATAAAAATCAATTTTAATCCAGCAAACAATAAATGATTATTATTTTGTTTTTTTTAATAATAATAAAAAAAAATAAAAATTCCAATCAACCAAACAAACAAAAGTGTAAGCAACACAAAATTGAAAGAAACATGTATGTAGGTACACAAAATACTTCCCAATTGCACAATATGTGTACGACCACAATACGATAACCGTGTACATATGTACAAATATTTTCAATCCTTGAACATAAGAATTTTTTTTTTAGTGATGTTCAATTTGTACGGTGGTAGTTTGTTGGCTGAGTTTTCTATATGGAAAACAGAGTACGTATAGGTATAAGAGCACAATAACAACAAAAATTATTTGATGTACTTTCATTGAACTTTCATAATGCACAACTCGTGTATTATTTATTTTATTTTTGTGGATTAAAAACATAGAACACAACACAACAAAAAAAAAATTAAATTGTTTTCCATATTTATTTACAATTTTCATTATGTTTGATTCCATTTCCAATAAAAAAATTACAAAAATAACCATTCAAATAATAATAATAATTGAAATTGAAAATATAAAGCTTTCAATATAATCAAGCTTTTGTTTGATTTTTAAAATTTTGAATTATTATTCTTGATTCGTAAAGAGTTTCAGTTGGTGGCCATCGATCTCGAGATTTTTTTTGGGGAATTTCGTTATTTGTGTTGTTCCGTCTTAGTGATACTCTGTCCTCTTCATTCATATTTCTTTTTGTAAACTTTCTATAACCGTGCAATTTAAAGATCGATTCATTTTTATGTCCTTACATTACTAATCAAACCCTTTAGCACTTTTATTTGTTTCTCTTAAAACTGGAACGTGATAAATAGTGAAGATTAAATAGGGCGATTTATAAACTGAAAATTGTATAGTACGTCATAGAGTAGTAAAAGTATTTAAACACCTCAATTCCCATGTCGGGTCATTTCAAGTAACGTGACAGTAATAGCAGGATACAACTGCAGCTAGAAACAGAACCATAGATATTTGCATAGATGCAAATTAGTTTTATAACAACAATATTATTAATTTACACAACATACTTAAAACAGTGTACAAAATAACTCAAAAAACAATATTTTGAATTTTGTGGTATTCGTTTGTCACTTGAAAAAGTCAAATGAATGTCGTATAATGTAACTTTAACAACTGACCTAACAAATGACTAAGAAATTATTGTGACGTAACTATAGTCAAGATTAATGACGTAACACAACTAGAAGAAATGGGATGTAGCCAAGTCAATTTAAATACTCCGGTAACTAACTTTTGAAATTTTATAACCATAATTTCGAAATATTTGCGAAATACATATTACAAGTATCATATCCCGTCACTCCAATTCACATAGTCGTGTGAAAAAATTTCCATTCCACTTCCCATAGATGCGTCATTTCAAGTAACGTGACATAAATCGTGTCACGTCACTTCAAAATTGATATTCTTGAAGCCGACTGCAATTAGAAATATATTAGCAAACAATAACATATTTAAAGCAGTGTACAAAAGTACTCAATTTTGAAATACATATATAAAATCAAATAATTGCGTCTTTCTATTTTGTGATATTTATCTGTTACTTGCGTTATGTGACGTGAATATAATCTTGAAAAATGATGTGACACGGCTATGATAATTCGACTATAAATGAATTTTAGTGATTTCGTGAACTAATTTTTAAAATTGTGTGTCAATTTTGGTTGTGCTAATATTTGTGTTGGGTAAATAAATCATTTTGTGTTATTATTTGAAGTAATTGTTTTATTCACAAAACATTGTTTGACAAGGCAAATATCTATCAATATTTTAAAATTTGTTCATATTTCTCGTCGATAAAATATTGATAATTTGCACAAGCTCAACTGCTAATGATCACCGGGATGAAAAATTCTCGTCTGTAGTTTTAAAAAAGGAATGACGAAAGCAGTAATGTATAAACATGAGATGTGGAACCAAAAAAATGTATGTATGTATATCTGATATCTACACGCATTAAAACAGCAAACAGCAATTAGCCATTTGCCAAATTCAATTTTTGGTTTTATCTTTACTCGCTTGGGCAGCGCTGCTGCATACCGTGGGATAGTAAAATTTAATTGTGAAAAATTTCATATAAAAACACGAAAATTGTTGATTTTTATCTCAACAATTATGTGTAAAAACAACGTGTCCATTTACATATTATGGAATTATTATGATGTTTGTCGTATTAGATTTAATTATTAGACACGTAATTGCAAAGTTTAAATTGAAAAAACTATTAAATAAACAGAATTAGAAACACGAATTTGGTTGAAATAGTGAGGTTATGTTTCAAAGTTTTCCGTATTTTTTTTTTTGTATTTTATTTATATTAAACTGATCAACAAGTATTTAGATACTTTTTCATCGACAATTTTGGACTTCGACAAGCAGTGTACCCAAATTTTACATCCGTTTATATTAGTTTTGGTGTTGGAAAAAACAAAAAAAAAATTTAAAATTAAATTTTGTTGTGACATGTCGCATATCGTTTGTCATTTTAAAAAATATGTTTCTGCGGCGCCTCTAATGCCAAATACGAGAATTAAGCTTGGGAAAATCACTAATTGAGTTGTATTTATAAAGCAATTTAAATTTTCGACTGAAACGAAGTTTTACTATAGAAAGTCATCTGTGACTTTTTCAGGCAAATTTTAAGAATAAAAAAATTCTTTACTCAGTAAATTCAACACAACATACATGTGTGTTAATCTATTTGTTATATAAGCACAGAATATATATAAACAGAACAATATCTTCTATAGCGCTTTAGTCCTAAGCTGGTGAACAAATATTTTCGTTATTGTTTTTTTCGACTGATTTTGATTTAGAAAAGATAGAAAAATCATTTTTGTCCACGACTAACGTATAATATGTTCATTATACGTTTGTTTCATCACTTATAATGATATCCATTATTCACTGCTAGTTTATCTAGTAGTCTCTGCATTCATTATTCAATATTTCCAAGTAAATTATTTGATTTTTGAAATTTTATCTAGTAGTCTCTTGCCATTTTCATTATTATTAAACTGTGACGTCAAAATGTCGACGAAAATTATTTGAAGAGTATTTACAGGATTTGATTATAAAACATAGTGATATTTGTCGGTCGTGGACAAAGTATCGTATTCTACTCGCATATAATGGCTGTTATTCACTCAGATGATTTACATTACGATACTCGCCTATCGGCTCGTGTCGGTAAACTTCATCTTCGTGAATAACAGCTATCATTATATGCTCGTTGAATAATATACTATATATGCAATCAATGAAACAAAAAAAAATTACAAAAATGTTTGTACCTCTTTCTAATGATAAATAAAACTCAGTACAATTTTAAAACGAAAGAGAAATCTTTACACTTTATAATGTGCTTAAAAGAGATAGACATTCGTGAATAATTTTTGATTTTGGTCTAGTTAGCTTTGCGAAACTTTAAAATCATATCAAAGAAATAACAAAAAGAAAATTTGCAACTCCCATAAGGTTGTATATGAGTGTGTGTAGCATTTCTAATTTATTTGTATTGGTCCTTTGTTTATTTGTTGATTTGATTTTAAAGTTTCGCAAAGCTAACTAGACCAAAATCAAAAATTATTCACGAATGTCTATCTCTTTTAAGCACATTATAAAGTGTAAAGATTTCTCTTTCGTTTTAAAATTGTACTGAGTTTTATTTATCAATAGAAAGAGGTGGGTACAAACATTTTTGTAATTTTTTTTTGTTTCATTGATTGCATATAAAATGATTTTTCTATCTTTTCTAAATCAAAATCAGTCGAAAAAAACAATAACGAAAATATTTGATCACCAGCTTAGGACTAAAGCGCTATAGAAGATATTGTTCTGTTTATATATATTCTGTGATATAAGCACAGAGAAGAGTGATATAAAAGCACTCGCAAAAATACAAAAATTTGTTAAATTCGCTATACTTTGCAATTTTACCACGAAAAAGACAAAAACGCTGCCCAAGCCCGGGAAAAAATGTAATACCACACGTGTAATACCACGGTCAAGATGCTTTATCGAATGCAACAGCATTTAGATGGGTTGCTCGCATCCATGCCAAGTGTGTTGTCTTCCATCTTGACAAAACGCCAGACGGCACACATCTTTGATGACCCGGCAAAAATTGAGACAAGCACTCTCAGACAACCTTGGAAGTTTTGATGCATCCACCGTATATTTAGAAATATGTAGCTCCAATTAAATAAAAAAAGCCAATTTTCCAAAAAATTTATTGTAAGTACTTTTATAAGTAAGTTTGCGTATTTCTCGTCTCAACATCTAAAATGATTTTTGGATAATATATTTTTGGAATATGGTCAATTAGACTGTAATTGGCTATTTCTTAAACCATTATGATAAAATTTGACAGGTATGATGGAAATAGGATTCGTAAATGATTTTAAGATGAACTTTTAGAATATGGCCAACCAGTATGGAACTATGAAACTCGGCTATTTCTACAACGATTTTGATGAAAATCGACAGGTTCGATGAAAATTCTTAAATGATTTTTGTGAATATGGCCAATTAGCCTGTAAGTTGGCTATTTCATAAACGAGTTTAATTGTGTTCATAACTTTTTTTTAATCCTAATAAATAGTGTGGTATATTTAAGACGGTCATTGATTCGTAATAATGTCTTTATGCTGCAAATGTAATCTTATTATATCCGATAACTTTTGTACTTGTGCTGGTGTCTGCAATAAAATAATACATTTTGGCTGTACGGGTTTAAAAAAGACCGTATATGAGGCTATGTCAGTAATTCCAAAATTTGTATGGCGCTTTTGTGAGTGTATTGCCTTTTATAATGTGCAAAATGAAAAGAATGATTATATTGCGGCTACAATAAATACCATATCCGCAACTCTTCTTGCGTTAGATGAAAAATCTACTATTCTAAATAACAACATTAAAAAAATAATAAAGCCAATATTAATGAAATCATCGTCCAGTGGCAAGTCAAAAAAATCAAATAATACCGCTGAGTGTTGTCACACCAAGGATAACAAGATCAATGTGTGACAAAAATACAATAACTGCATCTGATAACATTGCCATCTACTCAATCAGCTAGCAGTAATAATGATACACCTTCAATAATTATTGATAGTGGTGGACTTCACAATTTTTATCATCATTCATCATCTTGTTTACCAGTATATGTTATGTTTTTTGTGAGACTAAGTTTCATCCAAGTCTTTCAAGTTATGAATTTGTTGGTCACAATTATGTAACATGCAGATGTGATGAAGCCGTGCACAACTCAATAAATAATTTTGAAGTAACCTGTCAAAATGTTGAATATGTTGCTGTGAAATTGTCATGGGCTGTTAAATCGTTATATTTATATGCGGCGTATGTTCCACCTCAAGGTTCCGCTATAGTTTACAACTTACACTGTGAAAATATTTATCACTTTGTATCACATTCTAACATAAATGACATCATATGTATATTGTGCGATTTTAATCTTCCTGGGATATGCTGGTGTACTGATTGATGAGGTTATTTCTTCAGTTTTCCCATCCAATGTCAGTAGTGGCGAAGAACAAATTTTCATTGATTCTATGTTATCTTTAAATTTGTACAAATTTGTAAAGTTGCAAATCTTAATGGAAAAATTCTGGACCTAGTATTTCTGAATGACGCTAACTGTGAATCAGTTACAAAATCATTGGAGCCATTTGTTCCTGATAAATTTCACCATAGTGGATTGGATATTAACTTTGATTGCCAGGAACTATTTTGTAAATTCAACAACACTATACCACCGAGGTTAAGCTTTAATTTCAATTAGGCTAATATTACTGGACTTCAGGAGTTCTTCGAAAATGTGTACAGGGATGGAATTTTTAAGTCTAAATGGAATGATGTGTCTAGTTGATTCTTTGTATTCGGTTATGTTTGAAGCGTTTAACAAACATGTGCCTAGGAGCTGTAAACGTAAGAAAAATTATCCTCCGTGGTTTGACAACAATTTTGTTCAATTTAAGGAACAGAAAAAAAAGCCTCATAAATTTGCCAAAGGTACTGTTGGCAACTTGTTTTATGTTAATTCTTTCAATGTCAATTCTTGGCAATGGCTTGCATATAAACTTATATTTCACGGCTTGAAAATAATTTAATCATAAACCCTAACGTTCCACCACTACAAACCTGTTAAGTTTATCATCTCGAGTATTTGGGGCATTTGACTCCAAAAGTCAGCTTGATGTGGTTTTCACGGATTTTTCGAAGGCATTTGACTCTCCGCAGTTTGAGCTCATCCTTGCCAAATTGGACAGATTTGGAATGAATACTTTATTTTTGAAGTGGATTGAATCGTATCTGCGAAATCGTGAGCAGGTTCTCACCTAAGGCCTGTGTTGTTTTTAATATATTCATTAAAGATATTGTTTCTTTGTTCCAGAACTGCGGTGAGTTATATGCGGACGATTTGAGGATTACAAAAACTGTAGATACTCTTCAACAGTGTTTAGAAATACAGAGTGATCTTGATTTGCTATACAAATGGTCGAGTTTAAATAGATTACCCTTAAATTTGGACAAGTGTAAGACTATGAGTTTCTTCAGGAAAAAGGATGTTATGACGTTTTGATCGAGTAATGACATTTAAGGATTTAGGAGTTGTCTTATTGGATCATCAATTGAATTTCCGGGACCATTTAATTTAATAGTAGCTAAGGCCAGCGGTCTACTTGGATTCATTCATCGTGTCACTAAGGGCTTGTACTATTCTGTTGTCCGGTCTAATTTGGAATATGCGGCGATTATTTGGCATTCAGCGTACAACAATTATATTGATCGAATTGAAAGGGTACAAAAGCAGTTCATTATTTATTTTCTTCATAAACTGAATTTGGAAAGACGTGAAATTGCTGCTTCTATGTTCATCGCTGATGTTCTAAATGGTACCATCGATTTCCCAAAAAACTACTTTCTATTTAGATATTCATGTGCCCTGTAAACCTGTACGGATCAGGCATTTTATATATTTGTCCACCTTTAAAACAAATTATGCACATAATGCTCCTATTCCGGCGATTTTTAGACAGTTTAATGTTAATTTTAATGTAATTGATTTCCATTTGTCTAAATCTCTTTTTAAAAAAACTAATTAAGTTATAGTGATTGTATTGAAGATGATCATGGTATGGTGATGAAGGTGGGTATTGAGATGATGATGGTGATGATGATTGTTGGTGTAGTGAATAATGACTACCTCCATGATAACATGTAGAGGTAGTGGATATAATCTCTCCATGATAACATGGAGATAGTGATGACTGATGATGATATCAGATGACTATAGTCATGCTTATCTTGGGTATTTGTTAACCAATAATAGTGAAATTTGTCAGGTTCTAAAAAATTGATAAAATTCTAGAATATAGAAAATCGGGGGGGGTAACTTTGTTATTTCTTTTCTCGGAAAATAAAATAATCGTAAAATAGTTGTAAATGCAGCCGTTTCCCAAATATTTCCTAAATATGTATTTAGAAAGGAGCAGTAAATTCTCCCTTTTCCAATATATTTTTATAGAATTTTAGTAAGTAATATTTCTTAAAGGAAGGCCACATACAAAAATTGACTTGGCTCCACGGTAGATATAAATATGGTCCATACTCCGAAATTAATAAGATTTTCCCACATACTGTCTTCATTTTTTTACCCTTGACATCTATCAAGTCCATTCTTTTGTAAATTTGATCCGTAAACAAAAAAAAAATAACTTGACAAAGGCCAACCTCAATGTTGAAATGAACAGACTAAATACAATATTGAACAACAAATTCTTTATTAAAAAACTTTTTTTTTATATTTAATTTCGATAAATAATTAATTTTCCATTCATATCTATCTTCAGAGTTAGGTATATTAGAAATCAGTATCAGTACGAATAGTTTCACATTTCATTTATATTTCTATATTTATAGAAATTCAATAGATTTGTTTTAAAAATACAGGGTAAATCAAAATAATAAGTATATACCTTCGTAGAACACCTTTGCATTGTCTTATTGTATCCGTGAGCCCAAATGTAAAAATTTGTATATATGTATGTATTATCGAGCTAACCCTTTAATTAAAATAGTTTATTTGACATGGAATGAATGTTGGTTCAAACATACACGGATTCTCGCTCAACACACAATATAAGTTTATTTTGCCTTTCAACCAATTTCCAGAGAAATTAGAAATGCTTTAAATCACAGTTTAATTAAAAAATTTTATTTTAGAGTAATCGTTGAACTTTTTAAGTTAATTTAAGTTTTCCATGGGCGAATACACATAAATGCCATTTAGCCGATTCTTATTTTTACTTAATTTAAATTTATAAATTAAGTAAAAATTGGATTCTTTAAAATTTGGTTTCAAGTATTAGATTAAAGTAATTCGAAATTTAAAAATTCAAATCGATATCCGATGTAAACTCTCGGAAATTGAAAATGTAGGTATTTTGTAATTTCAAAAAGTCACGAGAACGAGTAGTTGGATTTCTATTCCAAAACGAAAATTTCACGATTCTAAATAAAATTTCAATTCTTGGATATAAAATTGATCCATAAAAAGAATGAAACTACTAAAGAGGGAATATAGAAAGGATCAGGAGTTCAATCTTAAACAATTCTACTTTTGATATTGAGTTTTAATTTCTGTGAGGCATACAACAGGGAAAGCTCCATCGTTCATGCCATGAGAATATTTGTAGAACACACATAAGGGGCCCACATTCCGTCTCGGGGAAAGAGTATCAAGGGCAGAAGAGATGTTAGCATCTGAAATCATACGACATACACGGTTCTGAACTCTATATCAGGAGAAGCTAATTGTAGTCGCTCCATTTTGATCTTAAAGTTAACTTAATAATTTTATGCTCGCTGCGATATCTCAATCGCCACCATTCTATCCCTAACACTATTTTTTATTTAGTTTATCTTTCCTAAATACATTTGTTTTGCATTTGGCCTAACATTTTCAAACCTTCACTCGATATTCAGGCGCTTAAAAAATCATTAATTATTGCTTGGCACTGAGGTTATTTCTCATAACCAGTTGAACCCGATTTGTTAAGTTTAACGGAAATAATATTTTTTCTGTAATTTGAAACACAGGGTAGAATACATTACCAACGTTAAAAAACAACATACAGTAAATAAAGGCAAATTAACAAGCATTTTGAATTATGTCAAAACTCCACCCCTGATATTTCAACAGATCAATTCAAAACGCGGTAAGCCAGGGTAGAAAAACTCATGGAGGAATTTACTACTATAATATGAATAAAACTACCATTTAGCGGTTTCTAGTTTGAACCGAAGGGTCCGCGAGAGGTTCTGATCAATCGATTCTATCACACCGGAAGATTTAGAGCAAACTTTCAATACTACAGTTAATGCCCATAAACTCACCCAAAACTGTCTACAAATAAATAATAGTCCGCCATTTTCTGGCGAATTAAATGTCTGTTAATCGAAAACTACGATCAGTATAACCGAAGAACTACATAGAAGCCTTAAAAAAATTAAAATCGCGTTACAACCACAAAAAGCTAATCATTAACGCATTCATTCGTACTTTCCACGAACAACAATCATTAGCAATGTCAATGCTACTGCTACTTTTAAATCTCTTGGAACAGCTGCAGAAGGTCGCAACTCTTGGCTCATATACATCCTAATGGAAAAATTGGGCAATAAAACCCGAATATTATGAGCTTAATCCTGCGCTGAGCTTGAAAATCTAGAATTGAGTGATTTATTTACGTTTGTAATTCTAATAATTGATGCTCTAGAATCCGTCTGTACACCTTTTAATAACCAATTATCCAAAAGACATGTGCTATACCAATGTCGGAAATTTCAAAATACATCCACTTCTACTCAATCAATTCTTTCAACAGTTCTGATGGAAGTAACAGATTCTTCAAAACTATATACAACGACTAAGCAGAAGAAATGGTAGAACATCAGTCACTGGTCCACAAGGTTAGAGGATTAGTTGCTATTCACATTAAGCCAAAGGTTTACTCGAGCCATCACGACTTGGTTATCAGCGTACGAAGTTCATCAGTAATGAAATAGGCTTATATTTATCGAAATAGACCATTTTTTTAATATTCTGAGGGAGGGGCAAATTAAGGGCAGTGCTAATCCGCCAGCCGGAAATATTAGTTATTCGAAACCTAAAGATCTGCACTCATTCTGCAGTCTAATAAATGTTTTGGAGGTCGACATCGTTTGATGCCTTCAACGTTTTTGGGAAGTTGAGTCCATTCCTGAACAAAAATTCCTTTTAGCTCCCGAAGAATAATTGTGTGAAAAGCATTTCAAGAAAAATGTCACCAAAACTCTTGAAGGTCGGTTGTACAAGCAATGTACAAGCAATTTATGTCTGAAAATCACTCGGACACATGCAAGAAATTCAACAAAATGAAATGAATGAAAAAGGATATTTTAAGGGTAGTTTCTGACAGGCCCACCAAAACGACTTCAAGGTTCAAGACTTTCTTTGAACGATTGTCTGGCGGAGGCCAGTCATTTATGATATATCGACCAAAAAAGTAGAAATATCAAAATCCCCCCGTACTTTAACCCGAGAGTCAATACAAAATGTATTGATTCTAAAAAATGAAAACTTTTCCATGAGCTTTCTGTGTGGTAGTTTGGTTTCGTACTGATAATCTCAAAACAAAAAATTCGATCTACTCAACTCATCAGGTAGCTACGACCAAACTACAAAAATACAATTCCAACTTCATACATTAAGTATGAGGCAAGAACGTAGTGACTTAGCGAATTATAAATTCACTAAATTAAAAAAACTTAAGGGAAACTTTTCATTTCTGTGTGTTTCATGCCCATCCTATTATTCGTGTAGGCATGAAACACACAGACATGAAAAGTTTTCCTTGAGTTTTTTTGATTTAGTGAATTTATAATTCGCTAAGTCACTACGTTCTTGCCTCATACTTAATGTATGAAGTTGGAATTGTATTTTTGTAGTTTGGTTGTAGCTACCTGATGAGTTGAGTAGATCGAACTTTTTGTTTTGAGATTATCAGCACGAAACATCTGCTAACAAGATAAATTAAGTGAAGCATTTACTCTCTTTATTCACTTCACCCAAATATGTGACTTTTAACTCACTTTTATTCCACCCAATATTCATTTCAAAATAACCTCATCCGTTTAATCTGATTCATTTCGGGTCAGTAAGCAGATTTTGAAATTTTACATGGCTGTTGCCATAAGGCAATGGTTCTGAAAAAAATTAATTTGGGTTAGTTGTCTGAGGGATAATGTCCAATTTGTGATAGTTATTCGAATATACTATTAGGTGATGAAAGCTTGATATATCTTGAATAGCCGGTGGCTTATTGACCGAACGACGGCATGGTTCATTAAAAGAAATTTTTGCAGTAAGCCTTTCTTGAATTGTCGTTCTTACCAGGCTCTCATTCTTCTCTCTCCACAGTTTTTAGGTAGCTTGCTTTATTTCTAAGTTTATGGCAGCAGCTCTTTTGTACTTTTATACAGCACCGTATTGTTGGTCTACCTAGTTCTCGTCGCTTTATGGGTTTCTTCTTTGAATTCTTTCGATTACACTTTCTTGATGCACTCTTACATCTTTTCTCTTTTGCACGTTTTTTTTCTTTGGTGCCTCAAAAAAAAAAAAGCAGCTTAACACTAAAGATTTCAAACCGGTTTGGAACACTTTAGGTGTTAACAAATAGAGAACGATTTTGCCTGAAGCTTAAAAGATTTACACCAACAATGCAAAATTTAATGTCAACTTCATATATAAATTATGTGTATTTAAGTAAAAAGCTTTCACCCAGAGAAATGAAAATAATGTGACGTCACCAAATAAACAAAACAACAATGTCACATGAATGAAATGTTTCGTTTATTTATTTTTTTGCTAAGTAGAGTAAGAAGGAATAAACCATAACATTCGTTATTTTGTTGTTGTCGATAAACTTTTTGAAATGGGTGGAATGGGAGCGGGTATACATAAAAAATATGAAAAGTTTAACAAAAGCTTTTCTTCTTTTGTGTTTGTTTGTGTTTAGAGAAAAAAGTTTTTAAGTATTTATTTTATTGGTTTTCTTCTAAATGGTGTTGTTATTGTACATTTTGTAAGTGTGTGAGTATGTTAGTGTAGATGTGTGTGGAATAAAATGATACAACCAAGGAAAAGTTTAAAGAATTTATTTTTAGTATTGCAGTTATTACAGGTGTTAAGATTTTATGTGATTTTCGGTTTTTCGGCTCAACATCTTTAAATACTGGTTGCTTAAGGCTGATAGATCACAATAAAATTTGATTCAAGTTCTTACCGGTGTACTGTACTTTGGTGATCCCAAATCTTGAAAAGGTCCAATCTTACGTCTTAAACAGATAAATATAATATTTATCCAATTACTCACGAATTAAGAGTGAATTATGTGTAACTAAGAATTTTTTTGTTTTCTATTTTCAGAATTGGATTGAACCCCCAACAAGACAAACAAAAATTTTGGTGGCAGCTGCACGTATCTTTCCTGGAGTGAGCGCTTACTCACAGAAAAACTTAAAAAGGATTTTCAGGATATAAAACAAATGTGAAACATTTCAAATTTAAAGTTTTTGTCCGATTTTCGTAACACTACACACACACACATAATGGAAATCTTATTTAGAAAGTAGGAGACACAAGTAATTAATTTAAGACCAATTAAGGAATAAAACAAACGAAAATATTTAATCCTTTTTGTTCCTTTTAGAAGGATACATACATACATATATAAATTAAATACAAATAACAAATTAAAGTGTTATTGTTTTTCCTGTATATACCCCGGATACAATACAAAAGTTATCAGAAAATAGATTTAAGGCGCACAACAAAATAATAATGAGATCAGAACAGCAAACAAACAGTACAAGTCTGGCAGATTTTCCCACCAAAATCGATTCACAGACGGAATTGAATGAATTTTTGAAAAATTTCCAAACAAATGCGGCCGGCGAACTAGATTTTAATCGTCATCTGCAGGTGTATAATAGCTTGAATGATGCGGATTTTAATCATCGCGATCTAAATGGACTGAACGATAGTAATAGTAATAACCATTGTAATAATAATAATAATAATGATAATAATAATAATGATGGTCAATTATTGTCGTCGGATGGTAGTGTCGGAAAAATTAGTGGCAGTGGAAGCAGTTGTGGCCGACCTAGGAGAACAGCGAGGCGAACTCAACCGGTATGTTCAATTATGGTAAATAAGTTTTTTAACATCTAGATTTCTTTTTTTTTTATACGTAAAGTCAAATTTAAAATTCGGTTAAATAAGAGGTATGAACAACGCAATTTTAGATTTTTGACCGAGAATTTGTAAGCCTCATTTGGCTCGGTGATTTTTAATTAAAATTGAATTATCTATGAAATCTTCAGAAATAATTGATCGATTCAAATCCGAGTTGATATACCAATTACGCGTCCAAAACCGATTGAAGGAGGTCAACCATCTTAATCGGAGCATAAGTATATATCTGTATTTCACACAAAAGTGTAAGTGTACTGACAAAAAGTGTAGGCAAGTGTAAATAAGCAGCTGAATCAGGTATGGGGTGACATTTTCAAAATGTGGACAGATCAAGCTTTCCGAAACAATTAAGATAAAAAGGGTCGGGCATGTTCGACAAATTTTTGAAAATCGTGAAAATGACTTATAATATTGAAAATTAAGCTGCAATAGGGCCATTTCCCATAATATCAGAGAAGTCCCTTGGGATGGTGTAGACTCGCACATAGTTAGACCCATACTCTTTTTGATAAGAAATTCGGTTAGGAAAATTACGGTATTATCATTCCTCAACCCCAAGTCAGCTTCAACTCCAACTCGACCCCAACCTCAACTCACCCTTCAATTCAACAGCAACCCAATCTTCAACTCAACTCTTACTTATCCCCAAACTGAACGATCAATTAAATCCCTAAATCACAATCCTAATATCTATCTTCTCTTATCTTCTAAACACAATTTTCGACTTTCAAGTCAAATCTGAACTAAATCCTTAAATGAATCACCAACGGCTGAATCAATCCTCTCTCAACCACCACTCGACCTTAAATTCAGCCCTCAACTCAACCACAAACTCAACGCTCAAATCAATCTCCAAATCAACACGGTCCGGAAAACTATGTAAATGCGTGTATGAACTCAACTCAAAATCTTTCTCAACCTTCACTCAACCTGTAACACAACCCTAGCTCAACCCCAACTCAGCCCCAACTCGACCTCCAGCTCAGACCTTCTCAAATTAACTTGGTATGTGAAACTATGTGAGTCCATGAACTTAGCTCAAATGAACTCAATGCACTCTTAACCCTAACCCATAACCCCAACTTACAACTCGCAAACTAACCCTCAACTCAACCCTCAGCTCAACCCGAAACTCAACACTCAACTCAATCCTCAAACTAGCAAGTAATATAAAACATCGGCCAACGTGGATCGAAAATAACGTGGTTTGGTTTCGTATAGCAGGTCGTACCCGACGATACTCCTGACGTGCAGGTTCGAGACCATATTAATTCTCTGCCTTGACCCTAGAAATAAATTAGCGAAAATACCCAAAAATGTTGTTTGTCCAAAATCATTTTTCTCGATGTTTCCTCCTTAGAAATTCAGTTAAGGATTGATTCGGGAGTTAAGTTGGAGGTTAGATTGAGTTAATTTCCGAAACGAAGTTCTGATCTCAGTCCTTTACTTTTTTATTTTATTTTTTCGGAATCAGGAACCTTCGAGAAAAAGGATTTTGTACAAAAAAAAATGTTTGGTCATTTTGGTAGGATTTCAATAACTTTGATCCTTGCGGACCGAAGTTAATTTTAGATTTTTGGCACAGGTGGTGTGGAGTACAGCTCAATGATTATTAATATAAATGACGAAATAGCTAAACAAGTACGAGTCTCGAAACCTGTTCCCAATCGGAGCACAATCGCATATTTTAGAATTTTGCCATAGAGATTGTGAACAGAATTTGTGTTTTTTATTAAACCTTCTCTTTGCTACACTCAAACAGGTCCTTTTAGATTACCTCTATGCTAACTCGGGAACCGGTTTCTGTTGGAATCCTCGCTCCGTAAATAAGTGTATCGTCTTAACTTGCTTAGGTCTCAAATTACTCAGACGATACGTGTAGTAAAAATGTCCAGGACAAAAATTACCGACGCTACAGCACATCGATGGTCCAGCCGCTGTAACCCAAGAACGTTGCCTTGATCCTGATAAAGAGGAAGAACGCCCTATACAATGATTTAAGTCGAAGAAATCGCTACAGTTGCCACTTAATAAAGCCAAGCATGACGTCCTATGGTGATAACGTAATCAATACTTCTAGAAGTATTCGTATAGTCACTAGTGAAGGTAACGTCCGATGAAAAATTAGCCCCAGGTCGGAAAAGTACTCGACATTGCCTAGATCTCTACTATGCAGATAATACGTTTGCGGTTAGAAACTTTGCAAACTTCAAACAATTAACAACATCGTTTATAAATACTGTGAATAAAAATGGATCAATTTAGCTACTCTAAGCACCACGTACATCGCAATAAAGCGACCAGTGAAAAAATCCGAAATTTTATAATAACACATTGACAAAAGTCGCGAAGATAAGCTGATAATCACCTGATAAGAATAAATCCACAACCTAAAGTGTTCAATTTATTAATTGGATGACAGATATTTTCCAAGAATCGGGAACACTCCCAGTCAGAGGCTTATATTGAATAAGAAGGTAACTGGAGCAGCTAAACTGTCGGCGCAGCTCGGTAAGCAGATTGGAGAAATTCGATCGTACCCTGCACCATTTTTAATTTCCAAATGGTACAAACAATCACGAGCCTCTGCTTCTGTAAACTTTATAAGTGAAATGTCGGGTACTAGTTAGCGGTAGATTGGCTGGTTTGATATTGATTAAGAAAGAAACCCAGACACTTTTCTTTTATAAAAAATTCCAAAACACACATTTGAATTCCTTCCGGGTAAGATCAAAAGCAAACTATATAAGTTATGAAGCTTATTGCGGCTAATTAAATCATAATTAAAATGTGAAAATAGAGGGAAAGAAGTTGAAAAACATCATCCACGTCAAACCATAATACATCGGGAATATTGAAGACCCACATAATCAAAGATGGTTGCATTATCGCGCACAAATAGCATCACAGCTAACTAAACGAAACTAATCATCGTATTGTAATAACCAAGACTGAAGCTGTTGCGAACATAATATAACGACCTCAGTAATGTGTATGTGGCTAATTGCGAACTAAGATTGGGCTAATCGGTTGGGAGGGTTCCGTTATCCACGAGAACAAATAAATTATAGGACAACTATGAGTGTTGAAATTCATTATAGGACAGGTTTAAATTTATCGACTCCTTCCTTCACGAACTCAAACCTGAAAATGAAAAACTTTCTGTATCCCTATGGTTAACAAAGAACAATCTAACCAATCTGATGCTGTCCTGGGCTCGAGTTTTGGGGCTAGATTTAGAGCATCCAAAAATCTACGCCCAGATATACTTCGGATTGGAGGGAATGGGCTAGACTTAATAAATTCCTCACTTACTTTTTCCAACACGCTTAAACTGGCTCCACTGTCTAAAAGTTATTTTCCCCTCTCAAAAGTGTTGTTGATCCGGTCGAGGCCTTTATTCATGGGTGGTGTGTGTGTCATTATGATGTCTGTTGGTTAATTGATGAATGCGGCTGGTTCACATTCACTTGATTAATTTACGAGGGTCGTAACCTGAGGTAGCCCTCTATTCGGTCGAAATTTTTATTCTGAAAATGAGTTGAGTTCTTCAGAGCACGGTTCATGTAATCTAATGTGATTTCCAAAGCCTCGTCTTCTGGCAGCGGATCCAAAAGCCTACAGTTAGCCATATCAATCTCCAAGATGAAATCGAGATGGCTTGGGTCAACAAGTACCGCCCATAGCACACAATTAAAATCTACTACGTTAGCAGCCAATTGGTTTGGAGGGTTCCGTTACCCACAATATATAGGACAACTTTGAGTGTAGAAATTCACACCAAAAAAAAATGGTCCGGTATCATCAATGAGAGGAAAGGGAATAGGACCGAAAGGGAAGAAAACGAGGGAACAAAATCTTGGCTGCTGGCTAGTCGAAATTACACATCATGTCTTGAAATTTTGGGAGTATTTTGATCCTATTATTTTTTACTAAAAAATATACATTGCTAAAATTCGCCGAAAGTTGCCAGCCGAAATTAAAAAAATCGATAATGCAGATTGTGTTCCTCCAGTCGAAAATGAAAAATTAAATCGTAATCAGTCGAGAGTGATTTGATTAGCCTAAAATTACTAGTAGGATTGATTTTTATATTCTTAAGTGAGAAAACCTGTTCCTTGTGAAAAATTGTGGAAATTTCCAAAACCAAAAAATATTTAAAATTGGTATAAAATCAGCCTCTAGAGTGTTATGTCTGGAGATGGATTACTTTGATGTGATTTGTCAATACCTATTACAGCAAAAAAAAAAATCAGGTCAAGTATTCAGTGGGAAATCTGGAAAGAATTTTTTCCAAACTTTCAGACAAAACACTCTAGAGGCTGATTTTATTCCAATTTTTTGAGTTTTTCTCATTTTCTGATATTTTGTACGAGTAGGTGGAACAAAGTTTTCTACGTAAGACTATTTACAAAGTGTGGTATCCGGTTTACTTTCGGCTGATAAACACAACATTTTTTATTTTCGGTTGGAATGTTAATAACGTTATCTGCATTATCGACTTTTTACTATCTGCTGGAAACTTTCGGCAACTGGAAACTCTCTAGATAACATTTTGTATCTAATTTCGTGGTATGTTAGCACTATCATACCCTATAGAGGCCAAAATATTAAAACTCTAAAACGTGCTAATATTAACCTTGCTGGTTACCCTTTGTCAATTATTTCATTATCCGAAAAATACCTGAACGTTATAAACATTCAAAAATGTTTTCTAATTTTTCCATTTTCAATTTCATCAAAAACTACCCAAGGGTATTTACTACAAAACCCTCAAAAATAAACCAGGTCAATGCACATTTTACACTCAACACTTCTAGATATCTTAATTTCGTTTTAATTTACTTCAGTTATTTACCACCCTATACAACTGCCTATAGTCTGCGTTTGTATAATAATTCCTCGTATACCCCCCTTTGTAATACATACCCAGTTTTTGGTGGTTAGGATTTTACCTACTCATTTATGTTATATCCCATCTACAAAGATGATCCACCACACAGTGGTTGCGTATTTATTTTAAAACACAAAAAATATTTACCACAAGAAAAGCATTAAATTTCCCGAACGAAGAATGAGAAAGGTGCCGCGTGGGGGGGGCGGGGAGGGGAATTCAGATGAAAATTCATTGAGATAATTAATTGTGGGTTGTTAGGTGTCTTGTGACTTTTTTCATTTTGGTTTATGTATTTACCGTTCATCATCGTCGACAACGGATTTTCGTGTACACTACTATATATACATATTTCATTATTTTATTTAGTTACTTACACAATAAATACTTTTTTGCGGAATTGTTTGCAAAAATAACAAAAAAAAAAAAAATTCCAATTTTCTTTTGAGATTTATTTTTAGAGCGAGCCGCACAGTACAAGAACAACAAAACAAAAGGCAAAAGGAAAATGAAAATATCATCGTAACATATTTGGAAACTAAACTGTCTAAATATGTATTAGATGTTCTATGTTCTATGTTTATACAAATACGTATTTTGTGGCTCGATGATATCGACCCGATGATAATGTTTTGTAAATACTAAATTTTGTCGTTAGAAATATTTTTTGTATCAAGTGTCTAGAAGGAGTTATCGTACGTAATAACAATAACAACCGATGACTATAAATAGATTTATATACATGAAACTCGTAAACATCTAAATATGTATGTATACGTATACATCCACTCAAGATTGAGACTAGGCTCTTCGCAAACAAAACAGCATGTCACCATAGTTTATCCATAAAAGGGTAAAATAGTTATTTGTGTCATGGCGTATTAAGTTGAGCTACGTAATTTTCCATTATATCGACTCGATTAAATGTCAATTACAGAACGATTACTACAAATTTACATAAGTAAACGATATATAGAGATTTTATTGTTTGTATACCAAAAAGGGGATGCATACTAAATGATGGAAGGAGGAGAAAATGGGGAAAATTGTAATTACATAAATGTCAGTCTCATAAAATGTTTTTTTTTTATTATTAAAATAAAGAGAAATACGAGATTTTTATGGTTTTATTGTACCATATCGTATTACACGACGCCTCTGCAAAAGCTGGCTGGCCATTTCGAATTTTACATTAAATTATGTGTAACATTTAAACGATTAGCAACAAATTTATTCTAACCAATGAAACGTTTATGAAACGGGAGGAACCACCAAAGGCGATGAGATGTAGAAGAAACGGGCGACCGAAGCAGATCCTTTTGATCAGTAATCGAAACTTAATTGTTGAGTAATTTAAAATATGGCATTTTCAACTTACTTTTAGGTCAGGATTCAGCTATTAAATTTACCTAACTGAATTCGGTGACACCCGGTAAAAGAACTATGAAAAACAAATCGTTTTGTACCCCAATCTTCAGCTGTGAACACTAGTAATCGGGTAGCTTAACAAAAACGCCTGGTGGGGTCGTCTTTCAAAAACGACAGACCATTAAATTATAGATTTATATGAAATAATTCCTCAAAAGCATTGGTCACTTAACATAAATACCGACGTTGTACTCAAAATAAAGTTTTCTGTTTATTTTCTGTTTTTTGTTTAAATGACTGTGTACTTTCGATTTAACATAATGAGAAATAATAAAAAAACTCAAATTAGAGTTTGCTTTAGATCGTATAATCCAATAATGAAAAAGTGGTTCGAAATTTATTGATTGTTTCGCGAATAGTGAGTTCAGTTGGACGATTATGAACACCATAAAATGGTCGAAGAGCACGAAAACAATTTTTCAATGAAGACTGATTTTTGAAATAAATTTCCACAATTTGTAAACGTTGCTCTCGCGTAAGTCTATTCATGGTGAAATGTCAACGAATACTGAACACAAATGTCATACGAATATGACAGTTATCATGCATGAATCCCAATGAGAATCCCAATTGGAAAAAGTACCTCCTGTTGGATCACCCTATATAAATATTCAAAACTAAAACAGATTTAGGACTCATCTTGTCATTGTATTTTAATGGATACTTTCGCAATGTTTCTACAAAATTTAAAATTATTCATAATTAAAGAAAATTCTTCTAAATGTTTAAATCGGGAAAATCTTGTTGTTATATACAATAAAAACAAATCAATTACGGCGTATAGCTCAACGTGCTATACAACAATGTGTATAACATGTTACTAAAAATGTTTCAACATGACGCTACATTTGAATCGATTAATTTGAAAACGATCAAAGTCGTCATTTCTAAAAGTGCTACTTTGGTCATTTTCAAAAATTATCGTCATTTATATAACATTTCTATATTATAAATCACTGCGGGTGTATTCTGGTTTTCCTTAGGAATTTGGAATTTTTTATGGTTGAATTGAACCAAAATTAGAGGAAAATCTAATGGTAACAAAATTACGTATTAATAATTGCGAATGAAATGTTAAGTAGAATAATTAGGCAACATTTTAAATTTTATTTAGAAATGAAATTAGCTCAGAATACAAATATGAATTTTTGAAAAATATAGGATACCATTTACGTGAGAAAAGTCAACATACTGTTTTTTGTTGTCAACTTACGTTTGTGAATTCCAACATATCGAATATAAATTCAGAATTTCAAGCAAAAATCTGAATGAGATTTGAATTCCCAAATGTAATTGAATAAATTCTTGAGTTCTTAAATTAGATTTAAAAATTTTAAAATTGAATTAGAATTGCAAACTATATTTGAACAACATCTTATGTTTAATATGAATCAAAAGCTAATCATAGTTTTCTTCAGAAATTTAGTTATAAATAGAGTTTGGATTCCAATCATTGAATATAAATTTCAGCCAAGGCTTAACTAAATATTGAGTTAATTTAAAAGAAACTCCGGTGTTAACCCCATAAATTTTCAGTTTGAAATTAAACAGATACAATTTTAATTGAGTTCCAACTCGAATCACAACGCCAACAACATTTTGAGTGAAATTTAAAATAGAAAAATTTCGTTTCACAATAGATGTACTGAGTGGATTTTCAATTAGAAAACAAAAGAATGAGAGCAAATTAGGTGAAGCAAACAACATATTTTGAAACCAATTTGAATTAGATCAAAACATAAGATTGGAAAAGAAAATAGTTGAGTGACATTTTAATCCGAAATTGAGTTAAACTTCCAAACTGTACTTGAATGTTGATTGTAATTTTAATCACGCTCATTGAATTAAAAACTTGAGTGAAATTTAAAGTTTTAACAAATATTTAGGTATTCTACTAATTGAATATTGTAATTTTCCTTTTAATAGTTGAGTGGTATTTGGACTAGTAACTTAGTTTAAAATCAAAATGGATTCGAGAAAAATTAGGATTTTTATAAGGCAGAAATTTGGTTCCAAGCTGTTCTTGAAGTTGAACAAAATGCTAAATGGAATTTTGAACATAAATCTAGTCTAAATTGGTCAACTGCATTCGACAGAGAGGAGATTGATTAAGAGAACGAGAAAATTGTCTTGAATTATAAACTATTTGAGTGAAATTTCAAGTAGAAATTGTCTTCTGTATATTGCATTCTGAAACACATTTCAAAAACAATTTTTGAAAAATATTTAAAACACTTTATATAACTGAGTTTAAATGCTAAACACGATTTCAACAAATTTTTTAGTTCAACTAGAAAATCAGGAATCGAGAAAGTAATCTGTTCATGAGCTTATAGCTTAAAACTTGAGTTTGGAATCCGCACTGCAATAGTTTGAGTGAATTTTAAAAATTTAGTTAAAATTATTCGAGCATCATTTTTATTTAGAACGGCCTAAAACAAGATTTGAACAAAGTTTGGACTAAAAAGTCAATTTCAATCCAATTGAGAGTTTGAGCAAAAATTTGGATGTAATTTAATTAAAAAATATTTAAAAATTGTGTTTGAATTTCCAAACTTAATTAACACAAAATTATGGTTGAAATTAAGCTAAAAATTTTGTGATATATTTTGTTTACAAATTAAGTAAAAATTCCAAAGAAAGATTTATCTAACTGTGCTTGTTTAGAAATTTGAGTGCAACTTCAGCTTTATTTGCACGTGCATTCAAGAAAATTTGAGTATGTTTATAGAAATGCTGAATTAGAGTAGAATTTTCTAGTTTGGGTCAAACAGTTTTTTAAATTTGTATCAGAATTTTGAGCAAAAATCTAAGTAAGTCTGCAGAAGTGAATCTGAATGTGTCATTTATCTTCATAGATTAGTACATCATAGAATTGATTTCATTCGCTGTTTTTTGCTTATTTAAAGCGTCCAGACTTCTTTCTTGTTTTAGTAGCCTTAAATTTAAGGCCTCTATAATTATTCTTTAGAATTTTGTTCAATAATTGAGCTTTGGCCATATTCCTTGTTACTTACTATTTATGTGGTACTTTTACGACTGTGTTTTTGGACAGTGTCATATTACTGGGCATCGCACGGTTTAGGGTGTTCTGTCGACTTTTGTTCCTCTGATTTTTCAGTTTCCTTGCTACTTCACAACTCTCTATAGTTAGTGGGATGCTGTCCGTTACTGCTTCGCATTTTGGAGGAATTTTTTGTTGAATTACAAGCTTGGACGAGAAGTTGTCCTGAACATATTTGAAGATATCGAGGCTCTTGTTTGCAATACTTCTGCCTGTGATTAAATCTTTGGCATTTCTTGCACTGATGTATTTAAGCTAGTGAATAAATAATAAAAGTAAGCAAGCATAAACAATGCAAGCTCCCCTTTTATTAATTTTGATTCATTGATCTGTAACGGTTTTTTTTTCTTTTTTGTGAACGCAGAAATTTCTCTATTTTGAGGCTATGGGTTTTAAGGTCTTCCATAATATACTGCGTTGCCAGGTTAGGTGAAGGCCTCTCGCCATCACTTTGATCGGGCGATCATTTTTCCTGTATACTATTCCTTGCCTTCATCTGTCAGCTTTGCATCCAAGCATTATAAGTTTTAATATTTGTGGAATTGGTTTTCTTTGTAACCTCTGTAGTCACGGATTTCATTAATGGTTAAAAATTCAATAATGTTGATTGGTGGTGGCGCCTTTTCCTTAATATTGAGAGGTTCGCTTTCCTGATCCGATATATTTAGTTGATTTTGATTTAATACACCTGATTTTGAAGTTTGGTTTGAAGTCACAATTTCTGGAGAAGATTCTGCCTTCCTTTTTTTGCTGGTCAGTTTCTTCTCTGAATTCTTATTCGTCAGTTTCTTATTCTTGGTTATTCAGGGAACCAGCGTCGGCTAGTTTTAGTCCGCGGATTGTATTTTATTTCCTATCTAACCGCTGACAAGTCGATTTACATTTACCTCTATCCGCCACATGGGGACGCGCACGCAACTCCCCACGAGGTTAAAAATAAAAAACTGCAATACGTAATTTATGGACGTCACCTAAACCTCAAAATTGTGCGAAGGCCTTGTAAACGTTGCTCTTGAACCGGCCAAAGTTTGAACAACATGCAGATGATTTTACGGTCATTTACATAGAAAGATTTTGGATGTCTGGAGTTGTTCCCACAACAACTCGGATTAAAAGGTCTCAACTGGTATCGTTAGCGCTCCCTCAGCGATGATAGCCTTGTTCGATTGGAATTTGCTCGTCTTGCTATTTAATAGTGGTCCGATTAGCTATTTTAGCGTGATAGTCGCGAAGGAAACCATGCATGTTCATGTATTCAACAAAGCCGTGCCAGGTTCTTCAGTTTCAAATACGGTAGTCTCCAGGTTGGTCCAGGAAAGTCGCGCTGGCGAATCGATAGCTGTGATTCGCACCAAAATTGGTTTGAAATTTGAGCTTATGTCTTGCTAATACTTATACGTAACTTTCGTGTTGCTTGAATTTAGACTATGTTTGAGCCCATGGAAGCAAAGTAGGGATTTTAGATTCGACTATTGAGCATGGAATTAGTAACGAATTGACGATACTGGTTGCTTATCTAAAAACTCAGATCAATTTCCTTTTATCAATGTTCTTGGTTTGATAGGGAGTTATTCCCTGGCGCCTGCGTAATCGGCGATATGTCATGGTCTTTAAGTCTTTCTATTTTGCGGCAAAGTTCAAATACTGGAATGACCCAATAAGTTTGTTTATCAACATTTTTGGATTTTTTTGTTGAACTCAAGTTATTTCTTTTGTATGTATTGTTTCGTTGCCTATTTATATAGAAAGGAACAACAACGACCATCAGGACCTGCCCCGTTAGAACAAAAGGAGGATATCAAATTGCGAAATCTCAGTTCTGATTTTAGAATAAAGGATCTGGCATAACCCATTCAAGAATGAGGGTAGGTCACAGAAAACCATTTCATTATGGAAAATTAAAGAGTTGGAAGGTATGCAACCCTTCCTTGAAAGCGAAACCTTTAATAATTTCAGAACTTTTCCCTAATATTCAAAATGTACCTTTTGCAAAGTCAAAAACTTGTGTGTACGTAATTTGAAAGGACCCCTAATACTCTTTTTGTAGAAGTTATAGTAATCAAATTTTAATCAGACTAAACTCAAACTTTGGTCAAAAAAAAAATCATTTTAAAATTTAATTTATTTATTGTGATAATCCGTTATCATGTCATTTCAGATCAATACATTTGAACCGGTAGACGTGACCGATTCAAGTTCCCAAAGCGATGATACAAGCGGTGGTTGTGGCAGCAGCCGAAGTGGACGAATTAATAAAAATCTATTGCATCCGAATAATGCGGCACGCCGGCGAAAAGGTGTACTAAATGCAAAGGAACGAAATTTAAGACGATTGGAATCAAATGAACGTGAACGAATGCGAATGCACAGTTTAAATGATGCGTTCCAGGTAAGTTCGTGCGCTATGTTAATTCAAAGAAATGAAATATAATTTCGCATGTATGTAGGTACTTATAACTAACCGCTTTTGTATAATTTTTGTAGTCCCTTCGTGAGGTAATACCGCACGTGAAAAAAGAAGGACGTCTCTCTAAAATCGAAACACTAACCCTAGCCAAATATTATATAGCGTCACTAACCAGCATGATTATAAAAATGCGAGATGAAAATAAAACAAACGGTGTTATGGTTCAAACAAATACCCGGAATATTAGTAATAATGGTAGTAGTAGTAGTAGTAATAGTAATAGTAATAATTTTCCCTGCCATGAGAGTATTCAAAATGCTAATAATAATACGGCCACCACAGAAATAGTTTTACCCGATAACTTTATGCCGGATCAATTTCAATTTATGTGAAACATCTGAACCTATCCGCACCGTTAAAAATAAGATTTTTTTTTTGTTCTTTTTTAATATACGACATTAAGATAATCTGCGGCTAACAGACGACTTAAAATGGTAAAAATATACGTTTATGTACATTGAAAGTTAAATAAATTAAAATGAAATAAAGTCCAGTCAAACAATAATATAAAAATTTATAAATAAAAAAATGCCATTTAAGGATGGATACAAATTTTCCTTCTCAAAATTCACCCTTAAGGAATGAATTCATTTAAATCGAAAGAAATACGAGAGTTTTATTTTCTTCTCCAGATTTCTTTTAATTCCTTGACAAATACAAAAAAACGATCTTTCTTCTCGTCTTAGTTATTTATTATTATGATTATTATTAAATGAAACCAAATTATTTTTATCCCCAAAGACCTGATACTGGAAAAAAATATGTTTTGTATGTATGTACAGTATGTAAGAAAATTTAATAATCACAACAATAACTAAATGGATCAAATACCATATGTACGTGTACCCACACAGAGAGGCGAACATCTATCAAGAAAATGAATTAGTTTTTGAAAAAAATTAGAAATAACGCATCAAAGGAATTATAATGCAATTATTAGGTTTTTAGAAATGTAATATGTGCTAATACGATACTCGTATGTCGGATTGGATTAAATTAGAAGCTTTTGCGATTTATCACAGATTTTTTGATTTTTTTTTTTTTGCAGCCAATTTTGGCGACTAATTGAATTATCATGTAAATAAATATAATCTTTGTTAAATTCAATTATGCGTTTGGCGATTTGGTTTCGTCGACTCTTAATTCAGATGTATTAAGGGGTGGTTCTTTTAAGAAAGCAAAAGGAAAATTGAAAATTTGTTTCTAAAGGATTCGGTTTATAGTCAGACCCATTGAGATTTTAACTAAAAATATTATGAAGCAACCCATAAATTAATAAATCTGGAAAATAAATTTGGAAGTATCGAGTATACTTAAGAAATTCCAATAATCGAGAACTACTATATATCAAAAAATTTTGAAAACATGGCACATCTGAAAAAATCCGCGGAAAATCTACAAATTAAAATAATCGTGCAGGCAGATCAAATAAATTCATTTAAATCGCACACACCTAAAATCATCTGGAAAATATCGAAAAACAAAAATTTCGCAATACATACATACATACTATCTGGGCTCATTGCTCTCCCTTCTAGATATTTAATATTACTACTTAAAAAAGCAGCACAGTTATATTAAATTTGGAAATATGTTATGTATTTGTATGAAATCTCTGATAGAACTAATTCATTGGTTATCAAACATATTGATTAAGTCAGATATCAAATTTCAGTTTAGTTGGTGCATAAACGCCGATGTTCCATTTAGGGCAGGGATGGAGTTTATCAAATAAAACATGGCCAAAAGTCACCAAATATTGCGGGCACTACTAATTACACTTTGGTCCATAAATACAAACCATAAATCAATAAAATAGATTTGCCAAAAAAGAAATCTGTTTTGACATACAAAACCAATCCAGGCCTAGAATCCCAGCACCAACTATAAGTTCTCAATGGATTTTAGTGATATTTTATATCTGAGTTATTAAACCGATTCTATAAGTAGTTCCTAATATAAAACCGAATTATTCATTCACTGAAGAATTCCTTGGGTTATATCATATGGGGTCGGATCTCTTAAATAAAATAAGAGACATTCAAGAAATATTGCATACCGCCACTGTTATGTTTAGCAAATTGTATCAGCAATTTATTTTCTATAAACAACCAATCCAGACAGTTTACTGCTTCTCCAGTTCCAAATAGAACTAGTTAGTACTTTTTCTGAATATAAAATTGGTTATTTCCGGCTCTAGTGAATTCCCTCAGTTATGTTTCTAGAGTCGGATTTAACTAAAAGGATGATATTTCGAAAGGAAATTCATGTTCACAGTCTCCAGCATCAAACGGAAGAAGCACGTTTGTTGATGGATATTAGTGAAGTTTTATATCTGAAATATTTTGTAGATCCTAAATATTTCCTAATATTAAACCTATTATTTCATGGCCTGAACAAGTTTCCGGCCAATATTCCTACACGTGTGACTGCAACATCCACTTCTTGTATTGATCATTTTTTTGTTCGTCTCAAGTATAACGATCTTTCTTGTCTTTCAGCGGCAGCATTGGAGATACCTCAAGTTTCATCAGCACCCAATAATTTACATGTTGTTCATACGAATAAACTCAATCTGGTACTGTTAACAGATATTCTTGAAAATTTGGATTGAAATTATGTTCTTAACCTTGACGATCCATCTTTAGCTTTTAATCAATTTCTTATCATTATTTCGAATATACACTAAAGCATTGTATCACTTTTAGTCGTGTAAAAACAAAACGTTTACAATCTTGAATTTCTTTTAATCTTGCCAGTCGTATTAACACGGGAAACAAATTGCGCAATAAGTTGAAAAAACTTTCAGGTGATTCAGTTCTTCGGGACACGTAAGTTCAGGATTGTAACCAAATTAATGCTGACATTAAGAAGGAAAAAGAAATTATTCCAATCCATGTTTCCTTGTTAATCGTGGAGATGCTATAAAAACTGGTTTCTCGTGAACGAAATTCTAACTAGGAAGCCTAAGATATCTTCGATTAAAAGCATTCTATTTGAAAACGGTGAGCTTATTACTAATGATTTCGAAATTTCCAATGAGTTTAATCGTTATTTTATTAGTATTGCTATTTGCTAATAAATTAAGAGCAACGATTGGCTTGGATAACCTGTCTGTTAATATATGATTCCCCTTATGGCTATTGTTCTACAACTTTTTCATGACTTCCGCATCCAATTATGTAATTATCTCTATCATTAACTCGTTAGAACCGAAGCAGTCAGTCGAATGATGGCCTTAGTAATTATATATTTAAAGCTATTGCTAATTATGTCAGCCCCGTTCTTATACATATTTTCAATCTTTTCTTCGTAGAAGGAATAGTCCCTGAAAGACTGAAAACCGCTATTATTATTCCGTTGTTTAAAAAAGGCAATCGAAATGATAAAGGCAATTATAGACCTATAGTATATTCATGCAGCCAGTAATTTTGAAAATTTTAGAGAAGGCAATGAAAACTAGAGTCATTGTTGACGGATAGCGGACTGAACATTGGTAAAACTTGTGCTGGTTTATTTATTGATGCTGCTAAAGCATTTGAAATGGTTGACCATAAAATTCTTCTGAATATTTTTTATATGACATTGAATTTAGGGGAGTTGCTAACAAGTGGTTCGCTTATTACCTTGCCAACAGATCGATTAGAGGTAAAATTAATAACACTCTAAGTGAACCAAAAATTGTGGACATTGGTGTTCCTCAAGATCTATAGTATATGTATATTAATTCGGGTTGTAAACTTAAATTGCATGGCCATTACACCGGGTCTGCCAATGACATAGCTTTGGCTTACACTGGCAAACCGCCTAATGACGTCATTTCTATGATTAATTCTGATCTTAAAGTCTTACATGTATGGTTTGATATAAGCATTGCTTAATTTTGAGTGATAAAACAAAATACATGTTATTCAAATTGACTGGTACAATATCAGCAGCAAATGTTTATCAAGTAATTTATCATAATATTTCCAAATGTGAACAACATTTGTATGTTTATAAGGTTTTAGGAATATTTTCTGGCGTAATGGACAACAAACTATAAGGAGCCCTATTCGATACAATATTCGCAGTAACCAGAGTTTTCTTTATAATATTCCCCGAATTTTTACTGACCACTTTCGCCGCTATATCCTTGTTACTGTTCCAGATTTTTTCAATGCATTACCTATTTTTATTAGAGGGCATATTCATTCCAAATCATTTTTATACAAAGTTAAAAAATGACTTCTTGAAACGGCTGACATAACATTTCTTTTTCGGGTTGTTACATAATAGATTTGCATATAACTGATATTTCTCGTCACTTTACATACCTTCTGCTTACTTATTTTAAATTTCTATTTAGTGTACGGTTACTATATACAGGGTGTCCGGGTTTGGGATGATAATCCGTTAAGGGGAGATTCCTTGGTTCATTCTGAGAAAAAAATGTATGGTCAATTTTTGATATCCTTTGAGATACAGGGTGTTTAAAAAAGTTGGTTCAGAAAAAAAGTACACCCAAATATTAAACTGTAGCTTCCAAAATATTTATCAGAGAGCAACCAACTTAGTCTTATTTGACAAGTAATACGCTTTATTAATTTATGTAACTAAAATGGTGACACTAGCAATGTGAATGTGGGTTAAATGTCAAAACAAAACTTTTTTCTAAGAAATAGGCGTGTAACATTTTATGGCCCAATTAATTAAAGGTTTTATTATAATTTTATTTATCAAAAGTTTAATTCACAAGCTTGTTCGGCGTATAATTTTTAATAATTTGAGAGCTTAATCCACATTCACAGCGGTAGTGACATCTACTTTTGCTTATCGCCATAAAGCGTATTGAATAGGCTATTATTAAAATTTAAGTGGTTATATTGCGTCTGAAATCTTATAAAATTGAGTTTTTCTCAAAAAAACTGTTATAATGTTTTATTTTTTTATTTAATTTTAATTCGCCATGATCTCAAATAGGTACAAAATGGCTCCCAAATATTTATTTAATAATTTTGAGCTATTTAGAGGTAATTCCAACTTTTAGAGGTAATAATTTTTATGGACAATTTTGTTTATGTTTGCTTGTAAATTTACATAAAAAGAAGGAAGGGGTTTGTGGGATGGAGGGATTATTACTGGGGGAATCTCCCGTTTAGGAGGTTCAAAACCTATTTGTTTCGTAATCTACGCCCCGGGAAACATAAAATAAAAGTAGACTGCGACGTTATACTTAATAATGACGATTACTATAAAATATTGGGCTGGTATCGAAGACCTCCAGCCAATCCAAACTGGCCTAATGTATCATCTTTTCCAAAATTACTTCATTGTTCAAAAGGATCAAGGATCAGTGTCTATTATCATATTATTCGGGACTGTAAGAGAAGGTCGGAAAATCCGCCAAATACCAACTGTCACCTGTTATGTCATATAGGTTGATATGTTTGTTTCAGAAGTTTTTGTATATACAGGGTGACCCATTTGAATCTACGGATATAAATATCTCCTAAAAAATGCCAGCGACAAAAAAAAATGGTTCAAATTGTCAAGGAAAATGAGAATCATCTATCTGTACTAATATCCTTGATCTTCAGGCAACCTTGAAGTCACCTTCAGTTTTAGAATTTTTTTTAATTTTCATAGCAAATCATAGGCATTATAACTAAAATATATTCCTTCAGGTGACCTTGAGAGGTTATGGAAAATACACATTCAGACGTAAAATCTCCCACTCTTTTCGAATCCGGTATCAAAAATTGAAGTTTCCATTTTAAAAAATGACCTTGACCTTCCAATGACCTTGGAAATTGACCTGAAGGTCAAAGATATTAGTACAGATAGATAGCCTCCATTGTCCGTGACAATTTTTGTTTAAACCATTGTTTTGTAACTGGCTTATTTTAGGAGATATTTAGATCCGTCGATTAAAACTGGTCACCCTGTATACAAAGACGTAGTTGTTTATACTTTGACAGTCATAGATCAAGAGGCTCAATCTTTTTAACATTTTTTTTTATGTTGGTAACAATATTCACCAATGATAGTATTATTCACTCTAAAAATAGGGTTGAACAAACATGATATGAAAATGGGCTATTTGTTTACGCCTACGTCAACAAATGGTTCAACATTTACAAACTAGCTGGTCCAAAGAATATGGCTATAAGAACTTCAGCATTGGATGACGGGAGACATTGAAATATTAAAATTGGCCAAATTATTTTTGTGATACTGTAACAATTTTTCACCCATGAAGTAGCTAACGGGAAAAATTGTTGCGGGAGAAATTAAATTTTTTATTATTGATTGTTGATGTATTCTTGTACTAAGTAGGTAATTGTTTTTTGTACGTTTGTTGTTGTTATAATGTTCTGTTGCACAAAAAATTGCAACCAAAATAAAACAACTTGTGTATGGACATCGGTCGAACGTAAATATTTCCTTGGTTCTACATCGTCGGCGGTTGAGCCTACTTTTTAAAATTTGAAACATTAAAAAATTATTTTGTACATTTTAGTAAAATTGGGGGTTTATTTGGGATTGAATATACAACTTTTACCTAAACTATTAATTAGTGCTCTTCCAACAGATTGCTTCCTCAGCGAGTAATTTATTTGGTATTTTAGGTACATATGCTCCTCTTGTTTGTACGTTTATCGTATAATATAAATTACAATTGGATTTTGACCCCGTATGATGATATTATGTTTATACATTTTCCCCGTTGCTGTTTATACTAGTTGGAATTTTTTCTATAAAAGCTGACAACATAATACAATTTACTATTCTAACCATTTTCCATTTTTTTACAATTTTATTGTTTGGTTCGTTGGTTTTTCGACATCCACTATATTATATTGTTTTGTGAAAAATGAAAATGAAAAGAAAATGTTGTTGCTTTTGTTTAGATTTTCTGTTTCAAGATATTATGTCTATACACAATACATATACGTACGATACCAGAGTTTATAGAGTAATTTTCAAGTACATATAGATGATATTATATGTTTGGCCTCTCTCCTCTCCACATCTGTACGTGTACATAAAGCTAATGTGTGTAGATTATATCGTATGAACAAAATGTTAATTGTACATGTCGTATACGTTTAACTTGTTTTGTATAATCACTTTATAATGGTCATTTTTTTTTATATCTGACACGAAACTAATACTCTCGAGTATTTATTTAATATAGAATTATTTGATTTGTGCAGTAAGAATATTTCCAATTTTTAATTATTAATTTTCTACACCGATCTCGAACCAAGGACAAGGCAACACTCAATTGATTTTGAACTGCCTACCAATATCCGTAATCAGAGGTCTCACTATATCGTCGTAATTCGACCAGTTTTTTTTTACTGTTATCGTATTGTATTAGAAGGTATGGGAAGAAAAAGGAAACCAATAGTAATTTTTATAAAATGTTGTTTACTTAGATTAGATACGCAATCATGTGGTCAGTGTACTATTTTTATAACCTGAAAACCCAATTTTCGCCTGCCTAAGGTGTTATTGCCCCGGTAAATGAGCATTTCTTGCTCTTCACTCTGCCGAGTTCAACTTACTAACGATCCAATTTGATTTTATTCGCCTTTTTATATATGTACTCAAACCAAAGTTCTAGAACTATCATAATATTTCCAGTAAGATTTGTCTAGTACAATGTAGAACAGTTTTAGCAAGGACAATTTCCATTTATCACTGTATAATTAATTTGAAATACTCTAACCTAGGTGTCAATGGTAGTTCATGCTCCTATTTTATTTATTCTGTTTTAACTTAGGTGTTACATTATTTTTGGTTAACGGCTGACGAAACAACAGCAAAAATTAAACAAATTTTGGTCTAATTTTTTGTTCGTGTATTTTCTTGGCAATTTGACTCTTGTGGCAGGTATTAAAATTAAAAATTTGGTTAACATTTGTTTAACCACTAATTTTTTTGGGATTAGCTGAACTATTTTTTGGTCTAACTAGTACGATTGTTGTTCTAATTTCTTTTTGCGGCGAAAGCAATACAACTATTATCGACAATAATGATAGAGCAACTGCAGATTTAAATTGTAATGCTTAATCCCAGCACTCTTTCTATAAATAACAATGAAATTGCAAAGTAACATTGCAAGAAGGCTTACCAGACTGGTGGTGAACAGCATAATGTAGAATTTTGATGAAAAGCCGAAAATTTAGCTAATAAAATCGATCTGAGGCACACAGCATTACTAGCCTTCTTGCACTCTCTCATAAAATTGTGCAAACAAATCTGCAGAATCGAGCCTCTATAACAGTATTCGCAAATAGTTGGTTAAATTATTTCCTTAAATAATTGATTTTTTTGCATGCCAAACTAATTCCGTAAAATATTTTTTTTTTTATGTAACATTAAAGATCATTCAGAATCGGGCCATAATACATCAGATTTTTACTTTTGTTTTTCAACACAAATTTTTATAGGAAGAGAGCCAATAAAATAACTTAAGATACCTAATTAATGTTAATCTCTGAGTCGGGTTCAATATCTTAACCCCAGATAATTGTTTTTTGTCGAAGGAAAATCGGTTAGTTCAGCTATTGTCAGCAGGCGCGCCAAATTATCTGTTAAACGATAAATGGCTAAGTCGGTTGCAGCATAGATAAAGTATAACGATTCTGAATTTTAGGTCTTCATTCGAACTTCCAGTTCACAATCTGTTCGCGTAAATCAACCTTCCTGCTAATCGCATTCTGTTATTTTGATTAGATCTTTAAAAACTAAGAGGAGGGACCAGAAAAATAAAAATTTCCATACAATTTAAATATTTTATTTAAGAAATTAAACTCCACAGTCATACAAATAAAAATACATCGACAAATCTGTTTGTTTCATTTGGTGCTGGAGGAGGAAAAAATTGATTGGCTTGGTGTATGGAAAACCAATATTGGCGAATCTAGTTTTTGATTTATGATATCGACCATAATATCATTAGTATGAGCAGTGTTCCAAAATATAATCATACCATTGGGCCATGTTTCAATATACAAAATCTGATCCCAGCTCAACCTTAAGGCCGAAAAAATTCTTCAGGCCATGAAATAATAGGTTTTATATTAGGAACTATTTGTATTATATGGAAATTCTTCAGAGCCGGAATTTATTATTTTTTCTACTAGGAACCTAAAGAATCGATTTTACATCTCAAATCTCAGAACTAAATTTTTATTAAAATCTATCCACAAAAGAGCCTGCTATTTACGTTTTGAGCTTGAGACGTATTAAACTGCTTGGATTGGTTGTTAAGGCGGGTTTTGAGTTGCAGTCATTCGTTCGTTCTTTCGTTCTGAAATTTATTTTAATCCAATCAAAGGAACGCGAACGAAAAATAACGTCATTTTCAAGGAATATGATTGATTTAAAAAAAAATCAGAACGAAAGAACGAACGAACGAATGCAACTCAAAACTCGCCTTTAATGTAAAAAAAAAAAATTTGTAACCAATTTTTTGATTAATGGTACCAACCATAATATCATTAGTAGTGTTCTGCAATATTTCTTGAACTGGCTCTTATTTTCAATTTTATATTAAGAACTACTTACTGAACCAAAATACAATTAGCAGTGTCCTGTAATATTTGTTGAATTCTGGCCATGTTTTATTTAAGAAACTCAATCCCTGCTCCAAACGGAACTTTTGCAATTAAGCACCAATTCCATTAAAATTTATTATCTGACTTAACCAACATATTTGACGATAAATGAATTAGTTGCGGCATACTCAAATCATGACTCGAGGTAGCGGGTTTTGAAACTTTCCTAGAAGAAATTTCACTACAAATCTGTTTTCTAACCAATGGACGGTCGTCAACACCAAACCAATTTTATAAAGATTTTTTTTTATAAACGCAACAAATTTCGAAACCTTAAAACTGTCTTAGGTTTTTAAGTCGAAATGTTCTACTTTTTCAAAAATTTTCAGACTTCGTCCAGGTTAAGTTGTTTTTGACCTGATCACTCTAGTGACAACTCCATTGGCTATCGGTGTCTTATTGTAACTAATCCAAACGCAACGTGCTTCTTAATTTGTTGTACAAAATAAACCCAGAACTAAAACTTTTTAAGCCAATGAATAAAATATCGCTAAACTCGTAAAATTTGCGATGGTTTATCAAGAGTTTTTTGCGAGAGGTTTGAATGTTTGATCAAAACACGCAGAATTTTTACCTGTCGATAAATTAGTAGAACGGTTTGTTGAATTTCAACCAAAAGCAGTACCGAAAGGACATTGCTCGGAAGTCTCGGAATGAAGTAAATTGCTTGTTCGTAAATTTCTGGCTTAAAACGACAACGTTATGATGTCTCAGCCTCCGCATTTGCCAGCAATGGCATGCGACTTATTCCTGTTCCAAAAGCTAAATTGTCGAGAACCTCTTCGACAGCCAACAATTAACTAAGCATCCAATACAGCTACAAATGTCATGCTACGTTAGGGACAAGTGAATCAATACAACAAAACAACTTGTAACAACTGGACACAAGCCCGCGAAGTTTAAAAATCCTTCGATTTTTTGATCAAACGTATTTTATCACCTAGCAGGTTTCTTTCAAGCTTTCCGTATTTCTCGAAAATATTTGGTATTCGTAAAGGTTATATTATGTTCAAATTGAATTCATGCTTTCCCATTTCCCAGTATTTCGTTCGATATTTGGACTTTATCAAAACTTTAAAAACGTCTTGACCATTTTTTTGTAAGAATAACTGCACAAAGGTCGATAGATTTTGCGCTAGTTTAGATTAGTGTTTTGCTGAACCGGATATTTCATAGAAGTTCTTAGAGGCAAATTTTGTTCACCATTTAGTCATGATTTGACATGAGATGCCACAGTTGGAATTTGACGGATTTCACGACCACACAGTCAACTTGCTGAATAATATGATAGGAGACACTAATCCTTGATCCTCTTGAACAATCATGGAATTTTGTAAGATTAATTTCATCAATTTAGATTGGCTGGAGGTTTGCGGTACCAGCCCATTATTTTGAATTAATCGTGGTTATTAAATATAGCGTGCAATAATGATAACTGGATAATATATAGGTGCAATGTTCAGTTTCTGTTAGCGCAGACCACTTTTCAGACTAGGTTAAATCACAAAATGCCCATACGGTTAATTATAGAGGTTAGTTAAGGGCTAGTTTTGCTTTTTGTAGGGATGAGCACCATAGTGAAATATATCCCCTAAAGATGATGAAAATTTAATAAAAACAATAAAGGTCGGTTTTTTTCTGTTATAGTTAAAGCAAAATTAGGATACTCCCCTCAATGGGTTGACATTTTAAAAGATCGTTTAAATCGAGATTTTTCTGTTTTTTTTACAGCCCATCAGAGTTAAAATAATTTTGATAAATTTTAATTATAAAATTACTAAACTACCCTTTAGATAGAATTTTAGTCCTCCAAAGTGTTATAGATATACATAGATGTTTAAATATTTTTGATACTCGGCTTTTTTAAACAGACTTTTATACAGTTTTAAGACTTTTCACTTTGTTCTACTATGCACAGTTTAAAGTTTGCGCAGTGATTTACCAGTGCGGTAAGCCACCGTCAGCAGCAATAACCTCATCAGTCGGCTTTATTAGTTAAACGTGGTTAGTTTGGGCAGGGAAATTTTGATATAGGATGAACGGATTTGAAGGAATCAGTTAGATTTGCTTAAATGTTTTATAAATGCATTTTCTAAATAAAAAAATTGTACCGTCATATTCCGAAAGTCTATCCAAAAATCATTTAAACATCCCATTTCCATCATACCTGCTGAATTTCATCATAATCGGTAGATAAATAGCCAAGTTACAAGCTAATTGGGCATGTTCAAAAACTTCATCTAAAAATCATTTAACAATCCTATTTCCACCGTACCTGTCAAATTTAATCACAATAGATTAAGAAACAGCTACGTTATAGGCTGGTTATATTCCAAAAATGTATCCAAAATCATTTAAAAATTCCATTTACATCGGACCTGTCAAATTTATAATAGATTTTTTGATCAAACATACATTTGTCATTCAATTTGTTTTGTCATATGATATTTGCCAAATATGCAAATTTGCCAAAGATATTTTGATGAAACGTAACTTTGCCAAATGTCGTTTGCCATTTAAACGGCTCTCATATAAATATCTGCTTTTACACAAGATTTACACGGGTTTTTTACACGGTTCTTTTTACACGGTTCTTTTTACACGGTTCTTTTTACACGGTTCTTTTTAGACAGTTCTATTTTACACGTTTTTTTTAAATTTCATTACCTAACATAATACAATAGTTCAATATAATCATATAAAGGTAGTAAGATTAAGACACATTTGATTCACTAGAACTCGTGTCAAATGCACAGATACTCGTACACTTAAATGCCAAACTAAATTACATGAATAAAATAAAATATAGATATTCACTGTTTATTACATTTTAATATATTTCATAAACACGGTGTGAAGAGTTGATCAATATATGTACTTTGTTTGGCTTGAGGAGGCTCACATTCGAATTTCGATTAGTAACTTATTAAAAATTAATGGTGGCATCACAGAGAAAAAACTTCTTTTGAGACCTATTTTAAATTTTGGAACATACATACTTTTTAAGTTGATACTTAGAACGATGGCTTTAGCCTGGAAAAGTAACAAACCCATATCCACTGAGAGTATAAAAAATCCTTAACACGTTATTGGGAAGATAACAAGCTAGTGAAATATGACCCAAATGGTAAACACGAGCCTTTCAATTTAAATTATCATCATTCAGAATACTAAGGTAACGATATGACATTCGAACTTATGATAATTTGTCACAAAAATCGATGACCTTTTATCTCTGATATGAAAATCGGAAATTATGTACTCTTAACGATAACCAATGCTATGTATCTGTGTTCACTTTAAAGTTTAGCCCAGAGTGATACCTGTGCAACTCCAACAATAATTGGCATTATTTTGCTAAATTGACTGTTCACTGTCACCATCTATTTTTTTTTTAAGAGCAGAATGGTCTACTATATCAAAGGCTTTTAATCCGTTGTCAATGCTCACGCTAACTTGGTCCAAGAATGACAAGATGCCTTGCTCAGTATTCTTATTTTTTTTAAAGCCAACTTCCTGCTTTGCCGGCTTCCACAACCCACAACCTGGGTAACCCAGAACGTCCCTCCAATATTACTCACACAATCGTCTTGAGTTCGGTGACAACCTCTTCCACAATATCTGCAATCAGCACTTCGAGTTGGAAAATTATTTGGTCCTCCTGCTTAGCCACTGTGTTCTTTCCATTTGGACGTCGCTACAAATTTAAATTTTAATGTATAATCCAAGCACTCTTTCTATAAATGCCACCTAAATTAAAGTCACCACGAAAAAAGGCTTTTCACTAGCAGCTTGGTGATAAATAGCGTAGCTTAGTCTAGAAATGAAGAGTCAAATTGAGAGAGGCACACAGTATTACTCATCTTGCTACAATCTGCCAGAGAATTGTGCAAAAAACCTGCAGAACCGAGACTCTATTAACAGAATTGGTGAAAGAATTTGTTGGCTTTTCTGATTTTTTTAATCTCATTCATCCATAATAAATGGAGTATCAATTCCTAGGTAAAGTGTTTGTTTAGAATTTTTTAATTACCGTTAAAGCTCAATCCTTAAGAGCAGCTTTTGATTTTTTTTTTAATAATCGTTTTTAGCCTCCTATTATCCTACTCTCCTTACCAAGTAGTTATTAAACAAAAATTGCCCACGTTAGTAATTTAGTGTTTTGCTGAACCGGATAATTTATTGTTGTGTTATTTTCAGATTTTTTAGAGAGAGATTAACGTATTTCGACTTCAACGCGGACCGTCCCCATTTATATATCACAATTAAATTAGAAGATTAGAAAATTTAATGAAAAAATATTTAATTTCATTTAAATTAAATTTTGAATAACCTGCCGGAAGGATTTTTTTCATTTTTGACATACGCACACATTGACACACAAACACACACGCATTTTAAATAAAATTAAAGCTCTAACATTTTTTTCGTTCATCTCCCTTAAAATAAACCTACGGATAAGTATTTGTTCTACCGAAATTTGGTTTTATTTGGGGAGAAAATTTTTCGTTCATCTTAATATTTGTACATTTTTAAAGGTCATCACAATATTTGGCTATTCCAAATTTTTTATTGTACCCCAAAAATGTCTGAGTATACAGAAATTATTGTTTTGAATCTTATATTTATCTGTTATATATTTTGTTATACATACCTCCCCCGGTTACTTTAAAGATTATTTTTGATGGGCGGATGGATTTGATACATGTGGCAAACTTGCTCAAAACTATAAATTAAGAAATTTGTAAAAACATTTTTAATTATATAAAATAAATAGCTTTGTAGGCCTAACTAAATATTTCCGCAGCTTAGCTCTAAACTTAGTAACACAATTTATATACGTATGTCTTTAATGTAAATAGTAAAACGAGCCATAAAGCATTTTAATTATAAAATTTATAAAAAAAAACTAATTGCTGTACTACCTACTATATACACTACTACTACTACTCAAATTGAATTAAAATCGCGTTATAAAACATAAAAGCTATATACGCTACTTTTTAAACTAATTAAATATGTTATATAATAATAAAAATCTACTGTGCTACAAACATATACAAAACACTATACAATCTAATAAAAATAATTACATAATTATAACAAAATAAATTAACTTAAATCTCTTATTTTACAGAAAATCGTAATTTCACAATTAAATCTATTTTGTTACAAACATTTTATCACCAAAATTAATTTTATTTCATTCAACCATCTCCTTTACGTATAATTTATGTGCCAAAAAAAAAATTAATTTTTACAAAATTATAAATAAATTGTAAGTACAATTCAAATTGAAACGAATTACAGGTTAAGTAGAAAAATGTTAAGCATAAAATGTAATTAATTAAAAATTATAAAATATAATATTCCATTATATATGTAAATACAGTAATAATAAATAATAATTAACAAAAGTAAATATATTTTTTGAAAAATATTAAAAATCAACCAAAAAAAAAAATTTGTAATTAAATTAACAAAACAACCAAAAAAAAAAAAAGAAACACAAAAAAATTAATCAAAACAACAATGAACTGACTGTTAAAATTTAAAAATTAATTAAATTAAATAATTGTAATTATTTATAAAAATTATTATTTAAATGAACGTTATTATTATATATACTATTAATTATATTGTTAATTATATAATTTTTAAGCCAACAAAAAATGTTATATTAAATGTTTTAGATTTAATTAATTTAAAAACAAAAACAAAATATTCTAATAATTAAAAATTATGTGTGGAATTAATAGAATGTGATGCCATATTAATTGTGTGGTCGGTTTAATATTTTATTAGCTAAATGTATGCAAAAGAATATAAATTTTTAACTGTAAAGTTTTATTAAAATTTCACAGTTTCTTCAGAATTCCAAGGTTTTTTTTTGTTCGTTGGAATCATGAACTTTCAAAATTATACTAACACAGTGTTGAATTACAACATATAGCTAAGTAATTTGTTCCATAAAATCCGTGATACAGTAATACGCCTCGTTGAGGAAATGATTTGTTGTTGCACAAAAAAACACTAACCTCTATCTAGATCCGGATTTTTTTTAAACTTTTTTTCGCGATCCATTTTTTCATATGAAGCATTTTGGTGACCCCATTTATGGTGACCCCATTTTTGGTGACCCTTTTTTGGTGACCCCATTTTTCGTGACCCATTTTTGGTTACTAATTTTATAAATGCAAATAAATTTAAAGGCACCATTTTTCGGCAAGAATTTTCAATTCACATTTGAAATTCAATTGAATTAAGGCATGTATTCGTAATTTGATTTTAGTACAACTATAGATGCCGATACTGATGCAACAGAGACACCAAGTATTTTTACCGAAGAATACTTAGTTTTGAGTCCCAATCGGTTTGAGAATACCTTAGTTACATAGTTTATTTGAGATTCTGACTCCAACAATGCTCATGCTAGAATTATAGTGCAACAATGATCTAAGACTTCAACTGAAGCAGTCGCTAGGAACATCGTTTTGGTTCCCGAGGATTACAGCGTTTTATTTGATGCTATCACAACTGAGGATTGGCCTATTGCAATTGAAGTTGTATTTGTGATATTTATTTAAACATCGTATGATCCTTTGCTTTGAATATACAGCAACCATCATGTGTAAGATTGTCTCAAACAATTGAAATAAAGTTCAAAGTAGTCTTGTTAATTTATGATAAGGTAAATTAAGTAATTAATTTTGTCATGTCGATTAATGTTGGTAACGCGTTCAATAGATAAATTCCTGCAATTTTATCATTATATAAACATCAAATTGTGTTGATTAAAATACACGATCAAGTTGGTTTCATTAATGATTCCTGTTAACCTTTGCGGTATTGTCTTGTCCATTGTAATAATAGAAAATAGTGCGCGAATATGAGCTTCGGCGATGATATTTGGTTTATCAAATCGTTCAATTAATAACTGCAATGATTCTACCTAATTGGCCGCGACAAAATCTAAGGTTTCGAACGTTTTAGCAGCCGCATCTTTCACAGTGTTCCTGAGGTACTGAAATTTGTAGAGATCGCTTATTTCCAAATATTGTGAATATGTAGCTCTTCCATTTAGTTATCTCTTCACTGAAAGAATTCAAATCCAAAGTGAACTCCGGTAGTTTCTGAATAAAATTTAATTCTTCAGTGTATGAATTCATAATTAAACCCTCTGGTTCTTTTAATTGTTCAATTCTATCTTCTAATGCGGAGAGGAATTTTTAATATTGCCGGTCAACTGATTCTTCTTGAATTCTGCATAATTCATAATAAGTTCATTAAACCAAAATTGGAGTTGTAAAAGAAATGCTGTATCTAATTTGTTTGTGACAAAATCCGGTAGCACATTAAGTGAGTCTAAAAAAGTCCGTTATAGTTGTTTAGATCGCCTTAAATTACTTCGCTGGCGATTTCACTTTTTTTCTAGATACAAAGTAAAGGATGCCTTGTTTTAATGCAGCGTAGTGCCCGCAGTTAATGAGTATAGTTGCACACAGAAAATCTAAAATATTGGAAATTACAATCTTGTATCCTGTTGATTTTAAACTGCCATCACAATTTCTTAGGTATCTACCTACGTACCATTCGTAGGTGTGTTGAAAAAAAAATTAATTCTACTGGAAACTTGAAAACTACACAGTCGAAATTTAAAATGGATGAACTGATTACCGTAATCACAGAATTATATTACAGCACATTTTAAGCTAATGTAATGACGATTATGCACAACAAATATACAGCATATACAGCACATCACGTGAAAACGATTCACACCGACCAGATTAGGTATACTGACAGCGATTTAGTACATGAACAAAATTTGTATTACAGTTTGTACACGTTGTTGTAAACACTGGGATACGGTATCGTAGTTAAAAATTAGGTAAACTTTAATTTGTTCTTCTATATTGGTAGAGCAAAAATTGAAATAGAACAAAAAAAAATATTGAGTGAAATTTGATTACAAAACATAAAATAATTCAAGTTTGAACTAAATTTAAGTAAAATTTGAAAACGAAAGCTAGTGATTTATAATCGAGCATTTGTTTAAAATTTCACTCAAACTTAAGTTTGTTTAAGGCGGGTTTTGAGTTGCAGTCGTTCGTTCGTTCTTTCGTTCTGAAATTTTTTTTAATCCAATCAAAGAAAAATAACGTCGTATCCACTTTTATCCATAGTTTGATGACTAAAATAATAGTTAAATTACATAAGCTATTTACTCTAGTTTGAATAAAGTTCAAAAAGCTTAAATGTATGATATTTTAGTGGAATATCATTGAAATTTGACAAAATTTAATTTCTTAAATTAAAAATTAATTGAGTGATTTTTAAATTCATGAAAATTTCGAAATTTCACTCAAACTTTATTTTGATTCGGATTATAACCAGAGTTGTTTTTAATTTCACACTTTTTTGAGTGATTGTTGAGCCACTTTCTTAATAAAAATTAAAAATTTACTAAATTTGCCATAATTTGAGTGAAATTGGACTGTTAAATTAATAATAATTTGATTTCCAAATTCTATTTATTGCTCAGACAATGTTTTGAGTGATTTTGAAAGCAAAATATTCCATATACATTGTACTTATGTATTACTTACCATTCTAAAATATTTTAATGCAATTTGCAGAAAATTTGAGGGAAATGTTCCTGATTCTGTTTAAAATTTTTCACAAATTCTATTTTGATTCCTTTTAGAAGAATTAAAATATAAAGAGCTGATACCTCGTGAGGTGATCCGAACTTCGATCATGAAAATTAATTCAGCTCCCAAATCATTCCCTAACTGTACCTCTTAAGTCAATCTTGAGCTCAACCTCCAACTCAATCGCAACACAATCCTAAATGCAATGACCAAATTAACAAACAACCCAATCCTCAACTCAATCACGCAATCAACCGAAAATCTACTTTCAAATCAACTCTTAACCTAACCCCAAATCAACCCTTAAACAATTCTCTAACCGAACAACTCACATAACACCCATGCAAGCTAACTAAACCCTAACTCAACATCAACTCAACTTTCTCTAACCAAATAAGATCAATTTGCTCAACTCTACACTTAATAGCCCACCCAATCTCAAAACTAACTCTATTCATAAGCTACATGCATTTATGAACTCAACTTAAGCTAACTTCCCACTAAACCCTAAACTTGACCCAAAATTAATCCCTAACCGAAGTTCTCACTGAAAACCAACCCAATTTCAATTCAACCCTATTCTCCATCATACCATATAATAGCAATGTACAAGCATACCAGCATACGTACAGCATACATATAGATGGTATATCTTACCACCATATCTTCATACCATCATACCATATTATCATCGTTTAGTCGTATCATGGTACCATCTTACCATCGTATAATCATACCATTATTCTATTAGGCCATAATATCATTATACTATACAACCGTCATATAATTATACCGCCATACCATCACTACATCTTACTATCATACATTCATTCTAGAATATATACCCTCATACCACCATATATACTATCATACATACAATCCTATAGCATCACAGCATCGTACTATTATATCATTCCATTATGCCATACATCATACAATCGTACCATCATATATGCCATCTTAACACGATACCATCGTACCGTCATACCGTCATACTATTATATCATCATACCATCGTACCATCATACCGTCATACCTTCATACCATCATACAATCTACACCATCGCATCACCATTAGTATCACCGATAATATTACCACCACCATCAACATCAATGTGAAAAGAATTATGATATACAAATCAACTCAATTTGTTTGCTCTCTTTAAAGATGTTTTGAAGTATACTTTAAAAAAAAAATCTGAAAACTTTTCCTCCAAAAGTTCGACGTTTTTCCGTTATTTATTTATAACTATAATTTATATTTGGTTTAAATTGCCGACACATAGTCGAAATAGAGGCATTATGCGCATAATTGGACTTAAAAGACGGTAAATAAATAAAATGTTTGACCCAAACTGGTTTACAGAGCACATGAATATCAATATTGGCTAGAAATTCAGTGAAATCAACTGCACCATTAAAAACATCAGCGATGAACATGGAAGCCGCAACCTTAGGCCTGTCCATTAGTGATTCCAACTTTACAATTCCAACTTTGCAGCGTTCTGCATAAGATTAAGTAAATTTCTTTTATTCTGCCACATTGGAAGTTTAGAACCAAACGGCCACTTCATTTTGTGCAGCAAATATAGAATTAATTGTTTTTGTACTCGTTCAATTCGATCGATATCAATCTTATACATCGGATCTCAAATAATCGATGCATACTCTAGGTTAGCAGTACAATCTCTTAACGGAAAGTGGATTACGAAAATCCTTGGTGGCACGATGAACGAAGCCCAGTAAACTATTAGACTTAGGTACAATTAAGTTAATATGATCCCGGAAATTCAACTGATGGTCCAAGATAACTCCCAAATCCTTAAATGTCGTCACTCTAGTGGATGATTATTAACGTGATAAGGATCTCTCCTGAAGAAATTCAGTCATAACATTACATTTTTCTAGATTTAAGTATACATAATTTAATCGTAATAGTCCATTTGTATAATAAATCTAGATCATTCTGCAGTTCCATACATTGTTGCGAAGTAGTTATGATTTTTGATATTTTCAGGTCATCCGCATAAAGTTCACAGCCGCTGTATTTCAACAAACATGCAATTTCATTGATGAATATGATAAACAGCACATTTGTAGTGGTAGAACGTTGATGGATGAACCCATATTGTTTAATTGCTAATGAAGATTTCACATTAAAATATGTAGATAATTTTAATTAGTCATAATCAGTTCAAATAATTTAGATATGGCATGATAGTATGGATATTCCCCGATAATTTTTGATGTCATAACGTTTACCAGATTTGAAGATTGGGATAATGATTGACTTCTTTCATCTCGAAGGAATAATACCATTCATCAGCGAAACATTGAAAATCAATGATAAAGGCAATAATAATTACTTACTGAGATCGTTAAGAATACTTGTGGGTATATTATCAAAACCACATCCATATTTCATTTTGGATATAACATCAATTACTCAGTCTTTGAAATAAACGGCAATCCTATTAGATTATGATGATATTGTACCGAGTGAGATGTAGAGATTGGGACTAACCCCATCATCATATGGTGTTTCTTGTAGACAGCTTGGAATCCGCAAATATGTAGTTCACATATCGTTGACATTATTAGCAGTATCATCATTCAGAGACATCGTCTGAGGATACCCGAAACATTTTCGTTTAGCATCAACGAATGTCCAAAACACCTTAGGATCCAACGTCAAATTATCTTCAAGATTTGAGATATAGCTTCTGTAAGCGAGCCGATCCTGATTATCGAAATCTCGACGTAACTGCCTTTAGGCACAAATTTATCAAAAGTCTTAAATAGAACACAGTATAATTCATCAACATCACTCCATTTATGATTAAAAATTTCATCCCATGTTCAGATTTTCAAAAAACACATTCAATCCATAAATATCCACTTTTTTAAAGTTACAATAATATTCATCATAGGTTGTTTATGATTAATGAATTTACAAAATAGCTCCAAACAGTCAAAATCAATTTCCAATCCATAATGGTGTAATCTCTCAGGAACAAATGGCGCCATTGACTTTGCAATCGAACAATAATTAGGTTCATAAATCAATAGCCCGGCCATTTAAATTAGTTACTTTACAAATTTGTTGCAAATCAAGCGATATGTATAGAGTCAATAAAAATGTGTTCATTACCATTAAAAATATTGGTGCGCCGCATAGGAGTATTGAAATCTCCTAAAACACAAACTATGTCATTCAAATTACAATCCGCAACAAAATGGTTAACGTTATCACAGTGTAAATTATAAATCTCGGTAGCACTATAAGGTAGAGTGTACGCCACATATAAATATAATGATTTAACAGTCCATGACAGCTTGAAAGCAACAAATTTAATGTTATAATTCGAACATATCACAGTTCAAAATTGAGTTAAGCACAGCCACCAGCACATCTGTTGTCACATCTGTGTAATACATAATTATTCGTAAAAAATTCGAAACTTAAAACTCCTGATTGAAATCAAGTCTCATATAATACGTATATAGGAAAACAAGATGACGCACGCGGCACGATACGAATTTAGAAAATAGCGAAGATTTAGAGCACATACCACCAACATTTTGATAATAAATTGTGCTAAAGCCTTTAGATTTCAAATTCACTCCATTAGCGCTGAGCATGGGAATAAAAAATTATTATTCATTAATTTCCGATGTGGGACTCTCAAAACGTTGAGGAATGTGGTTTTGGACTAACCTGCTTTATACCCGCCCATTCAGAAATATTCTCTTAAGAGCGATAAATATCTATTAGTAAATTTGACAGATGTCCACATGTGTAAAATGGATGTGGAATTCGGGGATAAGGCATCATGTTTCGCAATACAGAAAATCACTGATTCGAAAGAGGCTGATGTCTTGATATAGTCACACGTGATATTATGATCACTTGAAACAAATATCTATATATCGAAGGCTTAGTGAATATCGGCCCTAACCCACATTTCTAACATTTTTCAAGATATGCAAAAAACGAAATTTTTGACAGATAATACCATACGCTTTAGAACCGAACAAAATTGAATTGTGGGCCGTGTTTTATTGATTTTTAGGTTAAACCGGTTTTGGTATCAAAATGTCATTTTTGAAAAAATGTGGGTTAGGGCCGATATTCACTAAGCCATCGATATATGACGTGGTTTGTTGGTTTTTGAAAATACTCCTAATACTAATACTAGCTGCCTTCTGTAATTCTGTAAGGTTGATAGATTATAATATTCAAATCGTAAATTATTGTTTATCTGTTAGATGAAGCTCAGATACCGATAACATATTAAGTACATTATACTCAGTGTAAGAGTAGTGCGATATCTAGCACTACTTGAAAATGAAAAATTCACAAACAATTTTAATTTTTGTATAATCGCGCATATTTTTATCAATTTGTAATTATCCACCAGTTGTGTAAGATACCAGTGTCAGTTTCGTAGTGTAGCAACATAAAAGTATTTGGAATTGTTTTAAGTGAAGTGTAAAATGAAAACCAGCATCATCTTTTGCATGCTAGTACTGTGCTTCGGAGCAGTAATCGCTTTCGATGTATTCACTTTCTTTGATCGGGAGACAGGTGATCGTCCAATTTATATACAAACTTTACAATCAATTGAATCCGAAGTGGCTGCTAATCATACTGTATCTTATGAATGGTTTGGTGTTAATGAAACATTTACCCTTGTGTACATCGAAACGTCCAGTGGTGTAAGTATAATCGTGGTAAATATTACATAATTTTACAATATAATTTACATTTATTTTAATAGGTCGAACAGCTTACCATGAACCGACCAGCGAATTCTAGCGAGCCTCTCTATTTACGCACTTTTAGATTGGACATTTTCGCTAGTAATACAACACAATTGGATGTCAATTTTATTGTATTTGGTTTTGTTAACCAACCATCAACACAGCCTGGTGACAATATATTATTTTTGGGATCATCTGTAAATAGGGTGGTCGAACGCATAGTTAACCATGGGTAAATAAATATGTAATGAACTATTTGTGCAATAAATAATGAAATTTGAATAAAAGCGTTATTACTTATTGCAATTAGTGCTGACGTCACATTTTATAAATGTTACCGGAAAGTAAAAATTAAGTAAAATGTGTTTCAAACCATGATGATTGGGTTATCGTAGCCATCGATGTTATAACATTCTAAGTCAAAAAACAAAGTATACCCAGAACGGTTTGATTTTATGTATTTTGTAGGGGGTGTTGATATGTAACTATCACCACTATATGAGTTTGTCTATAACAGAATACATCACAACAATTTTTCGCGTCTACACAATGATTCATCGGTGATATTTGTAAACATAATGATTGATGAGTAATATTTTGTATTAGGCAAAATTAATATTTGTGAATAAAAAATATTTCCAAAGTTAATATTCGCCTGGAGGCCGTTTTGTAAATTTCAAAACAACTTTTGTTTTACTTATGAGATAAATCTTTTCACGTCGAGCTGAGAACCATTTATCATATTTAGGCAGAATGTGCGATAATCTCACAACAAATTTCTCTGTTATCATATTTTGACAATATAGCATTTATTTTATAAAATTTGTCAACAGAACCACTTTTACCGCGCAAAAATTAAAAGGAACTGGAATGGCGATTGATGACGAGTGGATCATTACATTATTGCTATGGCTGATTTAAGCAATAATTATAGACCAATGATCATGGCGATCAAAAGTTTGGGTGTCAATATTTCGTCCAATCAAATCAAAATGAAGATGTTGCAGGAAGTCAACTCGCTGGATGTGTAAAAAGGTAGGACTTTATCAAAAGAAGTGATCATCGGAAAATAATGACGAAAAGAGTAAAAATGACAACGCGAGTTTAACATGTTTCATAGTAAGTGCAAACCGAATGATTGAATTATAGACTCTGTTCGTTGTAACAATTGCTAACGACAACTAAAAGTTGAGTTAACAGGTGACGTTAAAGTGAACTTAACGTGTAAAAATCTTACCAAAGAAATGGACATCGAAATGCTTTGTTCGGTCCACGGTGTTGTACGAATTTGCTATCAGTAAGTATATTAATGTAGAAAGGAATGTCCATGAATTTCGACTCAGAAGCAACGACAGTAAACATTAAAAGTAAAAGTGAACAATTATTACGGCACAGGAGGTTTCAACTGAAAGATAACTGTGCGAAATTTTTCTAGTAGGCAAACAGTGAAGAAAACCGTTCAAAAGCAGTAGTTCCAGTTCATCGCAAGTTTTAAAGTTGCTATATTCTGATGTGGCCCAATTAACGTTGATTTATTTGGTGATTTCCGTTTAAACAAAAGTCATTATTAATCAAACAAAAGTCGGATGTTTTTGCAAAATTAAAGGAGAGCTCTAAGATTGAAAAGCTTGTCGAATCAAGTCTTCAAACAAAATGAGAAAACTCAGAGAAAAAGTGAGCAAAGGAATACATCAAAATCGATCATCTGTTAGCAGATTACACTACGAAATCGGTTCCTGCAGAAAAGAATTTGTTTAGTGGAGGTGTTGAAATTGAACATCCTCATTTTATTTATCGCACTGCTCAATAGATGTCTCTTTACGAATTATGTTTCAATTAGTTGATAATAAAATGTTTAAGTTCACTTCAGAGTTTACATGTTCACTGAAAAAAAACCGACTCAACCAGTACCTAATGGTAACCGATGGGCTCGGTCATCTTTTCAGTTGCAATTTCAGTTAGGTCACTTTTCGTAAAGTTTTCAGTCAGTCAATATTTCGGTTCAACTATTAGATTTTTGGTCCTTGCTATAAGTAGAGTGACCTTGTCAAACCCCAATAAACCTAGACGAAATCTGAAAAGTTTGAAAAAACCAGAAAATTTCGGCTTTAAAAAACCAGCGACATGGTAAAACTTCTTCTAGAAAAATTTCAAACCGGCTAGCTTGAATCTTAATTTGAAGGAGATGCAACTATCTCATTGATAATCAAATATGTTGGTTAAGTCAGATACTAAATTTAATTGGAATTGGTGATAACCGCCCACAGCAGTTCTATGGAATTTCTTAAATAAAACAGGGTCAGAATTCATTTGGTCATTAGAAAAAAAAATTGAAGAAATTAGATTTGCCAAAGAAAAATTTGTTTTTACATTCATAATCAATCCAAGTGCCAACACCAAAATTGTATATATGAGTTATTAAGCCGATTCTATCAGTAGTTCCTAATATAAAACCGAATTATTCGCGCACTGGAAAGTTCTTGAGTTAACTCTTGTCGAATTTCTTAAATAAAATAAGAGCCAAATTCAAAAAATTGTTTCACCAATTTGATTCTTTTTACATAAACAACCAATCAAGGCAGGATGGATTTTAATGAGATATTAAGTCGATTCTTAAAGTGGTTCCAAATATAAAATTGATTAATTACAGCTCTGAAAAATACTTTCGGCCACATCATCCGAGGTCGGATTTCTTAATTAAACCATGGCTGAAATTCAGTAAATGTTGCTGAGCACTATTTTAGTTGATACAAATCAAAAAATTTTATTCGGCAAATTTATTTTAAGGCTATCTTCTCAGTCTCTAGCATCAAATAGATAGAACAAGCACATTTGTTGATGCATTTTAGAAAAATTTGCAATGTATTGTAAATATTATAAATAGTTCCTATTATAAAACCTATTAATTCACGGCTTGAAGAATTTTTCGGGTATAAGATAAGGGCTGAATTTGGAATTTGGAACTGTCAACAAGTTTCTTACCAATAGTTACAAACAGTCAGAAGAAAAATTTGGCTCAACCACGTCGATGGCATACCTCAAATCATTTCTTATTAAAACCATTTTAAATTTCCACGTCTGTTTTAGAGTCTATCTAGATGTTATCTGGATATTATTTAATCTTAACCTAACTAACACCCAAATTTGCCAATCTTGACCACCACAATAGACGCATACTTTATAAAACTGAGTATAAATTGATAAACATACTAAAATTAAGATTCATCACTTTCGTCACAATTGTCTTGGCCAAATTATGAAACCAAATTTTTGAAAGACAAGATTTGACAGACAGATTTGTATTTCGTTTATCTGCCGAAAAATTACTTGTAATTTATTTATGCAATCTTCTATCAGCTGGATATGGAACTTATTCCTAATCGAATACAGATTACATAATATTAATTCTGCGATATCAATTTTTGTAATCGCGCATGTTTTATCAATGCCCACAATTTAGGGTATATAAATAACAATTCTTTTTTTATATAGATACCAGTATCAGTTTTTTGTGCAACATAAATATAATTGGAATTGTTTTAAGTGAAGCGTAAAATGAAAATCAGTACCACCTTTTGTGTATTAGTACTATGCGTCGGACTTGTGGCCACTTTAGAAATATTCACTTTCTTTGAGCGAGAACCAGGTGATCGTCCAATTTTTATAAACACTTTACTATCAAATGAAACTGAAGAGGTTGATGATCATATTGTATTTTATGAATGGTTTGGTGCCAATGAAACATTTTCCCAAATTTATGTCGAAGTGCCTAGCGATGTTGTAAGTACTCGTATTATCGGAGGAAATATTCTAAAGTTTGACATTAATTTAATTGTGTGTGTGTGTGTTTTTATTATTTATTAGGTAGAATACGTTAGCATACACCGACCCGAGAGTTCTACCCATCCTCTATATCAACGCAATTTTAGGTTACAAATTGCCGCCACAAATACAACAACATTACATGTTAATTTTATAGTATTTGGTTTTGTGGATCAACCTCCAATAAACCCCGGTGCCAATATTTCATTGTTGGGATCACCGGTAAATATGGCGTTCGAACGTACAATTAACTATGTGTAAATAAACATACATTCTGCATTTGTGTAATAAATATTGGTTTTCCGTGATTAATGAATACTCTGAATGATTTATGTGACATTTTTATTAGTACTAAAGAGCTCCCAGAAAAATCCATTTTTTTAATCCTACTTTTTAGTGCCTTAATCTACAAAATTTTATTAAGAAATCACACAAAAATGTCATTTATCACTTCGTTATATCTGTAGCCGAATAATGTTGTGTTGCTAAACGAACGAACAAAACGTCAAATTTTTTCAGTGAAAAGGAAAATAAATAACATAACAGTTTATTTGAGACTATCATATTAGTCACATCACATCAATATGTCGATTCGCTTATTTGTCATGTCATTTGTTACGTCTATAGTCACTTTATACGACAGATGTCACTTGATTTTTGCAAGTAACACACGAAATGGAGGAATGCAATTATTTTATTTTATATGTTTTAAAATGTCGGTTTTTAAGCAAGAGATTTGATTTTGTGCATGCTCTGATGGCTTGAGGACATATGGTGGGGCATGAAGTATTTTCCGTCGTTCAATTTTGAAGGATGAATTTTCTCCATATGTCTCATATGTCTGAGACATTCTTACTCTCGCATGAATTCTTTATATTGTGTGGCTAGTTTGTCGTTCTTCATGTATTTTTGGAATCTCCAAAGTTTCTCTGTTGTTGCAATAGAATTTTAAGCATATTTCAACCATCTGATTTTAGGTCCTTATCGTTGGTTCATCAGGTCATCAGATGTTACTATCCATATTTTCTGCTAAGGTGTTATGGTAAGCAACAGGCCTAAAAAACCAAGCATGACACTATATACAAACTGAAGCCATCAATAAGAACCGACAGTGAACAATGTTTTAGCGCGGAATTTATGATGAGATAAAATCCCTTGACGTAATGCAAAAATTCGTTTTATTCATATTTCCAATTTGTTTATAATTACACTTAAGACAATAAGCATTAATTATCTATGACGTGGTTCAAACTTTTCTTGCTTCTAATTTATTCAAGCTATCTTCTATCAGGTTGGTATAGCAAATTCCTAATCGAATTCAGATAACAAAATATTAAGTTCTGTGATATTAATTTTTACAATCGCGCATGTTTTTATCAATGCCCACAGGATATATAAATAAAAATTATTTTTCTAGATATCAGTATCAGTTTTTTCTACAACACAAAAAGTATTTGGAATTATTTTAAGTGAAGTGTAAAATGAAAACCGGCACCACCTTTTGCATATTAGCGCTGTACATCGGAGCAATAACCGCTGTCGAGATATTCGCCATCTTTGATCGAGAACCAGGTGATCGTCCCATTTTTATAAACACTTTATTGTCAAATGTAACCGAAGAGGTTGATGATCATATTGTATCTTATGAATGGTTTGGTGTTAATGAAACATTTACCCAAATTTATGTCGAAACGCCCAGTGATGTTGTAAGTATCCATATTTTGGGAAATATTGTAAAGTTTAACATTAATTTAATTGTTGTTGTTAATATTATTAGGTTGAACGTGTTAGTGTACATCGACCCGAGAGTTCTACTCATCCTCAATACCAACGCACTTTTAGATTAGAAATTGCCGCTACAAATACAACAAAATTACATGTTAATTTTATTATATTTGGTTTTGTTGACCAACCACCAACAAACCCCGGTGCCAATTTGGGATTACCCGTAAATATGGCAGTCGAACGCATAGATGTGTAAATAGTTATTTTTGTTTTGTGTAATAAATAATGGTAACGGAGTAAACGGAGTAATTATTTTTATCAGCGCTACCTCGTCGGTATTAAAACAAAAAACGTTTCCGTTTAGCGATTTTTACTCCACTTCATTCATTCAAAACACAAACGTCGTACAAAGAGCTGAGGCAATTATGCTAATGGGTAATATTCCGAAATCCAATTCCAACATTTGTTGTCTGGCGGCTCAACAGGTAAATTCATATGTAGTGATAACGTCAAAAATGTTTATTGAATATCCCGCATATACGGAATAGGGTCGCAAGGCAGAATTTCACAAGGCCGAATGCCGAAAGGACGATAGTCAAAAGGCTGAATTGCGAAGAGCCGAATGACTCGGAAACCGAAAGGGTCAAACGACCGAATGTCGAAAGGCCGAATATCGAAAGGCCGAATGTCGAAAGGCCGAACATCGAAAGCCCGAATGTCAAAAGGGGGAATGTGTCGATGGGCAAATTGTGCCGAAAAGACCGAATGTGTTGAAAGGCCGAATGTGTTGAAGGTACAAGTTGTCACATTTCCCATTAGTTAACCATAGCCTTTCATAAATATAAAATAATAAAAACCCTCAAAATTTCTCATTATGCAGTTAGGACAGAACAAAATAGATAAAAATGGGCTATTATACGTATCTATACTATGTATTTTTATATTCAAAATTAGATTAAATTAAACATTTAAAATTGAAGGTAGATACACTTCATGCACCAACGTCTCTTCTAATGACAAAACTAAATCAATAAAAATGGAAATGATGTATTCGCGAAATATATAACATAAAAATATATGTTTTCATACCTATACGCAATTACAAACAGAGGCGGCAAAATATGTTCAGAAATCATATCATTGGCCATCAAAATATAAACACATCGCCTGTCCACAACACTTATTATAACAAAACATTCAAAAATGTAAAAAAAAAAACAAAAAAAGACAATGACAAAACTTGATCACATTAATATGCTACATTCCGAGGATTTATTAGCTCGTATTTTCAATTTATTTCAATGGTTTTAATATTGATTTCAATAAATTAAGTGAAGGAAAATTTTATAAAAATTCGGTCTTTGACCAATCGACCCTTCCACACGTTCGGCCATTCGGCCTTCCGACCAAATAAAATAGTCAACCATGTGTTTTCCTTTCAACTTTAAAGTGAACATGTTATGATGTTAAACGTATCTTCAGAAAAACGAATAAACCAGTTTCTCTGACAAATCAGATAAAAGCGTTTTAGTGGTAAAGTCACAAAATTTTCCCAATTCATTTTCTAAATTTTGACAATTATCCCAATTCAGATCTCATCCGATTTATATTAAAAATTTTCAAAATATCATTTACTGAAATGTAAAGTCATGCCAGTTTTTGCCTTTGAGGCATAAAAATTCAACATGCTAATTGGTTAAAATAACTGTCACTTTTTAAGGTTATGTAAAGGCATTTGAAATGTCCTACTTAATATACGACTAGTTTTATTGCCTTAAAGCAAAAATTGGCACAGTACTGTCCCGATTCTGTAGCAATAATGCAAAAAATCATTAAATTGTATATGACGCGGTTTGTAGGTTTTTGGAAATATTTGACATATTTATCAATCTTGACCACTACAAGTCTATAAAAGACGAACAGTTTATACGATGGAGGAATTTGATTAAGTTCAGTCAAATTAATATTTATCGCTTTCGTTTCAAAATGCCTAAGTAACCCTTGGAATGGTCTAGAATACAGATTTGTATTTTTGCACAATCTTTCCAAACTCTACTTCTAATTTATTCAAACAATCTTCTATCAGGTTGAAAAAACAAATTCGCAATCCGATGCAGATAACATAATTTTATAAGTAGTTCTGTGATACTAGCTCGAATGAAGAATTACAAAATCACAAACAACTTTAATTTTTGTAATCGCGCATGTTTTTATCAATTTCCACCACTTAAGGTATATAAATAACAATTTGTTTTGTGTGATATCAGTATCAGTTTATTTCTGCAACAGAATTTGGAATTGTTTTAGTTTTAAGTGAAGTGTAAAATGAAAACCAGCACCACCTTTTGCATATTAGCGCTGTACATCGGAGCAATAACCGCTGTCGAGATATTCGATCTCTTTGATCGACAACCAGGTGATCGTCCCATTTTTATAAATACTTTACTATCAAATGAAACCGAAGAGCTTAGCAGGCATTTTGTATCTTATGAATGGTTTGGTGTTAATCAAACTGTCTGATGACGTACGTTTGGTTGGTTTCTTCAATATCTAAAATTAAATAAACAACAACAAAAAAAAAGCTTAATTATATTCTTCATAATTACCTTTGTATTATATAATGTATCAAATTACATCAAAGATGCCTGAAATCAAATAAAAATATAAATTATATTGTTACTATTTAATAAAATATTTAATTACTATTAATTATATACTTAACTTAGTTTATAAACATCAAATGTAAACAAAACTATCACGTAATTTGTAAATGTCAAAATTTGTATTTAACGCAAACCAAAATCGTAATAGATTTAATATATTTGGTTGCACACGCTTAAGAAATTACGTTGTTAGTACATTTATTATTAGCATTTTTTGTAAGAGCTTTAAAGCTCAGCTTTGTTATAACAAAAATTATGTCAAGTTGAAAATAAAAAATTATAATTCGGTCTCTTATCTCACGGACCATCGAAGAATCAACATCATTTTATTGGAATATCGGAGTTGTGTTGTTTTATTTAAAATAATAAAAACCTACCATATTATTTAAAAAATTCATACAGTCCACAACGTTCATTGGTCCTTCGAGCCGGATCGAAGAAATTCATTCAACACCAGCGTGGGAACGCCATTTGGAAAATTTAAGTATTTTTATTCTTTTTATTACCTACCAATTAATTTTTGAGTGAATAAATAAATATTAGTGAATTAAATTCAATCTTATAATAAAACAGTTTTCTTAATTATTTCGGTAAATTTGTGAAAAATTTGTGTGGCACAATTTTAGTTTTTTTTTGCATACATATTATATTGTTTCTTTTTTTTTTGTGTTTGGTGAAAATTTCGCTTGATATTCTTGACTATTAATCCGAACTAATTTTTTCAATCGTTGTACATTATGGATGCTCTTAAAAAACGTCGATCGGTTATTAAAGGTCAAATGACCAAAATAGTTGTATTTGCTGAAGCTGTTAAAGCTAATACCACGCATGAAGAAATAAAAGCACGTTTAGATAAAACGCATACTCTGTGGAATGAATTTGCAAAAGTCGAAAGTGATATGTTTGAAGTAGATGCTAAAGCTGAGTCTCACACCGATGACTTTGACGAATCATATTACCGTGCAGTTGCTTTATTAACTGCTTCCATTCGACATTTCCATGCACATCAATTAAATACCTCCGTGCAGAACGAAGAAGGGTCATTCCAAGTATCAACTATCGAAACCAAGCTACCCCGGCTAAATATTCCAATATTTCAAGGGGATTACCAGGAGTGGCAAAGCTTTTTCGACTTATTTAATAGTTCTGTGCACGAAAAGGTATCTCTGGCAGCAGCTCAAAAATTACAATATTTAAAGAGCTTGTTAAAGGGAGAACCGTTGGGTTTGATTAGGCATTTAAGCGTAACCGACGCTAACTATATTGAGGCATACCAAATTCTGAGCAAAAGATATGATAAGAAAAAAACCACCATTAATAGTTATATCGAAACTTTTTTCAATCAACCATCCATTACACGCATTAATTCATCTAATATTAGAAAGTTGGCTAATACAACAGAAGAAATCATTAGAGGGCTAAAGGCAGTGGGATCACAAGGCGAGGCAAGAGACCCTTGGCTGATTTATATTGTTATCAATAAACTAGACGACCAAAGTAGACAGTTCTGGCAACACGAATCATCCAAAATTGAATATCCTAAGATTCAAGATCTTATAGATTGTCTTCTCACCCGAGCAGATACCCTTGAAGGAATACAAGAAATTGTGTGCAAACCGGCAGTACGAATAGCACCCAGTGTACGGCGAACGCACCTGGCAATACCAAGTTATGTAATAAATTGTCCTATGTGTAATACCGAGCACATGTTATATCAATGTACCAAATTTAAAGATATGAGCATTGCACAGAGAAGATCTTACATTCACGAAAATTCCCGCTGCTACAATTGTCTTAGTGATTCACATCCCGTACAATCATGTCGTTCTAAGAGATCTTGCCAAATTTGTAAGAAACGACACAACAGCCTGCTTCATTTGCCAAATTCTTCCAAGCCGACCGAAGCAGCGTCACAACCAAGCTCCAGTGTTCAATCAGCCCTTACCGCAAATATTTTACCACTTAACATAGTGCCAATAAATTCACCACCAATCAAAAATATCTCATCACCCAACACGTTACCAGCCACACACGATTTATCTCCAATCAATTCGTCATCAACCGAAAGAATTTCATCAATCAACACACCTCCAACTAATTCTCTATTAACTAAAACTATTTCAACATTCAACACACCTTCATCCAATTCACTGTTAACCAGAACTATTTCAACATTCAACACACCTACAACCAATTCACTGTTAACCAAAACTAGTTCAACACTCAACACATTTCCAATGAATTCACCATCAACCGAGAATATGACATCACTCAAAATACCACAAACCGAGAACCATTTACCACCAATCAATCACTTTCTATCTGAAAGCGCCCAAGAACAACATGTTGCCACCGTATACGAAGCAAATATACCATTAGAACCCAACCCTAATCATAGTCAATCACTTTTACCTACCGCGTTAGTGTACGTGAAAGATGCTTCTGGGCAAATGCAAACCTGCAGAGTGTTATTAGACTCCGGGTCACAGGCGTCGTTTGTGACCGAGGCGTGTGTTAAACGCCTAGCTTTGCCTAAACAGAAAGCCAATGTTAAAATTATTGGAGTTGGTTCCTCAACAGCCGGAATTTCTAGAGAAGCCGCCAGTCTAGATATTATATCTCGATGTGATCCAAAGGCCCAAATTCTCGTCAGAGCTCTCATATTAGCCAATGTGGCTTTACCATTACCATCAACCAGTTTCCATCCAACATTTTGGAATCATCTGAAATCAATTCGACTTGCTGATCCCCACTATAACGAGAGTAGTACTATCGACATTCTAATCGGAGCCGACCATTTTTTCGGTATCATCACAGACGGCAAAATATATGGGAGCCCAGGAGTACCTATCGCACAAAACAGTATATTTGGCTGGGTCGTTGCCGGTAATGTTCATCATGATCAAATTCAAGGTGCTTCAACTGTAAGTTTATTGACTAAAATAGACGTTAATCAGTCATTACAACAGTTTTGGGAAACCGAGGAAATTCCATCAATCAAGCATTTAACCAGTGATGAAAAATTATGTGAGAAACAATTTGAAGAGTGCCACACCCGTGCATCCGACGGCAGATTTATAGTCAACCTTCCTTTCAAACCTAATAAAGGCGAATTGGGAGATTCATTGAACACAGCAAAACGGCGTTTTTTCTCTATGGAAAATCGATTACAACGGGACCCAAGTCTGCGAGATTCGTATGTCACTTTTTTGCGTGAATATATATCATTGGGACATATGAAACCCATTCCACCAGATGAAATTAATATCGATCCAAAAATTTCATTCTACCTACCGCACCATGCCGTAATAAAACTATCAAGTACCACCACAAAAGTGCGGGTAGTCTTTGATGGTTCTTCAAAAACGTCGAGTAAAATATCTTTGAATGATAACCTGTTGGTGGGACCCACCGTACAAGATAATTTATATGCAATTCTTCTACGGTTCCGCAAACATCCTTTTGTTTTCACCGCGGACATAGAAAAAATGTACCGCCAGATTAGTGTCAACCAAACAGATACTGAATACCAAAGAATTGTGTGGAGGGAAAATCCATTAGCTCCGCTAGACCATTATAGATTAGTAACCGTAACATACGGAACCGCTTCTGCCCCATATCTAGCAACAAAAACCCTGATCAAATTAGCAGAAGAATTCCAAGATCAATACCCAATAGCATCTAAAGTTGTTCGAGAAGATTTTTATATCGATGACTTGATGACAGGGGCCAACACCGAACAAGAAGCACACGAATTAAAAGATCAAGTCATTAACATATTAAATTCCGGATGTTTCAAACTTAGAAAATGGACCACAAATTGCTCGACATTACTCAGTTCCATCCCATTAGATGACCAAGAATTATCTCCTATTGAAATTCATGAAGGAACCCGATCAGTGAAGTTATTAGGGCTAGAATGGAATCCCCAATCTGACAGTTTTCATTTTAAAGTTTCAATCGCATCAAAATCATCAGCAACCAAACGAGAGATGTTATCTGAAGCATCTAAAATTTTTGATCCCATCGGGTGGCTCTCTCCATCTACAGTTATGGTCAAAATTCTTTTCCAATCTCTATGGTTACTCAACTTACAGTGGGATGATCCGCTACCCGCAACTATCTTGAAGAAATGGATAGCTCTACGAGAAGAATTCGTGCAATTAGAAAAAATCGCCATACCTCGATGGCTGCAGACGGAAGATTCGAATTTTCAGTTGCATGGGTTTTCAGATGCGTCAGAATATGCATACTCTGCCGTAATTTTTGCTAGAACTAAAAAAAAAGATGGAACCTACGAAACGATTAACATAACCTCGAAGACTAAAGTCGCACCTATAAAACAGGTTTCAATACCAAGACTTGAATTATGTGCGGCTCTTCTATTGACCAGGCTGATGAGAACAGTCACACAATCACTACAATGTTCAAATATTGATGTGTTCAACTGGACTGATTCCGCCAATGTACTATGGTGGCTATCATCCCATCCTCGATCGTGGAAAACATACGTCGCAAACAGAACGTCTGAAATTTTGGAAACCACGTCCAGAACAAATTGGCGCTATGTACCTACAAAGGAAAATCCTGCGGATTGCGCTAGCCGAGGCATGCTACCATCGCTGTTGGTCAATTTTGAACTTTGGTGGAAGGGACCAACTTGGCTGCGTCAACCTAAGGAACTGTGGCCAGATCAAAAACACTTACAATACTCCGCCGATCAATCCGAGAATAGACCCTCTGTAGTTACCAAATATCATGCTGTAACCGAAAATAAATTCCTTGCAGAGCTGTCTCAGAGATATTTTAAATTCTCCAAGTTGGTTAGAATTGTCGCCCGAATATTCCATTTTATTAACAACGTAAGAAGATCAATCAGAAACGAACCGAAGGAAGATCTTTTATCACCAAAGGATTTAAAAACTGCTTCAGATCGAATCTTTAAGTGGACCCAAATGGAAGCTTTCTCTGAGGAAATTAAAACCATAAATCAACAAAGGCCACTTCCAAAATCCAGCAAATTAGTATCGTTGAACCCGTTTATCGACGAAAACGGACTTTTGAGAGTTGGCAGTCGAATACGTAACGCTAACATCCAATATGACATGAAATTTCCAATAATTCTACCAGCAAACAATATCATTACCGAACTTATAATCGATGAAACGCATATAAAGTATTTACATGCGTCTCAGTCAACTATGATAGCCACCATAAGACAAAAATATTGGATCATCAACTTGAAAACCCATGTTCGTCAACGTATTCACAAATGTATACCATGTACACGATACAAAGCTAGCAAAATTAGTCAACTAATGGGCGATTTACCATCGGAACGAGTCAACTTAAAACATGCATTTTATCAAACCGGAGTGGACTATGCTGGACCTATTTGGTTAAAAGCTATTACGGGAAGAAAAACTACTCCACATAAAGCTTATATCGCGATTTTTGTATGCCTAGGTAGCAAAGCAGTACACATAGAATTAGTGAGCGATCTAACCACCGATGCTTTTATAGCTGCCCTGAAACGCTTTATGTCCCGGCGTGGCGTGAGTGCCGATATGTTTAGTGACAATGGCACTAATTTTGTCGGTGCAAGAAATGTCTTTGCTGAACTTCAAAAACTAAATAAATCATTAAAACACAATCAATTAATTTCCAATTTTTTACTAGAATCCAACACAAAATGGCATTTCAACCCACCATCCGCACCGAGTTTTGGTGGCCTTTGGGAGGCTGCAGTCAAATCGACTAAATATCACATTCGACGAGTATTGGGAAACACAATTTTGAACTTCGAAGAGATGGCAACGTTTCTAACACAAATTGAAGCCATCTTAAATTCACGGCCGTTGTGTTTACTGTCACCACACCAAGAAGATCCATTAACACCATCACATTTCCTTATCGGTCAACCGCTAACCATGCTTCCAGATCCGGACTACAAACCTATCAAACAAAACAGGTTAGCACGTTGGCAGCTTATCCAGCAGCTTATGCAACAATTTTGGGCTCGTTGGCATAACGAGTACTTAACAACACTACATAATCGGTCCAAATGGCAACACAAACACAAAAATTTAAAAATTGATGACATAGTACTGGTCAAAGAGGACAATGTATCACCAGCGACTTGGCCACTAGGAAAAATCATCGAAACTCATCCAGGCAAAGATGGAATGGTTCGTGTAGTTACTTTAAGAACCAAGGCTGGTACAATCAAACGACCAGTAACCAAACTCGCCCTACTTCCATTAAATTGAACCTAAGAGTTCAACGTCGGCGGTATGTCTGATGACGTACGTTTGGTTGGTTTCTTCAATATCTAAAATTAAATAAACAACAACAAAAAAAAAGCTTAATTATATTCTTCATAATTACCTTTGTATTATATAATGTATCAAATTACATCAAAGATGCCTGAAATCAAATAAAAATATAAATTATATTGTTACTATTTAATAAAATATTTAATTACTATTAATTATATACTTAACTTAGTTTATAAACATCAAATGTAAACAAAACTATCACGTAATTTGTAAATGTCAAAATTTGTATTTAACGCAAACCAAAATCGTAATAGATTTAATATATTTGGTTGCACACGCTTAAGAAATTACGTTGTTAGTACATTTATTATTAGCATTTTTTGTAAGAGCTTTAAAGCTCAGCTTTGTTATAACAAAAATTATGTCAAGTTGAAAATAAAAAATTATAATTCGGTCTCTTATCTCACGGACCATCGAAGAATCAACATCATTTTATTGGAATATCGGAGTTGTGTTGTTTTATTTAAAATAATAAAAACCTACCATATTATTTAAAAAATTCATACAGTCCACATCGTTCACAAACATTTACTCAAGTTTTTATCGAAACGCCCAGTTTTGTTGTAAGCATCATCGTGGTAAATATTATATTGTTTGACATTTATTTATATTTGTTTTGTTTGATATTATTAGGTCGAAGGCGTTAGCATAACTTATCCCAATAATTCTACCCATCCTCTATATCAACGCACTTTTAAATTGGAAATTGGCGCTTGGAACCTACATCTACTGCATGTTAATTTAATTGTATTTGGTTTCGTGGATCAACCACCAACAAATCCTGGTGCCAATATTGCTTTCTTGGGATCACCTGAAAATATGGCGGTTAAACGCATAATTAACCATGTGTAAATAAAATTGTATATTTATTTGTTTAATAAATAATGGTATCGAATTAAAAATTTGTGTTTGTCACTCGTACGGACCGGAACTCCTAAATATACACTTTCAAACAGTGTTATGACTTATGAATAACCGCATAAAAAATAATCAACTTGGAATTTATTAGGCAAATTAGAAATAAAATCGTTTTAAAATTGTGCACAAAATTATTCAAAAAACATTTTAAAATAATATCAAATTAACCAAATACGTCCTTCCATTTTGTGTATTTGTCTGTCACTTACAAAAATCAAGTGATGTCTGTCGTATAAACAGACTTTAGACGTAACAAACGACCAAGAGAATGGCAAAATTGATGTGATGTGACTATAGTCATGAAAAATGACGTGACACGACTATGACAATTGGGGGGTAAATCTGTATTTTAAAGTGGCTGCAAAAGAGATTATTAACCACTCATATTTAAATAAAATTGTAATTAAAATTTTTACCATGAATTAAAATTTCTGTATACCAGTATGTAAGTCAACTTATAAACTGAACCAAGAAGACGAAGTCGAGTTTTTTCAAGTCAAATTATATCACTATTTCATGATTCGGAAGCGGTCACCGGTCTGATTCTGTGGCAATAATGCAAAAAATCGTTATGTATATGACGCTGTTTGTTGATTTTTTGGAAATATTTGATAAATTTACCAATCTTGAATCTACAACGGAAGAATTTGATAAAGTTCAGTCAAATTAAAATGTATCGCTTTCTAAGTATGCCCCCTTCATCATGGAGGCTCCATCAAATCAATTATTTAAACTAAATTTACAATTTTTAAAGACAAAATAATTTGAAAAGGTCTAGAGTACATATTTGTATCTTTGCACCACTGCAACTTGATCGGGTAAGATTTCAGATTCGCAAACCTTGCTCTAATGAGCATTTCGTCCATATGTCAAACCCTTACTTCTAATTTAATCAAGCAATCTTCTATTAGGTTGAAAGAATATATCTCGTAATCGGGTGAAGATAACATAACTTTATAAGTTGTTCTGTGATACTAGCTCGAATGGAGAATGACAAAATCACAAACAACTTTAATTTTTGTAATCGCGCGTGTTTTTATCAATTTCCACCACTCACGGTATATAAATAATAATTTGTTTTGTATGATACCAGTATCAGTTTTTTCTGCAACAGAAAAGTATTTAGAATTGATTTAGTTTTAAGTGAAGTGTAAAATGAAAACCAGTACCACCTTTTGTATATTAGTGCTGTGCATCGGTGCAATAGCCGCTGACGAGATATTCGATCTCTTTGATCGACAACCAGGTGATCGTCCCATTTTTATAAATACTTTGATATCAAATGAAACTGAAGAGCTTACTAGACATTTTGTATCTTATGAATGGTTTGGTGTAAATGAAACTTTTACTCAAGTTTTTATCGAAACGCCCAGTTTTGTTGTAAGCATCATCACGGTAAATATTATAATGTTTGGCATTCATTAATATTTGTTTTGTTTGATATTATCAGATCGAATCCGTTTGGATAAACTTTCCCAATGCTACCCATCCACTATATCAACGCACTTTTAAGTTGGAAATTGTCGCTTGTAACACACAATTATTGCATGTTAATTTAATTCTATTTGGTTTTGTGGATCAACCACCAACGTATCCTGGGGCCAATGTTTCTTTGTTGGGATCAGCTGAAAATATGACGGTCAAACGCATCATTAACCATGTGTAATTAAAAATGTATGTATTTGTTTAATAAATAATGGTATCGGATTAACAATTTGTTTTTATCATGGTTTTGCTCGTACGGGCCGGACCCCCTAAGTATACAAGTTCAAACAATGTATCACATATGAATAATGTTAACTATACTGAAAAGTATTTAGTTGAAACCCCCTTTTCACAAAACAACCATTGATTGCCAGCTTTAAAACTAGTTCTAATACATTGAAAACAAGCATTTCACACTTTTTATAGTTTCTCCCTATTATTAAAATCAAAACAAATATTATAGCCCCAATTCCCTTACATGTGTCATATTAAGTGACATGACTATAATCGTGTCACGTCACCTGTAAATTTATATTCATGAAGCTTGGCGCATGTCAATAGACTTTCGACTTTTTAACACGCAGTCTACACTAAAAAGATACATTTTTTTTTATCTCACTTGTGTTATATTCTAAAAAGTTACTAAATTTATTGTTGTTGTATTATTTTTGGTAACATTTTTAAAACAACAAAATGTATCTTTTTAGTGTAGACTTCGTGTTAAAAAGCATGCGGCAGCCTTTTGCTATATCTGTAGTCACTTTATACGGCAGATGTCACCTGAATTTTGCAAGTGACAGAAAAATACTACAAAATGAAAGGACGGAATTATTTTATTTTATACATTTTAATATGTTGTTTTTGAGTAATTTTGTACATTAAAACAGTGTTGTTGTTGACGTGTATGTTGTTCTTTAAATTAATAACATTGTTGTTATAAAACAATTTTGTTTCTAATTTGCCATTTGTATTTCTAGTTGCAGTTTTGTCACTTGGTTCGCCTTCAGGAATATCAATTCATGTGACGTGATACGTCTATAGTCACGCCACTTGCACCCCAATTCCCAAAGTCGTGTCACTTCACATGAAAATTGATATTAACGAAGGCGTACCAAGTGAAATGACTGCAAATAGAAATAGTTCAGGCAACCTAGAACTAAAATCGTTTCGAAACAACAATATTATTATTTTAAACAACGTTACATTTAAAACAATCTACAAAATTACTCAAAAAACAACATTCCATTTTGTGGTATTCGGCTGTCATTTGCAAAAAATCACGTAGCATCTGTTGTATAATTGATGAGACGTGACTACAGCTCATTTTATAAATCCGATGATGTTTCCCTTTAAGAGAGATCGTTTCAAATCTTTTAAGACTGAGAGATAACTGGTCTTATCAGCGTTTTGTAAATGGGCAATAATACATGAGGCGACTTGAACATTTTAATTTTTGCCTTTAATGTAGCCTTTACTTAACACTTCTCTAGCACCACCCTCAGGTTAAAAGTGTGATTGCTCGTTGAACTGTTTGAACGCAAACCACATTGGTAATCACCCAAGATTTTCTCGCGATATGTTGATGATTTTACCGCTGTGATGCTGGCCAAAACCGTGTATCCTGTGTTCGGCAAACATCGGGGTTGCAGTTTAACTCATCTTCCTTTTTATGAAGTGAACTGATAACAGCCGTCTTACAATCTCCTGTGATGTCTTCTGGAAACTAAATTGTTGGCACAAAACGGGGCCGATTTTAGTGCCCATTTCTACTTCACAGCCTTATCACCAACAATCGAGCGCCAAATAAAATTTAATTCGATTCAATCGAATTAAGTTTTAAAATACCATAAAACTAAGTCTAATGGGCCACATCCAATTACCACTTATAAACAACACACACAATGTAATTTTAACCAATATATAATTATATACATAATGTTACTTCCAAAGTGATTAAGAGCCTAACTGCTCAATTATTTAATAAGACAAAAAAATTATTGATGTTAATTTTAACTAATTTATAAAAACAAACCAAAATAATTATATAATTAAATCTAAAGACTAAATAAAATTAAAATTAAGAAATGCATAATATCCTAAATAAGTAAATAATTTTATTGAACATAAGATGTATGTTTGTATGCGCAAATTTGAACTTGTAATCAGCTTCGAATTTTAAAAAACTAAAAAGCAAATTAATATTAAACACATTTTAATTAAAATGCCAATTATGTGAACAAATAAATTATAATTTTTAAACAAGGAAAAGTAAATAAAACAATTAAATAATTAAATGCATTTTATTAATCTTCCATATTTGAGAAATCATTAACTTTAAACGAAATTTTGTGCGCATCGAGCGTCCGTAAATTAATAACGGCCGCCGTTTGTGTTTTTGCATATGACGGCACACAAACGAGCCTAGTCACTTGTCCGTCTGAACCTTTGTGTACACTCGTTTGAAATTCATCACAATTACCGGCGAAATAAATATGTGGCGTTTCATCTATTATGAACGGATCAGAATCGTAGTACGGATAGCACGGTAAAGTATCAGGTCTGGAAGGTAAAATAAAATATTTATTAATCAGATAAGTAAGAAAATTGTATTGTTAAATACCCTGTTGGAAACAAATGACTCCATTGTAAAGTTGCGCGTAATGCCTCAAGAGGATCATCAATTTTTGAGTACCGAATAATATCCTCAACATTTTGACCCGATGTACCAATCACATAACGTCCCGCAATCTCAAACGCATACGGATTTGGCACACTCTGAAAACTTTTTAGAGTACGACTACTTGGGAATAGGCACGGATGGAATGGTTGTTGTGGCAGCATACTATTCGTAGGATCATATTCGCCCGGCATTAAATCAACGCATACAGAATGTGATAAACTACTTAGATGTGCATCAATTTTTTTGATCGCATCCAGAGTTTCGCAATGCTCTTGCACTTTATTCGACAAGAATAGATTGCTTTTTTCTGCGTCTGATGCATTAAATGAATTGCCAGCAAATATTATACGAACTATACAAGCAGCTTCCCAATCTTTTTTATCGTCACTATTCGATTCCAGATTACCGAATATCCAATATTTCAATAAATCCAATGAAATGTCCAATTCATTTTGGTCATGCTCAAAATCAAGGCCAGACACGATCACAAGTAGTGGTGAATCGGATAATAGTTTAAGCGACTTCTGTGGCCCACCTTCGTAATATATGTATTCTTCAACCTCAAACTTGCCATCACAACCCTCGTACCCTAGATTAATATATAAAAAAAACGTTACCAAAACTTCCAGATTCGATATACATATAACCAGCTTTAACCAGAATTAAATAAAATATGTTTCGTGTGATTAAACATTGTGAATGTGAACGTGTCTAATGATATTGTATACATATTATGAATATGGCCAATTCAAAATAACCGAAATTTGCTTAAACTTTAGAACTACATTAACAAAAAAAGCAAATTTTTAACTTTGAAAAACTTACGGTCGCATCCTTACAACAATAATTATTGATTAATATTATATAAGGCTTCATAAACCTCAGTTTTCTCAAAAATATATAGAATTTTATTTAATTATTAATTTAAATAGTAAAAGTTAATTAACTCGTAAGAAATATTACCTAAAACAGCTGTACAAATTCCAGTCACCACATGATGAACATCAATAGCGCCGATTAAACGAATTTGCTGTAATTCATCCTCAAGTATTACTTCGTCCGAATCGTCAGCGAAATTTTTTGCCCGTGGCTGTGGTGCCAACTGATTTTCTTCCGATATGTCACGCAATACACTTGGTTTAAGTTGCTGTTGCGGTAAGAAAAAAAAGAATGAGTCAACTTGTTGTTTACGTCTTTTGCCCGGTCGGTTAATTTTACAAACTTACCTGATGCTTAAAAAAGAATCCGATAATAATACACTTTTGGGGGTTGTCCTCATTTAACTCAAATAATTGCTTTATAGGGAATTTATTACCTGTAATTAGTTACATAGGTTATAGAAACTATTTAGTGTTAATAAATGAGTCATATTTAATTGGTAATAAATAAAAAAAGGGTTTCTAGTCGGTTTTATGTGGGTTTCAAAAAAATGTCAGCCCTTAATAATAAGAGTAACAAAATACTCTGTAAATATTTCGGAAATTTTGCCTATATATACCCCTCTTTAATAAAAAAATCGCCGCAGTACAACAAAAAATTTCTGTTCAAACACTTTAAATTGAATAAAATAGTTCGCGAACAATGGATTTAACCCAGAATAACGTTCGAGTCGTGTTCCTCTACAATAATGAAGAAATCGATTACTACGATTACCTGAAATTTGTTCACAATCAGCACAAAATTAATGTCGAAGAGAATCAGGAAACCCCTCCAGACATTGATGTACCAGTAAACAAAAATGATAAACCAAAGAGAACGGTAAAGACAAAGGCCAAGAAATTAATAAAAAAAATTTGTCATAAAATAGTCAAAGAAGAGACCGAGACACCATCAAAAGAAGCCACCAAATTTATCATGTTAAATGGTTTGAGCAAAAATTCAACTAAAAAACATACCACAACGCAGCTTCCAGCAAAAATAAACAAGAAGAAAACTCCACGGCCAGATAACGAATTAAATATTGCAAATGGGCAACAAGGGAAGTACGTACTAGCACCAAAGCAGCAACCAGCCAAAAAGAAGATATCACCAATCAGTTTTTATAAAAATGAAATGAATCGGATTCTGGATATTCAGGAAATGCATTGGCCATCGAAATGGAAGAGTATGGTCACGAAATTCAAGAAAAATAAGGTAGCACCACTATGAACCTGATTTGTAATCGCGTTTTTTGTTGTAAATATTGTTTGTAAATATGTTATGTGTTTATTTAATAAAATTCTAGCCGGTACTATTTAAATTAAAATACCGAATCATATTTTCTTTCGAGTAAAAATATTTTAAATTTGAGCTTCATATTTGAACCTATAAAACACCTATGGACGAAGATGTTTGGATAATCAAGGTCTGAACAGCCATTTCGGATGGTTACAGATTTTTGAATTCTTCTGATTAATTTAGAACGCAATAAATCGTGGTACAACCGTTTTTGGTTCGAGACCACATCGGCAAAGCCCCCGACAAGGCCGGCCAAAGTCCCGACAATGACGATGCCGAAAATAACTTTTGTGATAAAACCTTTCCCGACAATGGCATCACCGACAAAAAATTGGCTTACAATAAACTAATTAAAAAACAATAAAGCTACCTATGGTCAAACTTGCTGTCGGTCTTTATTTGATAACTCAAAAGCTTTGTCGGTCTTTTATTTCGGTAATATAATTGTTAGAGGGTAACCAGCATGGGTTTTACCAGGGACGATCAACTGTGACTAATCTTGTTTTGTTGTGACTAATCTTGTTGTACTCTCTCCGCTTCCATCGGTCGAATTTTGGTATCCAATCTTTAATTCAAGTCGTGTATTTAATAATGTTTCTGCCGTGTTCGATTTTAATTTGTCTAGAAACGAATTTAAAAGCATTGTTAAGAAATTTTTATTAAGCTAATTTGAATTACATAATATAAATTCTATTGATTTCATGGTGTTTCCTTGGCATGGATAAAAGCAAATGGTAATTGCAAAACATTTCAATCAAATCAACGTGCAAGTGGCGCTTCAGTAATATCAGCAGAAAAGTCGGAAACAACCGATTTTTGCAACTGAATCATTGACTCTTCTAAATGTTGATTAATTCAAACCAACCATTTAAAGGTGGAAGTGCTTCACCAAAAACACCGTGACGTCTGCTATTTATGGCCCTAATTGATGACATCAACTGAATATAGGCCCACACATCGCTGTTTATAGGGAATCTTGACATTTGATCTGTTGCTGGTCTGATGATAATGTTTGAAGAAATTACATCAATTTTTTTGTTGCTTCCAATGTAATTATGAAATGCAGCTACTACATGAAAAGTTGTAACTTGATTATTGTACCTCAGACCACGGAACAGGAACACCAAAAAGGAGCTACAGGCTGACAAAATTAAATTAGCTCACACCATCCAAGTAAGACACACCACATACCGTACTGCCACTGACTTCATAATGCACCGCGAACTGTAAGAATCACTTACCCCATTTCTGTGCAATTTTTGGCGCCAACAATTTTTTCATAGTTTGCAATCGGGACGCATAGATATGCGCAAATTGCTTGGTAAAATCACGTTTCTTACATAAAAATTGATCGGATCTATTCTTGTAATCAACATTTAACCGTTTATATTCCGTTTTAATTGCAGAACCGATATCGCTATCTTTTAAAAACAACATTTTTACTTCACAATCACAGATCACACACAAATAAAAAACCAAATGGCATAAAATTTGGGTAGGTCATGAAATGTCAAATTATTACACTGAGTGGAACAGTAATGTAGACCATTTTAGATAAATATTGCTCATTTTGAAAAAAATCGAATTTTTACCGTTAAAATAAATAAAAACCCCATTTACCTAATTAAAAATAAATTAAATAACTCATAAACTATCTAATTAATATAATTTAAAGTAAAAATTTTAAATATTTAAAAAATAACCGTCAATTTTTTTTAAATACTGTTATAATTTGTGTATAACAGTTGCCATATTTTATCGAAAAGTTTGTCTACTGTCATCTGCTGAAATATCCACTTTGGTTTGGCAGACGGCAGTTAACGTTTAACGTTATTTATTAATCGAATCAGTATTAAAATAGTGTAGTTTTAATTAAGTAGCATGACTTTTCATTCAATACATGTAATACTAAAAAATTTATCAGAATTTTTTGACCCGAATGTGACGCTCGACGATATCGATGAAGCCTACGAGAATTGTGATGATGATGGAGGCGGGAATGAAGATCCGAACGGTGTTAATTTAGATAATGACACGGATAGTGTTGAAAGCTTAAAGTTGTTGGCCAAAATTAAGTACGATAACAAGTGCATGGATGTGTTAAATGAGCTAATATCGGCCGCAGTACAAAATCGTGAAACGCCCGGGATATTTTTCTGTCACAATGACAGTTGGGAATTTCTGGCCAAGCATATCAAGATTAAAGAGTATTTAACGTTTATATATTGTTTGGTGCGTTTGGTTAAGCATAATTGTTTGGATAGAATGAATCGTAAACTGAGCGTATTGGCTGCGCGTTGTTATATGGTGCTGTTAACAACGCCCGGAGCAAAACCGGAGAAGGTGTTCAATGAAAAGGTGTGCATAAAGGCCATGGAACCATTCCAAGTGCTTGAAATATTAAGACAGAGTAAACGGGACAGTAAAATAAAAGAGGACGAGTTTAATGAGTATCTAATGGATGTTTACAATTTTCTGTTAGAACTAAAAATAGTTTTTGGCCACGTTTCTCTGGATGACCATGAAGATGTTCTTAAATCCGTGCTCGGCACTATGACCATCATCATCCGAAATCACTACTATTCTGGCTATGATTCGATCTGTAAGTACCAGACAATTATTCAATTTGGTCTTTCTCTCTAATACCTAGTCTAATTTCAGATGCTTACTACATGACCATCGAAGCGTATCAAGTGCTCGAGGTGATCGGTACATCGAATCGTGAAAAATCCGACTCAATTCTATCGATCCTAATGAGTGCTACATGTTGCCTGCATTTATTTACAACTCCACCAAATATTGCGTCGAATGTATCCGTTGATTCCGCCACGGTTTTCGACTGTAGCATTACACAATTTTTACTGGCCCTTTTGAATAAGCGGCCGAACAATGTTATGAATGTTTTGCAAAATTTTATTAAGGTCGTGATCACTAAGCGTGATGAAAAATTGAACGAGGAAAATTATGGCAAATTCTTAGACGCTTGTGTTGTATACGAGTGCGCTATGTACAATCAGTATAACATGTCATGTGTCCCATTTCTGGAAATATCAGTGCGCTCGACAGATTCGCACATACGTCAAAATTCGATTGAATTGTTATATCGCATTTTGTTGGCCAATTGTGAGGAATCGACTTTAACGCGTGAACTACAAATTCTTAAAATAATTTTAGGCTCAATCATTGACATCGACACGAACGTTAAAGTGAGTAGTTTAATCGCGATTGTAAAAGTGATCCGTAACGGGAATCGTAATTGTAAGAAAATTTTTGAAATCGCTTTTGATAAATCGTATGAATCACAGCATGATGATTCGTATCTCAGCGAAAATGATATCCCTTCGTCGGCGGCCGATATAAGTGCCCTAGATTCAACGCGTGCCACACAATGTGACGATCTGAATACCGTGTCCCTTCTCCAGATATTCCCAATTAAGAAATATACAAAATCGGCCGAGAATATAAGCTTGATAAAAACTGAAATTTCGGAACTCCTTCGTAATCTTCTTCATTTGTTGAACAGCACGTTTTACAGTGTTCGACAGTCGGTAATCGAAATATTAGAGTATTTGCTTAGTAAAAATTTAAATCTGGTGGAGAATTCTCAATTCTATAATTATTACTCGATGCTGTCGACAGACTCTTCGCCTAAAGTTCGTCGCCAGCAAATAATCGCAATAGATCGCCTGGCCGAAACCCATCCGTCGCATGAGGCGATCGTTAAAATCTATACCGAATGCATAATCGATTTTCTAAAGGATCGAGACAAACAAATCTTTAGTCTAGCGATTGAATCAATAAATAAACGAATTTTTAATTGTCTCTGCACATATGAATTATCACAGTCCCCTAGACATAAAAGACCGTGGCTATTTTTTCGTATGGTATTCGCTTTAGATCTGCGCAATGCATTCTACGACATTATGGATTCGTTAATTAAACAGAATGTGGTCACACAAAAAACACTCAGCATTGTCGAGACACATTTATCGACGAGTAATGCGACCGAAGCCTGGACCATTACGTATTTTCTGTCGAAAAAAATTAAAAGTAAAAATCCTGAGTACATTATTGCCGCATTCAAAGATGTTATCATAAATCCGGAAGTAGGTTTTTGATATGTAATTGAACCTCAAATTGTAATTACAGAAAATATATTTATGACAGATCGTCCGGTCCGAGTCGTACGATTTCATATTCCAAGTGATGAATACGTGGGTGGAGAATTTTCAGAGATCTACGTTGCAGAAACTACAAGAAATGATTCGTGATATTATTCACAGTTGTAGCTCGGAGGCGCATATGATGTCGAATCTCTATAATTTTGCAAATAAGGCGCATTCGTTGTGTCACGAAACGATTGATATTAATTGGATTAACGAGATTTATGAGGTAACCAGAATTATTATGGATTAAATCAGCCCTACATTGTTGTATTTGTTTATTTTGCAGGAGGCCACCATCTATTTAATCCTCAATAAAGAGGAGTTCCTTGGCCCTGAAAAAATGGATCCGAAATTCGCACAAAAGTTGTATATATTCTCAGAGAGTAGTAGTGATTTGCTTCAACGCCCAAATCCCGAAGTGATTGACTTGTTGATCACTGTGTTGCGACGCGTGGAATCAAAGGAAATTGGTATAAAATGGAAAATAAATCCTAATTACCAAATTAATAACTTTAAATACATTTATTACAGATCCCAATAACCCGAACTACGAGGAGAAAATATGTATCGTAATAATCGTGTTCACACGATTATTGATACGCGATTCGATGCTCGCACTATCGATCGTACAATTATTCAATGCCATTGCGACACTTGCATTCGACAATTGTAACATTTCGTCTAATTTGGCGCATGCATTTCGTGATCTCTTCGTTAAATTCGGTATCCTTATGGAATGCACCCTAAAATCATTAGCCCGTCAAATCCTCTCGAGGTACACAAAAATTCGTCTTCAAGCGTTGACATTTTTGGCCGAAATCATTATGAAAGATTTAACAAAAATGACCGAATATCTACTGTTCCACGTATTTTTGGCGGTTACCGATAGTGAGAAGAAAATTTCGAATTTAGGCAAGAATTTGATCCTCTCATACGTCGAACATCGGAATAATTCGATGTTGCGCGACTGCTTTCTTGACAATGTGGTCATAATCTATCGATACGTTGATTTTACGCAATTTACTTTTGTAGGTTCAAGCGAAATTCGACACACTATTGAATGGTACCGGTGGCCAGATGATAACGAGAGGACTTATGATTTATATAATTTTATACTCGAAGCTATCGATCCGATCGAGGGTTACAAACTATTCGAGTGGATCAAAATATTAAACGGTATGTGATTTAGTAATTTGAAAAGGCCCCAAATCCCCTCAAAATAATTATCCAACGTTTTATATTTTAGTCGAAATGAATCACAAGAATTTTAATTGTAAAAATGCGAAATTTATAATTCGAGACACAATTTATATTCTGCGAAAATTGTGTTTCAATCTGACCATCCAGGAGGAGACAAAAATTGCTTGCTCAAAGCGTGGCATAAAAAATGATGAGAATGATGGTACGGACGATGAGAATGAAGAAGAACGGAAATTGTTGCTGGATGCTAAACCGAAAGAGACTTGTGAGCCGTTTATTTCTATTGTACCGAAATTTTATGAGACCGTCAAATCAAAGTATTCCGAATTTCAACCGAAATTAGATCGATTGATTGAAGCACTGTGTATTTGTTTTCAGGATATGGTATGGATGGAATGTTTTATAGTGTTTTGGATCCTCTTTAGCCTTACATTTAATTTTCTAGATTGCTGTACCATCTGCGTTTTGGGATCCACACTTGGAAAAATTACAAACAAAAACGAAGCAGTCTAAAGATTTTCCGTGCTCGGTGAAATCAAATGAAAAATTACGACTCATTAACTATTTGAGCCAGAAGGATCGGGATCCGTTGGAAGCCTACTTCTATAGATGATACAAGGAGATGTTTTCTTAACGATAAGAGGACAAGTACCTGAATACAAAGCAACATTTTTAAATTAATTGTATATATTACGATTAAGTGTCTTTTACATTATAATGAAACATTTTTTAATTAGCATAATATTTTAGTTTTTAGGAAAATCATAATGAAAAAGTTTTGTAAAATAAATAATTGTGATACAATTTTTTAGTGGAAAACTAAACGGGGATTTTAGACACTTTATTGTGGTGAATGCCTAGATTAACTTGGAAGTGTTTTTTTTTATTATTATTTTGGTTTGGAATTAGTGGTATTGATCGATTTTCGTGGTGGCGGTTGTCGTTGGCGACCGAGAAAGCTTGTTCCACCACCTAGCAGCGCAAGACGTGCATCGGCTGCTTCACGTTGACACGATAATCCCAGGCGATAAAATGCACTGGTTATCAGATGTTCTTCCATTTGACCCATAGGCGGACGAATTTCAACCGGCTCTGCTTGCTCGGTTGTTTTTTCGAGAAGAGCAACTTCTAAAAATTGTTTTAAAAAAATTAATTTTACACAGAACTACTTACTAATCGAACCGCATAGACATTACCATTAGCCGCCCTTGGATCTAGATTTTTAATTATTTCCTTTGTTTTATCAACACATTTCTTGTAACGAATATAGGCCGCTGACAATTCTTGTTCCCTGGTCGCTAATATCGTTTCCAATTGATTTACTTTACTTTGGAATTGCGTCATTTGGCTTTGGGACTCATCGATTTGAGCCGTTTTCTGGTCATTCAATTCGAGCGCATGCCGCAATTGTGCAACCAAATCATTACCCTTTGAATCATCGCTTTGATTTTGTTGTGAGAGTGCCAAAATTTTTTGATTGGCCGTTCTAAGCTGTTCGCGTAATTTCTCCATCCGTTGGTTAGAATCGTCCAAAAGTTGCTGAGCAAGGGGAATTTTGTGAATTAATCTGTTATATTTTAATTAAAATCTAAAAACTTACCGCCAATGCTGTTTGGCCTCCTTGACCTTCACGCAATGCTTTATTCTCCGCCTCAAGTCGTTCCAATTTTTCTTTTAGCCCAGGCGACAACAACTCCCGTGACATTGTATTATCCAATTCGCCAGACATTGGATTACATCTCAATTCATCGCATGTTTCACGCAAAGCATCTCGTTCGCTCAACATGTTATCCCGTTCACGTTGCACTGCAGTCAATTTTGCCTCCATATTGCTCATCTCGAACTCAATTTTAACCGTTTTACTCATTTCTGTATCCAGTTTCTCGTTTAAATCTTGAATCTCCTTCTTGTACAAATCGACCTGGCCTTTGAGTTCGGTGAATTTTTTTAGATCATCTTCAAATTGTATATTCTGTTGTAAATAATCGGCACTGCGTTCCTCCAACATTTTTACCTGCTTCTTGAGATCATTATGATCCTCGAGCTTTTTTTTGTATGTGGCCAATTGAGTTTCACACACTTTTAGCTTTTCGCTCGCTTCACGGAGTACATCCATTTCATCCTTTAAATTCGATAGTTCGGAAGACGTTTGATTGAGCTTATCTAATTTGGCCTGAAGTAACATGATTTCTTTTTCCTGCTGGATCGATTTCATTTTATAATCATCTCGTGCCGTCTCCGCCTGCAACAATTCATCCTTTAGGTTTTCGAGTTGCTTTCGATGTTCATTGTGACGAACTGAACCCGGTTGTATTGGCCCGATTGATTTGCCTTGCTCATCGAAAGCCGATTGATTTTCGTACCGATCCAATTCCACTTGTAGCTTCTGCATTTCTTGCTGCATCGATACCTTCTCTTCGAGCAGAAATGTGATTCTCTGGTCCATTTCGTAGCACCGCTGGGCTAAAGTATCACGATCATCTGGTAACGTTTTATTATCAAAATTCGCGATACTTATTGGGCCACGCGGAGCTGCTGTACCTTGCCATATAATTTCCAGATCTTGTAATGCTCGCATTATATTCTGTTGCAGAGACACTTCCACATGCATCAATTGTGTGATGTAATTTTGCTTTCGTAAACAGTTGACCGCACAACCCAATATCAACTGTATTAATCGTCCCAATTCATTTTCATCCCATTGTTCGGCAATTTTCTGTACATCAGGCTTTACAAAATCAACCAGATTCAAGCTCAACACGTCCGTATAGTAATCGTACAACAATTCAATCACTTTCTTTAGATTACTGATTTTTAAACGCCAATTGTCGCCCACATCTGTTTTTATTTTACTTAACCATGCATCAGTGAACGTTTCGGGCGCTATTTGATTTAGTGCCTCAGCTAATGCAACACCATCGCTTAGCTCTTTGGCATTCTTATGGGGCCCACTCAAATTCAATATCTCCAGCCATTGCATTAGACTTTCACACAAATTGAATTTTTCACTCTCCATGATAAATGATTCTTTCGTAAATAATAATAATAAATAAATAAATAAAAAAGGGGATATTAAATAAGATTTTATTTAATTATATATTTGATTGGGTTCTATTAAATGTAAATGTAATAAATAAAAAAAACTAGATACAAAAGAAAATAATCAAAACAAAAATCTTTCTCTTGCCACTTTGACGTTTTGCGATGACAAATATTTTGGTTTTGTTCTGGTGGCGAATAGTGGAATTTTTTTTGTTTGTACACTTTCGACAATTTCTATTTGGTTGCGTTCCTTAACCGAATCGATTTTTATGTTGTGAAAAACCTTTTCGAGCATTGTAAAATTATTAAATTTGAAGTGGAGGAGTGGGATTTTGTAACTATCGTAACCGTAACCAGTTTAATTTGTTATATGTAAATTTGCCTGAGCCTCCAGCCTCAGTCAAACAAATTATGTCACAGGGACAGGGTACTTTCAAGAATTTAGTCGGCTGCGTTCAAATATTATTTCTGCAGTAAAGTACTCACAATACTCCCAGCAAACTATTTCGATACGCTATTGGATGTCCATTTCGAAGTAATGCAGCTCCAAAACTTTTAAAGCGTGCGTCTACTTGGCGTCCTTTGTTGTGTCTGTAAATTTTGAAGTTGGTGATTTATTCCACGTTCACTCATATATCTTTTCCTAGACGACTTCTTAATGGTTCCGTTAGAATTGACAAATTTGAAATGTATTTTGATAAATAGATTTTTAATCTTTGAATGGCTGCAATTCTTGCTCACTCAATACATAACCGCAAGTTGCCCACCAAAAATACATTTGCCCTTATTCAGCTTAACACTTCTAAATTTTTTCGACATTACTTGTTTTGTGATTTTATCCAATTTCTAGGTATTTTTGGCATAAATCAGCGTATCGTCCATAGAACCATTCAACGTTAGGGGAGAGTGGGGATACTTGATCCCATTTTTGTTTTGTAAGTCGATTACTTAAACATTACTTATTAGTAATGTCTTAAACTATATTGACTGTTTAGTCCATTTTTAGATAAACATAAGTCCATTTGGGATTTGTCATACTTAGCAAACAGAAGTTAATTAACAATATATCAGAATAGAGAAAGGGAATCAAGTGTCATCAGTTACACGGGAGCCATGATTACAACATCCGAGAGACGTAATCCCGGAGTATTGTTTAAAAGTGGTGAAAAGTGGCAACAGACTAGGAATAAGGTTGTTGCAGACAAGGAACATGGGAAACGCCAAAAAGGTACGAAGATGCAGAATTACAAGCATTGATGGACGAAGACGTTGCACAAACACAAAAACAACTTGCAGAGCAATTTAGCCCGGCAGATTTTCAAAGGAACAAAGCTATAACACACTTTTAATGATATAATTAGTTTCAAATGTATAGAGTAAAATTATGGTGGCCCCATATTGGGCGCCGATTAATTATTTATTTCTTGATTTAAAATGCTTAAAATTAAGATGATAATAATTTGCGAAAGAAATAACAAAATAAAATATTTCACGAAGAGGAGAAATTGTTAAGAGTTCTGCAATTCAGTTTCGATCTGCGAGGATTGAAAAATGATTTATTTTTCACAATCAATATTAACGAGTTTGGTTACAAACCTCATCATTATAGTGATTCTCTGTAGTTTGGTGGTTGCCTTTTTAACAGTATCTCCAATTGCCATGATGGAGTGATTCCTTGGTCGCAGAAATGTTTTACTTCTATATTTTTAAAGGGGCTTAGGCGATATGATGGTTAAGAACAATTCGATTCTTTGTCTAAACAATTGATGAGTTATAACTTGGATCTTTTCGAGAAGTATATTAAAGCACAATTTCTTAACATTTTGTTCACTTAATTTCACTTCGATTTCTTTACTAGAGTATTCTTTAATATATTACTGAAGCATGCTATCGAGTTATCTGCAGCTTCTGTAAACTCTAACTGATCTGCAAATTCAATTTGAAGATTTTTTTTAGTATAGTTCTTTGATTATGGCAAATTAAATTCTGTATGCTAAAGGAGTGAGGCAAAATTTGTTATTTTTATTGAACTTATCGGGGAAAATACTGTAAACTAATCGTGACTATAAATTAAATCGTGATTTTCAACCGATTTGCCGTTTAATCAATTAATCGATTTTATCGACATTGCAATCCCTAATTGGGATGTTATTCCAATTTCGAATAGTACTTCAGACTGAATTCTATTATTTTTTCCTTAATTATTTTAATTAGTCCGTCCTTAGTGATGTTGGTATTTTTATTAAACTTCAGTGCATTTGTAATGTTGCTTCTTAGCAGAAAATCTCTTTATTTGTTGCGCTGATATAAAATTGAATTGTAATATAGGTGGTATGATCTTACAGTCCCCAAAGACTAGTTTCAGTCAGTACTATTTTAAAGAATTTTATTTATTTATTTATTGATTAATTTGTTTAGCTATTGGCACTCTAAATACTGGTCGAAAACCGCGCCAAAAAAATGGTCCCCAAACCATAATATTTCCACCCCCTTAAACTTGTCGCCCGACCCAAGCAAATTATACTTTAATCTGTCATTTAGTTATTTAGGGGACTTTTTCTAAAACGCCAATGATTTGTGGAAGTGTTGTTTCGCGAAATTTATCCTTCGATTTAAGTTTGGTTTGGAAACAATTGGCTCTACAGATTCAAACAGCCGGTGCCTCGGAGTAACTTGAGGTGATTTGAGCTCGATCTTTTCTGGGTCTGTTTTCGAAATCCCCAGAAGAAGTCACCAATACGGAAAAGCAGAGGTTTGAGCGTGGGAAACAAAGAAAAAGCCTACTTTCAAATTTTTTTGTAGGAAAAAGGAATTTTCCTTAGGCCCCAAATTTCCCTATAATTTCGAGGGGCCCGGAAAAGAAAATTTTATTAGGGCCCGGATTTTGCTTAATCCGCCATTGAACTTACAATAATTTCACAAGACTCCCTTAAATATTAGTTGACTTACTTAAATATTTTTCAAGTTCATCTTTATTGATTGGTTGAAACTCTTCTTCTGAAATTAGGGCACTACTTAACATGTGCAAATAAAACACAAACCAGTTTTAAATTGTTAGTTTTTCATCATATTTTCTTTTTTTTCCATCTTCATTTTTATGTGTACTAAATTTACAAATTTCCAACAAAACAAAGAAAAACCTTAAATTTTTCGCTTAATTTTTCTCATTTGCGCTTATTTGTTGTATTTTTTAAAATTTATTTATTTATTTCTTAATTATTAATATCAATTTTTTGTTTTGTTCATGGTTCTATCAAAAAAAAAAAAAAACATCTTTTCTAAAAATCAAAAAAAAAAAAAAAGTTGTCGCGAAAATCGTTCGCGGTTTTATGAAAATATATTATTATCATGTATGTGTATCAGATTCCGTTAAATAAATAGTTTATTTTTTAAAAATTATTAATTAAAAATTCTCAAAAAAAAAAGTAATTAAATTAAAATTAAAAATCTTAAAACTTAAAAAAATATCTCGAAATTTTTTCATTTTTTTTTGTGTTTGTTTATATATTCAAAAAGCGTTTCTTTTAAATTATTTTATTTAAATTTATTATGTGTATTTGTTATTCCAAATTCCAGGGACCCAGCCCATAGTGTGCACGAGATTTACGATACCGGTAGAACATCAGCTAGAATTTCTTTTTCTTCTGTTGTTAATTTGTCCGGGAATTTAATGTCGAACGCCACAAGCAAATCACCTTTTCGCGATATATCCTTCGGAAATGGTAGACCATAGCCTTGTATTCTTTTGACTGTGTTTGGTTTTATTACTTCCTGTTTTGTGCTTATACGTAATTTTTCACCACTTAATGTTGGAACTTCAAAGATTACACCGCAAAGTGCCTGCAATTGGAAAAGAAAAGAAAAAAAAAATTTGTTTTAGTAAAATATTTTTGGTTGCAGTGATTAGCTAACGCAAACACAAAAATTCGTTAAAAGCGCATCCATCTTAAAAACTTTGTTTTGAAGACAGTTATCTCTTTCTCGCTATTCAAGTTCAATCATGAATCGAATCGGGCACTCGCTTATTCGTTAATCGTTATTATCCTACCATCTACCGAGAAGAGTTTATTTGTTTTTATTGCGTTTGTTAATATGACTGATAAAGTGATAACTTTTGGATTTCAAATCTTTGTATAAATAAACAAAATGCCTAACCTCAAATTCAAACTTTCAAATTGTCGAATTTTGTTGAAATTATAAAGTTTTTTGTAAATAACTTCACATGCTGGAGAAAACTAGACGATGGAGTAAAATCAAGAATCGTGATAAATCTGGTAAGTTTCATTTTATGCAAAACATGTGGTTTTTCTGTTATTAAAATTAAAAGACATTTTCGATTTAAAAACTGCACTTTTCAAGTAATAGACGATTCGAACACCTATAACTTGTAAATTCATATGTCTATGTTAAGATTTGAACGTATTTGATAAATTGAAAATTTTATGGAATGGATTTGACGCCATTTTGAAATTTTTGGTAGTGACAATAAATCTTTTAAAAAATCGAGTGTATAGGAAGATTATTTTAAGCAATTTTAGAATGAATAGAATTTGAAGCAAGCAATGGATTTGAATGAATATACCGTCGGTTTGCGAGAACAGTGACACATCTCAAAAATGGCCAATTTTGAGATAATAGGAAAAAAATCCTTTAAATGTAACAACCTTTTATCTGGCATAGTGTCACTTCTAAACTACCCATAGTTTTCAATATATGTGACGTTGAATTTGATGAATTCAACTATTTTACACAAAAAAAAAAAAATTCAAATCGATTTCCTCAAAAATATGATATTTTGAGATGTGTCACTGTTCTCGCAAACCGACGATATATATTTATTGATTCTGGGGAGCTTACTTTGTATTACGAAACGAAACATACTAGTGGTTCTCACGTAAAGTTGATTGCAAATATGTAATGCAAAGGGAAATTTTTGTTTCATTTCACTGTGTAAAAAAAATCATAATAAAAACAAATTTCACATAGAAACAAATTTTCGGCTTGCTTTTGTTTATCGCAGGAATGAAAATTTTCCAAAACAAAATATGGGCATTTTTTTTTTTTTTTAAATACAAAATTTGTAATGGTAAAAATGTACGCATGACAACTTTTGGCTGCGAAAATTTCGAATCGTAAATGTATTTTTTTGAATGTATTCGCAAAACTACTTAGGTGAGAACCATGATACAAAGATTTAATAAGGTATGATCAACAGCTGTAATTACGTCATCCGGTGACAAAAATTTGGTTTTTATTTTTTGTTTTTTGTACAAATTTCTCTATTTTGTTTTGTGTTTTAGCACTTCATTCGGTGCTGGACCACGATACCACCGAATGACGTGCTAAAATCAAAATAAAATAGAAATAATAAAAACTAAAAAACAAATTTTTGTCACCAGATGACGTAATTACAGCTGTTGATCATACCTTATTAAATCTTTGTATCATATGGGTGAGAACCCATACATAGTTAAAACGAAATGAAAATAAAATCTGGAAGTTCGTGCTTTACTGCAACCCGAATTCTAAAGCTTGTATTCCATGATAAAAACCAGAGCCCTCTGTATATATAAGAGCCCTAATGATGCCGCCATTTTTTAAACGTGCTTTCTATAAGAGGTGTAGATTTTGTGATGTTCCATGTAAGCCGATGTAAAAATGACTTTTCTAAATTTACATTTTTTGAATGAAAACTCGTTATTTTCGGCAATTTTATTTCACCCATTTGTAGGTGAATAATCATATTTAGACATATACGAAAACCAAACTCGGAATCTATCAATTAATCCGTAAAATACAATTTAAATTTCCCTAATTTTATTCACAACTACATGCAAAACTACAAAAGCTTTTTAAACGAGAAAAACAAACAACTCATATAATATTTAATATATTGGATATCTATTAGAACGACAAGGATGTCTATTGTTCTTATTTATTCTATTTTTAAACGTGTTTTTATTTTTATTTTAACGTGTTGTCGCCTTTTTGTTTTCTATATGTAGATCAGACAAAGATATCTATACCTTTTTTGTTTTATATTTACGTGTTTGCCCGTTTTTACTTTAAACTGTTCTTTGTCATTTTTAATGATTTTATATTGAAAAGACAAAGACAATCTAAATATTGCTTTTATTTTTTTATTTACGAACTTTAACTTTTACGCTTTCTTTGTTTTTTTGTTAATTTTATATTGAAAAAAACAAGGATGATGCTATTTGTTTACATTTTTTTTATATAAGGATTTAATGGTTTGTATGTAGTTGTTGAAAATGGAAAGGTTTTCTTTTTTCAATTTATTTGAAAATGTAGACATATTTTCTTCTACGATTTTAAAACCATATCTACGAAACATATTAAACATGCAAATTAACAAAAGTGTTATTACATTTAATTGAATTTTCATTAATAAACTTATAAATCAAAACTAACAATTTTACATTGGTTCTTATGGGAAACAGAAAAATGTTCACCTCATATAGAAAGCTTCTATTTCTACCTTACGGCTATGATATATGTAAGATGGCTATGTAAAAACTGACTAACATAGTCAAAAAAAACAAAAAGAGAAAAATAATCTGATAGCTACTCCATAAAGAGACAAAGCCAATGCTCTTTTTTATTTTTTATTTTATAGCAAAACAATTTTGCTATAAAATAAAAAAAAACACGTTGGTTTTGTCTCTTATATGGCGCATCAAATTGTTTTTCTCTTTTCGTTTTTTTTGACTGTCAGTCAATTTTTCCCATGGAATTGAGGCATTATTGACATTAAAATTCGAATAAACTAAGGCAACTTCGATATTTTCTTAGTTTTACTCGAGTGGAATATCGTTGATGGCCCAAGGAATAGTTTCAACTGATAAATTAAACGGGAGAGACAAAATTTCGAGAATCAAAATCCCGAGGGTACAAAATCCCGAGGATATTAATCCCGACGATACAAAATCCCGAAAACCTATGCAAATTTCAAAATCTTGACGGGATCACTACATTTGTCTGGCAAACTATCAGTATAAGCTACACGAGCGATACAAATACGATTCCTTTGATATGTGTCTGAAAGGCTGACGAACCGATTTCCATTATTTTAAATACTAAAAATTCTTAAGGAAAAATTAAAATTTTAAATAGGGCCGCACTTGCTAAAAGTAACTAACATGAGCTAAAACTATTTGATGCCCATAAATTCATACGCTAAAACCATTTGAGGGCTATAAATCATATTTTATAAACCCCTTTTTGAAAGAGTTAAATTTTCCTCTCTCGTAAAATCACCTGGTTCTCTTTATATTTCATTTAATCTACATAAAATATATCGTTTAATGAGAATGAAATCAATTTAATTTTTATAAATTTAGCTTCACAATAATGAGGTAGTTTACACCGCCATATTCGACACACTATTATATTCGACCTAAACTGCATTTCATGTATAACTTCTGCGCTACAGCGTTAAGACTGTCTGGGAGGTAAAGGTTCAAACAGTAAGTATCCGTTCTTTCCGCTTCGTTTGATAAGACCCGCCAATTTGTATTAAAAACGGAAAAGTGAACACAACGAATGGAGGAGGAAAAAGCGGAGCGGATACTAAACCCGAATTTAAAATGTTGAGAATGTATAAATTTTGACGTTTGACAACAACTTTTAAAAATATTCTGGAAATAGCCAAATCGTTTTTAAGCAGGTTGATTTTGATCGAACCAACAATTATTTTTATTTGAAGGAATTGTTTATTACGAAATATTTTGACAAACGGAACGGATGTTTTGTGAAACGGATGGTGGTAGAGCGGATAAAAAACGAACGATGCAGACCGGATGCATTCTGTTTAAATCTTTACTATTGCTGGCTTAGCTCATTTGACTGCTGTGTAATTTTTGTATAGTGGAAATTTTGCTTAATTACTTTTTATAATAATAGAAACAAACTAACGCCAATCCATCCCTATACATCGGACATGTTTGCTCAACCATGTTCAACCATGCTCTTCTAGAAAGCGAAGCGGCGGGGAGATAAGAATAGATGAAAAGTAAAATCACTAGGTTATTATGTAAACCAAAATACATTTTTTATAATTATTTAAAAGAAGTAGTTAACCCCCCTTAAAATCCCCTAATCCCGAGGAAGCCCCGAATAAAAATGAATTCCGCGCGAATTTGTACCTTCGGGGTTTGGATTTTCGAGATTTCGTCCTTCGGGATTATGTCCCATAGGATTTTGTCCCTCAGGAAGACGTCTCCAACCCGCATTAAACAAAAGTGAAACTCTAACTGTATATATGTACACAACAACATTATGTACATAATAAGTAAATATAATACAGGAATCCCTCGAGTTACGCGATACTATCCTATATGCAGAAAAAATTGCGACATTAATATTTTCATTTTGTATTGATGTTACAAATTCACCGAAAGAGTTAACTTTAACTTTTAATAGTCTCAATATTGTCCAGTTGACGTTTCTTAATATTGGTCTGATATTTTGATATAGGCTGTTTCATTTAAAACGCGACTCACTTTAAATTCAAAAATAATATTTTTTTAAATTATCAAAGCAACCGTTACGTTTTGTTGCAGTAAAAGTCAGGGATGTACTTTTTGTTGTATTAAACAGCGAAGGTAAAAAAAAATGTGAGGAAGTGTAATTCTAAATCATAAAATACGTATAGTATGTTCAAGATTTTTTAGATTACCTACTGAAGCACATTTCTCTTTAAAGGTAGTGGCGGCTGCTTACTTAAATTTCCACGCATGCAATAAATCGAATTTTCAGTAATTTTGAAAATCGAAAGATATCCATGAATCTCCTTTACACCCTAAACAAGTAACCGAATGGTTTGCTTCATCAGCAAAAGGGATTGTAGAGTACCAGTTATTTGAAAGTGCTTGAAGAATACTTTCGTTTAAATCCAAAAGATCTTTTTCTTATGAGGCTGTTTAAATGGTCGGGTGTACGTAAAACGTAGACAACCCACATAATTACAATCAAATATCAATAGATCTCTTCTTATCAGAGTTATCCAGAATTTGCCACCAAAAGGATACACAAAATTATCAGTGTAAATCGTACACATATTATTAAACTGTAATTTATATGTAATAATGTACTCCTTAGTTCGGTTCTTTTAGCAATATTAAAAATAAATTTCCAAAATTCAAATGGTTGTAGTCGCGTTTTAAACGGACACCTTGCACAATTATTTAATTTAGCGTAATTTCTTTACTAGATAGATTGCCTAACCCAAATGCTGAAGATGTATATTCAGGAAAATTCTCGCTTGACAGCGATATTTCATTTTCAAGAAGTTATGTACGATTAAATCAGCATATTGTAAAACTATCATTATGTCGATTAATTTAAAAGTTATTCAATACTTTGAACAGTTTATTCGTTCTAAACTTCGTTCCGTAGTTGAGAATGTTAAGTTTTAAATTTTTAAATTTTATACATACATAATGTATAAAATGGTCTTAAGCAAGTTACACACTTTCACGTGTAAAAAACTGTAAACAGTGTAATGTACACAGTGTAATTTACCCGCACAACCATGTTTATAGTGTAAATAGTCCAGTCAAACTATACCTAGAAATTATCCTAAACAAGAAAAAATGGTAGTTTTGAATCTTGGCATGCATCTGGTTTTACCCTTAAGTAGAACATACAATTTCACCATCTTTACACACATACACATTTTATTCAGCACCTGAAGGATAATTGAAGCTATTTTATTTTTGTAAATAGCAAATATGTAATAGCGCATTGCTAAGGCAGTTGTGTGACAAAGTAATCGTACACCCATAGACAAAAGTACTTTATCACCATGCATAATGCAGTGTGCGTAAGAAACATGCTGTATAATCAATTATTCGCACAATGAATCGTAATTCTAACAAACATTTGACATGGTATTAGAATGTGGTACTCATTTCAAACACAAATATTACAAATTCACAATATTAATACATATTTATAAATCTCTCATGACATCTAATTATAATCTAATTAAATTTAATAATTTCTAAAAGATTTGATTTGACAGCCATAAAATTATGGAAATTTATACAATTCTCAAATGGGATTACTTTGCGGTATTAAGGTCATCCATCATAATGTGTGATCGACAGAAGATTGGAATATCTCTTCCAAATTAGCGCATATACGAGTATGTTATACTAATGTAGCATAACATGGTAAAACTACAAAAAAATATTTGCAAGAATTTTTAATGTGGGTGATAAGTTAAGCTGCGTGTGTAATGTGTATACGATATATCGGCGAGTGACTCATGTATAACGTAAAAATTTTAAGAGGAACCGCGTCGGATACATACATAGTACATACATATTATGTTGAGGGTTGTCGATTTTACGATGAACTTTAATTAAAAATACGATAAGTGAAAGTGTATATTACACTAAATGTAGCGACCATATGGGATTCTTATGCATCGTCTTAATTATGTTGAATTTATCTTAATAACATTTAGCGATACGCACACGACGTTTTTTTTTTTTTAATTTAAATGTGTCTGATGACCTAAGAAATTAACCGTATTTGGCGAGGTCGGTAATGTTTATTTACATTTACATATGAGCATGTATAAACCAATTGGTATTTTGTATATATCTTGTCTTTCTTAACCTTAATTTCATTATATAAGATTGTGTTTAGTATTAAAGCGAGACAGAGACTTTATGTAATGTACCAATTCCGATCTTTTCGTAGTTAAGTTTTTCGGTTTCTTATTTTCAAGTTCAACAAGTTTTTATGTTCAAGGGCTATTTTCTAACAGATAAACGTAAGTATGTATGTGTGTACAAACAATTTTTTTTTCTTTTAGATTAGATTAGGGGGTTTAGTTTTGATATGGGTGGGTAATAAGTCATAAACCGGATAATAAGACGACGGCGCACAGAGTCTATAAATAAACGTCTTAGTATATGCGACAAGTATTTTTTCTGTATATTTTGCTGAATGGATTATACGTTTGTGATGATGACTGTTTGTGTTTGCGAATGCTGAATGAAGTTGTGTAATGTATTGTTGGTTTTTTTGGAAGGTCGACTATAGATGGAATTCTTAATTTGGTGTGAAAGCAACGAAATTTGATTATTTTTGATGATTTTTATCCATCTAATTGAGTATTACAAATAGTTTTTTACCTCCCATTGAGTTATGTCTTGCGTGAAGGATGTTTAGTCCGGACTAATAACGTACAACTAAATGTGCTTTCTATTGACCTATTGAGTGTAAGTTTTATCCAAGGAGGCATACACCACTAAAGGTTAGAAATATATTTTCGAAATTTCATACTTGGGAAAAATTTGAAAATCAGAAATTTTGAAGTGTTTTTAGTTTGAGATGTTTGGGAAATCGAAATGCCTAAATTGTACAGAGTTAGGTAGGCTTTAATTTGTCTAATTTTTCTTGGGCAATCAAATTTAACAAATTAATTTTCAAAATTTGGTTAAAAAACAGAATTCGATAAGTTTTTGAGTTGTGAACTTCGATAAGTTTTTGAGTACATACTTCAATTCCCAAATTTTTAGAAAAGGGAAATTGGTTTTTGACATTTGGCATATTTTAGAGGAAATTTTTGTTTTCAAAATATTTTGAACAATTTTGGGGTAAACTTCGCCACCGCCGGACCATACTACTCCAAGTCCATTTTTTTTCCTAAACTGGTAGCTCTGTCCGCCAATCGATGTATTCTAAGTCCAATCAACAAGTGAATTTAAAGGAATAGCATCACATGTCAACACACAAGATGCTAATACAGTTTTTGTTGCAAAACAATTGATTTACTTCAAAAATAGATAATAAAAGGGAAAGGGAAGGTATAAAAAAACGGTATAAAAATCAGTTTGATTGAATTCAAGTCAATTTAATGAGTTTCTTGCGGCATAAACCAAAGTCACCCAGGGAAGAGGATTCCGACAAATTGGTGAAATTATTACAGAAACATTTAAATCCAGAATCGAATTTATTAGTCGAAAGACATCGTTTGTTAACGCGTAGCCAAAAATCAAACGAATCAATTGTAAATCAAATTGCAGTAATTCTAGCATATGTACCTACATTCAATTTCAATTGTAAAGGATGCTCTGAGTCAATTGCCAGATACATTTCTGTTATCACAGTTCATAAGAGGGATTAGTAACAATTCGATGAACAAAGTTGCTACAAGCAGGAAAATTGGAATTTAAAGAAAACGTAAATTTGGCCCTTTACATATTCGGGAATTAATATAGGTCGTTCCGTCAACGTAATAACCCGGAATCGTAGCTCCACTTATCAAAATGAATCAAAATCTCGTGGTCGAATCGACTATAAAGCACTGGGATTAACGGGTGCGGGCAACAATCATGATACCCGCAGCACCAAGTGCAACAAAGAGAAATTAACTGCAAACAATTCAAGAAAAAAGGACATATCGAGAAAGTATGTATTACGATTACGAATACCGCAGAATACCGTGAATAACCGCAAATCAATAAGTACAGTAAGTGTTAGTGTAGATGGAGATTACAAAATATTACGTAAATATCGAGGTAGAAGGAAAGTCCAGCGATTTGAAGTTGATTCGAGAGCAGGATTCACATTGATTCCGAAGGATGCATTTGAAAGCCGCAGTACTTTAAATCCGGTGAGACCAACAAATATAGGATTTCATTCATATCTCACGGAGATATTTGCACTCCATGGAGTAGTAACTGTCAAGGCAAGATACAAGGATAAACTATATTATCGATAAAGGAAGACAAGAATATCGATCCGTAAACTCAACGTAAATTTCCACGATTTACACGAGTTAGATGGGAATGGGGAATAATTTAAAAATTTATTGCTCCCTGCAACCCAGCTGCAAAGGGACAAGCGAAGCATTATGTTCAAACGTTCAATTATAAATTAAAAGTAATGGAAGGTGAAAGTAGCTCCAGTTACGATAAGATTCGTGAGATCCTATTAAGGAATCGTGCTACACCTTTGAATAATGACACAAGTCCAGCAGAGAATTTGTTCCAGCAATTCGATCAACAAAGCCAACGAAAACATATAGAAATTATATAGGTCTCGAAAAATGGCTTCCAGATACGGTGGTACACAAATTTGGACGTCTCACTATGTGGTAAAGCTTGATACAGGGTACTAATTTGGCAGAATAAAAGTAATTTACCATCTTATGCCGAACGCTGTAAAATTGTAAAGTTGGAATCACTGATGGACAGGCATAAGGTTGCGGCTTCTATGTTCATCGCTGATGTTTTAAATGGTGCAGTGGATTTCACTGAATTTCTTGCCAATATTGATATTCATGTGCCCTGTAAACCAGTTCGGGTCAAACATTTTATTTATTTACCGACTTATAAGTCCAATTATACGCATAACGCCCCTATTCCGGCTATTTAATGCTAATTTTAATGAGTTCGATTTCAACTGATCTAAATGTTTGTTTAAAAAGCAGATTATTTATTTTTTCCTGTTAATATAAATAAATAATTGAAAAGGCACATCAATCAGATGAAAACTACGGAAAGTGCAATTATTCCAAGACAACAACCAAGAGTAACTTTCGATTTGTCAATTCAAAATCCAGTTAAACAAGACATTCCTAAATCCATACGAGGCTAAATTCAATCAAATTTAAACGACAGAAGCGATTTTTATTTTATTTTATGAAAAGCCCAAAATACTAAACCTATAAATTTTAAATTTATATTCTCACTCACCTGTTTTAATGTTAATCGTGCTGTATATCTTAAGTCACTGCCTTCTCTTTTATATAGTGGATGTGGTTTATCTCTAATTATAAATACAATATCGGCTGGCACTTTATTAGGATCCCGACTCTGATCACCCTCCTTTTGAAACGTTACCTTTGTACCCGATTTCCATCCCGGCTTTATCGATATTGTAACATATTTGTCCTCTTTTTTTGGTGTACCATCTGCTTGTATTACCCGTCGTGAAATTTTCATTTTTTTTGTACAACCATTATTAATTTCTTCCAGCGTAACATACAGATCATGCTCAATCGGTGGATCTTGAACTTTTTCTTTTTTCAACGGTGTGTGTACATTAAACGAATGTGATCTGGGAGATGAAAAACTAATCAATATAATTTGTATATCTACACAAACAATTCACACAAAAACACTCACCTAAATGCGCCGCCAAGTCCATGGTGTCGATTACCTAGACCAAATGGTGCAAAGAAATCTGTATCTGTGTCTAATGTGTCAAAAACACTTTTACCAAATATTGAATCAGAATTATCGAAAAATGAGGCAAATGGATTACTTGAGCCAAAGAATTGGGCAAATGTTGCACGAGGATCACCATGAAATTGATATGTGAAGTTATGTGAATTACTGGTACCATTTGATGCTCCTGGAATTAAAAAAAAAATTGAAAAATGAATAAAAACCAAAATCAATTTATTCGTTCATCAGTCAGTGTATTTTATAAAGTGGGCAATATTTCAGCTACAAACGACTGCGGAATGTCCAACTAAGTCGATTACTAGGTCACAGTGGTTTATTGACCAATTTATTGTGGCTTTAGTTATGTGTGACTTAGATTATTTCTGAGAAAGGAACTAGAATTCACTTTCTTAAAGAAAATCAGCCAACTGTCGACAAAATGACAGTTACGGGAGACCTGTTCATTTTGCTCTCCTAATCAGTAGCTACAAATTTAAGTTGTAAGGATGGTACACCGAAATTTCTGTTTGAGTTGTGAATCATTTATTCCACCGTCTAGAACGGTTGTAGGGCAATAGTACGAAGTAACTTATAGAAATAATATTTTATCTAAGATAATTATGTACTCACCCCCTTTCAAACCTTCTTCCCCATATCGATCGTATACGTCACGTTTCTTTTTATCTGATAACACTTCATAGGCTTCGGCAATTTCTTTGAATTTATCTTCGGCACCAGGATTTTTATTTTTATCCGGATGAAATTTTAACGCTAATTTTCTGTAAGCTTTTTTTATGTCTTCATCCGAGGCCCCCTTCTGTATGCCCAATGTTTTGTAGTAGTCCTTTCCCATTTTCACTGTAAATATATAAAAAAAAGAAATGCAAATTATTAGAGATTTGTATAAGCGTGTAGTTTGTATATTTCACTCTTGTATATTACAAACGTTCTTCATTTTCGTAATTTTTCTGTCAATTTTGATGAAATTTCAAATTTTGATTATCTACATAATACAACTAAAAGTTGTATGATTTGTGGATAGGATTACCAACTTTTCAAAGTTATTCATTCGTAGCGAATATGTCAAGACAGTATGCCAAAACTAAATGAAACGAAATTGAATGAAATGGAATTTTCCGAAAAAAATGTTGCCTACTTCGGCGGTTTAAAAAAAAAATTAACTGAATTGGTCGGAACTCATCTCTCGTAATTTATATAACATATATTTTTTTTTTTTTTTTTCGCTGGCGCTACATCCCATAGAGGGATTTGGCCGCTTCATATTGAAGTTTCGTAATCATTTTTTTAACTTATAATGAGTAATTAGTTCATTGATCCTACATTAACCAGCCGTGATTTTTTGATCATCCGCCGGGAATCGAACCCGGGACCTCCGGGGCTTAAAGCAAGCATGCTAACAACTGTGCCATCGGGGCGGCGAATTTATATTATGATAAACAAAACTCCATTTTCATTTGAAGCAGGTGGGCTTGGAGATGGGACACCTTTTGGCTTTAAACAAGATGTCTTTAACAACCAAATTTCCAATTATTGGCCTTGATTTCGAAATGATGATAGATTTCCAACATTTTTCAAATAACCGTTTATTACCAAAAAATTCATTAGCGACTGAAGCAGCAGCAAGAATTCAGCATTTGATCAATAAGAATCAACACCAGTAAAATTTTTCAGCAAGCAACAAGGCAACCAGTTAACACCATGCCGAAATCAACCTTTACGAGTACAGCAACCTCAAGGTCGTCATCAACCAAAATCAACTTTCACACCAATATCTAATAAGGTGCAACGTAAAGCAAAACCAATGTACTTGCTTGCGATTGGTTTCCTACTTTAGGAATAACAATTCACGAAGTTCAACTAATCCAACAATCAGCCGTCACTGAGATTGTCAAGCATTATAAGAATCTATTTTCAACTGAGCTTGGCTCATACCGGGGCAAACCAATTTCTCTGAAACTTGATCCAACGTAGTTCAAATTCATCTGCCTGCCAGGAGTAATCCTCGCTATTCGCCATATTATTGAGGATGAATTGGAAAAGTTAACAAATCAAGGAATATAAGAAACTCTTAATTAAATCAATTAGGGGGCGGCCATCGTCCCAGTGAAAAAATCAGATGGATCAATTCGCTTTTAAGGGGACTACAATCAACAGTTAATAAAGCAGTAAGCCTACATTATTACCAGATTCCATCGAAAAAGGACTTATTGCCTATTGGATCATGATTGGGCATTGATTCAAAGAATAATCACTCATAATATATTGACATCGTCCGCTCACAGGAGTCGAAGGCGTTCTTCATTATTTTGATGATATCATCGCAATTATGGATAGTCCGAGAACTAACACATAAACCGCCTAACCAAGTTTTCAAAATATTAAATGAAACTTCAATTGAGGCAAGATAAATACCAATTTTATGTCTCCTCAGTAAATTTTCTGGGCTTTCGCATCGATTTTAACACTCCGGCACCTCAAAACAAAAAGCACCATCAAGGCTTTTTCGAGTTTCTTAATTTTTATCATGCTTTTTTGGAAGGAAAAGCTACTGAGCCGTTACATTGTCTTCCGGAGAAAGATTCTAAGTGGAGTTGAAATAGCGCCCATCAACAGTCATTCGAGGAACTAAAAAATCTTCTCTCCAACGCACTGCTTCTATTCATTAGCTATAATGCATCTCTATACGGAATTGGAGTCATACTCTCGCGTCGAAGGGAATGTGGTGCGGAGCGACCGAGTAAAATTACGCCATGATCGAAAAGGAGGCTTTGACGATTATGCTGGTATTTAGAAATTGCATTCCGTCTTTAGCCAAAAAGCATTAAATTTCAAACAATAATTTTTAATTCAATTTCTCAGTGAAAACTTTATATAAAAAATATTTAGCTCTAACTATTTATAAGGAGCCGCTTTTGGTTGTAACTTTTATATGACGACTCTCGGTAGCAGCTCCGGATAGCGCATACAAAACGCACTAATTGTATCATTGAATAGGCGGCTTAAAAATCATTAAAAAACTGCTTGATGGCTGCTTTCGTAAATTCGATTTTTAAATGTCAAATTACGAGTATTTTGCAGCAGAAATAATATTTGAACACAATGCTGCAAAATTTGTGCATTCGACTGAATTTTTGAAAATACCTTCTTATACCATTAAAATTGTGCAATTAATGTTAAATTAAATACATTTCATATACATATAATATGTATATGTATTATTGAAGATTTGACGTTCAGCGTATTCTTGCATGATATTGCTGAGTTATATGCAATTCGAGATTTTTTTATGTCTAAAATATCTCTAAAAGCCTTGGAATAATCAAAGGCGGATTTATGGTTGCCTTCGTTCATTCGGTTTGAATTTTTTTTTAATCAATCGTTTTCCTTGAAAATGACGTTATTTTTCGTTCCTGTTCCTTTGATTGGATTAAAAAAAAATTCAGACAGAATGAACGAAGGAACGAAGACAACCATAAATCCGCCTTGATTATTCCAAGGCTTTTAGAGATATTTTAAATTGTCAGATTCATGAGATGAGTTTTGTGATATTCAAAGATTTTTCGACGATATTTCAGTCACAAACCAACGAAACAAAGCCACAGATTATTTATTATTGGGTTTTTGGTAATGTTGATTTTCCATTTCTAGAGCCCTTATTTGTTTTTAAAAACGCCGATGGCTTTCATTTTATAATAAGTAGTAGACAAAAGAAGAAAGTGGAAAACAATGGTAAATTTATAATATTCCTTTCCATTTTTCTTCCTTTGTCTATACTATTACAATACGACCGCCTTGGAAAATATTCAAATTACCTTAAACGAAACCGTTTAAAAATAATTTTTTGGAGTACACTCTTAGCCCTAACTATCAGCCATAAGGAATGAGTTCTTCGTTGGACAAACAGTTCTACATCAGCTTTGATCAGCTTTGAGAGTGTGGCAAGTTTTAAAAAGAAACCATAAGTTCTAAAAGAAATCAAATGTAAAGATGATTTTCGTCCTATTTAAATATCTTAGCTCCAAGAGAATATCTCCAATATTTATGTAAGTCAAAAACGGACCATGGTCTACATTTTATTTTTAGTTATAAATATTTCCGGACATGGTATCGAAGATGATTCAGTAAATTAAAATATTGAAAGTTTGCCATTCAATTTGAACTTGGGGTGATTTTCTTTATATCTTAGCCGCTTTGCATCAAGAGAACACCTCGAATATTTGTACATGTCAAGCCAAGAATGGACCACCAGGTAAGGTATCGAAGATGGTTTATTAATTTATTTATTAAACATTAATTGTTGAATTTAAACCAGGCCCCCTATTCCACAAACAAAGTGTGACAGATATGTGTTCCACAAAAAGCGTTAACAACTTTTCAGTAATTTATATCGCATCATCCGAAAAATAAAACGATAAGTAAAAAACATCGTTTTTTAGGAGAAGGCGTTGAAGTCTAAATTTATGAAGGAATCCCGTTTAAAAAAGTTTCTTAAAGTTGAATAACATGTGGTGCAGGAGGACCTAAAGAAAATAAAACTAGTTAGATAGAACGATAAAGCACATCGCACAGATTTTTAGTAAAACTAGGTAGCACTTATCGTTTTATTGTGATGGGATATTCTATTTAATTTTAACTTAAGAATAAATTGAAGCCATTTTGGGCCGAGAATATATTTGAAAATACAGATCTATGGGGCCCTATTCTCTAACTTGCCTTTACCAGTTGACACATTTTTTACTTATGTGAAACGGAAAAAAACGCACAGCTAAAAAGAAAAACTTGATAAGTTATTTGTGGAATAGGGCAAAATTGAATGGTAACTTATCAATGTGAATTTGAATGGCTTTTGTGTAACATACATACTAATACTGACCTTTTTAGATTTAGCAAAAATTTGACGTTTTATAAAAGACTCGTTAATTATTTGCTAATCGTTTCCTAAGTATTTTTTGTTGCGTTTTAGGAAAGGTTTAGTAGTAAAATCTGGCGCTTTATAAATTATATTACTAAAACCAACACAAACGTCTTTACAAGATAATAAACATCATAGCAGTCTGTCTAGGGTATTAACGGGTCCTTAAATGCAGTGATACGTGTACGATTTTTGCCTTTAATGCTGGAAACACATGAGCAGAATTCTGTAAGCAGCAAAATTATCATAGAATACACAAGTTTAAATGAATTGAAATACATGTATTCTGCTTGTCATATAGAATTCTGCTTCATGTCTCTATTTCTAATTTTGCTGCGAGTCAGTAGGGTACATTACGTAAAAGATAACAAATCTAGTACAATTTGCATACTTTTTATTTTTTCCAATCAATTTTTTAATTTGTTGACAGAAAATACGTTTTGTGTGACAAGTGCCAAATTGGAGGATACAAATAAATTAATTTGTGACAAAATAATGCACAATTCATTTAAAAAAATTATACATTAAAATTAAATATGTATCAAATAAATGCCACAAAAAAACATTCTGCTTATCAAAAACGACGCTCATGTAGTTCACCCGAATTTCTGACGGCAGCGATGCTAGCAGAAATTCTGCTCATGTGTTTCCAGCATAAGCATATTCGAAAAATAATTTCAGTAACTTTTAAGGGTAATTTCGTAACAGAAGAACTTGGGAAATAAAAAATTATACTTTTTTAAGTTAGTATGGAGGAGGAAAAAATTACACCAAACTATTAAAATATTGTGTCCGTCAAGTTCTGCTGTTGCGAAATTACCACAAAAGTTACTGAAATTATTTTTCGAGTATGCGCCATTAAGGGAAAAATAGAAAATTGAACATGGTTCAATTTTGTATCCGGCAAATTTTTTTGCCTTTCAGGTAAAATTAAATAACCTTAAAAAAAGTGATAGCTATTTCAGCCAATCAGCGCGTATTGTTTTACCTTAAAAAAAAAATTTTGCATGTATCACTGCCTTAAATCTCGTTTTTTTTAATATTCATTATTATTAAATTCTTCTTACTTTGTATAAAAACATAAAGAAACTTTCGTTGTTAGCGACATATTTGAAAATGTATACGAATGGAATGGAGGCAAGTACTTTGCGTAGAAATTTATGGGATTTTATTTCGGTAATTTTGATTACAATTTTGAATTTTCTTCATTAAATTTGTTACAGTGAGTAAACTAGATTGGAAAGCTCCTTAAATTCAGCAAGTTGGAAATATAGAATGAAACATGGAGCAATTTTTTTGATTTCACGATTAAAAATTTACAATAATCGTCGGTGCACAAGAAGAAATTATCATTTTTGAGTTATCTCCAGAAATGTGTAGCTAAATAAGTTATTTTATGGGACAGAACGACTGAATTAAAACTCCAAAAATAACCGCTAGAGTGTTATTGGTTGTGATTTGGTATTGATTGGTTGAGATGTGAGATCGCATGAAATCAAACATTTTCAAAATACTCTCGTGAAAAATAAATTTTTTGATTTGGATCCATACCTCTTGTGCACCGACGGAATCTCAAATTTTCATTATGTATACGGGAATAACGGCCAAGATAAAAATAACCAAACTTTGTGTGTAATACAATTTTATAAAAGACAAAAAAAAATATTTTCTGAATTAAATTATTTCATTGAATAAAAGTGAAAACAATGTTTTTAATTAGAATCATCAGAAATACACACGACGGCCCAACAACAACAACGGCGACAATATAGCGCAAAATTTAGATCAGAAAGTCAAGATCATGAATTTTATTTAAAATAAAAATAAAACGTTTTTTAAACAAATTCACTTTGTTATTATTTATACTCGAATCGAATTATTTTGTTATATACATACTAAAGGTGTAGGCGCTGTGATACGTGCATGTACTAAGTTGAGGTCATCCGAAAATCGAAAAATAAAAACTATTTTTATCATAACAAGTTTTGTAAAATTGTTCACGTCTTCTGGAAAGAGCATCGCAGTTATTTATAGACCAACTAATCGGCTGCATATTATTATTATGTATTTCCCAGCGTCTCAATGAAACATTTTTATTTCATCTAACATTAATTCAATTGATTGTAATTGTAAAAGAAATCTGTTTTAATTAAATTAGAATAAAAAAAAAAAGAAAACTGAATGTCCGGCTGCATTCCACAAACATTTTATTAAACACTTCATAATACGAGTATAGTATGAAGGCTATATGTGCTCGATCAAGATTTGCTTTTCTTACGTTAAATTCAAGATCATTTAAATATAAAAAATTATTTAACCCAATTAACTACTGTGTGACAGACGTCCCCTCGAGATATGTGTGCCCCCAAATCCCATTTTGATTAGAGATTTAATTAGTTCAAGTTCAAATTTAATTGACTCGTACACAATATAGTAAATATGAAAGGCGCCATAATTTTTAATAAATCTCGTAAGTGTTGAGTAATTACATAGCAGCACACTATAACTATGTTGTACATAAGTTTTAGAGCTCTGCTGGATGAGATCCAAAAAAAAAATTCTGTACACAAAAACAATTTTATTTGCTTCAAATTAATAGAAGCATCCGGAACCATGATGACCAGTTCAAAAAAATTACCTGGTTATTAATCATGTGTCTCAGCGCGTTGGCGCTTAAATACATAATTTCCAACCATTTAACTATAAAAAAAAAATTAAATTTTCATTACGAAGAAATATTTAAAAAATTAAAAATAGAAACAAATTTTATTTGCTCAATTTATTTTTGTGTCTGTAAGACGCAGATTAGTTGATTAACCGCTAGGAAATGTTAATTTTTTTTAAAAACTCGTGTAAACAAAACAAAATTTATTTAAATTGCCTTTTTACCTTATCCAATTTTATCATTTCCAATTCCGAAATATATTTCGCGATAATTTTAATTTCAACCTAGTATGTCTTGACATGACATAATTTTTCCTATTCCGTTGCATTTTAGTGCGAACAACGCTAACGTAGATGTTCCGAACACTTACTATCTACTTTGATATCATTCTATTTAATTTCATTTTGAATATTTCTATCTGTCAATTCGAAAATAAAAACGTAATAAAAAATGAAATTTCAAATAAAATGTTTATTTTAAAGTAATGTACCGGACGAATTTGTTGTCTAAATTTTCGACTTTTTAATTCAAGGCTTACCGTAAGGCATAGTACGTTTATATACAGACTCGATTCATCTTAGAGTTATCGTAATACTAATTTATTATTGTGTTTTTAAGGTTCAATTGAATTAAATAGTGTAGAAATAATCATTTTCGATTATGTTTCATTAAAAAGTAATCAAAATCATCTATAATAAATTAATAAGGGGAAAGAAAACCTAGGTTGAACCCAAGTTGAACCCCCGCTTTTTGCCTTTAAGCCAATAAAAATAGTCGGGTCAAGTAGGCGACATTAAATGCCTTTAAGGCAAAAAAAGAAAGTTGAACATCGTTCAATTTTGTATACGGTAAATTTTTTGCGTAACCTTAAAAAAAGTGGCAGCTATTTCAACCAATCAGCGCGCTGTATTTTTTTACTTTAAATGACACTATTATAGCGTGTCACTATTGACCGAAAAGAGATGTGCCATCACAATTATATTTTTAAGTTGAAATGCGTTACATTTCAAATAATTGTGGCGATAAACGAATTTAATTATCGATTTAAAAGAGTGGGTCGCTACAAGTTTTTGCCTTTAACGTACTAACAGTTAACGAAAAGTTTCCGCGCTCGCATACTTTACAATTTCGCAGTCATTTAAAGTGATTGTTTGGATTATGCATATTGGACGTGTTCAATTGAGCAAAAGTAGTAAAATAAACCATGGTATATTATCCCAACCTAACTTCATTCGCTATTTAAATCTAACTTTCGTAATCATCAATCAACGTCCAACTGTCACATTCAAATATGCCAATATGTACACCTTTTAAACAATATATGAACAATGTTCGCCATCATTTCCTCCCATGTGTATTTAGTACTACTACTAAAGTTCATTTGATTCATAGCTTTACCCCGATCGCCGATAGCAATTTAGTTTATGTATTTGGCAATTATTTTAAGGACTAGAAATATCGATAAATTCCAAAATATAGAATCAGAAATTTAAAGAAACACATATCACCATAGAATACTGTGCTGTTTAATCGATTGTACGTAAAGTCGCAACACAAAAAAAATATTTAAGCGAAATTTCATGCAGTATGCCTGGTTATTTTATTCAAATAGCAATAACATTCCGTTGACGTTCGAAAAATTGCAATTTAAAAAAACTAATAATTGAGGCAGACCGCATGTCTAATTGAACCGAAAAAATTGAATATCGTGCTATCATTAAATTCTTTGTGAACAAAAGTTTAAAGGCTATATGGAAATTTATAATGAAATGGTAAATGTAGCTGACGTTGCTCCTTCAAAATCCTTCAAGTTCTATGTGAATAATTATTAAAAAGCAGAAATTTTTAAAAAATGCTCCAATCTCTATGGATGTTAGAATTTCAAAAACCGTCAAAGCGGGGGTTTGGGGTAGGAGCCTCCATCCCCTAAGGTATAAAACGAATTAAAATAATATTTAAAAACAAATTTATATTTAAAAAACTTGATTTTTTGGGATTTTTTTGTTTTCCGAGATTTTCGTATTTTGGATAACGATGTCAACCCTTATTCACCAGATCTCGCTCCGTCTGAGTTTCACCTGTTCCCAAACCTCAAAAGATTTTTGCATGGAAAGCATTTTCATCGAATGAAGAGGTTACAACTGCTGTAAAGGAGTATTTTGAAGATCTTCCGGAAAATCATTTTAGACATGGGATAAATTACTGGGCAAGTGACTACTGAAGAATAAAGTATTTTCTATACAAAAAGCTTGTTTTGTCATTTCCATTTCAAGAGCTTTTCAAATCACCTGTGGCACTATTCTGGTTTTCTCGGGGAATTTCGAATTGGGAATTGATTTATTATCAGTTTTTAGGCAGGCCACACACGTACAGTTTTAACTGACAGTTCTAACTGTACAGTTAAAACTGTCAGTTAAAACTGTACGTGTGTGGGTATTTCAGTTCAGTTAAACTTAACTGTACAGTTTAACTGAGAACTTTAAATTTTTTATATTTTTAACTGAAACAATTAACTGAACTGAACGTGTGTGGGGGTTTAACTGCATATTTCTCAGTTTTGTATCGAAATTTTGAGATGAGAGGACGTTTCTTTCATATAATAATAAAAATATTGAATTATACAAAACTAGTTCGACTATTTATATAATTTTCATTTTATTTTGAAGTAAATAAAAATTAATTAGGGTTCAAAGAAGTCTGGAACATCTCCAGACAGCATTTATAAGCCGGGTCTTTGGTATTACGACCTGTTGGATCGTTCCGCTCATTCAACTCCATGATAATAACTGAAGGATTAGACTGAACGTTTGTGTGCATCTCAGTTCTCAGTTAAAACTGACAATTATAACTGCACAGTTAAAACTGCCAGTTAAAACTGTACGTGTGTGGCCTGCCTTAGTGTATTTTGGTTTTCTTTTTTTCAAAGCATACTGAGCGATTGGTATTTTGTTCATGTTTTGGGAAAAAATTCCCAGCCAAATTTTTAGGGAAAAATAAACAACAAAATTGCTATGAAATGGAACTATTTTTCCACAGAATTTAGTATGCTTTGGAAAAAAGAAAACCAAAATACACTAAAAACTGACAATAAATCAATTCCCAATTCGAAATTCCCCGGGAAAACCAGAATAGTGCCACTGGTATATTAGTTCAATTGCAAAGACGGAAAGTTTTGGTTTTATCGAAAGCCGGACGAGCCGCTTGCTTACATATTTTAGTTTATTGATAGTTGGTATGTAAAATGAAACTAAGTAGCAGTTTACAATCATTTGGGAAATATCCACAGGCTCAAATGGAGAATGAAACGGATTCTTTTTGTATCGAGATCTAAAGCCTCAATTACACTATCTGTGAGTACAATTGTTTATGCCTGAAAAACTGGTAAGTCAAAAAAGTCGTGTTTTAATTGTTTAAATTTCCTAATTAATTTTTTGGTTGTGTGTATCAATCTGAAAAAGTTTTTACATTGTTTGGAGGAATATTGGGAACTCTTCCAAATTAATTTTTCAGATTTCATCGGTTTCTAAGAATATCCGGAAATAATACGTAATTTGGAAAATGGTATGACAATGAAATTGATTTAAAAACAATTCTGGTTAGATCCGGTTTTAACAGCTCAATATTACAGATATTCAAAAATGGCGTAAAGTGTCATCTAAAAATCTAAAATCTATAAAAAAAGATCCATCCACTATCACGAAGGCGCAAAGGCAAACTAAAATGAATTTATTTTGCTTTTGGCATATACAAATTGCGTAGTAATGTTATACATACTTCAGAGTTTTACGACACAGAAAATAACTAAATTCGGCTTGAGTCATATTAAACAAAATAAATAATTTTTATCCAATTTTGATAATAATATCCCGATAACTAGACTGATTTCTAATGAAGAAAATGTAAAATAACCCATTGTTATTGTATAATCCACGATGCTAGCGGCAACGTGAGTTATATTTTGTATAACAAAATGTTGAGTAGTCATTGGAAAATTATTCGTAGATTTTGTAATTTACGTCAAAGAAACACGTCACACAAATTTAAAGAACGGTCAGTATGATAAAATGTATTTCAAAATTCAATGCTACAGTGTGAAAACACAAAATGGAACTATTTCTTATTAATTTACGGGTATCTAGATTTATTTCAACAAAATTGGATAAAACGTTGTATGCCACTCGTGAACAAATAGATAATGGGCCAGATACTCGATACTCTAGCAATTCGCAACTCTGCAAATATGGCGGATTTGCTAATCGAAAATTTGCTTGCATAAACTACTAGATTATTTTAGCAAAGTAAAATATATTTTTGTATTCAGCACAAACGTTAAAGTGCATTAAAGTAGCCCATTTTCTGAAATTCAGAAACAAATTGGATTGCTAAATTATCGTGTTTAACATTTATAGCAAATTCGCAAAAAATAACTGCTTATCTGCTTATCTGAGTATCGAGTATCTAGCCCATTATCCACTTAAGATAGTAGCCAAACTTATCGCTTGTGGATAATAGCTCGTTTTGCTCACTAGTACCATAAATAACGATTTCCTAGTTTTGATACAAACCATATACTTGTGTTGTTTCTATTTTAACTACATCATGTAAATTCAAGACGTTTCATACTTCAATTATTATATTTTGCATTAGCTGTTTTAAAATTAAAAGGCTAATAGTTTTACTTTGTCATAATTCAGTTACCCCAAATCGATTAAATCTTGCTTCTTGAACTTTTATGTACGAAGGCGCTATAACACGAAGAAGATAAAGATATAGCGATGGCTAAAATGTGAAATCAAGCGTTTTCTTACTAACAATAAAATAATGCTTTTCCTGAAATAAATAACAGATAATTCTGATCATTTATTTAAAAAAAAACATATTTGGATAGCATTACAAAAACAAAAGAAGAATTGATTCTGCCATTTAGAATTCAGAATTCGTACTTTATTCAGGTTTAGTTTTAAATGGAGCTGCATGCGTTTAGTCAACTTTTTGTTAAAAATCAGTAACTATTTAATAAGAGAGAGCTAACGAGAGAGAGTTATCGTGGACCAGAGTTTCAAGATTGAAGTAGGTTTGGCTCCAAAATCAAGAGATTTATTTTTCGGTTTTCGAACCGTTTTCGATTTCGCATGTTACATCTCATATATTGTATCAAACAAATTTAATCTTTTGAAGTTGAGCAAAATAAGGTTTTTAAAGAGATTTTAAAATCGCAAGTGTCGAAAAAACATTTTTATCTGAGCATATGAAATGTTGGTACATTACACTCCTCCCTTCTTAGACTGAAAATAGGTCACAGTACTCAACGCTTGAATACTGGCACACTCATTTGGAGCTGCAGATATAGAAGGTTACGGTATTGTGGAAGGAGTGGCTGATGTTGCATTATCCTTTAATGGTTGTGGTTGCACGAAAGATCGTGACTTGAATAAGTTTTGTGACTGGTGTTACACGAATCTTACGTTTTTAAATGTTGATAAATTTCAAGTGATCACTTATTGTAGGTCGAGGTTTCATTTGGTATTTGATTATTCTTTCAACGACCAGACATTGAAAAGAGTGAATGTGGTAAACGGTTTAGGTGTTAGTTAACTTCAATTTAACGTTTAAACACCATATTGACACTGTTATTAACAAAGCATATTCAATGTATTGTCTAACCTAATATATTCAATGTTAGGTTTTATTAGCAATTCTAAAGATTACCGTGATACTTTAACTTTTAAGTAAAAGTACGTGTCAAATAAGCGTCATTTGGTCTCCAATTTACGTCTCTCACTCTAACAGAATTGAGAGCTTTCAGAAACAGTTTTTATTATTCGTTCTTAATAAATTACCACCGATAGAGTGCGACGGCTATAGGTTAACACCTTATTTTCACTCGTGATGTCTTTCGCGGTAAAGTAGATTGTGAGTACCGGTGAGATTTGCTTTTTATTCCGACAGCATTCCGAACACTTTGACTTCCATATTTCCCGTGAAACAATTAAAAAATCGATCGCACAGCTAATGTTTTAATTTTGTCGGTAGTTTTAGCGGAATGTGGTTTTTTCCCATTGATATTGTTTGTTTTTTTTCAGGTTAATTTATTTTTCGTTTTTTTTTTACTACAACCAATTTTCTATTTCATAAATAAATAAAGAAATTTCAGTTTACACAATATAAAAAGCTGGGCAATTTGAACAGATGAATTTATAAACCCCAGTAGTCGGAGCTCAGATTTGGTCAACGTCCTATAACCATTCAGAAATGATCGAAACAGTTTAGAATTTTAGAAGCAATTTGTTCACATTGATAACTCTAACAACAGATCTTGGGACCCGTTATTATGGTTCAAACTTTTAGTTGGGTTGCTATGTACTTTTAGAGCATACATTTAAAAATCGTAATTGTTGTATGACAGAGATGACTATATTTATTTAATTTTTTTTTTCAGATTTAGTGTAACAATTTTCATTTAAATTGTGTATTCAAATAGTAAACGTCAATTTGTGCATAAGCTTTTTAATAAAAAAATAATTTAAATGAGGAAACTAAATATCGGCCAAATATTAAATTTCTTTTGTAAAGATGGCAAAAATTAAAAGTTTACGGTGAATGTGGGCCAAAATATTTCATGGCATGAAAATGTAATTTTAGAAGAGCTTCTTGTATTGAAGAACCGCCGAGTGCATATTGGAGAATTAGAGGCTTAAGCTTACTGTTTGACTACAAAAGCTTTCCAAAAAATTTCTAAATGTTACAATTTTTATAACTTCGAAATCACTTTAAAAGTTTGGACCCCTTAGAGATTTTTTTGGGAATTATGGAACCCAATTTGCACTCACTTTTTACAATTTCAGATGTTTATTCAAAATTTTAAAAGCACCTTCAACAAAAAGCTTAAGCTTAATTCTCCAATATTTATTTGACGATCCTGCAATGCAAGAGATTCTGCTCATACCGTGAAATATTTTGGCAAAGAATATTTTTTGGATCGACCGAGAATGCATTCGATTTTTTTTTTTTTCTAAATTTGAGCTTTTCGTACCAATCGTAGCATTATAGCATGTATTGAATGGATAATTTTAATAAATTAAACTAAAAATTTGAAAAAAATTTTAATCATAATATTTAAACAATAATTTATATTAAAGTGCACCTAGATTAAAAACAATTTGAAAAATTTACTTAATTATATTCGTCTACTCAGCTCAGCGGCGCGCAAAATTAAAATGCAAATATTTTGGAAATTTCAACCAAAAAAAAAAAATCGCAGATCATGCCAATAAATCTATTAATAAAGTACTGGCTTAAAATAAAAATAACAAAAATAACAAAAATCTCAAAATAATCGGATAAATTTAGTTCAAGAGTAGGTGGTTTCGTATATACAGTAACATCGGTAAACGGTGTGGTATATAAGGAGGCTGAATAAAATGCCATTACCATCAACTCATCCAGTCATTTTTCTGTGTTATTTAAATTTCAACTAATTGCACTTATTTGTAATTAACACCGCATAATATTTTGTAGTTTTTTTTATGTACGTAATTGCACAATAATTTTCTCCAAAAATATAATTTCACAATAAATGTAGGTACATTGAATTTTTCTTTTTTGGGTTAAACAGCTGGAACTTATTAGAATCACCCAATTAATTTATTTCAAATAAATAAATATACCGAATCGAATACATACACTAAACTTACTTTTAAATTTTTTTGGTTAAAATTTCACAAAAAAAAAACAAAACAAAATTCTAAAATTAAAACACTTTGAGAAAATTAATTTTCTTCTTCAACCATAAAAAAAAAATTCCACTTTTCTTATTATACTCGTATTATATATACTTAAAAATATTTCAATAATTAAAATTTCCAAACACTTTAAGAATACAAAAACCAAACCGAGAGAAGCACAAATGAAAATTGTGTTGTTACAATTTTCTTGAAGATCCTAAAAATAACTGAAAGTAAATCTTAAGAAATATTTTTATTTTATTTAATTTTTTATTTTTGTTTTTTTTTTTGCTAAAAGATGCAAAGGATTTTTGAATCATGTTGTCTTATTTTTCATTTATAGTTTTTCTGTTATAACCCTGACGGTCACAATTAAGGTTATATTACATCATTACACTACTACAGTAGTTGCAAAAATAATAATGTAATATTTTACTAGCGCTAATAGTAATGGTGAGGGGAGAAAAAAAAATCACACAGTCAACGCAATTAAATATAATGGGCCCTATTTCCGTGGCCCTTAACAAATAAAAATTTCATTCACTGTATCCGTATAATGTGCCACAAAATAACACATAAATATTACCTATAAAGAGAGAGACAGAGACGTCATTTAAGACGCAATACACCAGTGTTAAAACACCATGCCAAAAATCGAAACCAACGCAAACAATTTTGGGTTGAGAATTTTGTTGGCTCTTTGTTGTTGTTTTTGTATATACACATATAATTCATTCAAAATTGTATCGTAATGAAATATTGAGTATTGATTAATTGTAAATTGTTTGTTGGTTGCTACAAATATACATTTTATGAAAATAATGGTACAAAGACGCCTTCTTAAGTTGTACATGCCAAAAATATCTTTGTTACGCGATTTATTCTTTGTTTCCGTGATTAAACGTGTATTGTACGTCATTCTTTATGACATCACAACATGTGCTAAATCGCTCAACATATTATTTGTAACATTCGAAATTTCGTTATATTATAATATAATTATGAAAATATTTCAGAATTTAAATATTTTGCGCACGTTTTTGAAACGTCAGGCAACATTTTTCTAATTTAACGCAAAAAATTAAATAAATTTTGTGTATTTTATAAAGTTTATTAAATTTTTTTGAAATATTATACTTTCTTAAATTTTTATTAATCTCAGGGGCAGATCTTGCTTTAAACTGAAAGTAAAAGAGTGGTCTCATCTGGTGGTAGGTCAAATATTGAACTACTACCAGATGTTTGGAATTTTTTGAGAAAATTAAGCAAATTTATGTCGCTGTTATTATTCCGTATATGCTTCACGTGAAATTAATTCAGACACAGAACCAAATCGTCGCATTGGGCTTACAAATTTTTTTTAGGAACACGACGGTATTTTATGTTTTTAAATAATACATAGTAGATCAGTGGTGTGGGGATAGGGGCGGTTTAAGGGAGGGATGGGGTGCAAAAGTACAGTTTTCCATGCTCAAAACGTCTGTCTGTTTTTTTTACATAACCAAAACGTCTGTTTTCGCATTGTTGCGACTACTTGGTCACACGCCTCCCCTACCAACGTCAACGTGAGAACAACTACTTGCCCAAAACTGATTTTTCCATTAAATTAAAAAAAAAAACGTATCGATTGCTTAGTTGAAACCTGATAGCATATCCGTAAAGTACTTTGCCGCCCTTGAAAGGTCACTGACAAAGTGGCCGGTATTGAAAATCGTGGAGATACTTTTCAAGAGTATTTTAACCGCAAAAGGCAATTAATTTTACCGTATTTTGTTTTGTTCATTTTTGTTAGCTCGGGCAATTATTTTACATTTCTGTATAAAGTGTTGAACGAGAACTATTAAAAGTTGATGGGTACATTGTCTGTAATTGCTAAAAAACAATGTGACCAAATAATTAACAATAAATAAAACTTAATTTTTTAAATTAGTGAAAAGACATTTTTGTAATAATTCAGGAATATTATTTAATTTGAAAATGGGCTAAAATAAGAACTGGGGCGATATCACGAAATCTGGCCAGAAATAATTTTCGTTTGCCGTTTCTCACCGGTTACAGATCCGTCCGGTAGAGAAACCGTATTATAAATTTCGCACGATAGTTTTAATGAGCAAATTTGATCTAATTTTAGTTCAGTGGCTTTAAAATGTATTTTTATCTTAATAATTTTTTTGGTTATGTTCATAATTTTTAATTTTAATTTGAAGTGTTGACCGTTGGTCAGATTTTTCTGGCCTACCGACAAAATGTAAGCATATTTTGTTAGAAACTGTGGTTGAGTATAATCTGCATCTAAATTACAGGAATTGTTTTGAACATCTCATTGCTATGGATTCGTCAGATGAAAAGGAAGCTTCGCGCATTACAAATAGAAGTGTCGTAAAGCAAGGTTTTGATGGTAATTTACCGATAAACGGTATTTATGATACCACTTTCACGGGAAACTATCGATTATCTTCAACATTTGACAGGTAGCGGTTTTCGTGATCCCACCTCTGAAGCCGTGGCGGCTGCTGATTTCAATTATAACACATACAATAAGTGAAATTCATTTTGAAACAATTTTAACTTATATACATACATACATACAAATTGATTAGGGAAAACCAATATTATTTTATTTTATTTTTAAATCCTAATCGCTCGGTAATCGCTTTGATTTTTCTTTTTTTTTTTTAAAACCACCAAAGTTTCCATCGGAGCGATTCGATTAACCGATTTTTACCAACCATGATATTACTGAAGCCACAGATGAGAATAGACAGATGTGGATCTTGTATGGGCCATTTTTACATTCTAAATTTCAATACAATAATTTTAACCAAATTACAATCCAATTCGTTTAGAGCAGGACGTATATGCATATTATAAAATAAAATGTTGTTTGAAGTTGTTTTGTGTTTGCTTTGATATAATCAAAATAGCCATGCGTAAACAGGATAAAAAGAGACAGAAATGTAAATTTTATTTTATACGTTCTGGTCTAAACGGAATGGATTGGAACTGGGTTAAAATTATTGTATTGAAGTTTAGTATGTAAATATGGCCCATACAAGATCCACATCTGTCTATTCTTATCTGTGCTGAAGCCTTTATTGTAATCCATCGAAATTTCAATTTCATCCGCTATGTAGGGATACTGTTAAAGGTAGCAGAAAGTAAAGAGTCGATAATGCAGAACTATGTTGCTGTTTGTCGAAAGTAAAGTATCGATAATGCAGATTGTGTTATCCCAGCCGAAAATAAAAAATTTTGTCGTAATCAGTCGATAGTGTTTAGATTAACCATTATGGATAGCTGTGAAGAATTGTGACAATATTCTTAGGTGGCAAAACTTGCCTCCAGTTCCTCGTGGAAAATTGTAGAAAATTCGTGAAACCCAAAAAAATATTTAAAATTGGTATAAAATCAGCCTCTAGAGTATTATGTAAATAGCTATCGCAAGAAAAATATACCGCCAAGTTTCCCGTGGTAAATTTGGGAAAATTTGATAAAGCTTCCAGCCGAAAGTGAAAATGAATGTAAAAAATCAGCTTCAAGGATGTTATGTATGAAGATGGATTGCTTTGATTTGACTTGTCAATAGCTAAGCTATTGCAGGAAAAAAATGCAGTTCAGGTTTCCCGTGGCATATCTGCGAAAATTCGAATTTCCAAAAATCATTAGAAACATCAGTTTCATCTCCAGACATAACCACTCTAGAGGCTGATTTTATAGAAATTTTCTAATGAATTTTTGCAAAATCGAATTTTCTCAGATTTCCCACAAGAAACTTGAATTGATATTTTTTCCAGCGAAAGATATATTGACAAATCACATAAAAACTAATCATCTTCAGATATACTATACACTGTAGAAGGCTGATTTTCTTTCAATTTTTTTTGGATTCTTCGGATTTTCCGATATTTATACGTAAGACTATTTACAAAAGTGTTTATTGTAATCTAGGTAGCCTGTTTACTTTCGCCTGAAAACACTGTCAACTAACTTTAACAGAATTATGTAGGGTTATCTCTGAGCGTCGATTACGTATCTCTCATATTTCGAGTTACGAGTTTCGAGAACTCGCAAATGTGAGAAAACACGATATGAAAAATTTGAAATCAGTTACGTAATCATGTTTTGTCTCTTTCTCATTCCCATATATTGCTTATAAAATCGGCCAGGCGTTCCGATTTTCGGATTTGGTGGTTTTATATATTTTTTAAAATAAAGCTTAACTTTATACATTGGAAATGCCTTACGAATTATTCCCAATGAGTTGCCTCATATTTAACCGAATTACAGGTAATTCGAGATTTTCGATATTTTATGTGATTTTCTGAGACTATTAAGCGAATTTGTTTTTTTTTCGATATTACTCGATCTTCTCGAGAACATTTAAGTCTGTTCGAGTTTCTCAATTTTACTCAAAATTTGCAGATTGCTATAGAAAATAGCGCGATGTTACAGAAATAGAGGTACATCGACAGTTTCATTATTTTAAGGGATTTTCGAGAAATTATTCGATATTCTTGATTTTACTTGGATGGGTACAGTCATCCAAAATAATGCAACACCAGAGGAGACTCTCAAATATAGCTGTGAGAAAAAACTATCGGAGTGAATTCCGAATTTCCGACGGGATTTACAACTTTGACAGCAGTCTCGATATACATATTTAGCAAAAGATTACCCGAAATTCAAAACGAGAAAAGAAATTTTTTATTGTTTATGTATGCAGAAATGTAAAAACGTAATTTTGAATTCAATAAAACAATTATTTTTGTTTAATCATTTTTGAACTGGGTCTTGAACACTGACAATTCCGGGTTCGGGTTCGGCTCGAATGTTTTGGATTAATCTTAATTAATGAGCATTAAGTTATTCGATATTCTTAGCGATTTGTTAATTTTTTGAGATTATAGTAGAATTCTAAGTTTATTCGAAGTTTTTCGGGAGGTATTTGGTGAGTGGAGGTATTGGTGTCCATCAAATACCAACTGTACCATCAATAGCAAATTGATCGACTAATTCTAGATTTTTCAAAAAGCAAAATAAATCAAAATAAGTAAAGTTATTGTTGGAACAATAATTTAAAAAAATTCTTGATCTCATATAATATACTAATTAAACATCAAATAGAAGATTTTGGGATATGGTAATGTGATGCGTACGGAAATGCAAACTAGAAATGTTTGTTGTCTAAAAATTAGGGATTTTTATAATTCAATATTAGATGAAGAGAAAGAGATGTGCAAGTTGATTGGGAAGTCAATAAAAATATTTTTGATTTGCATAATCATTTTGTCTTAATTATTTCGATGTTCTTTACGAATTCAATATAAGCATTGCATTCATAAACCAGCCGCCTCTGAGCTGTATACAAGAATTGGATCCCAGATACGTTACTAAGATTATAAAGCACGGAGGTGGGAACGTTATGGTTTAGGGAGCATTTTGCTGACGCGACTTTAGACCAACACAAGTACAAAAATATCATGTAAATGTGACGTAGTCTTATCCCTTTTGAAAACAAGCCAGTTTAATTTATTTCTCAACAGATTAGCGATCCTAAACCAACTGCTGTTTTACGAACCAATTCTACCCCTTCACTCTTGACTTCACCTCTCCGAAGAAGTTGACTAGTCCTGCCTGTGACAGGACTAAGATATTTTTCCTTGCTGTGCTTAACACCAACTATATCATAAACATTGGTGACCCCTACTTCACAACCAGCCTAACAGGTGAAAGTGCTGTGATTGCTGTGAATAATTCCATGTCGAATGAGATGGTTGCTCGTCTTTTCCATGTATTTTTCACCTTAACAACTGAAGATTGTTGCCAACTTCAATCTTCCTGATTTGGAGAGTTATGATATCGACTCGCTCGATGGCGGTTTCCGTTCCTCTTCTACCGACCATTAGACATTACTGTTATTTTGCTTGCATCAGAATATCACGGTAATGAATGAACCTTTAGTCAGAGACAAATCTATGTTCGAGACAAGTTTAAGGCTTTTTCTTAATTGGTTCCTTTGTAATAAGCATACCTATATTTTACAGATCGAGGAGCAGTTGACTTGAAATTGAAAGGCAATTGAACTTCCATCTCCAATATCTTATCATAACTTTTCGCCAGACTGCTCTCTGAGATTTATAATTAGTTCATGTTGAGATTAATATAACGAAGCAGGACATAACGTTATTTCTCCAATCATTCGGATTAGCTCTTCCCCTTACATTCATCTTTAAAGCCGAGCTGAATTTTTTGACTTGTAAGAATTTTAGAGATGATGAAATTGAACTAGCTTCAACTAGCTTCAGCGGAAAAATCAATTGCGCAACGCCAGGTTTGTAAGAACTAAATTGGTGCCTTCTGAGTTTCTCATATTGGAGCACGTTTAATAGACAATTTTCCGCATAGAAGGAACTATTTCCCGTTTTGAAGCCTAAAGCATGAAGCAAAACAAACTAGAAATTGGCGGCTCTTTCTAAGCTAAGACAATACCCGAGATTAAACTGCCCGGTTTAGCTTAAGAAGCATCCGAAGTCAACGCAGAAACAAAACGAGTCGTTTAAAAAGAACCGCGTGGAAATTAACCGAGACTCTTATCCCAGGGAAAATAAAAAAATCCATCCGAATCTTTTTTTGGTACACTGATACTGATAGGTACGGCGAGCAAAATTCTAAAATCATTTTGTTAACAAAATGTTCGCTATAAAAATGAACTCCAACGGGCAAACTGGATTGATAATTGGATTAGAGGTGCCAATTTGGATGATCCTACTGAATCGAAATGGCAAACTACCAATTAAACCAGGGTATAGCTCTGAAGAAGAGGATTACTAGGTTTATTTGTTTGTTCATAATTATACGCTGACTACCAACACATTAATGATTAGTCACTTAATTAAAATCCATAAACATTTAGCAAATAATTGCTTGATTAATTAATATTTGTTTGAATATTTAATGACTGGATTTACTTTTAATTAAATTAAAAAAAAAATTTTTTTTTCTCCAATATCAATAAGTTTCTAGTGTACTTGTGCTGTACACGCACACAATCTATTATCCATTCTAAAAATGAATTGTAAAAATTTTAAAACACGTTTAACAAATTCTCAAACATATTTTAATTTGATTGTAATCACATTCCAATTATTTTTGACGAATCATATTAAATTGCACAAAAAACCGAATAATTTTGTAATCACAAAGTTTTATCAATTTTTTAATTATGTCCAAATAATAATTTTGGTAATTTATATCGGCGCGATTTATTGGTTCGAAAAGAGTATTTTCTATAAAAATGATATGGTCGGTTATTTGAATAATGTCATGAAAATATTCAGCCTAATCGCGTCTTGGCTTATAGTGTTACTCAATAGTAATATAAGTAGTGGGGCATTAAATTCATTTTGGTCCAAATATGCATATTTAACCAAGACATTTGGTTATCGTTGTGCATGGCGAAAATTTTGTAAATATTTTGTATGCAAATTTTGTATCGGATTGGTTGCGTCCGTTGCAGCCATAGCAATTAATATGGCGTCTTATCATAATTTAGAAAATGGGAAAGTATTCTGGAGTGTTTCTATTGTACCGTTGGTTATCGAGTATTTATTTTTTATAAATTTTGTGCTGTACGTCAATATTATTGAGTATTTTGTGAGACGATGTAATGCACGATTATCGCGGTATACAACTTATGAAGAATTGAAGAAAGTTAAAATCGGATATGGGATTGTGGCAGATTGTGTGCAAAATGTTAATTGGGCATTTGGATTGCCACTCATCTCAACGATAGCACATTGTTTTGTGCAGTTGGCCGGTGATATGTACTGGATTTATGTTCTAATCAAAAATAATTTTCAAATTTATCAAGGTATATGTCTGATTCGTTCGATTCGTTTATTCGATTTAATTTTTTCTCCATTTTCAGTTTTCGTTCTGTGTTCTCTAAAAACATTGTTTATCATTTTAATATGCTGCCACGCGTGTAATGCTTGCATACATCAAACACATATTTTAAAATCAAAATTGCTTGCAATCGATTTACCCCTAACAGATCGTAAATTAGACAATTTAATTGAACGATTCGCGTTCCAGCTGGAGAAGGAACAATTTTTATTTACAGCATTTGGATTTTTTGACATCGATTATCGACTATTTAAAAATATTTCGGTCGTCATATCAACATACGTGATAATTTTTATACAATTTGCACCAACTGCTAGGTATATATTTAGAGGAGCAGATAATTATTTAGTTTTGGATTACGGAAGTTTTTTTCTTTTTCAGATTTATTCCAAACAATCGATATTGAAAGAATTTAGATGGTGTGTCCACACAGAGCATAATACAATGATGAATAATTACATTTTTATGGGTTTAATAAAATTATGTCTTTAATATAATATATGTACGAAGGTAGTTTTAATTCTTTCAAAATCGGTGCGAGATTTTTAAAGGTTTTCCGTGATCAATTCAAACGAATTTCACTTGAAATCAAACATTTCGATCGAACGCGGTCGAACGTAAATTCTTGTCGAGAAAATCAAACGATCTATCGAAAGAAGAAAAAGTTTTCTGATTTAACATGCCTTATGATCGATCGACCTTTAATGATCACGTAGCCTTAAGTTCCTCTAAAACCAAAATTCTTGTAACTTTGATCAATGAATGTCGATTAATTATCTTCTGTTCGGAAGTCTTTATATGCTGATCGTATTTTGATCGCTTATTTTTTCTTAACTTAAAATTTACCCAAAACTAAAAAGAGGTTGTTGATCTTAGCTATTTAACCTGCAAGGACCGAAACCATTTCATTATACTCGTGTATTTGGCGTAGGACAGCCCAAAATGCTGAAAGCTTTCGAATTCACAGAGCTTAATAAAGCAAACTAAGAAATTTTCTAGATTCAAAATGTTAAAATTTTTAAAATGTGTCATATTAAATTTAATATTTTTGAAAATTCCGTCGTTCTCAAAATTCATTAATCTTTTCGAAATTCTTGAGCTTTGCCATCAAATTTTTTTGTATAAAATTATGAAAATTTTAAAACTTTCAAAATTTGTAAATTTTAACATTTTTTTTTTAAACTTTTCGTTTTTCTATTTTTTTAATCATCAAATTTTTAAATTTTTAAAATTTAATATATCCTTGAAACTCGAACATAGACACGATAAAACGATACGATAAACATAGACATTACGCTTCTGCCTTGAATAAATAGGACTAATATCCCGGATAAACTGGACGACGGAAAACCTCCGCAACTATTTATTATACTCGTTCGAATAAACGAAGTGCGAACAATTTTTTGGCCAGCTTCACAATTTAAAGATGATTTATGACTATCTTTCAGTTATTGATAGACAGTGTTACCAGTCCAGTCAGTAAATTTTGAAAACGCGCACTACTAATTCCCAATTTGTAGATTTTATTCATGAATTTAAAATCATACCCGCAAGAAGAATTTGTTTGTAGCGATTATTTATAGTGAGTGCAATGAACTTTAAAAAGCTACCAACTTTTACAACTTCATTCCACTTCGAATCTTTCATGAAATTTCTAAATGAACTTAATGGCATACAATTTTTATAGAACCCAATGAGAATTAATTAACCAAATCGGTTCAAGCGGTCACAAGGAGATAAGTAGAAAAGTAACTTTGAAATTAACGAATAGAATAAAACTCGAAGTTGTAACTGCCTTAAATCGAGTAACAGATTTTCTTTAAGCATTAATTTAACCCAAGCTAAAACATAAAAAACCTTTAGAACTATGCGAATGAAGCTTATCTTAACCCTTTCCCTTAAATCCGTTGCGTCCGGAGTTTGTTTTTTTAGAATAATATCACATAGAACCGCCATAATTTTTTGAGTATAAATAATATTTGTAATGAATTACAATACAATTTCGTACAGTATACACAAATATACACATTTCCGTAACAAAATAACATCATAATTACCTAACATAATTGATAAAACTCCACAGTACACAATAAAACTGTTCTTTGGATTACAAGCACCTTCCTACTTCACCAAAAGTCGTAAATATTGTAAAATAAAATCTAGAAAATCCGTTAGACTTTGCGTCTGCGCATAAATCATAGTGTAAAGAATACAATGCGCACTGTGGTTACACTACAAAGTCGTTAGGAACGTAAGGAAAAAAATGTTAATATGTGGTTTTATGTCTTAACCGGTAGGACGCAAATTCAATTTTTTTCTGATTTTATTCCGGGCTCAAAGGGTTAAATTAATTAAACAACAACAAAAATGATGATGTAGTACATATATCAAAAAGCATACATTCGGGCGCAGTTATTATGCAAAGAAATTCTTTCAAATTTGAACTTAATTCTAAATTTAAAAAAAAAAAATGCAAACATAAAATTTATCAAGATTTAAACTATTTGGACTTTCACAGAGCCAATCCCCTTAAACTTAACCCTTAACCATTAAACTTAATAACGGCTCTATTTGAATGAATTTCCTTGTTTGTATAATAAATTCGCCCGAATGTACGCTTTTTGAAACTCTAACCTCATTTTTCTTAGTTGTTTAAACTAAAATTAATTTAAGAGGCATGTAAACTTATGTAAGGGTGGTTTTTGTATTTTATTGGATTGACATTGAGGTTTACTTTTTTATTCAAGTTGCAACATAAGAATTAAAAATAAACTACATAATTATACGGTTAAATTAATAAAAAAAACATCACAAATGTCCAATTTGCTCTAATTTTTATTTTTATTTTTTTTTGGTACGACACAACTTGAAATGGCGTTAATGAGAATACATTTGTTTCTTTGCGGTTGTCAGTTATTTTTGTTTTCACATCTTGTTTTGACGTGTTTGTCGCTTGGTCTAGTTATAAATTTATAACGCATAACAAATTGCAATTGTTTGCGGTTAAATAATTAATTTTATTTATTATACATATATAGTGAAATATAGTTACTTTGATGTTGATATTAACTGTGTCATTTAAATAATTATGAATTTTTATTAGTTAGATAGAGTGAAGTGTTGCTTGATGATGAAACTTAACCTAATTTTTTTGGATCATGCTTATATGATAAACTACATATTTAAAAATTTGTAACTTTTGTGAGTATTTCATTATTTAAAATTTTGCATGATGTTTAGCTGTGAGTCGCGTAAGCCTAATCTAATCACCTTTATCCCTCATCAGCAAACCTGTAAATGAGTTTGTTTTGTAGGTTGTATTTTTGTGCTTCTTTTGCATGCACATTATAAGTTAGTGCCAAGCAACTAAACAATATGGTTTAAATTCGTAAAAGTCCACACACTTGGCTCCAGACCAGTTTCTGCGTTTATCGTTAAATTTTTAATTGGTTTGTTGTTTAGAGATTTGAGTAAGTACATATTTGGAAATTTGTTTGAATCATTTTCACAAGAAATTTCAAGAATCTGAAAAGTTGTGTGCTTAAGTGTTCCTGTACTGAGAGAATATTTATTTATAATTTGAATTCAACAGGATTTTACTAACAATTTTATGATTTGCTTAAATCAATTCTTTAATTTTTAAAGTTTTACTGATTGGTCAGTAGTATTTATTTTAAATGGAATTTTCTCATTTGAACCCAGAGTTATGTTAACGTAGATTTTGAGTTTACATAGGTTTGTAGCCTTTTGTCGAAATGGGTTTTCCTTTTCTTTAATAGTTTGGACACTACCATCTGCTACGCCAACAATACGCTATGGCACGACCCGTAAAATTCGCCATCGTTATAAAGAGACCTTTAAGTTTTATATTTTGTGGTTGTTCCGAAATTTATGAAAGCAAAATAGCAATAATTGAGGTTTGTAAATTGTACATAAGTAACAAATTTATTGATTTCTGAGCTAGTTAACGGAACAAACAAACTCTTGGCTAAATAATATGATTTTAGTCGAAAAGATTCAAACAACACAATTTCTTCCCTCGGATTCTTATTATATTCGTCGCCAATCTGACTTGAAAGCAAAGTTTTGCTTGACTGCTTTCTTTTTTCTCCAAAGCAAATACAATTTTTGACAGTTTTAAGTAGTTTTAAAAAATAAAACGAAACATTTAAGTTGCTAAAAAAAATAGTGGGGAGTGGGAATTATTATGATCGAAAATGGCAGGTTGAAGTACAAGAGAATTATAAGAAAGTGTGTGCATGCGCTGTACTCATGCACCAGATGTCTTTGGAAAAAAGATTTAGGCCAGACAATAAGTATAGATTTTGAAAACTAATCTTTCTATATAAAAGTTCCCACCTAATTATGATTTTTTTAATTTAAATTTCTTTTGTTTTATTTTGATTATAATTTTTGGGTATCAGGAAAAAATGTCGATAATTTTGTAAAATTTAAAAGTGTAAAGTTTTTCAGAACCATATTTTTAAAATTCAAGCTTTAAAATTTCAAAATTATTCGGGGAGTCAAATTTTAATCTTAAAAGGTAAACGAAAATTACTTGAAGGCGGTTATAGCTTTTCTAGAGAATTGCCGATTTTTTGACCCCAAACTATATTTTTAAAAACCCTTAATAGTTTTACCAAATTAATTATGGTTACTTTTCCGGATTTTCCGCTTAATTTTCCTGCTATTTTACTTTGAATAGTGATGAAAATTGTCAAAATTAGGTAACACAGTGTACTTTTTCTCTAATCTGGGCTAATGAAAAAAATGAATAAACTGAATTTATCAGTTAATCTAATAAAATTGACAGAAAATCATGGTGAAATTAGTGTCTAGAACCCAAAACTTGATCTGTCCTATTATGAAATTTTTCGATTTCGGATTTTTACGATATCGAAAAAATCCGCCCTATTATGAAATGAAAAAAGAAATTCGCAGCGAATTTTTTTGAACGCACGTGGCAAAATTCGACTGCTATTTAGTTGGCGAATTTTGTAAGATTGATGGTATTTTGTGTTTTTTGTGGTAAATAGATATTTTGTAAATGATAAATTTAATTTTAAATAAATTAAATAATATTTAAATGTATGTAGAATTATTATTTAGCGTATTTACTTGAGACATTTACCATTACAATTGCACTTAATAATCCCTGAGAGGGATTAAATAATCCCAAATTTTGTTTGGGATTATTTAAATCTTGTCCCATTTTTTAGTTTTCGTACTTAGCGATAGAGGCCACCAGATGACATAATACATGTTAAATTTATATTTTATTTCGAATAGTTGGCGTTTGTCAATTAAATCAAATTGGCTATTTTCTTGGGGAAAAAATAAACCCAAAATAATTCAAATAAAATTTTGATCAACAAAATACGCTTATTATTAATTTATATGCATAATATTACAAATTCGATAAACCAAGTTTCATAAAAGAGTAAATCCGCGGGGGATCGAATTTTTTCGATATCGGAAAATTCGAAATCGAAAAATTTCATAATAACCCCCCTAGTGGCGGAAATAAAATATATTAAGACTCATTTGGTTCGCGGCTATATTTATTCTAGCTATCTCTATGATAAAAATGAGTGAGTCTTTAGTGTCTCTTCAAATATTGCAATTGGCCGCATTTGAATTCGTTTGCCTTAAATTTTTGTCGAGGCATAATGTTAAACATTTGTTTGACCACACATTGGGAAAGCAAGTTTTAAATGTAGGTACGAGTAGCTTTGGAAATTTTGATATATTCAAATTGCAACAGGGTTTTACAAAATACACTTTACTTTAAAGTTTAAAAACATATTATCCTAAATCATTTTCACCAATATACCCCTTTATAAAACTCGTGGAAATAAATTACAAACGTTCCACGGGTATTGTTCCTTGAATTATTGGGGTCGTTCATGTTATTTAACCCTCAACCACTGTTATGATTTTTATTTCATGTAATTTTAGAAAATCCGACAAACAAATCTCGTTTAATTCAATTATTTCAAATAAAAATCAGAAAATCTACAATGGAAGAGTTTAAAATCTTCGAGTGGTAATATTTAGAATAAAAGAAATATTTAATATTTACCTTCGAAATAGCCGCATCGGCGCATAAAAGTGGTTAAGGGTTAAGAATATATGTTGCGATGAGTTGCAATTTTGAATGGATTGATTGCCAGGTTATTCGAAATTTTCGTTGCTTTCTCTAACTACTTTTTGAGGTTACTCGAAATTTTCAAAGGCTGTTTTTGAGTTGCGTATAGAAGTACTTATATGCATTTTTTTTGACAAAATTTCTGTGCGTATTTACTCAAAATTTTACGATTTTAGTAACTAATATATCACTTAAAATGTATAATTCTATTTCTACTCAAAATATTCCAAAAATTTTAATTCCAATTATTTTATATAGGTTGACAAAATTTCTGTTACGTGTTAAGCTCAAAATTTTAAGATTTTAAGCATTAGTTCCAGACCCCAAAATCTCAATTGATTGTCATCTCTCTCAATTAATCCGAAACATTGATTTCGACACAACTAGCCAGAAGGTACTTCAAATTTTAAGTTTATCTCAAAACTTTAGATTAAATTTATTCTGTTCGATAACATTCACAATTCATGCTTTATTAGAAATGAAATATGTAACATATATCGTGGAAATGCAATATATTATAAAAGTCATTCAATCGAGAATTTAAATTAAGGCAGCAGTCAAACAATGTTTTGATCTAAAATTTGAGCGAAATTCGAAATCTTAGTACTCTGTTCGATTTTGTATTCCAATTCTAGAGCTTGGTTTTATTTCCAATTTATTCAATTAAAATTACTTTTATCTCAAATAGATTTGGGGCGAATTTGTAACTATGTACTCAAATATCAGAAAATGAGCATCGAAGCTTAGAATTAATATTACATTTTGTTTAAAATTTAAAACACAAAATTCGTATTTATAATTTCACTCAAATCATGTTGCAGTTCTACTCAAAATTATTTTTATCCAATTTCACTCAGATTTTTATAATCCAAATAAATACCATAAACTATTTTTGAGTGAAACCTAAACAAAGACTTCGAAGTTTCATTTTATTTCAAAAACACTCAACTTTTATATTTTAAGTAGCATTTACTAGATTGGTGGCCTGCTCTGGACAAAACTGTCAACCTAAAGTTGTTGACAAAAGTTCAGAGAACAATCTCTCTGTGGATCAGTGGTGCAATGAGGAGCACATCCACTCAGGCACTGGAGACTCTGCTATTTCTAACTCCTCTAGATATCATGGGAAAACAGTGGGCAGCTAGCACTGCCATACGACTGAAATCCACCTTAATGTGGACCTGTAATAACACAGGGCACTCATCTATACTTTGTAACAAAGGGCTTCCCAAGACCACCGACTATACTGTCCCGTCACTATCTTTTGATAGAAAGTTCCGGACTATTATACCATCTAGAGAGGACTGGATGATGGATACAGTTTTGGAACCAGGAGTTTTGAACTTCTTCACTGATGGTTCAAAACGGGATAGAGGAGTAGGGGCTGGGGTGTTCTGCGAGGAACTCATGTTAAACCTCTCCTTTCGTCTCCCTGACTACTGCAGCATTTTTCAAGCTGAGGTAACTGCGATAAAGGAAGTCGCGGACTGGTTGAGGTATAATGTAATATCGACTAGTGATATTCGCATATATACGGACAGTCAGGCAGCCATTAAAGCGCTTCAATCACACCTTCTCACGTCGAAAGTAGTCCAGAGCTGTCTCTCATCTCTTAACGAGATGACAGATCAGTTCAACATCCATATCATATGGGTGCCAGGACATTTCGTTAGTACGGGGAACATGAAAGCCGATGAACTGGCTCGACGTGGTACAACGGACCACATTTCAAACAGCAAAAAGGATATTGAAATTCCTCTTGCGGTATGTAAACTGCTGCTTCAGGAGGAAGCCAGTAAGTTGACGAATGACAGATGGTCAAATAGTACCTCATGCGTAATAACTCGGCAAATCTGGCCAAAGTTGAACTTGGCGAGATCCAAACAGCTGATCTCACTTCAGCGGAGTCAAATCAGTGTGGTTGTTGGAGTGATTACGGGGCACTGTCTCATAGGCAGACATGCAAGTAGACTTGGTTTCTTCTCACATGACTACTGTCGTAGTTGCGAAGACGAAGAGGAGGAAGAGACAGTACTTCATCTTCTTTGCACCTGTCCTCGTCTGGCACGAAACAGACTGAATTTTCTAGGGGCACACCTTTTCAACGACCTGGCGGAGCTCAGCGAGAAGGACGTCAGGAGTATCCAGCGCTTCATAGCAAGCTCAAAGTGGTTTCAATGAGTTGGAGGAAAAATTTTTAATTTGTGGTATGGCTACGGACCTTTTTGTGTCTATGCCTGGTCCTGGTGGACCGCCACCCAAACCTAACCTAACCTACTAGATTGGTTTTTTATTTTGATCTCTAACTTCTTCAAAATTCGGTTATACATTTTAGTATAATAAGCCTATGTGCATATGTACTTCTCAGTTGTACCACCATTTATATTATAAATTTCACTCAAACCAATTAATTATTTATTCAACTTAAATTAAACTTAATTGTTTACAATAAATTTTGTATGAAATTTCATGAATGAATTTCCCCAAAAAAATGGTTTCTCAGACTAAGGTAAACATTTCGAGCCTAATACTTTCACAAATCTACGATTAATGTTATTAACTTATGTACGTGTCTCCTCATTTTATTTATAGAAAATCCTGCCAAGAGCGAATGCGCTGTAATATCACTCGTTGGTATCATTTGAGTCAAGTTCATAGAAAAATTTGGTCTAATAAAACCACAAGAGTTCTGACCAAAATAAAATTCTTTTATTCCATTTGCACACAAAATTATTTTAGAAATTTCAATTGAATACTGAAAAAAGTTTTACTCAAGCTTGATTTCATTCAAAAAATTTAGAATTTGAATTTCACTGGTTTACATCTAAAATTGAGTAATAAATAACTGATTTCCACAGGTTGCTTGTTTATCAAGTCTTTATAAAACATCTTTTGTTTATTCAGCATTTTTGAATCCTAGTTAGCAGTCTGACCAACCTGCCATCCTCTTTACTCTTCTAAAATTTTTAAATTTAGAATTATGTTTGAATTTTGATTAAAATAGATTACCATAGTTTGCTATTTTAATTTCACTTTGACCCATTTTCTGAATGTTTGAGCATTTCAATTTTTTTTTTCTCTTTTGTGTAGCTTTAGTTACAAAATTGCATTTAAAACTTAAAATAAATTAAAATCGTAGTTGAAAACAAAAAAACAACTAATCGTATAGGGGTCAGGTAATATACATCAACTTGTTCAGGTTGTCCAGTTTTTACATTGGGCTAACTGGAAGGTGATTCATTCAAAAATTTAAATGTCACGTAATCGGAATCGAAGTTTTTGCGTGCCCAAACTAATGAGCTATTCACTAGGTCTAGGACAACATTGTTTCCAGATAATTATGTTAACTTTCTATATTATCAAATTTCTTTCAGTTTATTATTCAGCTGACAATCTGGATTTGAATAAATTTAATTGGTCTTAACCTTCTAATCATAATTAACGCACACGAAAACAGTAGCCAATAGTGCAATATTATTAACTGTCATCATGTTAAATAATGACGCTGAAAATTATCTAAAGGCTTTGCCACATTTAAATTAAATAATGCGTAAAACATTACGAGCACCACTCGAGATGGAAATAAAAATTAATATTTTATTAACCAATTAATGCAATAAAAATTTGCATTTTATATTATTCTAATGAAATCCAGCGTGAATGAAATTTTAAATCAATTCTCTTCGCTAATATAAAAAGTATAATCTATCGATACAATTTTGCCCATTACTTATAAATAATCGTGTATAAAACAAAAGATAGTATAATTCTTACTTTATAACATTTTAAACCATTAAATAATAAAATATGTTGGCGAATTTTATTTTAACAAGGCGGTTTTGTTGATTTTAAACTAAATATTATTTTGATTGACTCACCCATTATAATAATTTGCGTTAATCAATCAATTCAATGTCCAATTACCTGAAACGAGATGGAAAAAAAATTGTATTAAAAAAAATGTAGTACATGAATGGCGGCGGTGCTCGTAATATTTTACATATAGATCTTTGACACGCTAAACCGCAACAACAATAAATAATTCTCACTTGAAACAAAACGTCGAGTACAATATATTTTACAAATTGAATTGGCCATAAATTGCAAGGTAATCACTATAATTTTGAATTTTTAAATAGTTTAAATAGTTTTTTAATATTATATTCTTATAAGGTAGTCGATTTATAATTTGTTTTTAATTTTCTTTCCATATACGCCGTGTATCGACACCGCACAAGAAAAGTCAGACAATAAGCAATTTTGCTGTAAATATATCTTTGCAGTAATGTAATACTCATCGATATCGATTATTTTAATCTATACTGAAAAGCTTTTTATTCACTGTAATGAACATTATTAGTTCAGATTTGTTGTGAATTAGCGTATAGTGGTGCGCGGCTAAATTCTTAACTGGGAACTTTAAACACACAATTCACCACTGCTAAGCTACATTTACAATGAACGAGATGCTATCACGCTTCATAATTTACCATATACGACGCGATTTGTATTTTTTTTTTGTTTAACACGACTTGTAAGTAACATTTTTTTTCTTTTATACAACAAAACTATTGTTAATCATCGTGTACATGTATAAACAATACAAAAAGCAGACAAGTTCAAGATAGACAAGAACATTAAATTCATTGAGGTCAAGATGATATTCTCAGACGATCGATGGAATATTATTCTTTTGTGTTTGTTTATATTGGAAATCAATACAACAGAGAATGTAATATATGAGATCCATTGTTTGAAAAATGCGTGTTCTTGTGATTTACCGTAAAGCGTGGGAGGATTTTATAGACTTGCGTAAAGTTCAGTAGTTTGTTATTGAAGTCGCCGCGTAATTTTCATTTCCTTGATTTGCCAATATGTAGTCTATAAACGAAATAACTAAAATTGGCATCAAATCAAATCAACAACTCTATTCTCCCTAATACAATTGTTTACACAATTTCATTCATTCGACTGTGTCGAATATTATCTAGTTTGAAAAACAAAATTAGAAAAACGAAATTATTGAGGCACCTCTACAAAAAGTGTTTATGCGGTGATAAGTTAAAGGTATGATGCATATATGTATACGAGAATATGATGCCAAAAAATTACTTTGACGACAATGATTTGTTTAATAGTATTCGGTAAATTTCTAGAAAGTGATGTTTAATGTTATTGTTTTGTAATCGAGAGGAAATGAGTATAGACGAATTGGAATATAGTTCGCGAAACTGTTAGATGAACAAGAAACGGACAAAATTTTTAAGATTTAATTCGTCAAACCGGATGTCAAGATTAGCACTTGGTGCGTTTATTTATAGAGTTAGACTCGGGCTTAATTGCCTCGTTCTATAACAGCATAACAGACTGAAAAAAATATGAAATACTGAAAAGGTAGCTGTGGAAGATGACCTAGTGTTGCTTGAAGAATTGACATGTTTAAACGGGCACGGCTGGTAAAATAAATAACTACCTTAACTAGTATAATAGTATAAGAAATTCAGGTTAGTGTGTTGTCCCAGAAAATTTATAGAAAAACTAAAAAAAAAGGAAGTTGTGCTTTTTATCTATGAAAAAAATTAAGGAAAATTGTATGAAATCCTTAAATTTAAATTGGGAGACAAGCAATTAACGCAAAATCGTTGACCTTTTTCTTTTCAAGGCCATTTCAAGGTCACTTTAATTTTTTTTTACGGAATTTTATTTTAAAGACTAACTTGAGTGACATCCTGTATAATCGGTATTTTGAAAACTAATTGTAAATCTAAGGAATTGCTTAAAATAACAAGCTTCGACCTCCAACTGTCCTTTAATGACGCTTCAATACCAGTTGGGTATTGTGAATTATGTGTATCAAAAATGTTACTACGATAATTTAGCCTATTTCTCCGCAAAATAAAATAAGGATCTTAGACGTTATGTGGCAACCTTAAAATATTTTATATGCTTCTAGCAGCAGGCCTGTGTCATATTCATAATGTTTCTTTTAAGGAATTGCTTAAAATAACAAGCTTCGACCTCCAACTGTCCTTTAATGACGCTTCAATACCAGTTGGGCATTGTGAATTATGTGTATCAAAAATGTTACTACGATATTTTAGTCTATTTCTCCGCAAAATAAAATAAGGATCTTAGACGTTATGTGGCAACCTTAAAATATTTTATATGCTTCTAGCAGCAGGCCTGTGTCATATTCATAATGTTTCTTTTAAACCTTAGAAATTTTATAACTTGTAAATAACGGAAATTAAATTATATTTTTTAAATTTACGATTTTAGGCTTTATTAAAATAAAAGAAATTAAACTCCAGCGACTACAGAAAGCAATTTGTTCAAAGATTGGCGCATATTTAGAGAAATATATTGTTGTTTAAATTTAAAATGTTTACTTTAAAAAATGTGGTTGCAAAACAAATGGTTTTCAAAACAGCATGTATTACTTTTTTCAAAATATTGACTGTTGTAACGTTATGCGTCACATAAAATATTAAGTTCATTTAAATTCGTAAAAATAAATTTGTATTTGAACAAATGTGCTAGACTATGCCAGCGTGCACGTTGTTGTAAGAAGTTCACTAATTGTAGTGGGGGTTGATTCATGATTTGAAGTATTACACTCAACAATACAACTTTGATAGCAATCTAACGGAGTAATTCTTTCAATTGTTGACCCCAGTATGATTTTTTTGTGATTTTTGATCATTCTGCCGATGTTGTTAAATAAATCAATTTAGATGTGTGTTGTCCACATTCGGCCTTTGATACACAGATGATGCTGAATTCATAATGAAAATTAATTTTATAAGATGGTAGTATGTATATACGGTGTAAATCTTCACTTTCGGCTTCACAACGGTGTAAATCTTTCACTCAGTTACAAATAAAGACAGCAATACAGTTATTATAAAGTCATAAGGTTGAATAATAATGTTAGGATCAGCATTGATTCCAAACAAGACACTGTGGTACCTACAGCGAAACGTGCTCTCCAAAACAATTGTTGATACAAGACGGGTAAAGATTAATGTATTGCTTACAAAAAGGATTTTGACGTTTGAAGATCATCCAATTAAAATAGTGGGAGAAAGTTTTATTGATTGTATAGTTAGAAATGATAACTGTAAACTTAATTTATAATGGTACAGCCAAACGGCAGTCCAATTTTAGTAAAAACTGAATGTGAGAAATTAAAATAAATCGCTAGGGTTGTACACCAGATATGACATTTTCAAGGGCTTGATCTTTTGACGATCAGAAATTTAAAATTTTTCCAACGCAAACATTAGCCATTACGCTTCGGGAGGAAACGAAAAATTTATCGAAGAAGCTATTAAAGCTGCATTTTTAATTAAGAGTAAGAAGGTAGCACCAGCCTTTTTCACAATATGTATAGTAGTAATTAGGCAACATGGTAAACTTCGTGTTTGCATTCTTCGAAGATACCATCCTTTACGCAAAATCGAGGAAATTACACGAATTCAAAAAGTCAAACATTTTACCCACTTGAACTGTAAAAAGGAAAGATCCGAAAATTATTTGACTATATGGCAATACCTTAGGGGAAAATAAGGAAAGTTACATTTTTGATTAGATACGTTAGACTTAATTTTTGGCAAAAACATTCACTATTCCATCACCAAACAAACCACTAACCAATTTAATATTTTCAATGTTGTGCATCAAAAATTCCACGCACAACATTTTATAATTCAATCTAAACTAAATTAAAAACCAAAATAAATTAAAAATTACAATTTAAAAAATTTCAAATTTAATTTACGGAGAAATGGAAATTTAATTACTTGGTAGGTTTTGTTTTATGTTGTTTGGATAGGAGAGAAAAGAGGATGGGAGTTGGGCCGAGTTTGGTTGAAAGGCGAGAGTGGTTTCGCTGAGTGAACGGGGGTTTAAGGGTTGTTACAAGTTTGGGTGGGGAAGTGCTTCCGCAAAGTGTGATGTGACATATGTTGAGGGGCAGAATTGCGGAGAAATGAGTGGGTATTTTTAACTGAGATGTTAATTGATATTTATAATCCGTTTAAATTGTTCTAATTTAAATTGGTGTGTTTTAAATGTTTTAAAAGTTTAAAATTAAAATTTAAGTTATAAACGTTTAAATGATCGATAAAATGTATGCACCCGGAACATTTGCCAAGATTTTTATATCAATAAAAATCAAATTTTCCTCAATTTTCTGCTTTTTGTTTAATTAATACATGAATTATAATTGCTTGTTGTTGTTTATACGTCATTAAATGAACATAAAATTCAGATAAATCCAATTATTAAATGTATTGTAAATTATATACGCAGTTACAAATGTCCTATTATGTATATGTAGAGGTAATTTTTGTTTGTATTGTTTTCATTTTTCCTATATAAGAGGCAAACTATCTCCTTAAAATTATTTTGTATTTATTTTATGTATAAACAGCGGGCTACTCAAGTATCAGATATTATATCAGGGGTACAAATTGAAAATGCGGGATTGATAACAGATGGCGTTACTAACGCTATACGCATCAGGCAGTACTGTGACTATGTTCATGTCAAAGCTACGTCTTATAGCTTTAATTTTCAGTATGTGTCAATTTGTCGCAGTGTCAAATTCATAGTTTTTTTGAGCTCTCAATATGTCGAGTTTCGTGCCAACAAAACAGCATTTGCGGGAAGTTTTAATTTAATTCTGATAATAAAACTGTTTGTTAGTTCAATAGCTTAATTAAATAAATAAAGGTGGAAGCAATCTAAAATCTCCAAATGAACAACACATTTCCAGATCCTTGCCAAGGAGAACAAATTATTAACATTAAATTTACTTATGAAGAGGTGAAATTTCAGTTTGTAATTGTAATTTATTTATAGTTATAATATATGTAGTAGTATCATAATGAGATATTCTATGCTTTGATAGCTTTACGCTTTGACACTCAAATTCTTATTCTGCATTGCTTTCCCTTTCACAAAAATAATAAAGGTTAAAGGGGGCAGAAGCCTTGAGTAGCAGCACAATGCCACTATTGAGCTGTGGCATTTACCCTTCTCATCCAAGTTAATTTTTTGCGTTTTCATTTGAGTAAAATTTATACAGGGCTTTTTTCATAATTTTCCTCAAGTTGTGTTCGACATTGACATGGGATACGTAGGTGACAAAATTAATAATGATATTTTTCCGATGGTTAATAGTGAATGTGCCGGTAATTCTTTGATTAATTGGTAAATATCTTGATAAATCAGGTTGGACACCACAGCTTATATACAACATTCCAGCCGTCACCTAGAAGGCAGTCATAATAAACTTTTGCTTTTTATAAAATAAAAATAAATCGACCTACATATATTCCCGCCAAAATAGAAGATCAATGTTCTTATATATACAAAAATATATTATTTATATATACATATGAAAATCATTCTACTTAGTCATCGCATTCCCACCACTAAATAACAACAGTTTGTTTTTTGTCTTAATAAATATTTAAAATAAAAATACCCACATATAAGACTATAGCTCGTACCAACATTACGAGTATAATACTTCAATTGAATGTGTACTGCCCTTAATTAGATAGAATACCAAAAAAAATAAAAAATAAAAAATTTAAAACAAATGCGCGAGTAAATAAGAAGTTGTATATAAGCTATACACATATTACTAAAAACAATAAACCAAAAAAAGCTTTATTTAAATTTAGTTCATTATTCATGTAATTATGCACACCCACGATGGCTAAAATAAATAAAAGTAAAAATTAATTTTAGATATTTTAATTAACACTATGATCAAATTTATTATATTCTTAATTTGTAATTAAACATATAATAATAATACTTAACGTCTACGAATACATTTGCGACAGTGTTAGTTTGCAATATTTGGCAAAATAGTTACGTTTACGAAAAATATTTTTCGGTTGCGGCGTGGCTTTTTTAATTAAAAACAAAACAAAAAACTAAATGTGTACGGAAGTTGATTTTTGTTGTCTGTAAATAAAAGTTTGTATAATAATTAAACAAAATCGAAATTTAAATAACTCAATGGTATTGTATTATAATATAGCGACGAATTTGCAAATATTTACCTGTCTATGGCTATGTATGTACATATATATAAAGAAGACGACCCCTTTTATTAAACCATAAGCATTTACATATTTTTAATATGCCACCCACATGCAAGTTAAAATTAAACTTTAATTGTGTATGACGTACAATTTGCACAAAATATGTACAACGTACGTATATACATATATACGTACCGCATTCAATAGATTGTATTACTTTTCTTAATTTTTAAATAATATTTACGTCTTTTAACAATTATTGTTGTTTTTATGTAAGACGAGAAATTTTTATTTTGTTTCGATGACAACACAAATTTGCAATCAAATAATTGATTATGGCAGTTTGTTTACAATTTATTTTATAATGCCCCACTTGATTTGGAATAATATGTTTACATTGATTAATCTAATAGAGGTACCGACAAGCGCCACGTCATTTTTAAAAACGTGTGTGTGTGTGTGTGTAAACCCAATGTCATTCTTGCCTGATCGTAGTCAAAATTAGGGGGTGCACATTTTCACGTAATTTAATATCTAAATCGATAATTTCATATTTCTAGAATTTTTGGTATTTCAATTAGAGAAGATGGGTAATTTGAACTTAGCTATTAGAAATATAAGATGACAATTTTCGTTAAAATCTCGCGTTATAAAATTTTCATGATCCTTATACGTTCTTTGTACTTTAAGGAAACAAATATGGAGGTATTCTGATTGGCTGTTTTCTTGAACATTATTTAAAAATTATTTTAGAATCCTACTTCCCACCAAAGTTATTGAAATTCTGTCAAAAATGACTAAGCATTATGCTTGTCAAAATCCACTTTTCTTGATGTTTTGAAGGTTCCTGAGCCTCAAAAAAAAAAAAACGTCCGTCCACCTCTCTGTACCCATGTGTTTGTCCGATTTAGAATATTTGTTTACTAATCTGTTTCTAAGGTCAAAGTAAAGAATTGGAAAGCTTTTTGAACCTGCGCATCAAGAGGATGGGATTCATGCCAATCCATACGAATAGGCCAAAACCTGATTTGAGCGTTGAGTTGACGGTTGAGTTGGGAGTCGATTTGTGGGTTGAGTTGGTTGTTGAGTTGGGCTTGAATTGAGAGTTGAGTTAGACTTAGCTTGAATTGATTGCATGTAGTTTTTCAGTGCGAACGCTTTTTAAGGGGCGATATAACATTTATATTAACAATAATTCACCCCACTCTAAAAATTTTGTGTTAGGGTTGAGTTACAATTGGAAAATTGGTGTAGTGTTGGAGGTTAGTGGTGTAAAACCGGTGAAAATGTTCTCTACAAAAACTAACTCGACCAATGTTTTTACTTTTTTTCTACGCCTCTGCTCTTCGGCCTCTGTTCTTCTGTGCTCTAGAATTAAAAGAACGTAAGTCGATTTATGTTTTAAAAAATTCTTGCACATTTCTGTTTAATTTTCTATTAAAATGTTTTTATTCCAATTTTTAAGGTAATATCAAATAGAATAAGATATTCTTTTCTCTTTGATAGAACCATAAAAATTGGAAAAATGAAAATGTATTAATAGAAAATTAAACAGAAAATGTGCAAAGTTGATTAGGGCATGAGAGATGTTTTTTGTGCTTTTCAATTGCCTAACCATTTGCCGTCTTGATTTGATACATTTTCGATATTTTTTTCATTTTTCTCGAGATCTTGGAATCATCCAGATATTTAAATAGCGCGAAGTTGGTTGGCATGGCACCGACGACGCTATGCGAAAATATCGACATTATTCAATATTTTCGATATCCTTCGTGCGATGTCGCATAATATTTTTCAGATTATTCAAGATTTTTAGTGATTTCTTGATTTTTTTAAGATTATTCCAGGGCCTCGAGCTTATTCAAGTTTTTCGGGGAACTCGAAATTTTTTGTGATTAGCTATATGTTTCTAGAATTCCATATTATTCGAATTTTTCGAAGTTATTTGTGTTTTCGATATTCCTCGAAATTTGCAAGCGATGGAGTTGCTTCTTGTTACAGAATTAATGATCTGCTTAGCTTTGAGTTATTTAAAGTTAAGTTAAGTTTGAAAGAGATTGACTTACATAGGTGACTTTTTTTGAGAATATTTGAGAATATGCGAGTTCCTCGAATTTTTTTTGAATTATTCCTTACATAATATATTGTGAGTTTGAACAGGCGAATTGGGTTGCTTGATATCTCGAGATTATTTTTGATATTATTGAAAATTGCTCGAAATAGGATTTAGTATAGCAGTTTTATGTTGAGTTGTACATTTATTCCGCTTTCTGAATTTCTTTATGCATGCAATTCTTGCATTGCATTCACATTAGTACTAACGAAATAAAGAAATGACAATTAAACTGAATTTCATTGAAAACCGGTCATTTGTTCTGCCGGTCAGCTGTCCGACCGGCGACTGGCTTATTGATGTGAAAACCCGCCGGGCCGGTTCAAAACCGGCCACTTGGCAACCCTATGATTAATTCCAGTACATATTAACTTCCTATGGTAGCTGTTCCCTACCTTGAAAAGATTATTGGAAATTATTAAATAATTCTGACAATTTTCCTATTGTAAAACTATTGTGTTAAAAATTGAATTTGAATAGGGCTCCGAAATTCTAAAAGTTTGTAAAACCTGTTCCAACATTCAGCAATAAATCATTTGGAACATGTGTTACCTTATGTTAAAAAATACTGTAAGCTGTCTGCATCGCCATAATATATTTTAACGGTTTATAAAATAATATCTTAAATAACTATCTCATTGTTTGTGCATTAAATTCAATTTAAAGCAAAAAAATTGTGATTTCCATCTGCATACAAATACAATATTTGCTAAGTACAGAAAATTACCGGAAGCGATCATAATTTTCTATATATATTCATTTTAATTAGATAATAAAGTAATGTAAATAATGAATTCTATTGTTTATATATTAGATTAGATTTTAATCATTTGTAAAATAAATCTTAAAAATATTGACGGCATTGAGCTAAAGTATATACTACATACAATCACCCTGTGATAACATTCTCAAATACACGTATGCGCAAGACAAAGAATATTTTACTCTTTCATAGCCACTAAATAATCATTTCAATCAACACGTCATAATTAAGCGGTTAAAATTCGTTATTTCTTGCTCGCTACAGATACAAATATCTAACGCCTCCAAAGTTTAATTTAATTTTAACAAACAAAAATTTTTTAAACATTTCTTTTTTTTTCTTAAAATGTTTTATTCGCGTAAAGGTAAACGTAATGACGTAATGATTGACACGATGTTTGTCTCCGCTCCTGGTCATGTTTGCTACAGTAGCGCATCACTGTATCTGAGCAAATATTTAAATAATTGGCATTTTTATTTGTTTACATTTATTTACTGACAAACTAAACAATACATTTATTTCATAACCGCGAATCGATTCATTACCACCGAAAAATAATTATTTAAGATTTAAGTTTAGTAGAAAGTTAGACGCGAGATTTATGAATTTAGCAAATATCTTGGTGGATGTCGCGCATTTAAGTATACCATCGTGCAAAGTAGAAAGAAAAAACCGTTTGATTGGAATAAATCTATAAATAAAATGAAAATCAAAAGAAAAATTATAAATCTCACTTCCAATCCGTTTAATTTATTGCATTTTAATAATATGATACTCGTCATTTATAATAAGATCAGTGACGTATGGTAAAATTTTAACATTACTAAGATTCCAATTAATAAAATAATCTTTCTAAATTTAAAATAAACAATTTTTTTTCGAAAAATTTAATTTCTGGAAAAATGTATATACACTTACGTGTATAACACAATTTTTGTAGCTCATTGTCATGTTCTAAAAATACCAAAAACATTCAGCAAACGCAGAGAGAATATACTTTTATGACCTTACTCAAATTATTTAACAAATTGATGGCAAAAGTCTTCAATAAACGAATAATGTGCGCTTATCCCAAATATACACAGTAACCGTTCTTGAAATTTCGTCATTATTTATTTGGATTGGCATATAGAGTTACCTTGACTCATGATCATATGTTTGTTAAATGAAAGTTTTGTATACAAGCAAATAAAATTTGATGTAAGTAGCATCTGCGTAATACTATAGTTAAACAGCAATAAGTAAACACACAGTTACACAAGCCATCCCCGAAATTGTTTCCATTTTTATTTTATTTAAAAAACACGGTCTCTAAACTTACCAAGCCAATGAACCAATAAAGCGGATAAATTACAAACTAATTGTACATACATAAAAAATCAATTAAACATAAAACATTTATCTAATGAATCAGTTATGAATGTAAATCAGCCAAGCAGAACATAAGTACTTACATACACCGCTATTGTCACATAATATAATATTAATTGTCATAAATGAGTTTAACAGTACGCATGTATAATAAATCAAATTTAAAAACATTTATCAGAATATCACATCTAGAGATGATCGAACCGAATCCAATCAACTAGAAAATGAAATCCCATCATAAATATAATACACGCATATTTTTGAACAATTTATTGATATTCATGTACATAACAATGAGATCACATCCCATTCAGATTTTCTTGATTGAAAATTGTTTTTTTTTTATTTTTCCTCCCGATAAATAACAATATTGTTGATTGTTTAGTTAACCATAAAAAAATGTTAACTAACAAACTCTAATGTACTGTTTAAAAAAAATTTTTTTTGCTTCAAAAGAGAAATCTATTTATGATTTACCGTGTAGGTGTTTCAAAAAGTCATCCAAAAATTTATCGAAACATTTTTTTTTTCCTGACATACGAAACATTATTTTTTATGATATCGGTAACACTTTGATTAGATCTTGAATATTTCATGAGCTTTGATATTATTTTGTTCGTTATAGCGTACATAAGTGTAAATAAACTTAGCTCATGGAAAGAATTAAAGTGAACATTTGCAAATTTTATAATAACTGTTCTGGATTTAAATATTGATGAATGATTTGATTACTGCTGACTGAAAATGTTTTGTCTTCCATGAAGCTGATGAAATAATCGCTTAGTTCTACTAAAACTTCTGGAATTAAAGTCGGTGTCAAAAATAATATTTCGTTGTCGAAATTTAAATCTGTTCAATTATATTATTGTTTATGTTTATTTTTCGACTTAGTCTCTTCCAGCATCACCATTTTTCTTCTTCATAACTTCAAAAAATAATGATCGAAACCACATGCCATCATTTTTGCATTTTTGACATAATGAATCGGTGCTTTGTGACAAAGTAGTAGTAATAGCACGCCGTCGATTATCGCTTCCAGCTAAGAACTTCGACTTTAACGCTTTCTTGGAAGCTGGCCTTCCTTCTGTTTAGATTCTGTATTATAATGATTAACTCAAGCTTCACCTCTAGTGATAATTTTGTTGAGAATACCATGTGAACCTTCATTGCAAAGCGCCTCAGTGTAAGCATCGATAAAGTATTGCAATCAAAAATTTGACGAAAAGAAGTTAGATTTATATTTTAGTCGAGCAAGCTGAGATCGCAGTAGAAAAGAGTAATTGGAAAAGTGAAGCAGAGTACAATTTCATGCTTGAAAAAATTGAAACAAATTTATCTTAATGTAGACGATCAACTATTTACTAAGATGACTATATAAAATAAAATTAATCCACAGTCTAACAATAACATCATCTCAGCTAAAATTGTAAGGAGAATATTCTCAAAGCAAATCAATCCGTTTGAAACCCCGAGTCAAACCCTGAGAGCTGTAAGCACAAACGATTTAAGAAGGAAACGAAATTTCAAATGTTGTAGGCTCCTTAAACCGTTAAGAAACATAAATTTTGAGCTTCACTCATTTTTCAAAAAAATTCAGCGAAAAATTTATTTGTTTGGACCGAGACACAATCTCTTCGAGGGCAGCACTATTCCTTTCTCAGTCTTCGACGGCCGCATCATTTTTAGCATCAAAATATGTGCAAGTTCATTGAAAATTGACGAGTATATTCAAGAGTACATGAAAGAGCTTCCCCAGATTTTCAAGGCCAGCAGGTTATACATTTTTGATTGCTTATAGGACACGTAAATTTAATCCGGCCCGGCCAACAACAAAAAATTCAACGAATGAAATTCACCGGTATAGCGTTACACTTCATAATTAAGAACATGCCTATTTGACCCAATTAATACAAGCGCTATTTGGAAGGCAATCTGGGAATCTTGTTAAATAAAAAGATGATACATGCCTGCTAGTAGACAAACGGCTATGTAACAGAAAGTGCAAACACTATTTGACCCAGCACACTAGTCTAAAACATCAAAAAGAAATAGACGGTGCCGGAAGATTCATGTGTCGTGGATGTTCTGTGAAATACCTTCACAAGCGAGGAACTGTGCCAACCAAGACAAACAGATATTAAGATCCAAATCAGAAAGCGAAAGTGATAATATCATTAGAATGGAATCTGCAGGCGAAGACATGCCATGAATGTGGGACGACATGTAGAAGACAAGCGAGTTGAATCTTTCATCTGCTCTAGTTAACCGTATTCAATGAATTTAAGTGCAAAATTAGAAGTTATTATGTTTAGTTTTCACAACTCGTACAAAAAAAAATCAATTGTTGAAAACATAAATTTCGTCAAAGCCAAATGTCACATTCGGTCAAAGCCAAACTTTCTCGGCTTCTAATTTTGTCGTTTTATACTTCTTGCGTTTTGAGTCTTCCGACAAATAAGATTCATCCGGTCTCCACTCGTCGTAGCGAACAAAAATTAGCATGACGTCATGGCAAAATTGGTATAACATAACAAATAACAATATTTTCTCTGTTTTTGTTTATTAAATGCAAATCTATTTACATTTGTCATTTTGGATAGTAAGATAATAAATTATTCATTTGTACCAAATCTAGACTTGTCTCTCGTTTATACTTATAATTTATACAAGCTGCTGACAAATATGTTAAGCTGAAATAAATATATTAAACCTTTAGTAATATGAATGTCGCTCGTTTTGCCACTGATAGCAATCAAATAAAATTATCCAACTGAAATTACAATTAAAACTTATGTATGAGCCAAGTATTTTTACAAAAACCATTATTAAATTAAAATAATTCAAAAGTAGCATTTCTTATCAATAAATTATGTTAATTGCTATACTGTTTCAAATATTATTAATTCTAAAATGATTTTGAACAAATAAAAATTTGTTTGGCATTGGCACAATTAATTGAGACAACAAATTACAAAATAAACTCCATTCTCGCCATTGTCAGTGTAAAATCCTAGAGCTAGACCGTGTGTCATATTCAGCTAATTTAAATGTCGCTAATTTAATTTACGAGTAAAACGAATAAAATATCGTTGGCGTTGAGTTTTAGAATACAATAATTAAATTAATCGTAATTTAGTGAACAGACAAGAGAAAAAGTGGCGCGCAACAGCGAAAAGTAAACAACGGGATAGAGGAAGTACTGCGATGATATGAAGTAAGGAAACAAATATTGTTAATGTCTTATTACCAAATAATTTATTTTAATTTTTCTACTAGATTTGGTATAAAAAATGAACAAGAAATCCGAGCACGGTTTGGCCAATCCATTAGCAATGTTGTTATTACTACAATACATTGTTGTTAATCCAATGAAACCATCTCTATATATTGTCATCAAGAAACATTTGTTTTCGGCGGCTTCCAGTGTTGTTGTCGGTTCGCCGAAAGATACATTTTATTTCTGTTATATTCATAAACAGACTTGCATACTATTAAAATTGTTGTCAAATGGCATAATTTGACAGAGCATTTCTTCTATTTTTCAGTTTTCTATGTTTTTCGATGTTCGTAAACGTTTTTTATCGGAATAGAAATTTGACAAAAAAGAAACGTTCACGTTAAGGAATATTGCATTACTTGTCATGTTTTTTTAATTTTTTTTTTTCAAAATACTGTAGCTGGTAATAATTAAAAAACATTTATTTATAAAAATGCTAAACGACTCTTGTATGAAAAGTTCGACCGTTTTCTTAAAGTAAAAATTAATTGTAATATTGTTGATTAATTAATGTTTATAACAATATTCTGGTTAATTTATTAAAAATGATCTGAAGAAAATTTAAACTCCCTTAGATCCAGGGGACCGCCCCCTCGGATGCGAGTATACGATTAATTTCATTTCACCTAACCGCATTCCTGTCAAAATTTAAAAAAAAAAACGAAAATGTAGAAAAATAGGTTTGGGGCACCCAAATTCAGGGGCCCGACTCCTTCGAAAATACTACGAAAACCTGCTCATAAATAAAAGATGGAACCAAAATCAATTTTTTTTTAAATGAACTTATATACATTTTTGCCGTTTACCCTTCAAAATGTGGTAAAAAAACTCCTCTTCAGTTAATTAAATTCAACCATTTATTTAAACTCAGTCCCGGACATTAAAAAAAAATCGAAATTTTAGAATAATTATTCAGGGGCACCCAGAACTAGGGGCTAAACCGCTCTGAAAATACTATGGAAACCTGCTCATTTTTGTATGAAACCCCTATTCAAAGTTTGAATCTGGTTGGATGAACGGTTTGGAAACGTATAAAGAGCATAACTACAAACATACAGATTTTCAAGCAAGCAATTAAACTCTATTGAGTTCTGAAAATCTTTCGACATAATATCGAAAAGTTTGAAAGTTCGGCTCTAATAAGCCTAAAAACCTCGAAAAATTTCATAAAACAAAAATCATAAAAATATTGATTTATCATTAATTCTAAAACATCCTGCAACTTGCAAGGCGCATTTGCCAAGTTTCTGGTAAAGTCGAGAAACTCGAATAGATTAGGATAATCTGTAAAATCTCGAATAAAATTAAAATCCTAGAAAATCTTGCAAAGTCTCAAAACTATAAACAATTCGTGTCGTCAGCAAGATAAAAAAGCACCTTCCTCAAAAAAATTAACTATGCCACAGGTTACATGTATTAATATAGCTGTAGTACTAAAGGAAATGATTATTTTCCTAACTCGAATTATAAATGATTTTGTTTACTGTGTGGATCGTCACATCACGATGTAAAGATTTTATGATATATGAAACTCAGATGGGGTTTACTCCTGGCAATCCCTTCCCTACGCCACTTATCGAGATACTTGGGGCCGATTATGAGTTATGAACATTCCTCGAAATTTCGTCAAAACGCAATCTCGAAATTTGTAGCGTGAAATAGCAGTAGTCGCACTTAACCGGTGAAATTGAAATGTCGATGGATTACAATAACTACAACTGGCTGTGAAGTTGAAGTGCATTAGGCTAAAAATTTCCTCAAATTAATTCTCTCTTGAAATTATTTTTTTCACAAAATTTAATTAATGGTTCTGCATAAATTTATTACTCGGTAAAATCGAATAATGTCGGCTCGATTAAGCGAAAATGGTATGTCTGACAATTGGTTGTGGTCTTTGTAAACGAGCTGAAGTTTAAATTTAAATGGTTGAGGTCGTGAAAGTGAATTAGAAAATATTGACGTGATGAAATATGAACATGGTAAGCGCGAAGTGCTTTGACAATGAATTATATATTGTAGATAAAATCTTATTAATGGTAAACTGTGAGATATGGGCGTATTAGTTGTAAAATAAGATTTGAAGGTTAATTTTCTAAGTATAGAATTAAATTAAAAAATTAATTTAGATTTGCGGTTTCTTTGAAAATGAGATGAAGTTCAAAATAAATGGCTGAGGACGTAGAAGTGGTTAAATTAGAATACATTTAATAGAGGGAATATTTTTTCAGGCCAAAAAAGCGGAACCCAGCATACTATAACTTCCTGTGTTATTGTTTTAGGTTGAATCACAATACAGTACATCACATTCCACATTTAATTTTATTCAAACCATTATAACTGAGCTAATGGCTAAAACATATTTGTTTTCGAGTTTCCTCAAAATTTTACAAATATGTGGGTTAGGGCTTTGTTAGTTAAGCCATTGCGATTTACTCATAATAAAATAAGAATTAACCTAATTTATTCAAACATAAAATAAACATTCATAAATCTTGAAAGCACCAAAATGTAATCCCAAACCAAAACCAGCATACGAGATCCAAAATTGATTATTCATTGATAAACAACATCTGTTATCCCAAATACATATACAATCATTAATTAAGACATAACGAATTTAAAATCCATCTCAACAACAAAATGTATGGAATAACACAAACACTCATAAAATTTACAAATTAAAATTTAATTTAATAAATAAATATATTTTGTAATATTGTACAATTATTTATTGTTAGTACATACATTATATTATTTAAAACTATTTTATAGTTTTTTATTTACTACACACATTCAGATGTTATGAAGGCTATTCTAATTTTAATTCTTGGCGGGGTTTTCGATTAAAATAAACAAAAAAAAAAGTGTCGGATTTTTCGATAAGAGCTTAATATTATATCGTTACACTCATTTCATTATTAATCATTTGTATTATTGTTATTAATATAATATTGAAGGTGTTGCTCAGATTTGTTTAAGTTAAGGTGTAAAAAAAAAATTCTATTTATTTTTACAAGGTGTTGAGTAAAATATGAATATTGATTTTTGACGTCAGAATTTTGTTAAAAATTGACTCATACAGTCCAAATGTTATTGTTAAAATACTTTTTCTCGCAATGTCTTATAATTGTATTATGCGCCGAATAGCGCACGCGCACACGCATCTAACCTGATTTTTGCGAATATAAATTATTGAATTTCCATATAAAGAATTTTATTTGATTGCCAAAATTATTTTTGTTTCGCTTCGTACAAAAATAAAAATCGGATGTACACTGTACAGGCACAGAATAATAAGCAACCAGAACCAACATTGCGTGGACCAAGAAATTTTTGCTCTTACCTTATATTTTATATAATATTGAATTTTCAGCCACTGAACGATAATTTAACACCGAAAATCTTACCTTCTATAAACCAAGGTCAAAAAAATGAGTCCACTTTTCTCCATATAATAACCGAGTTATGTCGCTTCTGGGTATTCTGTGGTACAGGTGTTTAGTGCACATAGTCTGCTTCAAACCAGCACCAAATTTATTTTGTATTTATACATAACCTTGTTAGTAATCTCTTTATATTATTTTTAACATAATCAACAGCAACGAGTATTTTTCCAAAACATAAACCAGAATTTATTTAAGATAAATATATACATATGTATACAATTTTATACAAGAATTATAATTTTCACAGTTTTTCTGCGAAGAAAACTAAAAAAAAAAAAAAAATATTCTCTTAACGATCATTAAATAGCACAGAAAATACTTTAATTTGCGGTTAAAACAATAAATACCGAATTTAAGTGAAAATTATATTTTATCTAAAAATACATTTTCTTTATGATGGATTAGACTATTGGAAAATTACAGGATTACGTGTTGGCATAATTGGATAAAATTAATTTTAGACCAACGGTTCTAGCACGACTATTTGCGCAAGTGTGTTCGAAACAATTTTTTTTTTGATAACAAATTAATAAAAGTTCACAATTAATGAAAATTGTATTATTTATTAATAATTGCAGCACTGGTGCTGCAAAGTAACTTGTTTTACACGAAAGAAGAAAGATTTATATCAATTCAAACATTTTCTGACCTGTTGGCAACAGTATAATTTTGGTAATTAACCCACAGAATATGAACAAGCTCTCAAGATATGCCAGTCTGACGATGCAAAGTTAAGTCATAATTATTCAAATCTTTGAAAAACGTTTAGACTCCCTTTTACAAACTGCATGTTTTACCTCTAATAGCGGCTGAACTGTCAATTTTATTAGTAATTTCCTTCTTATTTTCACTTAGGTTCCGTCAAATTAACACATTTTTATGTTAAGTGATTTCACCGTAGCTTAGGTCAAAGTAAAATGACCCTGTTAAAATTAAGCGAAAGTTCTCAGCCGGAAGTAATAAACGGTTGATAATGAATGCAGATAGTGTCTTGACTATTTCACCCGAAAGTTACCAGGCGACATATTTCAGACGAAACATATTCCATATAAAATTATGGCTGAATACAGGACCAGTTTGGTTTGTCATTGCTTTCGATAGGAATTACACAAAATTTTATAAATTCAACCTTTAAAGTTTCATGTATGGAAAGTGATACAATTAGTCTGTCTAGCCAGTAGTTATCCCTAGAAAAATTATCAGGTCAAGTTTCAAGTGGAGAGCCCGGAAAAATTCATTTGGTTGACAGGCGCGTATAAAATTTAAAAATTTGTATAAATTCAACATAAAAAGTGTTCTATCTGCTAAGTAATTAAATTAGTGCGCCTATGCAATAGTTGTAACTAGAAAAATTATGAGGTCAAGTTTCTTGTGGTGAGCTCTGGAAAATTCGTTTGGTTGAAAGGCGCATATAAAATTTAAAAATTTCAATAAATCCAATCTTTAAAGTGTAATTCCGGAAAGTGTTTCAATTAGTATGCCTAGCCAACAAATAACCCTTGAAATATTATCAGGGTATTTTCATGTGGGGAAGCCCAGCCACGAAATAATCCTTATATTTGCGCCGATGGCTTGAAACTCAGCTTCTAATTTCATCTTAATCAATTTTGTTCCTGATTTGCATCAGATGTTGACTAAACTGTTGGAGGGTGAATGGTGAGGATTGAATGGCTGTGTTCAACAAGGTTAAGGTCCGCGCTACGGGGTGGCCAGACCAGAGCATGGATTTGAACCTCTTCTAAATATTCCCTCACAACAGTCCTGCAATGTGAGATTTTCATTTTTATGCATCAGAAAAAAAATTGTTGCCAACAACGTTGTATGTACACCCCATATTATTACAGATCCGCCACCAAATAAAGCGGTGTTACGAATATTGCACTGCGCATAAAGCTCATTAGGCTCATTATCGACCCGTCCTTGAACAAAACGCCTTCCCAATTATCGAGAGTCCAATTCACCTGCTCTCTAACGAGTTCCAGTTCGCTCTTTTCGACGTTCTCCTGTTAATGATGTTACGAGCTTACTTGAAGATTGTGAATGCCACAAAGTTGAATTGGCAGCTTTCTAGCAGTTGTGAATATCATAATCATTTTTAAAAACCGATCCTAACGGACCATTGCGACTCCTGTCTCGATGCCTGTCTCACCCTGGACATCTTTAATGATCATGTGTTTCTCTGTAAGTTTTCACACGTTGTGAAACATTCATACACAGCAGTATGGTTGGACCATCCTTCTTTAACCAAAATAACCTCTCATCGCGGATTAAATTCCTTGTCGTTCGTTCCTTTATAAACTAAACAGTTGGGTAAAATGTAATTCAAATAAATTTTCCCGGGCTTCCCACATGAAACATAACCTGATAATATTTCTAGGGATAAATATTGACTAGGCACTCGTATTGAAGTACTTTCTCGACACGACACATTAAGGGTTGAATTTATACACATTTTTACGTGATTTTTGGCTTTTCTGAAGAAATTTAACGTATGATTCTTATAGTGCGCAGTGATAAACCAAAATGGCCTATATCCAGGCGAAACCACTTCATATAAACTGTTGTTTTGTTAATTTTTCATTTTATTTAAAATATCGATTATCCAATTCATTATAGAGGAAGTGGAACATTTCGAAAAATTATTTATTATTATTTATTTTTATTTTTTGATTGCATTGGGTTTTGGAATAGGCCAACTTCCTATTTCATTATTGGAGCAAGTTGAAAATGCTCCCGCTAATGAATGATCGATATGTGTCGGCTGCAATATATCTGCTGATAGCTTTCGGTTGTGATAGCCAATATATCGATATTTTTAATTCGGCTAACTTTAATAGTATAGTAAAATGGACCTTTTCGATTTCGATTTGGCTATCGCTTAGGTATGGTAAGACGTTAAAATAATGCGAAAATTCGGAGATTCCTGGGGCTCCAGAACCCATTGCATCGACAAGCAAACAGACTTCATTATGATAAGTGATTGAAAATTACAATTTTTGTTGATTTATATTAGATATTTAGGCGAATAAAATTAGTTTTGTTATATCAATAATATGATGTTTCAATACTACGCTTAGTTTAATTTTAGTTTGTAAGTCAGGCAATAAATACCCCAACCCATTTCGATTTCTTACTAATGTATAAGTGACTTAATAACAACACGGCTTCATTTAACGTTAGGTAAGTTAGTCCAAATTAAATGGTTTGAATATTGAACATTTGAATATCAGCTGATCGGTTCTACCGGTAGATCGTAGGCCGTATTGTTTTTTAATTGACAATGCTTTATACCAATTCTTATTAGACATGATGAGTTCAACAAGATTTAAAAATCAAACTTGAACAAAATTGAATAAGAAAATAAGCATTTTCCGAATATTGCTTCCTCAAGCTAAATCCTGAACCACCATAGAAAATTTTTATGATGAAAAAAACTTTACGTATATGGATATGGATACTACGTATATGGATTAAGTTAAACATGATTTTTAAGATTACTTAATACATAAGGAATTTTAGATTTTATCAAACTTTAAATGTTTTTCCCTTTATTTCATTGAAAGCCTACCTTTAAAAGTGGCTTGGTTTCAAATACAGAACTGATGAAAAATTATACAGCTTTCGCACTCTCCAGTTGACCATTTGAAATGCAAGTTCAAAAATGTCGAAGATCTTTAAAAAGACCTACAGCATCTTCGTTGTATTCGAGCCCATTGCTGCTGAAGGGAAATTCAAAGCTCTTGGACTCAAAGGGTGGTATATTCTAGAGGTAATATCTAAGAGATGGTCGACACATCGTTGCATCACTTTGAAAGATGGGTCCCATCACATTGCAATTCTCCCTTCAAAAACCAACGTAGCACTTCTAAAAACAGTGAGTCTACCAGATTTGGAACCATGTGCCAGTATCATGTTTGCCAAACTCATGAACACCATTGTTCATTCACTTGACATACCACACGTTCATCTATTCACTTGGATTGACTCCCAGGTGGTCCTGGGTTGTATTCGTAGTTTTTAATTGATGGCAGACAGTCGTAGCGACGAAGTAAGGAAAACCCCTTAATCCATTAAGGGGTTAGGGAACTCCAATTCGTTAGTTAGTAGAAAGTAACCGCTAATTCTCACAAAAAATGAGTGGTTTACTGTTTTGATATTTGGTGGACTCTTCTTGGTGGTTGCAATTAATATTGGTTTATCTACGGAAGAATTACTGAATCATTAACATTAAGAATTTGGTTCGCACATTTACGTATATTTACTGTGCTCCTTCTAGACCATTCTTATATATAGTGGAGTGGATTATGCTGCTCCATGTTAATCAAACTATTTAAAGGCCAGCTTGTACTAATCAAATAAAGGGGGGGGGGGGGGTCCATCGTCAAAATGCTTAATGGACAGGATTCGACTTTGAAACGGCCGGTAAACAAACTTTATCTTCCACTTATCGCAGAAAACGTGATCCAGAATTGAAGAATTTTTAATACTTTAACGAAAACAAAAGATAAAATTGTTTTTTTGGTTGTGTAGTGTGCACCGAGCCATCAACATAATAATAAAGATAAAGTGCCAAAAGGAGAAGAAACTTCGTGTTACATTTTCAGTAAACGCTGATATTTTTTAAAGTATGGCCAAACTACATTCCGCCCCGGTGGCACAGTGGTTAACATGCTTGCATTAAGGTCCGGAGGTTCCGGGTTCGATTCCCGGCGGGTGATGAAAAAATCACGGCTGGTTAATGTTGGATCAATGAATTAATCACTCATTATCCGTTAAAAATGATTACGAAACTTAAAAAAAAATGAAGTGGCCAAATCCCTCTATGGGATGTAGCGCCAGCGAAAAAAAAAAAAAAAAACTACATTTCTGACCGGACTCTAAAGTCACTTAGAGAAATCCTACAAAATTTGAAAGCGTGGCGTAGAAGTATTTGTTCCCACCGCTGCCAAAGCGCTAATGTGACTAAACCAACAAAATACTATTCAGATGATAAACTCATTAATATAAAATAATAGAAAGATAAGGTTTGAAATTCAAGAGTACATTATAGTTAGAACATGTCATAAAATTCAATATTAAATATTACACGAATTAATTAATTAATTCAAATTAAAGTAAAAAAAAGGTTAATTGTTAAAATTTGATTAGACAGGAATAGAGTTGAGTGAATGTGATGAAGAAAAATGTGTAAAGGAATTTGTCTGTATTGGTATAATTCGCCAATATTCATTTCATTCATGTACATTCTGAATACGGTATGAGTTAAGTAAGAACAATAAATTCCGGAGGTGATGGAGGACACTAATCTGGACAACAAATTATATTACAGCACATATCCTTTCTGTAACTGTTTAAGATATAATCAAGGTTCTACTGTAAAATTAGTCACTTTAAATTTCACTTGTAACTTAAAAACTATTACTCACAAATTACTTAATTAAATGTTTTCTTATCGCAAATTAATTAGTTTATCAAACAATAATAAGATTAAATTTATAATAAATACACTTCACACTGAAAAAGGTCTGGAAATCTTTAATTTTTTCAAGATTTCTTTAAAAATTGCATTATAAACGTAATCTTTTGTGCATATTTTCAAAATATGTATTTGAAAAATTTACTGTAATTTTGAGGTATTAGTTGAACTGATCTGTTACCCACAAATACAATTATAACATCAAGCTTCAATACATTAATGCGTAAAATGTTCAAACCATTGACAAGAATTCAAACGTTTCGGGAAATCACGTGGCAAAAGTTCCTGTATACATTGAATATGATAGGCGTGTAATTGTTCTTCCCTTAAAATTGTCCAGATTAGCTTTTGACTCATGTTCACGAGCTAATTATCTTGAGGTGGAGGGAGAGAGAGGGTACTCTTGGAGAGAGGTTTTTTTTCAAAAGGGCTTCTTTCAAAACTTTTAATAGAAGAAGCCTCGAATCAAAAGTCAAAATTAAATAATTTTTAAATTTCAATTTTTTCATTTTCCTTTTGAAAAATCACATCTCAACGGTGACGTTCAAAGATTCACTTTTTTTTAAATTTGTAAAAAACGAGTGGTGGCTAGTCAATGATGGTATCCAAACATTTCACGAGTTTACTGAAAAACAATTCCAATTTTCCCAAAAAATTCCAATTTTTTTTTTCAAATTATTATTTTTATTTTTAACAAATTTCCACTATTAAACCCAACAAAACCAGTTTTTTTAAAATCAATTGATATTATGTTGGATTTTAAGAATCTGTGATAATATATAACATAGTGGCATAAGTCGAGTTATGCTCGTTTACGTATTATCACTGATTAGTATATAAGATTAGTATATACTAATCAGTGGTATTATATACTAATCAGTGGTATTATCTCAAATTCGAAATCTCCGTAATCGATTTAATATCATATCAATTTTTTGTAAAATTCCAGCAACTGCAAAAAAATGTAATAAGCATTTATAAAATCCAGAATAACTAACTCTTAATTTTAAAAACGTTTTCCTGAAAGATTCGAATTTTACACTTGTGCCACTATACATTATTCCCACAGATTATAGGACAAAAGAAGTAGTGCTGCCCGAATACTTCTAGTTGATGACATTAGTCGGGCCTCAATCGACTTGGAGAATACCAATTGTAAGATGGAGTGTCACGATAACAGTCTACAACAATAGTAATGGTTAAGTATAAAGTATAGTACATTACACTCTTGATTTCTTACGATAGCTTAACTTTGACAACTCAGCTGAAGTTAACTATTTCGAAACCAATTACCAGGTTGTTGACAGTCATACTGACTAACTAATTTTAAACTTATACGTTTTTAATTTTATGTTTTATTTGATCGGGAAGAAATGACCATGCAACAAACAAGATTTCATGGAACAAAAATTATACACAGTAATCAAACCGATTCTGCACTCAACCGTTTGAACTTGAAATTAATTAAAGGGTAGAGCTACTTAAAATAATTAGATTATGAATTATTTTATGTTTCAGAACAATGAGATTTATTAAAATTAATATTTCGGACTGATCATGAAAATTATTTCTCCAGAAGTACTTTGTTGACATGTCAAATTTGTCAAAATCTATTTTTACACACAAACACAATAAGACAGTTGTCTTTAGTAATAAAATGTTCACATTTAACTTCACTAAATCAACGTACCAAAAAAAAAAACGAAACGAAACTCCCACAAACAAACCTTGAGAATTGTTTTTATTTTAACTTAGATGCGAACATAACATAAAATTTTATCGAAATATACAATATGTATCAAGATCTGCGGGTTGTTATATAGTGTCGAATATTTTTAGATGACTATAAATTATGTAAAATGAATATGAATCATTATATGGATACGATTCGATTGTGCTAAATTTTTGTGCTCATATAAATTAAATTGCGCCCCACACGCACATTAAGGCACTGACATAGTTCACAGTAATCTAAATGAAAATTAGCAAAAAATTGAAAATTCATAAACAGAATTAAAAAAATTTTTTTTTTACTTCACCGACAAAACAAAAAATCACCAGAAAAACCCAAAATTTTCATCTTCTCGACATAAAATTGATGATTTGCCAGAAAGAAAATTTTTTAAAATTATTCATGGCCGAAAATTAGTTTTTCTACAATATTAGTATTTTTCGTCTACGTACGTCCATCCATATATATTTACATACAAAGAAACACAAATCGCGAAAAGATGAAAATCAAAATTTTCTTATTTCGGTGGAATGGATATATGAGGAACTCGCGGCGCGCACGAAATTATCTTAAACCTGTGCAGCCGGAGTTAGATCGAAATGAGTCTAATTTTGTTAATTTTGGGTATGAGATTAAGAAGTTTATTGATCTCTCTAAACTAAATATATAATATATTCTCATATACACTAGCACAACACTTCTATATACATACATATATTATTTGTGTATGTAAGTATTTTATTTTACACGCACACTTAGTTTATATTTCACCATCAGCATCACGACGGATCATGATTTTATTATTCTACAACTAAAACTAAAATTGATCTTTAATTATTTACCTTATAAAGTATTGACTTGATTTTTTTTTTTTTTTTTGATGATGATCACGGAATTAATTATGTTTGTTGTATGTTTACTTAAGTAATCCAATTACAAATTTATTATAAATTATCTTCAGTATAAGCACATATACGTAATATATATAGAGAGGTATTATGTAGCAATAACGCACCAAAAACTATTTTTCACTTCACTTAAATAATTTTTTCATATTTACTTTTAAAATTATTTATATTTATGCAAATATATTTTAAAACTTTATTTTATATTTTTATTTTTTATTTTTAAAATCGTGTCGTCACTATACTAAAATAAAACGAAAAAAAAAAAATTAAATCTTAAGAAAAATTTCTCGACAACAAAATATTATAAAAAAAAAAAAACTTTGTATAAAAAAAAAATACAAATATATAAATGTAGCTGCTGCTAACTAACAAAGTAACAACTTTATATATTATTATTAATTAATTAATTAATTATTATATGAACGAATTAATTTTGTATTATTATTTTTATAATTAATTTATTTTTAACGATATAATTGTTATTTAATCATAGTACGAAAAGAAAACCAAAACAAATTATTATTTTTTTTATTTTTATGACCAAATAAAAAAAATAAATAAATAAATATTGTATATTAATATAAAAAAAAAAGAATAAAACCGCGAACTAAAAACTGAGAGCGCAATGTTGCGACTAAATAGTATTTTATTATTATTTTTTATTTTTTTTTGTATTCCGTGAAATACGCGAAGAGATGAAGTATACACCAAAAAAAAAAAACTAAAAAAAAAAGTGAATGTGTTTGACGGTTTGGTTGAAATAAAAAAAAATTAATTTTTATTTCTATACATACATACTATATCAACACACATCAGTCTAATTCATTTTAGACAATTTTAGTACGTTAAATTGTATATACGAGTACGTCTTTATATTATGCGCAATCGGATTAGCTGTTATTCAGTCTAATTCAAAATTAGCCACCACGCGCGTCGCGCACATTGTTTACGTTATGTTAGATTTCGATGATTGTACGAGTAGTTAAGATTCTAACCGGAAATGACTGAAAAAAAAAAAAAAATTCGTCGTCTTGATCGTTCATTTCTGTATTTACATTGCATCATTTAAAAATTCACGATGACATAATAAGTAAATTTTGTCACAACCACAGTGGTAGTCACTATTTTTGTGCACAAATTTTTAGTATGTTATTATAATAATGCCGAAATTTATAGTATTACATTTCGCACCTTCCAAATTATACTAAGACAACGCGAAATGTAATAGTTTATTTTTCATTTACCAATCTTCACTTCGTACACATTCTGTCAAAAATCTCTATTACAAGTTATGACAAAGTTATGTCAAAAACAAAATTTTTGGTCATACTTTACTGATTTATCATAGTTTATACACACATTTTTAAAATTTTTTTAAAAACACTTGTTAAATATTTCGCAAAATTACAAAAGGTTTAAAAAATCACTCGATCGATTTCGGCTTATTAGGCCATCATCAGGAGTATCTACTAAACTAACTTATTAGGCCATCATCAGGAGTATCTACTAAACTGCCTACGGCAGAAAGTGTAAAAAGTATTATCATAGTTTATCGAAATATTCGCAAAAAAATATAAAATTTCTTTGTTTGATATACATATATGGTATATTATAAATGGTTTCAAAATATTTCAAATTTTTATTGAAATTACAATTGACTCAAAAAAATAACGGTATTGTTTTTCCGTTGTTAATTTGTTATTAAAAATTGTTCAGTATGTTTGAGGTATCGAAACACAGCGCATGTGTTTCTCAGTGTTTCTACCATTTCAACCCCAAATTACAGTCCGATTACACCACGTATTTAAAATATACAGAGAACTGAAGCAGCAAGAAAAGCCGAATCATGTACGTCTATGAAAGGGAACCGTACGACCTGATTTTATCAACGCCATTGTCGAGAAAATGATCCAGAATCGATATAAGAGAGGGACCTGATCATAAAAGGTTAATTCACTCGAAATACTGGAAAATCCAAAATGCTAAGGCGGCATACAGAACAGAAACAAAACACAAGAATTCTGGTGGGCAAATTATTCAAGCATGCAAAATGGGTACTGGCTGTAAAGACATCAGTTAGTTAAGATGTCAACACATCATTTCAGTTGAATACTTATATGTAGGAAGGAACTGTTTAATTGATTTTGGCCAATTGGTGGCATTAACCTTCAAAGGGAGCATCTTTTTAAAAAAATTAAATCCACATCTCAAACGATTGAGATTGAGTCTCTTTCTCGATTTTCTCAAACGTAAAAAAATAAACTATGATTTGTTCATTTATAACATGTATATTTTTATAAATTTACTTATAAACAAGGATTTTATTAAATTTTATAGGAAACGGTTAAATTTTAATGATAATACCATACTATTTATACTATGGTTTCCACTTGTCATAGTATTATTTGGAAGGAGCGATTTACTAGTAGAATTTTCACAATGGTTACCGCAGAAACTATTTCTCAACGTCATCTGTAAAATTGAACAGAAGATAAATAGTGAGCAGTAGAAATACTTTGTGATTGAACAATGAAAGAAAAATAAAGAGCTAAACTGTAACAAATGATCTCTTCACAAACCGGCCTCCCATGGCCACCGCCTCAAAAACCTCAATATAAAGTTGTCTTTAGTAATTATAAATCGATGTGTTTATTGAACGTTCTATATTTACTTTAAAAGTATAATAATCAAATCTCGAATTTTGCTTGTCCTATTTATAGATAAAATTATTTTACTAATTTATTACTAACGATAATAACGCACTTATTTGTAACACATAAGTGGAACGAGTGTGGATTTACAGGAATCAATATTTTGCTCCCAACAATGAACCTTCAAATATTAGATGACTATAGCTCATATGGTTTAATTCCTTTAAGGCGTCCTAGTTCTTGTGTTAGTCCAAGAAGGTGTATTGCTTCAATGTTGGTATGTTGTAGTAATCTTCTTTCATGTTTGATGGCAAATTTCTGGATCACATCATCAGGTTTTTCAGGTTTTCATGAAATTCCTCGATGGTTACATAGCGGTAAGCATTCGTTAGTGCACGTCAAAATTTGTTTTGGCAAAGTTGAATAATTAATCGACTTGATTATTTAGTACAGCCCCAAAGTTGGAGACCGCCGTTGGATAAGGCGTTTACAGTACAAGCTAAGTTTAGAATGTCTTCCTATCAACTAGTACATTTCACGTTGTTTTATTTTAATTTGCGCTGCTTTTTGTCTAACGTGGTACATATTTCCAGAATCTTGAATTTAGATGCAATCCGAGCTATTTAGCAAATTCAGCTTGGGGCTTTTGTACTCTATTGAAAAATGTGTGTCGTTCAGTTTTATTTTCCAATTCATTGTCCACTGGCTAGTTTTATCAAGAACTTATTGTAAGTATTCAACTGCTTCATTTTGCGATTCGCTTGATTCTAATACTGCAGTATCATCAATAAAAGTTTCAAAAAAGGTTGTTTCCATTGTAGGTATATCGGAAGAGTAAAGTATTATATAGGAGGCCCTGGGATACTCCTACCCTGGGACGCTATCCTGGGATACTCCTGCTATGGCTGGGTAAAAGTTAGAGTATACTTCTTCATGCGATGTTCTAAATTTTCTTTTGAAGAGATATGACCCGAGAAGTTGGCAATAATTTTGTGACACTAATTTACTTATCTTGTAGATAAACCCTCGTACCACATCCAAAAGCCTGTAATACATTTGCTTGTTCTATCTTTGCAATCACTCGATGAACTTGATCAATGGTTGAATGTTGTCTCCTAAATCGAAACTGCAAATCAGGTATACTGATTATTGGTTTTAGTCGATTCAATAACAATTTCTCAAACAATTTTAAGATAGTAGGTAATAAAGAGATCGGCCTGCATAATGTCATATGCTCAGCTGGTTTGTCTGGTATTTTGATCATGATTATTTGTGCAGCCTTGAAACACTCAGGCACGTATGTAAGTCGAAAGTAAGCTTTAAATATATATGATTGCTCTCTTGATAACTCCTTAAACAGGATCGTGATTTTTTATTTCTTGTGCAACTTCTAGTGAGGTGACACTTCAGATGTTTGAAGAAGATCTATAGACTGGTTTAGGGTCAACTTTATATTGTATACTGACGCCAGATGTTGTGCAAACAGTTCGACTTTTTCTTCGTTACGTCGCACCCATTTTCCATTTATGTTCCTTATAGGTGGCACTTGGATTATTGGCCACTTGTATCTTATAGTAGCTTTCCAAAGGGAATAGGTTTTGTCAGCTTCATGATCTAGTCGTCTCAGATAATTTTCAATACAAGCTTCTTTATGCTCTTTAATTAATCGGTTAACTTTATTACTTACCCGATTAAATTATCTTTTGTCAACAATGTTTCTGTTTCTATGCCATATCCGACTTTTTCTAAGCCTTCATTTTATCAGTTCACGAATCTCTAGGAGGTAGTTGATCTCTTGTAGAACTTTCTCACCTTCTTAGCTGCTTCTCGCATAGAGTTAATAAAATTTCCAGCTTGTATTTAAAGTTCTTTTTAGTTTTAAGGCAAACTTTTAACTCAATTAGGTTGTCCAGTGTCTCTTTAAATAATTCCCAATCAGTATATTTATTGGTAGGATTAAATTTCGTTTTCTGTTTAATGAATAATGTACTAAGTATTATTAAGACTGGTGTGTGGTTGGAAGTAAGATCTTCAATACCTTCGACTTCAATTTAATTTGAGGTTATACATACTTTTCGAAATAAAAAGTCAATTGAATCCGGAACTTTATTGAAGTCTGTAGGCCAATAGGTTGGTTTACGCGATGAGTGATATTCACATCCTGACATTTTTATATTGCACTTAGGAGTTCTGTACCTTTTCCTGGTATTATGAGTCAAGATCCCCAAGTATGTATGATTCCCAAGTACATATGTTTCACGTTGTAATCATCTCCTACAATAAATCTTGGTCCAAGCTTTTAAAAAAATGTTGATTTATTGATTTCTTACGATATTATGTCTTGGTGGGCTCCCAAACTCAGTTCACCCCTAAACCTAATTCAGCACCACCACGATTCATCGTTATTATGATAGCTTCGTTAATTTCCTGTTGTTGGAAATGTAGGATATTTTGTTTGCACGTAGGGGGCTGGGTAGGGTACTATTGCTGTTAAATACGGTGTACAAATAAGAAAGTGCAGGTTTCCTTTCGGTGAGTCGATTTTTTAAATACTGTAATACCTCGGTTAATTTTTTTCTTAAACGAGATACATTATCTATTGTACAATCCGGGTCTCCCCCTCTTCGCGTTATTGGTTATGTGTTTTATGCGTTTTGCAAACCGTGTTTTATGCCATATCGTTACCAGCCAAAATTTGTAAAATAAACAATTCTAAGGATGTGATCCTAGAGATTTTGCCAATTTTCCATATAAATAATGAAATGAACTAGAAACTATCCCAGCATCACAATTTACTTTCTCTATTGTTGCGGATCGCCGCAGGTTCCTACAACTTCATTGATGCCATATCGTTGGCAATAAATATTGTAGTCAATTCGAAAATTGCAAATTCTTAAAAGTAGGCTTTGCCTTTTACAAGTTTTACGTTTACACATTATCTTATTTTTTAGAGAATCAGGGTGCAGGGCTCTAATTTTTTGTTTTCATTATTCAAATTGAACTTAATCGCAACAGTGTTTGCAACTTAATTTTTAACAATCATTAGAAATCTTCCGGCTTACTTAAAAATCCTTGCATATCACGCCTTCCAAACTCACTATCAGAGAGAAGAGTATGGCTAGTGCCATAAATGAAATATAAGGTTCTTCTGGGCCATATAGCCAGATAATTAAACTTTTACTAATTTCAATTTTCTAATTGGCAATAATAAAGTTATTTCGCAAAGAGAACACACACACCATGTTTTCTTGATAGATATAACCTACATATGTTAACTTAGGTTTATGTGCATGGATACGCAAATTGGGGTAAAATTTCGTTAGATCTAAAGAATCTCAAAGAATGTTCTTCATGTTAAAATCAGATTTTCGTTAATTTTACAATGGCGGCCATCGTTCCCGTGAAATTTGGTCAAGATGAGATGAAATTTTGACGCCGCTTAGTACCTATAAAGAAATTTTTTGTTGCGATTGTTTTTTTGTTTACGTGTTTTAATTTATTCTAAATAAGTTTTAACACTATAGATGTCACCATTTTTATTTTTACCTCGATTCAATCTTGGTAGTTTCATTTACACACTAACTCTAATGCAAGCCTATTTGAACCTTACTCGGAAACGTGCTAAAAATCCGTCAATTTTTATTTTAGCTTTGATAATTTTAACAAATTTTTGTTACTTGTTCAAAATAAAGTAGCTATTGGAAGGTTAGATATGAGATATCATATAATATTTTTAATGTGTGGATAGGTCTTAAAATTCGGCAACCGAACATAAATGTACTAATAATTATTAATAGTTAATAGTTTACACTGAGTTTACAAAATAATTTTTTTTTGCTATTTATACATGTTTTAGTTTTTAAAATATAAATTAAAATATAATAAAAAAAAAAACTTATTTTCGACTATCGTATGTTATATTTTAAAGTGCCAAGGTTAATTTTATTTAATTCTCTGTTCAATAATTTGTTTTGTATATAAGAAACACATATTTACATTACAAAATACATACATACAACTTATTCTTTAAATATTTTTTTGTTGTAAGTCAAAGAAATTATAGGGTTACATAAAAGAAAACAGAAAGTATCCCACATAACGTTGAATTAAGACAAAATTTATAGATGATCAATCTCAATATTGTTAGGTTTTGTTTCTAATTGTAATACAAATGTTGTTCTACGAATCATAAAATAGTGGGTGAAACATAGGTAAAATTAACCAAATTTATAATTTTGGCGTGAGATACGTTTTTTTTTGTTTTTTTTTTTGCTTCAAAAGTAGTTAATAATTAAAACCGCAGCCTCCACATAATACATATTACGTTTTATTAAATTCCATAATTGTCATTGCCGTTCATAGTGTTAAGCTTAGTTGAGATCTTAACCAACCACAAAATTGTTTATTTCTATTTATCGCCTCTTTTCTTGAACACAAGAATTTTATAAAAAAAGTGGCTCAACATTTAACAGTGTATTCTGGTGTGGCGCGTTTGTTGTTGTTTTAATGAAATATTAGAATTTTACTTTGTTTAAAAGTCTTAATAAGAAAACAACGAGTGCTGAAATAACATTTAAGAAAAGATGGAGTAAAATAAACATTTTGTGCGACCACTATATACGTAAAATATTCACCCCAAACGAGTTGTTAAGATTTTAAGATCAATTTAGGGGAAAATGATAAAGTCCGCATGTTAAAAGGCTTAAGGCAATTATTCTGGCGTGGATTCTTTCCAAACTGTTGTTTAGTGTCGACTGATTTAAATGTTCACTCATGCATTTTAATTTATACAGAAATTGTGTTGAGTACTTTGGAAAAACAAATGTTTCTTTAATTTACTTTTAAATTCTAATTTTTTCATTCTCATTCAGCATTTTATCAAAAACAACCAAACGAATACAAACAAATCATTTGTAAATAAGAAATAGGTCATGATTAGACCCCGACGCATAGCCGCTAAAGATACAAATGGCAAGACGGTATAAATCGGTTAGCCGATTAATCTAAACGTTTCGGTTAATCAATCCGACATTAACCGATTTTTTCCATGTTGAAAATTTATACTGAATTATCCATCAAATTTTGTAGAAAAAATAGTTTCATGCAAATTCTCATCCACATTTGAATTTCACCTGCGTGGGTTGCTTCTGGGTGTCGATTACGTATCTCTCAAATTATGGGCGTATTCGATTACGTATCTATCAAACTAAAGGCTTATAATTAATTCCAAATATAAATTAAAAATAATAAAATTCGTTTCGTTTCGACCTCAATAATGCAATTGATTAACCATAATCTTAAAAGTTTCAGATCTTCGGTCGTGAAAATATACTCATCTCCAAATCAATCCGTAACTGAACCTCTTAACTCAATCTTAGCTTAATTCTTACTTAACCCGAACGTAAGTTAACTAACCCTATTTCAACTGAACTTAGCTCGAAACAAATTTCAACACTCTACTAAATTCCATACTTAAAGGCCAACCAAATCCGAAAATCAACTCGATACGAAAGCACCAAGCGCGTATGAACAACTAAAATCAACTCAATTTAACCTCCCACGTAAGCTTAAATTCCACCCCAAATTAAACCCTAAAACCGGACCACTCTACGTTCTAACCCCAAACTCAACGTGACTCGAAAAACAGTCACACCATCATACCATTAAATTATCAATCCATCATACCATTATTCCATCATACAATCATGCCACTATACCTTTAAACCAACATTGTACCGTAATACTGTCGAACGTTGATGACATCACGAAAATAGATCCAGTTGGTAATATCAGATAATCTCTATGCAGATAATGTGGTAATATGCTACAAAAATGAAGGTCTCAACAGTATGCGCTCTGAAATCGAAAATAATCTTGTCAAAATGAAACAAAAGGTTTGACTTTAACCTTTTAATATTAAATGCCGGAAAAACTAAACTTTTACTTTTTGGAAACACAAACATTAAATCTGAAATGAAAGCACGTTTCACATTGTTTTACAATAACCGACCAATTGAGCATATAACTGAATATACTTATCTTGGTGCAATCATCGATGATTTGATAAGCTATAAACAACGGGATTTCACATTACTTGATAACACCAAATACGAATAAAAATATAAATATCTTAAGTAGTAGTTTGTCACAATTTATCTCACTTCCAAGAGAGATTAAATATTCAAATAATGTTACAAGCTTTAAAAAAAGCCTAATAGAGTTTTTAAAGAACCAAAAATCGTATAAAACATAAGATAGTTTCGGAATTTTTCAATAAAGACCCGTTATCTTTTTGGGAAACTTCATGATCTACAGCTTGAGCTCTTATTAAAATATAATTCATTAAATTATGTTGCAAAATATTTCAAATAAAATTAGTGCAACTAAAAAACAATGTAAATTTTTAGTAAATATTGTAAAATACCATAATAAACAAAAAAAAAATCCAAATCGGATAAGCCGCTCTTGAGATATCATGGGTACAGATATCCAAATGTCAATACAAATGGACGGACATTTTTTTGTTGTTTTTTCGGACTCTGAGACTTCCAAAACGTTGAGAAAAGTGGTTTTTGGGCCAACCATATTTTTGAAGGGATTTTAATACTTTGGTCTTTTTAGACCGAAGTAATTTTATTCAAAAGTAACATGAATAACTTCTAATGAATTTCTTCTGACAAGTTCCAGCTTATCAGCAGGTACTAGTCAAAGTTTGTCCACCCTGCATTACTAACGCTAATTTACGTTACATGATTACTAAACATGGGTCCAATCGACCCATATCTTAAAACTCAATTTAAAGAGAAACCTTAGCGCCCAAAATATACATTTATTAATTTTTGGTAAATTGAATAAAACTACAATTTAAAATTAAAAAAAAAATCTATTTAGTTTGTTCACAGGTAATTTTTATTCAAAAATAAATAATAGACTTCATATTATCACATAAAAATAATGAAAAGGTAACGGTTCGGGAAAATATCTCACAGTGGCTAATTTTTTCAGTCATAGTTTCAGAAAGAAGATTTTGAAAATCTGAAAAGGCAACAAAAATATATCGTGTAAATTGCTTTATTCATTAGAGCATATTAACCAATTCGAGCTCTGTAAGAATCGATCAAAGTCGGAATAATAACGTGAGTCCAAATATAATAACCCATAAATAATACTCACTCGATACTAACGTGGGTCCAACAGACCCAGACCTTTATGTAAAAAAAAAATACGTGAATAATAACGTGGGTCCAAATAACCCATAAATAATACACACTCGATACTAACGTGGGTCCAACAGACCCAGACACATTTTGCAAGAGGTATTGTTGACACTCCGACTGACAAAACACTAATGAAATATATTTTAAAATGTGGGGAAATACCGGAATTTAAATTACATTTTGACGTGAAGTTGGTTACAATTACGAAACATTCATTTTTTGAAAAGAAATTTTAAATTGGGTCCATTGGACCCATAGGTTAGTAATGCAGGGTTAAGGAAATAGACCAGTTTTGCAATGAATAATCCTTAAACAAGGTTTCTAACCAATTACAAAATTATTTTATATTAGAAAAATATCGCGAATTCCAACACACTATATTGAAATATTTTATATAGCTAATAAAATGACCAAATATAGCTTTTATTTTATTTCTAATAGTTGGCAACGTATAAACCTTCTTGGAGTCTCCAGTCCATCAAGATTTTTGTTTCGTTATTAGGCGTTTTCGGAAATAGATCCTGAATAACTTCAGCCTAATGGGGAAACCGGCGAGTCAGTAACCACTTTAAGTAAGAATGTGATAAAGTGCTTGTTACTGACCAACGCGTCTTTAAGAACGTTTCGTTCAGTTTAGCTGTCACTTAACAGAGCGAAGATTAACGCGCAAACTGAACGAAATTTCAGAATACATCAAAATTTGCAAGGTACACTTTTTTTAAAGATAATAATTTTCCTATTCTCATTACAATTTTAATACTGTATTGTTGTCAAATATTCTGTAAGGATTCTTCACGAATCGTTGGTTACCGCTTAACTTTCTATCATCAGACTTATCCAACTATTTGCGAACGAGTGACATAACTTTAAGCTAATTTATCAATATGAATGTGTTTTAGAATAATTATTTTGTATTTCTTTGAATTATCGTTCAAAGTTCAAAATGCATTTACGAATTTTGCATTCATATCAAAATTAATTCTTAACTTTTTGTGTGTGATGAATAACTTGGATAATTTTTTACTAACATAACAAAAATCAAAAGTTAGCCTAAAGTTATTCAGGATCTATTTCAGAAAACGCTTATTATTACTCTTATTATAGGGTTATTTCAGCTGAATTGAAGAAGTGAACATTTTGGTCAGAATAGACCGGGATTTAAAACCAAAATATAAAACAATAACGGAAAATCACTCATTGTTTTAAACAGACAGCCCTTGCTGGTGCCCTTCCAACACAATTATTACTTAGACAATTACTACCAAGTAAAATTTTAAATAAATTAAGAAAAATTCGAAAAAATGTATTAAGCTCTAAAAATTCAATAGCCATCATCTCATGTATATTACCTTCCTCAATAAGAATATTTTCCATTTTATGTTGATTTCTGTTACTGTTACAGTTAACATTCACAATTCGCAAGTGTACGTGCTGCCTCCTCATGTCAACCACTGGTAACTGAGGCCATTTGGTACAGGCTAAAGTACGGCGCTAAAGGAGAACCTTGACAGAAAATCCTAATCTAAGGTGGAACAGCATATGCCTATGGATGAGTAGCTGATAGGTTAATCAGTCCAAAGTATGCGGACTCTGGATACCAGGCACCTTCCAGTTTTATTTAGCCTTCCTGTAGTAAAGCTGGGTGACCGACAGGCGACTTTCCATTCTCAGCAACTCGTAAGAGCAAAATCAAAACCTAAGACGAGGCAGTTGTAGGAATATGCGGGAGCGAGGCTGCCCTCTCAATTGTCCTTGGGTACCAATGCTACCGTCTTTCTAGCCGAACTACATGATATAGTAAACATCTAGGAAGGAGAGCACTGAGCCCAGGTTCATTAAAAGCCTGAATATTGACTGGACAGCCAATTGAGCAGGGTCCAAGCACAAAAGATCTTTCAGGTCGCAGTGCGAGGTCTCTGAACGCCCACATGCCCTTCAACAATAATAAATAAATAATACAGATTGTGAAAGACAAAGTTAATTATGGGAATGTCCTCACTAGATGCGTTAAATATCATCAATTTAGCAATGGAACTTTTCGGTTATTGTTAAGGTTATCAGGAAGAAAATTGTCAAAATTAACAAGGACGTCTTCAGTAGAATGTCCTGCCATAAAAACAAACTGATTCGTATTCAAGAATTTAATTTTCTTAACGATATTCTATCACCCACCCACCCACAGAAACCGTCAATTTCTGGTTGAGTTGTAGTATGAATCCACCTTGAAATTTCAATTGATTCGATTAGTTGTAACTGATCACCCATGTTGATATTTGAACATCTCATTCAACCTTAGCCTTCCACAATAAATGTATAAAATTTTAAGCTGCACTGTACAAGGTGACATCAACCCCAATGGATCAAAAACTCGGTTCTTTTCACTTAAAATATCCCGTTTTTTTGATTATCCGGGCTCATCGAACCGCACCTTGAATACGAACTTATCGTGCCCATAGGAACTCATTGAAGTCCCAATACCTTTACATTTTCCTCAGATTCTTCATTTGATTTCAGGCATACATCCATATCAGATTGTGGTAAACCATCAAGTACAGTCGGCGAATTCTAGATCAATTTCTTCAATTTCATTTTGCTTTCACTAAATATTTTTACCAGATTGTCGTATTTCAGCTAGTTCCGATTCTGTTTTGCACCCTGTCACAATGTCATCTACGTATGTATAGCGTTAAATCACTCTTGGAGCTTTCAGATATTGTGTCCTGCTCATCATTGCAATTACCTTTAGAGTGCGTGTGACCAAATAAGGCGCAGACGTTGTTTTGTAAGTCACAGTTACTAATTGGTAATAATCTACTTGATTATCTTTTGCCATTTTGCGTCTTCATAAGCGACTTGAATCTAGCGGTACATGTTTTCCAAATCTGTAGTTATAACGAATTGATGTACACGGAACCGCAATAAGATTGAGTACAACTACTGGCCCTTTCTCATTGATTGATTGATTTTGAGTGTAGGACCAAACATTAAGCATTTTATATTAGCTTCGAAAGATTGGATAGGATGGTTAGAATAGGATTGAGATCGACCCGGTTTAGTAAATGCCCGTTGCGATTGTGGCACTGTCACTTTTCCAAGATCATACGCTGCTACCGATGCTATGGGATCGTATTTACAATTAAGCAACCTCACTTTACCTACCTAGGGTATCACTTAAACAAGCAGTAGGAATAGTTTGTTTCACACCTTTTGTTTCACTCTCAGCTTACATCGTTCCACCAAACTTTCACCATCATCGCTCGAAATATAAACTATAGTCCAGAAAATCCCGTCCGATTTTTTTTTCTTATATACTATTTTAACTCGACTGAATACCGACATGGAATAATATATTATAGAAAAACCTGGGTTTAAGAGACTAATTGGAGATTGGTCTGTCTGTCTCTTATTTACGATTGTTTTTAGATCCGAATGTAGAAAATTTGAATATCTGTTATAGAAGTGTATTCATCAATAAGCATATTTCCTTGAAAAATTTACAACAACAATTGCATAGGATAAACCCTCGCAAGAATAACATTAACCCAAAAAAATATTGGGTTAAATTAAACCCAATTCTAATTTTTGGTTATGATACCTGCCACCAGGTAATATTACATATTAAATTTATATTTTATTTCGAAAAGTTGGCTTTTGCCAATTAAATCAAATTGGCTATTTTCTTGGGAAACAAATAAACCCAAAATAGTTTGGATTCAATTTTGGTCAACAAAATACGCTAAATAGCATTTTCAAGTCAAATTTAGGCTTATTAGTAAGGAACTTTGATTACGATGAAATTCAGCATCCACGATGATAATGGGATTCTAAAACGATTTTGGGATGAAGTTCTGGAATATGGCCAAGTAGGACGGAACTTGGCTGTTCCTTAACCGATTTGAGTGAAATTTGGCATGCGCGACTGAAATGGGATTCTGAAATGATTTTTGGATAAAGTTCTGGAATATGAACAACTAGGATTGAACCTGGCTAATTTCTAAGCCGATAATTTTATTTGACCAAGGAATTGGAATTGAAATTGGAATTTAATTTTCGTCAAATAAAATGACCATGGAATTCAATGTTTGGAATTCGTGTGGTTTTCAAAGGTTGGTAGTATTTTGAATGTTTTTGTGGCGAAATAAATTTTTTTTCGCAAATAAAATATTGGTATTTGTATTTGTTTACATTTAGAGTATTTAATAAATATTTTTTTACTTTTAATTGCCAAATAAATAATCAAAATAACAAAAAATTTCACACAACCAAAAATGTGGTCTAGCGCACCCAGCGTGAAGTAGGCAAACTACACGAGGAATTGGATTTTGAATTCCGTCAATTTAGCAGGAATTCGATGAATTCCTACTGAGGAGTTCAATAGTGCAATTGTTGTTGTAAATGGTCAAATAAATAAAATACGACTTGTGATGCTATTTGACATGTACGATGGAAATGAGATTTTTAAATGATTTTTAGATTAAGTTCTGAAATAAGACCAATAAGGATGGAACTCGGGTATTTCTTAACCGTGGAAGATGAATATATTAACAAGTACTATGGAAGAGGTATCTTAAAATGATTTTTGATATTATTCTAAAGTATGGCTATCTGTAATGGAACCAGGCAACTTCTTAGAAGATGGCCATTCAGAACGAAAAATAAATGTTGTCCAATGAGTGGTAATTACTTCTCCACCGTAATTTTATTACTCTAAAATTTACCCTAGACGCCAGAAAATTTTCGAAATAAAAATATTTTGCTATTCCATCGTAACTTATGAAAGTCTACTGGAGTTTATAGTACCAATAATATCTTGGGTTGAATTTTAGTTTCCGGTAGATATTGGAGCTCATGGAATAAAATATTAAATTTACAAATTTATAAAAATTATTTATTGTTTTTGGTATATAAGACATAAAAAAATGTAAATGTTATTCTGATTCTAATGCAATAGGACGACTTCATAGTAGGTATATGGCCATTGTTTTTTGTGTTTTTTATTTTGTTTTGTTTTGTTATATAAAATAAATACGTTGTATAAAAATAAAATTATATAAAAAATTGTTTATGCTAATTAATTAATTATTATATCTATTAAATTATGCTTTGACGAATGGGGCAGACTTAGGTTTCGCCCATTCACACTCGTTACAAGCACATGCTTTTGGTGAACCAATTTCCTTGGTCATTGTAAATCCATCTTCGCATGTTAGCTCCACGGTGACTGTAATCAATTCGGTCGGATAACAACATTTACAGAATTTATCCTGAGTGTTTGTTAGCTCATTGTAATTGGTACCAGACAAACAACCACCAGCGCATATTTTAAGTTCATCAGCTGGATTTGTGTTGACACAAAGACCATGAGTTGGATGTTGTTCTTTTATTAAACCAACTGTTTTGCGTTGTAATGGTTGCGGGACACATGTTGGCTCTCGAGTTGGTGGCGGGGCTGGTTTACATAGAGTACAACAACCTTGTACATATTTACGGGCTTCTGGACATTCTGAAATATCTGGACATGGTTCTATGGTTTTTGTTATTACATAGGTATCGTTCAATTTCGTACACGAGAATGTTGTACAGTTATCATTATTTTCATGCCATTGTGCATCTAATTCATGCACTTGATTTTCAATTACACACTTATTTTGTACACATTTTCCACAGCATGCATCAAGCGATGCCACATACTCGTACCCTGGCGCACATGTTGTATCGCATTTTGTAACAATATCCTTTACTGTTGATTTACCATCGATACCCATAATACATTGTTTGACTAGACATGGATTATCTGCGACAGACCATTTCTCGTTGTACTCTTTCAAGTATTTCTTGCCCCCTATTTCAACGATACAGCAACTCGGTGGTGGTTCACAAACGTATTCATCGCAACATAATTCCTCACCATTTTGTGGGATAACATTTTTCTTGACAACTTCGTAGTATTCTTCAGCACATCCTTTTGGTTTTGGTGGACACGTGGTATTGTCACACACGAGAGTCTTGACGATACAACATCCTGGCTCATCAGACACAATCTTCATGCCTGGTTTAAGTGGAAGTGTGAATTCTGGTGGAGCTGGACATTCGCTCGGCGGTACACATTCGCATACGTATTTCGTGCAGTTGAATTGATCCAGTTCTGTTTTAACACGTTGTCCTTCGCCACATTTTGGGTACACGGCAGCTGGGCATTCTATTGGTGGAGGTTCGGTTGGTTTCAAGACTAAACGAATAAAAAGAAATATAAATTAAACAAATGTTGATGGTTCGAAGCAACAAGTTAATAGAATAATTAAATTCACTTACCACATGCGTATTTTGGACAACACGCTTCTTTATCTTCGGTCACTAGCGGCTCATAACCATTATCACATACAATATCCTTTACCATACAGTCTTTTTTCGAGCATATCGTTTTAGCTGTGTTATCACATTCACATGTTGTACATATATCAGGATACCATTTGTCGCCTGGGAAGTGACCCTCAGTATCACAAGGAGTACATTCCCGTTCGGGTATACATACATTTCCACGCAATACTTGCCCTTTCGGGCAGAAGCAACCTTCAGCCTTCTCAACTGTACAGATGTCGGTAAGGGCTGGACGTGGTGTAGTTTTAATTCCAAATGCTTGAGTTTCGATAAGTTTTTCTCTCTCCTTAATCGATTCACACGTTTCTGCGCAGCCACAATGATTGTATCGTAAACTTGACGGACAATCAAATGGACATAGTGTAGATTGTCTCCAATTTAAGCATATACCATGTTTAGCACAATCTTTTGCGTATGCGGATAGAACTTCACAAGCATTCGGTTTAGCATCTGTGCACAGATCTTTTTGGCACGAGGCCACGTACAATACTGGACTAACAATACTGTGACACGATCCAAATATATCCTCATCTAAGAGGCTCAAACATGAATTATCCTTAGGCGGTGGTAGTTTACACACTTCTTCTATCTCTACGACAAGGCAATTTGGTTCGGTCACATTAAGTTTTGGCTCATCGGCTAACCAACTGTATGCAAATTTCTTGACTGGGTCGTTTAGTATTTCGGCGGACAGCTTATCAAGTCCAGTTGGTTTTGGTGTGAAATCATTTGTTTTATTTTTATTACAATCGCCACATAAACCTTCCATTTTGGATCCATACTTGTAGCTTGGTACACGCACTGAGTACGAGAAGTCATTAAATTCGGCTGTGACTTCAACTTGTTCAGCCAACAATAAAAGTTTTAGATGTGTGCTTTGTTCTTCGCTAATATGAATCCATTTCTCTTTTAACGGAAGTGATTTTGGTTTGACTCCATCCACGGTTAGTTCTAGTACATTTTTAACATTTCCGCGGCTAATTTGAATTGCATGCGAATCAATAAGAATGCGTAACGCTTGTGTGCAAGTTCCATGCGGACTCTTTTGACCTTCTGGTCCTGGTATGATGAATTTTGGTGTAGTTGTTTGTATAGCATTTGGTTCTGCTTCACAAGGTCCCAGTGTGACATAGACTTGGAAATTATGATGTTCCGATTTAAGAGTGTCACGCGACAATAAATAGGTACAATTAGCATCAAACGTAAAATTGGCACGATCATACGTTAGGTACTGTGATTTTCCGTATCCAGTGCAATCACAATCGCGACATTCTGAAATCGCAACACATTGATCACCCTTACGGACTGTTCCTTCGGGGCAGTAACAACCTGGGAAACAGTGACCCGGCACATATGGACAATCGTTCGTATCAACCGTTTTACAAGTAGTTTCACATTTGCGTCGGTAGCAATCTTTATATATAAGTGGTGGTGGACATGCAATGTCGCATTGCTCTTGTGCTCGCCACGAGGACAAATCAACTTGTTCGTTGGCTTGTAGACACTGACTGCTAAAATGTTGTAATACATCACATTTACATTTTTGAGTCGATACTTTTAGTTGTTCAGCATATTGTTCCGGTGTCAACTTATCTTTAGAATCAACTAATTGTTCTTGTAGACAGGTACATGACGCCTCAGTACACGTTGAAACGTAGCTATCGATATTAAGACTATTGGAACACTGTTTGAATACGTCGTGTTTAACTGAGTTACATAAATGGTAAGCGGCCAATTGTAAATCTCTGCCACATGCATGTGGTTCACAGAAATCTTTTTCAGTTCGATTTACATACCATGCATCACCAAATTCAGCTGTATTTGCCGCTAAATTACCATCCGGCAAACGTTTATCATCTGCCAAGTCACCGTTATAGAAGCCACATAAACCGTCAACATGATTTTTGCTCGTAGACGGTACACTGACGACCACATCACCAAACTCATCGAATTTCACATAGAATCCATGAACGGCCGAGGTGAACAGAACCGTTTGGCCAATTTTTTCAATACAAAAGGCTCCTTTAAATTTATCTGCGTTGTTAATTTGCTCGATGGTGTAACGATGTCCATCAATTTCAGCAGTTAAGTCCTGATAGATTACGATTACGTAGTCGTATTTACCATCCTCAATTTCGATTTCCTTTTTACAAGCATAATTTCCGGCCGTGCAATTTTGTCGTACTGTAAGAAAAAAATATCGCAAAGAAGCGAGTTAAATTACCTTAATCCAAATTATGATTTTTTGTTTGTTTGTTTGTTACTTACGTGTCACGTTCCATTGTGCATCTTTAAGATCACGTGCTAGTACATGATTACAGATTTGGTATTTGTATTCGGTTCCGTCAAAAGTGTCAAATGTTTTACCAGTGACGTTACAGAAAACGTCAACGATTGGTGGTGAACACGTGTATTGTGGGCACTCCTTGCTATCTGCCGACTTAATTGGTTCTATAATCATCTCATATCCTTCTTCGCATTTTCGTACACATTCGACTTTGTTTTGCGTAGTTATGTTCGGGCTACATTTAAACGGTGGACATCCTGGAGTATTTTCAATTAGAACAGCTGGTCGTGGTAAAATGGTTTGTTCTAGACGCGGAGGATTTTTAGTATTTGATGTTTTCACTGGTGGCAATTCTGTAATTACCTCGTAGATTGCCGACTTTATTGGAATATCGGTTTGGATTAATTCTAGTATTTGATGTGGTGGACATTTTGGTTCAGGGCATGGTAAAGGTGGGAGGGTTGTTCCTTCAGTGGTCGTTGTGTAAGGCTTGGTAGTTTTAAGTGGTGCAGCTGTTGTCTTTGGTTGCATTGTAGTCTTAAGTAGTTTTTTTGTTGTCTCACGAAGTGTGGTAGTTTCATGCTGTGTGGTCGTTTCATGCTGCGTAGTGGTTTCATGCTGCGTAGTCATTTCATGCTGTGTGGTTGGTACATACGGGGTAGTAGATGTGGGTGGTACAGTCGCTTTATAAGGTGTTGTTGTTTTAACACAATCGAGCTCATCGTCTGGACAATCAATAACACCATTACACCATAGATCTTGATCAATGCAAAGCTCATTTGTTACACACATTATTGTTTTCGGTGGACATGGTTCACAGAGGCATGCACATGTTTTTGAATTTGCTGTACGTAAACCTGGGGCACATTTTGCGCATTTTTTTGGTTCACATTTGGCTACACCACCAATCGTACAAATACATTCGTAACAATCTTCGGTTTCGTATTTTGCACCAACACTGTACGTATGGATGCCATCGACGCACGGACATTCAGTCGCATTCACACATTTATGGCCATCCCATCGTAATGGTTCGGCACATTTACAAACATCATCGACTAGTACGATTCCCTCGCACAAACCACATCCTAGTGGTAATTCAGTTGTTGGTGCCAATGTAGTTTCGGGTCGTTGAGTTGGGTACGCCTTGTAACAACCGATTGGTTCAACTTTCAAATCGATAGTCTCATGCCAGTTAATCGGTACGATTTTCAAGAATTGTGCATTAATTGGTAAATCGAAGAAATTGGTAACTGGGGAATTTGAATCATAATTGGCAATGTACACTTTTTGCTCTTTATTATGGTCGAGAATTTCATTGTAGGTTTTGTCATCGTGCGAGAAAAGCACGTTATAACCTGTCACCCATCCCTCTGGACCACCCTGGGTGGTTACTCCGGTTAGATTGCGTGGCTCGAGGAAATCGAACTGTAAAAAATGTGACAACAATTAGCTGAATTCATATCATATTACCGCATCTCTAAACTACTTACTTTGACAAACTGTTGCGGTGAGTTTAGAATTGGCCGCCAACCTTCTGGTGAACTCAATTTTAATGATTCGTGCGGTTTTAATTGTAGTTCGGACGGTTTTGTGGAGGAGACTTTAATTTGATTTGGTTGAATATCGCCACTTTCCATTCCCATCGGATCTTCACACAACGGGATTATTACTTTTACGGTAATTGTTGTTATTCTCTCAGTCGTCGTCGTTGGCCGTGGCTTTTCTGTTGTCCAAACTTTTTTAACTGTCGTTATCTTCTCGGTCGTTGGCACCACTTCAACTGTGGTAACATTACGAACGGTTGTTCCTTTTTCAGTTGTGATTACTTGTTCCGTGGTCGTTAGTTTAAGCGTAGTCGATACATATTCCGTTGTTGTTGGTACTTCGATTTCCGTATATTTATGTGTAGCAACAGGCGGTAGGGTTGTTAATCGATGCGGTGAACATCCAATAAGTTCAACGCTGAGTGCAATACTAGGTTCCCATTTTAATGGATACACCCGAATAGTTTTTGCTTCAACTGGAATTTTAAATAGCGTTTGTGGTGCTGATTTACTATCGATTGGGCCGGGGAAAATTTGTGGTTTTTTATTTTCGTCCACCACTTGATAGAATGGGGTATCATCTTTGAGTACATTTTCAGTAGTGTAGACAACTTTGAAACTTGTTACACGATCGCCGAGTTTATTTGAACCAGCGATTATACCAAAAATCGGTGTAAGCTGTGGTAAAGTAATTTGTAAGTATTGGGTTTCGTCATCGATAGCTGGTGACCATCCACCCGATGATTCATCGTCATTTGAATGTAATCTTGCATATTTTGGAAGATAACCATTTCCAAGGAAGGAACTGGCATTAAATATTGTGTCTGCCAATGGAACATCTCCATCTATTAACGGTACAAAATTATTAGGATCACATTTTGTTGGCGGTGTAACTGTTGTGTATAATTCAGTTGTCGTCTTAACTGTGACTGTAGTTGGTAGTGTAACGGTTTTTGACGTTGTGTAACTTGGCGCTACAGTGGTTACACAATTGTTTGCTGTACAGACATATTGATTGTCTAGACATTGACACGTTTCACATTCTTCTTTGAATACTTCTCCTGGCTTAACCAAAAGACCCAGCTTACTCATACAAGGACAATCAGAAAGTTGTACACATCCCAATTTATTTCGATATAGATAGCCTGGTGGGCAACGTACTATACTCTCAGAATCTGTGCAGCCTTCTAAACATTCATCTGCTCCTGTTGCAGGACATTGTCCTGAGTGGATCAAGGACTTTCCATAGTAGTCGCATGCTTTTCCACACGGTAACGCACAATCGTCCCACATAAAACCTTCTGCGCATTTTGGTGAAGTTGTAACTGGTTTCGCTGTTGTAGGCGGAATATACTTAAGAGTTGTTCCTTCCCACAGTTGAGTTGATGGAGTTGATGGAGTTTCTGTAATTTCTTCGCATTTCGGTTTAACAGCAATAACAGCCGAAGGCCAATCACAAAGTTGAGTAGATGGATTATACATCAAACCTTGATCGCACGATTTTAATACGGTGTAGCCGCCAGTTTCAGCACATTCGAAGAACTTTCCGCAATCTGTTGGATGTTCAATACTTATAACGGAGGCATTACACAACCAAATGGTAGCGATTGTTGTTTGGGCAACGATTGTTGTTGTTGCTGGTGTCGTTGTTGTTTTCCGATGAGCTTTAACAGTTCTCCGTCTACTAACTGTGGTCGTTTCAAGTGTAGTTTCTGGCAGATAGGTTGTCGTTAATTCTTCTTCTTCACAAACACACAGCACACGAACTTCAAAATCATGACAAGGGCCAGCACAGAGCAGTCCCTTTTCTAGCGAACATTCGACATCTTCACCTGTAGATTTTGGTGTATGATGTGTGCCTATAGTGCGGCACTGAATCGCTGTAATATTATCGTCTGGACAGTGTGCAAATCCATTTGTATTTTTCATCATTAAATAAGTCGGAACCGGTTCAAGATCTCCATCTTTCAATCCTTTGCTTGGTGTTTTTGTTTTGTCGGGTTCTGCTTCGGCTGATTTATCTTGATTAAACCAACTTGACCATCCACTAGTACATTGTACCTCTTGTGTACCAAGCTCTGGAATGACTGTAGGAAGCGTTGTGGGTTTACATGGCTCACCAGTACATTTTTCTTTGCCACGTGAACAGCGACACGTTTGACATTCATCCGTTTTAATTACATCACCTTCATAATAAACGACTCCATCCAATTTCATACATATAGGCTTGCATAATGCTTGTGGAATACATTCCTTGTATGTGTCGTTCAAATATTTGAATCCTTCCGGACATGGTTTAATATCACAACCTTCGACACAAACATCTTCGTTACACATCCGTTCAGATTTGGCTTGATCCATCATATTGTCACAAGTTTCGACTGGACATGCTGGTACACATGAACTGTACGATGAACAAATTGGGTCGCATTGCATTGCTGAAATGGTTGCAAATTATTAGGGGTGTATTTCAAGTTAAATGTAAAATACTTACGACATAATTCTTGTGTTCTCCATTTAATTGGTACACCACGCATTGTACAGGCATGAGCATACGCAGCCAAGGCAGTACATAAACATTCGCAATCGCCGCCTTGATCACAAGCACATGTATCGAAAGTACAACGTTTCAAGTATTTCTCGACTGGTACTTCACTGTGACACGCTTTAAACACATCTGATTTCAGAACACCACATTTACGTTGGGCCCATGTTTTGCGTAACGAATGTGATTCACAAGCATCGATTGGTTCTGTTGGTACCGTACAAAAATCTTGCAGTTTCCATGAGTGACCGAATATCAGTGGGCTGGTTTCAATACCACCGGATGGTGTTTTTAGATCATCATTTGCATCACCATTGTAATTACCGCACAAACCGACAACACGGCCTTTCCATTTGTTTTGTAATTTTATATAGACTCGTGTTCCACGATCCCATTTTACTTGAATCCCGTATCCGGGTGCCTCAACAATAATAAATATACCGGCACGATGAATGGACAATTTACTTGATTTATGAGCTGGTTTTAATATTTTGTTGGGTTCGTCATATGTTTTAATTCCAGGAATTGGTGAATCTGAATCAAGCGTAATACTTTCCCCGTTAGCCCCGAGCAGAGCAATTGTAACTGATTTTGAACATGTAACACCCAATGAGCCGCAAAGCACATTTTGTAATGTAACCGAAAATCCTTCACCACCTTGTAGCACACCTTTTGATAGTACATAATCGCATACACCTTGGAAGTCAAAATCTTTGCCATCGAATGATTCGAAATGTGAGTCACCCCAGGCGGAACAAGTCGATGCGCATGGATTTGTTGTGCAGTTCCATGAGCCACCGTTGCATGTGCTGTAAAACAAATAAACAAGAGTTTGTGATAATTTCTTACTATTCGAAGCATTTTGTGAAACGAATTTTCGTTAATTTTGGAGCGTGACTAATATTGGATTGGTTCGTATTAACCAAACATAGATAACCGAAGAAAAACAAGCCAACATGTTTCAGAATTCAAAAGTTAGGATCTGATAAATTTGAAAAATTTCAGAATTGTGAAAACTGAACTGCACTTTTTGATGTTACAGCATAAAACCATCTGACTTTTAGTATTTTGCAGAAGTTACAGAATTTTGAAATTTTGTTTTTTTCGAAAGCTTGGGACTAGTTGCAAAATATTTGAAATTCTAAGGCTCGGAATTGCTAAATTCTCAAAATCTAGAACTTTAGAATTCTAGAAACTGAACTACACTGTTTGACAGTACAGCACAAAACGTCTAGAATTTTAATATTTTGCATAAGTTTCAGAATTTTTAAATTTTAAATTTTTTTTTTCGAGAAAATTGGAACTAAATTGTGAATTTTAGAAATTCAGAAGTAAGGAATTGATAAATTCTAAAAATCTCGAATTTTTGTATTCTTAAATAAAAATTAAATACACTTTTACAACAAGAGGAATATTAGCTAAGACAAAAGCTTTAAACATTGGACAAACCGGTCTATAAAAATAAAAAAATAAATTTATCATTTTCTGAGATTCCACACTTTTTCACTCACCATGTATTGCATTCCTCGAAAATCTTCTCTCCATCATTATAACTTCGTCCACCATGATGGCAGGAGCAATCATTAGGTAGTACACATTTCTTTGCTGACACATCAAAAACGTATCCTTTCGAGCATACACAACCTGGATGACAATCAGCCGGTGTTGTGTCTTCGAATGGCAAATGCATATTCTTACATGTCAGAATAGTTTCTGGTTCACACGTTGTGAATTCTTCATTTTGCGTAGCCTGGCATTTATTACGAATATCCGCTGCTGGTGGATATTTTTGTGCCTCATCATTCAATGCCTCTTTGCATATCCAACCTGCACCCATACATGTACTGAAATATGGAGGAAAAATATTTTATTGATTTCCAGAAAAAATTCAGACCTTAAGTTGATTTTTTACCAAAGTTCAAGGAATTTTACCCCCGGTCGAACTTCTTTGTAGCCCGGATTAAAGATTAGCCCTTTGAATGAACATGAACAAGCAGCGATTGGAATACATTCATGCCGATCATCCAGTACTTGACCAGAGGGGCAGCGACAACCTTCGACACATGATGTCTTACACGGTGCATTGGATTGTAAATCTTCACAAGAGTGACTGCATGCATCACCACATTGCTCGTATACTTGTCCTGGTGGACATTTGACAGTACACTGATTAATGTTGTATCGCCAGTTAATGATTATGTTTTGTCGAGCGCATTCTGCGGCATATGCCGAGAATATCGGACAACTGCATGGGCCTAAATCTCCTTTGCAGGCACACACATCATACAAACAATCTTCATAGAATGGAGTCGGATCAACGGACCAATGACATTCATCGAATATTTGCGATACTAGCTTAGAACACAATTTCACAGCTTTGGCTTTATTTTCAATATTTAATTGGCACGGATGTGGCACGTGTGGTGCATCAGCAACGAATTGGCATGATTCTTTAGTTCGCCATTTATCACCGAATGGTCCTACAGTTGCTTCAATATCACCCTCAGGTGTTAAGAAATCATCTTGCAAATTGTTATTGAATGTTCCACATAAACCTTTCGTCTTTCCACGATATGATGCCGGGGCATCGATATACACCCGCGAAATGCCGTCCCACCAAACTTTAATACCATCTTCGAATTCTATTGCTGTAATCAAAGAACTTGCCTGTCGAATTTTAATCATTCCATGCTGTAGATTCTTTGGTAATTTATTTACTTCTAAGCCATCGACCAAAATTTCACGTCCTTGTTTTAATCGAATTTGTTGTGATTTACCATTGAGTCCGTTTGGAATATTAATCGTCACGGATTTGGTACAGGATGAGCTATCCGAGTGGCTGGATGGTATCATCCCCAATAAATCGGACATACTACCTGGGCACGCAACATTTTCTGCTTCGATTGAGTAATTATCAGTCTTCAACAAATAATATGAACACGTCCCCACAAAGTCGTAACGTTTCCCGTCAAAAGTGACATAATGAGGATCACCAACAGCGGCACACCGGGAACCACATGTCGCATCGGTACATTTCCATAATCCATTTTCACAACTACAAGTGTTACAGTCCCTGGTGATTTTAGTGCCAGGAGTGAATACTTTACCACGGAGGGTGCAGGGACATGCTTCTGGCTGAACACATTCTCCATTGTTTTGGAGACTTCCTTCGGGGCAGAAACATCCCTCATGACACATTGATGTTTCGGATTCGATTGCTGATCCGCATGATGGTTCGAATGAGGGACCACAAGATTTATAAAGGCGGCCATTGCTACAATTGAGTGCTGTCCACAAAAAACAAAAATAAAATTTAATTTATTAAATGTTTTCTCCAAGGTTTCATTTAACTACTTACGGCAAATGTCTAAATCTCTCCATCCGTGATCCAAACGTACACCATGGAATTGGCAATCCTTGGCGAAAACCGAGATACTATTGCAAACACATTTTTCCGGTTGGACTTTATCATCACAATTGCAATACTCAGTAATGCACGATGCAAGTAATGAGTCAGTATCGAACAGCGGTAAACAATCTGCGAATTTTGCACTTTTCAGCAATTTTTTGCAAATGCCTGCAGCCGTTGCTTTTACTTTTGGATCGCATTGCTTTTCTGGCATATCAAGGTTACGATCCATCGAACACTTTACGTCTGTATCCATATTAGGTGCACGCCAGCTATCAATAAATGTTTTGCGTACTTTCAAAACAAGACCTTGTTTCGACGTCATATCATTGTCAACGCATTTGTCTAGTGTACCACAGAGACCTGAAGTACGATTCCATAGTGACGCTGATGCATCAATCGAAATCATTTGTTTGGTGTCCCAAATAACTGTTGCTTGTACGGTTTCCAATGAAATTTTTAGGGATGTACCAACCATTGTGACTCTCAAACCTGATAGCTGAGCCGGGATCGGAAGTTCTTTCTGTGGTGTAAACAGTTTAATTGTACCTTCGACATTTTCAAAACTGTATTGAAGATTTTGGATGAAGATATCCAAGCTGTAGGGACACGGTTGGGCAGAAAGTGATGAACATGTACGTAGTATAATGCTGAATGAACCATCAATTTCATCTTGTACCAGGGTATGGGAGCAGTGTATCGGAATATTATACACCAATCCGTCGAAAGTTTTCACCGTATTTCCATTCCAGATTACACATATTCCCGGTTGCGGAGTTTTATTGATAACGTGGTCACCATTATCGGAATATATCGAATATAAACCGGGCAATTGAACTTGTGAGAAATCTGTGTTCCCATCGAAATTGTAATGTGGCACACCAAGATGGACTTCCGGTTTCGTCGGCTCATTCATTACATTATGGCTATTTGAAACATTACCATTTAGTAGACATTGTGGTACATTATTCGGCAAATATACTCCGGTTGAATATTCGCAGACATATTTTTCAGCCGGTGAATACTCGAATTGTATACCTTCCGGACAATTAATTGTACACTCCATTGTGACTGAATTGCTTGCACATTTTGCGTTACCATTGAAAAGTAGCTTTTTCATATCGCACACATCAATACTATACTGGCATTGTGGTCCCCTAAAGTTATCAGGGCAGTTGCATAAATTGTATGCCAAACAATTTCCACCATTCAAACATTCTGGCGTGCATGACGGTTGACAATCAGGAATTGACACTAAATCTGAGCGTGATGGGGCCCAATCACCATTTTTACAAATCATATTCATAATGGCAGCACCATCGGGAAACCGATATCCTTTCGCACATTGGAATGTGCAAGTTGTTGATGAACATGATAAAATCGAACTCTTTGGCGTTGGCGGTGGTTGTAGGCACGGTTTATTCTCATATTGACATTGTGCTCCAATAAAGTTTTCTGGACAGTTACATTTGCCCGGTTCTATACAAATACCATTGTTCTGGCATTTAGGGAGACAGATTGCTAGAAATAAATAAATTTTATTGTTAATGTTTAGTTTAATTTTATTGCTGTAGATGAGAGTGCGTTAACTTACGTTCACATGATGGAATTTCATCACCATATTCAGAATTTTTAACAGTCCAATCACCATCCACACAGGTGATATAAATTGTTGGTTCACCCTTTGGAAATTGGAATTGTGGAATACATGTCGCTTTGCACACTAATCCGGTGCACCTCATTTTGGCGTTAATTGCCATTGGTTTTCTGGGACAAATTTTCGTTGGTGGAGTTTTAATTTCACCTTTAACTCCTCCTTTGACTCCTCCTTTAACTCCTCCTTTAACTCCTCCTTGGCTCTGATCATTTAACAGTACTTCGGGAAGAATTTCTACTTCGGTTTCGTGTAGTTTAACAGGTTCTGTAATTTTTATTACTTCCGGAGAAGCTGTAACCATTATTGTTGGCTTGGAACCTGATGGTATAAGGCCCATACCAAGACCAGCATTTAGATTTCCTAAGGGAGTATTTGCTCCAAGTTCTGCGCCTAAACCAGGCCCGGAAATGGTATTTGAACCTGCCGAAGCTTGGCTGCCTGAACCAATAAGACCCAAACCTAGACCAGCATTAAGGTTACCTAGCGGTGTATTTAGCTCGCCACCTAGTCCAGCACCAGCTAACGTGTTTGACCCAGGCGGTACTTGAGCTCCAGATCCATTGAGACCAGCTCCCAGGCCTGCATTAAATCCTCCTATTGGTGTATTTAAACCACTGTTTAATCCAGCTCCAATTAGTGTATTTGACCCAGCTGATGCTTGGCTTCCTGCTCCACTGAGACCACCTTCTAATCCAAGATTTAACCCACCTAATGGAGTGTTTAATCCAGCACCTAGTCCTAATCCTGCGTTCAGTCCACCTAATGAGGGGTTAAGGCCGGCACCTAATCCTGCATTCAATCCGCCTAATTGAGTGTTAAGTCCCGCACCTAATCCCGCTCCGATTAACGAGTTTGATCCAGATGATCCTTGGCTACCAGATCCTGTGAGACCTGCTCCTAATCCTGTGTTTAATCCACCTAAAGGTGTGTTGAGTGCCGCACCTAGTCCAGCTCCGATTAGCGTGTTTGATCCAGCTGATGCTTGGCTACCAGATCCTGTGAGACCTGCTCCTAATCCTGCGTTTAATCCACCTAATGGAGGATTTAAATCACCGTTTAATCCAGCTCCAATTAATGTATTCGATCCAGCTGATGCTTGGCTTCCTGGTCCAGTGAGACCACCTCCTAATCCAAGATTTAGCCCACCTAATGGAGTGTTTAATCCAGCACCTAGTCCCGCTCCGATCAGCGGGTTCGATCCGGCTGATGCTTGTCCGGACCCGGTGAGGCCGGCACCTAAACCTGCATTCAAGCCACCTAATGGAGTGTTAAGTTCTGCACCTAGTCCAGCTCCGATTAGCGAATTTGATCCAGCTGATGCTTGGCTACCAGATCCGGTGAGGCTAGCTCCTAACCCTGCGTTCAATCCACCTAATGGGGTGTTAAGCCCCGCGCCTACCCCTGCTCCAATTTGTGATATTGATCCTGCTGTTGCTTGGCTACCTGATCCTGTGAGACCTGCTCCTAATCCTGCATTCAATCCACCTAATGGAGTGTTAAGTTCTGCACCTAATCCCGCTCCGATTAACGAGTTTGATCCAGCGGATGCTTGGCCACCTGACCCAGTTAGGCCACCGCCTAAGCCGAGGTTTAATCCACCTAAAGGTGTGTTGAGTCCTGCACCTAGTCCAGCTCCGATTAGTGGATTTGATCCTGCTGGTGCCTGATTACCTGAACCAGTGAGACCACCACCTAGTCCTAGGTTCAATCCACCTAACGGGGTATTAAGCCCCGCGCCTACTCCAGCTGATGCTTGGCTCCCTGATCCAGTTAGGCCACCACCTAATCCTACGTTTAAACCACCCAAAGGGGTGTTAAGACCTAGACCACCACCAAATAAAGCTCGTTTTTTTATTTTTAAATCTTCGCTACCAGTATCGTCGCCGTAAGACCTAAGAGATATTTAAAACATATTATCAGCATAATTAGTGGTTGCGATGATGGTTAATTAAATTTTTGTTTAATTGAACCATTCAAAATTTTATCAATTGCGGTCTAGCTAGCTTAAATAAATTCAACGATAAAATTTAAATGTTTAATTAATTACAATAATTACATTACAAATGTAAAACACTTACCCGTAGTCTGTTTCATCAGAATTTTTCAACCCATCATCATCATCTTCAAACAAATCATCGTAAGTTTCATTATCAAACTCATCACATAAAGTATTTTTGATTATTGCACACAACACGATACAAAATACTAATTTCTTCAATGTCATCATCATCATGATGATATCCTCACGTTAACAATATTCTCCACGCTCTATAATCCAAAACAAATTACAGTTTTTAACTGCAACAAGACATTTTGAAATCACAAACTAAATTTAAAATCACTTCACAAATTAATTTAATTCAGATCTTTTTATTTTTTTATTTCGATATATCCACACTCGGTGAGAAGTTAAAAGAAACTATTTGATTCTGTTTTAGTTCGCCCGCATTTATGCAGATTTCTTATCACAAACACACACACACCCTCACCCACCCGCATCAATTAGCAAAATCGTAGATTTTTTGGTCGGCACGGCTTCAGAATATAAAACTTTGATAACATTTTTGATTTTTTTTTAATTGTTGCGGAGAGCATTCGGGTTACAAAAAAAAAAGAAAGAGGAAATTGTTTTGGGTGAAGTGATTAAACGCATTTAAAATTCATAAATTACACGAATGCTGATTAGTAGATTGATTGCGAATTTGTTGCATTTATTGCGCGACCTCACAAATTAAGCAAAAAATATTTGGGTTGGCTAGCACACAAAAACCACAAGACAATAATTTATTAAGTTTGTTTGTTGTTAATGAGCCAGAATCTAAAGTTTTATTGTTACGATTATATTCTGATTAGTAAAATTTGATTTTTTTTGTTGGGTAAGTTGTGTAATTTATGAATCCGTTAATTCGTTCCTATGATATCGTCTCTCTACGATTTTTCTAAATAGTTGGCTACGGTTCGCACCGTAGTCACTCATAGATAGTAATAGGTTTAATAAGACCTGCTGTGCCTGACTTTTAATTTTTCTAACTTGTACCTTTTTGAATGTCAATTATGTCACCTATTACTCAGTTAATCGGGTCGTTTTATTGCACTTTAATATAGTGCAATAAACCCAGAATTGAATGTGTAATAAGGCCATAATTTTTTCAGCCAAAGTAAAGTTTACGTGCGCAAATCATGTAACTTTCGGATTGTAATATGATACCAAAACTGTTATTATTCCGTTCTAACATTAAAAAAAAAAAACACCAATGGAATTATAATTATGTATGATGTTTGAATTAAATTTGGAATGAATTTCTATGTGATCTGTAGTTTTCAGGAATTGCAACAAATTATTTGTGAGAAACTGCCACGATTTCCACGAAATTTTTGACATTTTGCAAGTTTTTTAAGGAAATGTGAGAATTTTTGGAATTTTTGGCTTGCAATTTGTAAAAAATTAAGATGTACGATCCAATCAAAAAAATATCTTCAGAATAAATGATTTTCGCTCTACACCCCATAAAGTTTAATCATTAATTTTAAAATGAGATCCCCCTTCAGATAAATTTCACCAAATTCTGCAACCGAATTTCTAAAATGCAATAAGGCAATAAATGTAGTTATGGCCTTATCTCACGTCCCCGTCAGAACTGAAGATACTGGGATCTTATTATATATTTTAGAATTTTTCGGTACTCCTTGTCCATGAAGTGTTAGCAAATTACATAAATTCGCTACTTCACTTCTAAGGAACTGGATGGAAAATGTGTAATCGTTGGTTTTAAAGTCCATAACGCAAAGAATATTAGCTTTAGTAAATACACTTGGAAAAGGGTTATCCCCTTGTAATCACTATCCAGCTAAAGTTGTATAGAGTGTCAGATCAGGGGTATTGCCATATTTGGGTGTGATATATGAAAAATATCAACGGATCAGCCAAGAGTGTGAATTTAACTCCAAACATGACGTGATAATCATAGCACACGATTTCAATAAAATCGTGAAATGAGGAAGGGCCGCAAATACTCTGGCTCAGAATCTCTCTATTTGGGAGGAATTTGGGGGTGCACGGTGGACTGTTTAATTATGTCGCTGCAGTATGCTACCTCAATCAGCATAAACTTCTGCACCTTGCGCTTTCCTCCGGTGGATACACGTGAAGCAAACGTTTTTCTGAGAATTTCTATTGAAATTTAAATTTATAGAATCAATTTAAAATATCTCTCACTATTTCACGGACATGCAGGGGTTATCGGGTTTGAGTCTACCAGTAGAAATTTTGATGTGTTATAAATTTATTTCGATTACAAAAGATTTTTCCGAGCGACTAATAACCAAATATGGACCTGTATAAGGTGATTGCAAAGAATTGTGTTCTAAAATATTTTTTTTGGTAAAGTTCCGGAATAAAGACAATTAAGGTGGAACTTTGCTATTTCTTAGCTGATTATACTGAAATTTATTCACTTTACAGAATTTCCTTTCACTTAATAGAATCATCCGTTACTTTAAAAATTTTCCTTCACAAAATTCCCTTCACTTTGATTAAGCCTTTCGACACAATCGCCCTTTTACCACATTCGGCCTTTCGGCAAATTTGGCCTTTTGACATTCGGCTTTTCGATATTCTGCCTTTCGACTCTTTCGGCCCTTCGACACTCGCCCTTTCGACCCTTTCAGCCTTTAGACCTATTCATTCGTTCTTTCTACATTCAGCCGTTCGGCCTCAATTTCAATCTTAGAAGAAAAATCCAGAATGTTGACTGTCAATATTCATTCGTTCGAATATACACTACTCCCAAAAATTAAACGAACAAATTTTTTTTTAGTGTTTTTTGAAGAGCTGTATCTTAGTGAAAAACCATCTGTACCATCATTTTTCACAAAGATACAACTCTTCAAAAAACATTAAAAAAAATTTGTTCCTTTGATTTATTGGAGTAGTGTATAAATTATTGAAACACTGCCTAAAACGAATAAGATATTGTTTCTAAGCGTTTTGAGCGACCTTGAGTTCGATAAAGTAAAAACAAATTAGAAGGCTGAAATTTGCAAACTTATCTCAAGTCAACTCCATCTAACCTCCAAATAAGTGTCACTAAATAAACCCGCTTAATCCATTTTTAAACCACAACTCAATCTTTAACTCAAGCTTCAACTTAACCTCCAACTCAGCCTCCAACTCAACCTCCAACTCAACCCAACGCAACCAGCAAACTAACCTCCAACCCAACAGTCAACCAACCACTCTTCAACCCAAACTCAACTTCAACTCAACCTCACATAACCCTACTCGATCCTAACTCAATCCTCAACCCACCCCTAAACAAAATTCGATTGAAATTTTAACTCGACCTTAAAGTCAACACTCAACTCTAACCCTTAATCAATATCGACTGTAAACTGCTTGCGTACATATACTCAACTTAATCTGACCTCCAAATACCATATTGAACCAGTGAATCAATCTCAACCTAACTCCCAACTCAGCCCCAAACTCAACCCTCAACTCAACCCCAAACTTATTGTCGAACTTAATAGTAAAAACTCTGGTACGGAAAACTACACGCATACATGAACTCAACTCAAAATAACTCAAACTAACTTATAACTCAACCCTTGGCACTGTTCCAAATAAACCCCAACTGAACCGCAGACTCAACCTCAACACAACCCCCAACTCAACCCCTAATTATATCCCCATCTAAGTGCTTAATTCAACACCAAACGATTTGCCCAACTCAACTCCAATTAACATGGCCCGAAAAACTAATGAACTCAACTCAAATCGATTCAAGTTATGGCACATCTCCATATGAACTGTCCACCTCAATCCTCAAACTAATATAAAAATAAAATTGGTCACAGTGGATCGAAAACCAAGTGGTTTTGCGATGGGTAATTCCTATTGCAGGCGCCCGATCCTCTTCACTTAAAGGTTATAAAAACATTTCAACTCTCCGCATTGACCACAGAAATAGATTGACGCAAGAAAATTCCAAATTGAATAGGCCGTTATCGAGATATCGTTAGTATAGACATCTAGACCAGAAAAGAGAATTTGGCATAAAATATTTTTTATCATTTCTTGCAGAATATCAATAAGTTTGGTCCTTGTGGACCGAAGTAAAAAATGTTCGCCCATCTGTCTGAATGTCTGTACCCACATTATCTCAAGAGCGGCTAGTCTGGTTTGCATTTTTGTTTGTTTGCTAATTTTATTTCTATGATCAAAGCCGAGAATTGGAAAGCTTATGGAACCTTAACGTCAAGAGGATTGGGGTCCTGCCATAAGAATTGACCCGAAACCACGTTCACCTCGATCACTTTTTTTCTGGTTTTAATAACGTTCACCAAATAATGTAAATAGCAAATAATGAGGCGACATTGTTCTAATAGAATAATTTGGAAGTCGCTAAACAATGAAGGAATAAATGAATAAATTAAATTAAAAAATAAATGTATGAGTTTAAAGTTATTTTTGCTAATTACCCAGTCGTTTAATCACTTAACCTTTCTATGTAAAGTGTTTGTGATATTAAATACAATTTTGGGATTGATAAAAGCATGAAGGAGTCAAGATTTGCTCACTGCATTATACAACGCATTTTATTGATGAATAGAAAACCGTTAAACGGCAACATTGGTCCTTTCGAACCAGGATTTGAATAAAATTATATTTGTAATATTTGGCGTAACCCCAAAATTGCTGAGTCATCATTCACGCCATATTTTATAGAGGGAAATCACCGAAAACGTGATATTAACAGAAGCCAAAGTTTCTCATCACATATCATCAATTTTGATAAAATTAAAACAATTAAACAACGTAATGGAAAAACAATATTTCAAATCAATAAATTAGAATTACAGCAGTGTCCGGTCTCAATTTTTAAAAAAGAAATTTTAACCGATTGTGGATTCTCGGATAATCATTTTATTCAATATATTCCAAACACGAAAGAAAATTATATTACAAGATTGAACCCTTGAATGAAATGTATACCATTGAAATTCTATTCGCAAAGAAAATTGTCCTACCGCTCTTCGAGAATTTATTGAAAGTTTCTGGAAACAATAAAATACATTAAAAGCATTAAAAACTCCTATCGATAACAGGGATTTAATTCAAACTTTCTATATATTCGAATTAGTTGACCAAGTGTCTTGCCAGCAAATTGAAACCAACCAGCCAAAAGACAGAATCCCCTTTATAAAACAAATTATGGACACCTTATTTGAAAGGGCACTTATTCTCGAAGGCGATACAATCTCATAATGACAATCATAAATCAAAACCAGTTCAAAATATTAAGCCTAGAAAGGACATACATTTCATACAATCAAACATAGCCACTAACAATACAAAACAAATCGGTTGTAGTTTCTGTAAGAAAGAACATTCCAAATTTAAATGTAAAATATTTCTTGATATGTCCATATTTGATAGGAATAAATAGGTTAAGTGCCAATCTATTTACATCTAGATGCAATCATTGTTAAGAGAAACATCATACCCTGTTACCTAGTAAATATGAACAAATTTCTCGCATCAAGTCAGGTAACACCAATTGTATACTGCATCTACAACTTTATTACCAAATTACTTAGTTCAAATGCAACCTCTCTTATTCCTTCCATAAACCATTCCCGATTGTTCTGATTCCGTTTCAAATACAATAAATATGTACAACGCTTTTTATTGAAGAATAAAAAACCGCTAAACCGCAACAGTTGTTCTGGGTTGAGCTCAAACATACTTGCATTATTACGGAGAGTGTTGGTTTAAGGATTAAGTTATTCATTGAGATTGGGGGTTGGTTGAGAGTTGAGTTGTGGTCAAGTAGGGTGTAAAGCTTAGGTTGAACGAGGGGTTTAGCTAGGGATTTATTTTTGCGAAACTTTTTATACAAATTAAAATATTAATAAATACTTATAATTCCTAGCCTTGGTGTCACGGTAGCACTATCCCTACCTTAGCATGTTCGTCGTGAAATCACTTGCTCTTTAGATCGCCAACCCTGTCAACTTGGGCAAAGATGTCAACTTGGTTGTTTCAAATTATTCGGCCATTCTAAAAATCAATGGTACAATTTTCCAAAAAAATCGCTAAAGTTTAAGTTCAAGTTTAGTTTACGAAAGGTAATCGATGGGCTTGTTAAATTGTTAAATAAGCCAATCGATTTATAGAATTGGCTAAAACCACATATGGTAGGCAAAAAAGTGCTTATGTAAATTATGCCGCAGTAAGGAGGTTTTTTATTTGAGTAGCTTACAATATTGCTGTAACAGTCGCTGAAGATAATGGGCATGTGTTTTCGTAATCAGTACCGCGCATTAACTGAATGTATTAAATTTACGGGATTTCAACAATTTAATTATCTACACAATGTTAATAATAATATACTTGATTGAAAGTCACTGTCCATCACCACAAGTTTATCAAACAAAGATCCACACAGTCTAACCTGCTTATATAATTCGCTTGGCTTGAACTACGGGGTTGATGTTATTTATACAGGTTACCAAAAAGCTTTTGATAAAGTCAATCATAACATTCTAATTAAAAAATTAAGAAGTTTCGGTGTTTCTGAACTTATGTTAAAATCGATACGTTCGTATAAAACAATATGTTGTTTTAGAAAATGTGAAGCCTCGTGCAATATCTTCGTGTTCAGGTATTTCTCAGGGCTCCATTCTTGGGCCTCTACTTTTTATTTTATTCATAAATGATATTGTTGATAGTTTTGAATGTTCCGTATTGTTCTTTGCTGATAACTTCAAGTTTTTTTTTGTCGATTTCAGAAACTTCAAAACGATCTAAATCGCATACATGATTGGTGTGTCATCAATGACATGAATTTAAACATCGATAAATGCTATGTAGGTATTGAAAATTAAACCAAGAGTTTCTTCTGGATTTGGGTACTCTTTAAAGCCTCGTTCTCATTAGTTAAGCTACTTGAATTCAATTATTTGAATTCAAGTAACTTGAATTCAAGTTTACGTTCATATATATTCAAGTTTATTTAGTCAAGTAGTTGTTTAAAATGTCGTCGAATATTTGACAAAACTTCATAGGATTGATAAATTTTCAATAAAATTATGATTACTGCACTACTCCAATTCATTTTTGTAGATGTCAAAAATTCTACCTTCAATATTTTTATAAAGTACTTTCCACACTACTAAATTTTATAATGTTTTTCATCTCAGACGACTCGACTTGAATATAAAAGTTCAAAGGTCGTCTACTTTACTTGAAAATTGAAGTCAAGTAAAATTAACTTGAATTCAAGCAAAATAACACGTTCATATTGGTCAAGTAGGTTCAAGTTACTTGAATTCAAGTATGTAATTGAAATCAAGTAACTTGACTAATGAGAACGAGGCTTAAGCAATGCTCCCCTTATTTTAATAGATCAAGTGAAAGATTTAGGAGTTATTGTTAACAATAAATTTAAATTTAATACCCATATCCAGCACATCATCAACAAATCATTAAAAAGCCTTGGGTTTATTATGAGGACTTGTAGTGATTTCAATAATCATTCATCATTTATTTCAATGTTTAATGGACTGGTTCGTAGCAACCTTAAATATTTAACGACTATATGAAATCCTGTATACAAATGTCAGAAACTCACCGTTGAAAGAATACAAAAAAAATCTACGCGTTTCTTGAACTACAAAATGAAACTTCCATACGAACAAAATATCAAATCAATTAATTGAAACAAACTTGACAAATTTAATTCGATACAGAGCTCGGGCAAGATATAAAAATCAAAAGGCATTTCAGTCATAAAATTTACCATACAAATATTATAACTAAAACTCCTTTTAAAAAGGAACTTCAGTCCAAAAAAAGGTATTTCGGTCAGAAAACAGATTGACTGTAAGGCCCTTTGTATTTTTGGACTGAACGACCTTCTTGAAAAGTATTTTAGTCACAAATTTTTGGTCTGGAATACCTTTTGTTTGGTTGTTTCTTTTACTGAAATGCTTTCGTAGACCTATTTGTTGGCTCCGGAGCCCCAGTCAAAGCAGTTCAGTCATAAACAGAAAGGAATTTCAGTCAAAAATTAAAATGCAACTCAGTCAAAATAATTTTAGAATGAAATGCCTTTTCAGAAGGAAGTTCAATCAACAAATAAAAAAGGCATTCAAGTCAAAACATTTTTACTAGAATTTCTTTTGGTTTAGTGACTGATCGTTCGATGTTGAAAGGCCAAATGTCGGAAGGCCGAATGTCGGAAGGCCGAATGTCGGAAGCCGAATGTCAAAAGGCCGAACGCCGAAAGGCCGAATGCTGAAAGTCCGAATGTCGAATGGCCGAATGTATCAAAAGGCCAAATGTCGAAAAGCTGAATGGGTGGAAAGGCCGAATGCGTTGAAAGGCCGAATTTTCACGAAACGTTCCTTCACTTAATTGATTGAAATGAATATTTAAAACCATTGAATTTATTTCTTAACGTAAAATAATTTAAATAAATTGAAAATACGTGCTAATAAATCCTGAGCATGTAGCATATTAATGTGGTCAAATTTTGTCGAAAAAACTATTTATTATTATTTTTTTTATTATAGTTAATTAATGGGATCACTACATTTGCCTGGAAAAAAAAAATCCAGAAATTTTAAAATCCAGAGTAGTTGAAAAGAATGAATCCAGAAAAAGATTCCGAAAAAAAATCTAAATTGCTAATAAATACGTGGAATTGACCATTGATTCACGATCAATTGTCCATACGATCAATTGTCCACACGATAAATTTATCCACGATTGTACATACGATCAATTGTATCCAAGATCAATTATTCATACGATCAATTGTATCCACGATCAATTATTTCCACGATCAATTGTATCTACGATCAACTGTTCACGTTCAATTGCAACACGATCAATTGTTTACGATTCGACTAATAAAATAAACCAAACAAAAGGTATTCCAGTCCAAACATTTGTGATTAAAACACCTTTCAAGAAGGTTGTTCAGTCCAAATGCACAAAGGGCATTTCAGTCAAACTGTTTTGTGACCGAAACACCTTTCTTTCGATTAAAGTTCCTTTATAAAAGAAGTTTGAGACATAATATTTGTATGCGAAATTTTATGAATGAAACTGCTTTCGTTTTTTGATTGAATTGTTTTCGACTATATTCCCCAAGAACAATTTTGTCTGGAATTCCTTTTTAATTGTTTGACTGAATTACCTTTTCAAAACGCATTTCAGTCACAAATGCAAAAGGAATTTCAGTCACAAAAGTTTGACTTGATTGCCTTTTTAGTTTTTTGACTGAACTTCCTTCTGAAAAGGCATTTCAGTCTAAAATTATTTTGACTGAGTTGCCTTTTAATTTTTGACTGAAATGTTTTTGACTGAAATTCCCAGAGCCCAAGATATAGTATGCGATTTTCTGTCTGTTTTGATGTACAAACTTACAAAATCAGCTTCAGATTTAATTCCCCTCTAGGCCTCTAGTGAGATTGCAAATGAACCATAACAACGTTTTTAATAATTTTATTAGTCTTTGTTTCCATTCCAGGTTTTTAAAAACAAATTACTGAATTTTATCATAATTTATATTTTATCATATTGTATGTTATAAGTATTATTAAATTTTTTTTCTTTTTACTTTTTGACTGTAAATTTATTTTGGTATAGGTACATAACATACCATGTAATTGGATATGTTGTTGTTTGCCCTATTATCTAGACTAGCGTACGTTTTTTATTATAATGGGGAGCACCTCGTTTTGAAATTGGTTGTTTGCCCCTATAAACTAGCCGTTTTACATTACGATGATCAGCGCCGTGATTTGAAATTGGTTGTTTGCCTTTGTATAAAAAGGGGGCCCGTTTCTTCAAATTATTTGATCTCTTATCTAAATTATCTGAGTCGACAATGCTGAAAATATTAATCAATAATTTAAGGATTATGTGACTCTTTCATTGAATAACAAATTAATTAGTTAGTTTTTATAATAACTTACTTATCATTATCATCATCATCATCATATATGGAATCGTTTTCAAACATAAGGTCACCAGAGTCATTTTCACCATCGTCGTCGACATCTATATCATAATAGTAATCATCGTCATCAACATCGGCAATCGGAGAGCTTAAACTATTTTGTACAATTGCACATAAAACTGTACAAAATAATAAAGTCTTAAGCTTCAACATCATTTGGTTTAGTCTCCCTTAACTGATCAGGTTCACAAATTTAATTTTAAAATAACTCCACACCGGACAAGAATTTGAATAAATCTGTTTGATTATGTTACAATTCGCACGCACTTATATATCCAAATTTCTAATCACTCGCGCATATTAATTGGCTAATTCGTTGTGGTTCAATATACAGACGTAATTAAACATAATTGGTGCGGTTTTTTTTGTTTGTGTGTTTCTATTTTAGGAGATTATTTTCAAATTAAAATACTTATGTTGATTTTTGTGATAGCGCCCGACCCCACAAAATGTGTAAAATTAATCAAATATTTTGGTCAAATTTCTAATATGCATAGTATGATAAAATGGGATTGTGCGGTTATAATAATATGATGAACTAACAACTCATTTAAAGTTAATTAATGAAAATAATTCGTGACTTTTATCTTCGAAATAAATTCTTGCTTATTAAATGGCATATATGTATAGCTATGTATATCCGGTGAATAATCTTTAGCTAAACCGCATAGTAAAATTCCATTCCAATTTATTTGGGAAAAGATTTACTTTAGATATTTATTACAATAAATTCTTCTACACGACTGATTCCTACTAATTACTCTAATCAAGAAAATCAGCGCCAGTACTTTGGAACGACAACACAGGACATAATGAAGTTCCTGCGATAACGTCGTCTGAGACCTAAATCTAAATTTAGCGTTAGGTCCGCTCTGCGGGTGTATTCTGGTTTTCCTTAGGAATAGGAAAAGGAAAAAAATTGACATTTTCATAGCAGTTTTATTTTTTCCCCTAAATGCTTATTCTGGCAAGCCTTAATAGGAATTTTATTTTTCCTATTTATAGCAGTTTTGAAATTTATTTTTCCTTGCCTTTCTTGATACGGTAAATTAATTCCTATTGCACTTTTTACTTTAACACTAAGTAGGCATTTTGTTATTTGTATATGTTCGCCGAGACGTCAGATAAAAAAATAATAAAAATGGGTAAACATATATGTATAACCGACAAGTGTCAGCGTAATAAATCAAATCCGTTTAATTATATCTTTTTAATGTGTAACAATGTAAAATAAATTGTTTTTATGTATTTATTCTAATAGAAAATTGTATTTTAACAACAAATTGTTTGACGTTTGATTACCTTTAACTAATCGCAGAGCCTTAGCGTAGGGAATTAAAACTAACAAAAAAATTCCTATTAATTTTTTCTTTTTTACGCCAAAACTGCTATCAAAAATAAATCCTATATAGGAAAACAATTCGAAATTCCTAATGAAAACCAGAATACACCCGCTGGTGTCTAAGAGATGATTTTTTTTCGTCGACATTCACTTTTAAAAGCCGCCTCCTCGACCTTATCAGTGAACAGTTGTTATCTCGTAGTAATTGAAACAGTTTTTATCAACAAGCCTTTAGTAATCAAAGCTTCTTTGAGAATTCTGTTAGTGTTTGTTGCCGTGATTACCTTTACTAAGTCTAAGAAACTGTTCGAACAAAACGAACCATTCTGTGAAAATGATGAGATTATTTACTAATCTAAGTTTTATAACTGAAACAAAATGTTTAATATTTCAGAATATTTATTGGAATTTTAAGGAAACATTTGAAATCAAATCATCAACATTAATTGCAAATTTAAAAACAGAAATTGTAGCTGAATTCAACCTAAACAACAGAGAAAGTCCAAACAGCAAAGTAAAATTTCAAATTTTTTGTAGTAAGTATTTGATTAGTTTAAAACGTGTTGATGAGGTTCCAAACCCACCTAATAATCACCTAAAACACAGAACTTCCTCTCTAAAAAAATGTTTTATTTTTAAATCGAATAATATGTAATTAAAAGAAAAACGTTCTGGACCAACGATTAGCTAATTAATGCAAATGATAAGAAATCTGCATATAAATACAGGCCAATTAAAAAATAATCAAGCATATTTATTCAACTACTCATTAAGTGTGGAGTAATTATAAAATAAAGTTTTGTGAACCCATTCGATTAAGTGGATCATAGTCAATCATGTTAAAGTTTAAGAGTTTATTATTTTGTGTGGTGTTATGCGCAATTGTCAAAACTAGTTTAAGCTCTCCGATTGTTGATAATGTTGAAGATGTAGATGATTACTCCGGTGCTGCAGATGAGTACGAGGATGGTGATTATTACTTTGATTACCCTTTTGGAGAAAGCGATGAGGATGATAATATGTAAGTTGTTATAAAAACTAACTACCTAGTAGTAAAAAGTAAAGTATCACATAACCCATAAACTATTGATATATATATTTTCAGTGCTTTAGAAAATAGACCACTTTATTTCAAAAAACGAGCTGTCTGGGGCAAACATCCAATTTCAAATCAAGGTGCTGCGCCTCATAACGTAAAACGCTTTGTATACAGGGGCAAAGTACCAATTTCAGCGTTACATCAACATAATGTTCAAAAAAGAGGGTTTAAGGTTAAACATTACTAAAAACAATGTTAAGTAGAATTTATTTAAACTACTACAACTACCTACATAACATTTATTTGTATTGCTAATTTCAAGAAAAAATCAAAATAAAATATTTCTTGTTTTTACTTTTCCCACCATAACGAAGTTATAAAGGATAAGTTAAGAATTATAATCGCGAAACAACATACATATTTCTCAACTAATTGTAAGAAGTGAAAATTTGTGCCAATTTAGTTCGATTTTTCTAAAATTATTTGCCCTTAAACACAAATACGATGATAAGCCATGAATCGAAAAAACATAAGATTGCGAGACGCTCATCTACTAGAAAAGGTGCTGAAAAAATTACGTCGTTAAGATTTTTTTCGCGACAGATAGTTACAATCGTATTTCAAATGAGTTACAACAGCTAGCAGCGACAAAAAGAGTCAAAGGTATATCTGGAATATTCTGTAAATTAATTGTATTTAGCCAAATAAAATCTAGTAAGTCAAGAGAATTATTCTAAGGCAGAGAAAATTATATTTACAGAATACGAAAGTCAAGGAAATGACAAAGCAATACCACAAGGTGACCCATTTTAAAAAATCCATTCAAATAACCCCTAAATCAAAAAAAAAGTTGCACAATTTTCAGGGGGAAATCAAACGATGATCTTACATTTGACCTTGATGTCAAATTTTAAGGCCATTTCAAGGCAAGTAGATTTTTTAAATGGAAATACCTATCTTTAACGTCGGATTCGAAAAGCGTGAGAAATTTTACGTCGGAATATGTGTTTTACATGACCTCCCAAGGTCAGAGTGGATTTTTTTAAAATGGGCCACCCGGTATAGAATTTGTACTCCAAATTCAACCTATTGCAAATCAAATTTATCAAACTTTGAAATCCAAACGTTTTATTTATTATAATTCACAATAATAGGACTAAATTAAGATACCGTATTTTTTCGATGCTAATACGTACTTTTAGTACGTTTGAGAGTTTCTAAAAACTGGGTAAGAACCGAGGGTATTTTCAAAAATCTGCGATCTATGGATTTAAAATCCCTTAGTGGCAATTAAATTAAAGTACATACATCATAAAATCGAGTGCGCCTTAGAATCGAGGAAATATAGATACATACATAAATCGAGACCGAACAAACGGCGCAGTGGTTAAAGCTACGGCGGTTGGATCGGGGAGGTACCGGGTTCGAATCCCTATAGGGTATAGGGGCGGGATGCAAAAGGGATTTTTCATCATCTGATGACGTTTAATTTTATTTTGTTTTTTATGACTTTTCTGAGTACAATAAAAATTGTCTAAAAGAAAAAAAAAAAATTCTGCTATTTGAGATTGTAAACGAACTTGCTCGATATTTCATTCTTAAATCCAAATTAGCCATTTTATAGAAAACTAGCCGGTAAACCCTGTATTACACGGGAAAATATTAACTCTTTGTGGAACTAACAAAATATCCACTATAGCGTGTGAAAGTTTATGAATGGAAAAGATATTTCAGACCATATTCCGGGATTTAAAATTGTATGTTATGTTATTATTGATTTTTCAATGGAAATTCTAATAGGAAGTCGGGAAATATCATAAGATGCCATATTTAAGGGCATTGCTTCATTTGATTGAATTTATCTTGAAAAAAACAAAAATAATATACCATACAATTTTAAATCCCAGAATATGGCGTAATATTTTCCGGTTTTTCTATTTTAAGCAAATAGATTATCAGCTTTTGAATATGCAACCTTTTCTTCAAATTATTGCCAACTATATTTCCATGGCTGCTCTTGTCCTTCGTTGAAAATTACAAACGCTTGGAACGCGTATTAAATCTTCTTAATGAAGGTGCATTGTCTTTTACGTAGCCACATACTTAGAAGGCCAAATAAGAAAGATAGAGTACTGCCGATCTGTTCGAAGAAAATGCTTCGTTGTCAGTGTTAATTGCAAATTTATTTATTTGAGGTAGGGTATTCAAGAAGTAAATTAGTCTTTACCTTCTTGCTCTATGTTATGGAGGAAGTTGGCATAAAAACTCTCTCGCTGAGGAGTAGATTTGCATATGAACTCCTGTGTTGTTATTGAAATTGGTTTGTGCTTCCAAAGGCGGTTTTTAGGAATGATATCATTATCAATAATAATCCCATCATACCATTATATCATAAGCACCATCAGACTATTTAACCATCATACCACCATACCATAATATAGTCATACCGGCAGGGTTCAACGCCGCGCTATCAGAATAATACGGAATCCCAGACTTACCCAAGAACTAGACAGCTTACAGCATCGCAGAGATGTTGCAGAACTTCGTTTTCTACAGATGCTTACATGGTAAATGTTCTGCAGAACTATCGGAGAAAATACGACCATTCGTTGCAACAACAAGAAGAACAACCAATGCACATAAGTTTACGGTGAAGCTCCCGAAACCTCGAACTGAAGAAATCAAGCGCGAATTTTTATACAGAACATCAAAAAAGTGAAATTCGCTAATATACTTCAAATTTCCGAAGGAATACGCAATGAATAAATTTAAGGTAGCTATTAATCTTTACTTGTAGGATCGCGCATTGGGTGCAGAAGCTCTGACAGTTACAAGGAGCTAGGACCGTTAATAAGTCCGCTCTGCACCCAATTAAAAAAATTATAAAAGAAAATTACCTAAAATAAATAAAATATGAGGAAAAGAAATTAAAGTGAAAATATGCGTAACGAAACAACACAGGATTTTATGATAAACAAAATAATTGAAATATGGATATGGGGAAATGATTTTAGTCTAGAATATTGAAAATCAGCAGAATTAAAAATTATAAAATTTCTGTTGCGTCTTTTTTTTTCGCAGTGTATGTATTCAGTTAACGCATAAATTTTGAACAAATCGATTCAGAAAAAATGCGATAAGTGAGTATTTACTGTAATGGTTTTTCTGTAAACCTTATACTTTTTAAGATATTTGCAAAATACATTTTCTGGCTCAAGGAGCGGCCACTTCCTCTTGGCCGATTTGGACTAAAATTCACTAGGACCTCCCAATTTATGAGAAAAGCTTAAATATAAAGTTTCAGTTCGATTGGTAAAACCATCTGGGTGGTAGAGAGGACATAAACTGACAGATAGACACCATTTTGAAACCCATTTTTTTCAAAAACATAAATCTCCAAAAATCTCTAGGTCGAAAATTTTCATGACACAAATATTTAATCTGAAACAAAATACATATAACAAAGGTATACCAATAAAATTTTTACATCGGGTGAACAATTTTTAAAATCGCTTGACTAATTATGTGTATCGACATCGCATTAAATAAAGCAGCGTGTTCATTGGTTTCATTTAGAATGTCGATCCCTAAACTGTAATTTTTTCGTTCTGCAATTTCCATTGCTATATCATAATATCCTTAATTTCTGGCAAAAATAGCACTGGTGGTGATTTATTGATCCTCGATTGAATTATAATTTTTTTGACCAATTGATAGTTTTGGCTGAAATTTTACGTAATAGTAAGTTTTAGTAATAAGCAAATTGCACTAACTTTTGTGTCCATTCGAGCCCATTAAATTATCAAAATAAATGAATAACCAGTTTTTAAATGAAAATTTGTTGCTTCACTGCAAATTCCGTTGTTTTGACCGAAGTTTTACGTAAAGTTAGTTTTTAGTAATAAGCAAATTGCATTAACTTTTGCTGAGAATTCCGTTGTTTGCGAGGAACAATATGTAACCAAAATAAAAATTATCGATGTGTATGTAGCAGCAAAACTTAATTCAATTAAATATGTATACACTTTCTAGGTAGACCCTACACTTTTGGCTTAAGGTTTGGACGAATTGAACCAAAAATCACTGGAATATTTTAGATCCTACTTTTATGTAACTCGTATATATTTCCAATTAAAAGACACCAAACGGATAAATAAAATTTGAAAAATTATGCTTAAAAAGTTTGTTTTATTGATATTTAAATGTTTATAAATTAAAAGAATTATGAAATTTGTGTGACCCCACAATTATTAATATTCAGTTAATTGTGTTTACTTATGTTGAATTTTCCTGGCAGCCCGTTCATGTCGGATCTTCGTAGCCCGTTCATGGTGGACCTTCATAGCGCGTTCATTTCGGATCTTCTTTATAGATCGTTTTTCATTATTATATTGTCCGCCATTTGCTTGATTTGGAATTGGTTGTCCACCCCAAACAGACCTTTTGTCGACATCTTCAGGGTCCCTAAAATAATTATTTAAAATCAAATTTATTTTAAACTCACTTAAATACAAGCAGACAAAACAACTTACTCCTCGACGTAATCATTATAATAATCAGCATCATAATCATATTCATCGTCATCGTCATCATCACCAATCGCGTAACTTAAACTACTTTCGACGATTGCACATAAAACTAAACAAAATAATAAACTCTTAAACTTCATCATGATGAAATTGTTCTCTTTAAAAATAAAAAAACGAAAATATTTAAAATCACTTATTGGCGAGAAGCTGAATAAACTGTATTTGACTAAATTTTTATTTCGCCTGCTTTTATATACACAGATTTCTTATCAAACCGATTAATTAGCTCTGGACCCTGCTAAATATAATAAGCTGATAATATTTTTTTTGGTTAATACAATTAATTAAAACATCTTGATAACAGTTAATGCGAGGTATAGATCTCGCAAAATACGTGCAAAACTATAATTAAACATTTTGGTTGGCTTTCTTATTAAACCAAAAACCGCAAAAAATATTTTAAATTTTGTTAGAAAATTATCTTTTGATTGTTATAGAAAATAATTAGCCCATTTTGGTCGTTAGTTGGGTATTTAATGGATGCCCACAAAATGAACTCTTATTGGCACGTTTTTTTTATATATGTACTCTTTGAAGTGCCTGGTAACTGGGTTACTTGCTTTAAAAGTTACAATTGAATGTAATCTAAAAGGTACAATCGGTACCATCTACTAATATCAAAATTAGTTTTTTAAGTTAACCCATTGATAATAACCGTAGAAAAAATCTCTTATATCGAGAAATTATTATTTTCATGTTACAGTTCACCAGTGAAATTAGTGAAACACAACACAATCACAAACTGTCTTGGTTTTCTAGCTGGACATTTTCAATTTGGGGTTGTTAAAAATTGTTCGAAATTCTGCCGGTGTCTTATTTTATAAATGTCTGAAGTTCCAAGCACTTGCCCTCGAGAATGAGATCCATGACGTTTGAAATAACCATATTAATTGAAGTGTTTTGAGGTTATATCTATTCAACTATTCAATTTGTATAATGAAAAACCAATTACTTTTATTTTCCTATTATTTTATGCATGAATTGTGAGGGTTTTCATAAGATTAGAAACTAAATTTTACACTCTGAGGTACAGCGGGCGAATTGCCTCTTTAATTTAATTAAACCTTTAATGCATGATTTTTTCTTTTTAATTGAAATATTTTTTTTCTTATAAAGATATATTTGGTTGAAATGAATTTCAAAGTAAAAATGGTTGGAAGCAGCTAGTTTTCCGGGAAAATTGATTTTATGACATTATGCTTATTTGCATCACTATGCATTTGTGGTATAAAATTTAAATATTTTTCCATTTATAACGCTTCTTAATAAAAAGGTAATTCGTTCAAAATTAAAATAAATATTCAAAACGAATATTCTTATTTATAAAAAATTACATACATAATGTAAATGTATGTTTACTACTAACTGTATGCAAAACATCGACTAACTAATTGTAAATGGCCATCTTATTTTCAAAACGCAGAAAAAATAAAAAAATGTGTGAAACGAGATAGAAAAACAAATGAAGAACAGATATACGAAACAAAACAGAAAAAATATGCTCAAATGTAGATGCAGTTCAAATTAGAATAATATGATGCAGATATGCTACATTATGCATTAAAGGGTTAAACAGCAGCATAAATAAACTTAAGCTTATTGTGCCGCCATCTCTGTGCGAGCACATTAAATAAATTAATAGAAACCTAAGAGTATTACCATTAAAGTTTAATTGAACAAAACTATTTGAACATATGCTATTTAATGGAGCTATCGGTTTTATCCTAGATGGCGACACAGTCAGTGAAATAGAGATCAACCATATTTTTTAAAATGGAAATCCCAATATGTTATTCCATATTATGATTTATATGTCAAAACACCTGTACAGCGATTTTGGTCGCAAAATGAGGATTCATTTGAGGATTACCGGAAGGCAATAGTATTGGTAAATTGTATTGGTGTTGAATGTGCATTTTTTCTTTCCATTTTTCGTTTAATATGATGCAAATAGGAGAGATAAAATGACGCGAGTAATGGGGATAACATGATACAAATAAGAAGAATAAGCTCAAAAGAGAACGATTGATGTATTAAATATTGAGGGGACTGAGATAGAACAACAAATTTCGAAATAAAAAAAAAATTAAAAATATTTACGACTACGAAGTACGAAGTGAGACTCAAAATAAAAAATATTAACCAAAAAAAAACAAAAAAGTTAGAAAACAAAATGATTTTGCTTATTTGGTTTAGTATTGTGTTAATGTGTTGCAACTCATGATGGTCGGTTGCTATGCTATACGATGTTATGTCCGAGGATGGAGAAATTTTATTGTAGCATATACACATCAAATAAAAAAGCGAGATGTAATGTAAATTCAATAAGAAGAATTTATAAATTAAAAATCATTTATATTACTGTTAACCGAAATTGAGGACCGAAAATTTTTATGTGGCGTAATTAATTACTTTTCAATAATAATTAAATATTACACAATTAATTCTTAAAAATGAATTAATTCATAATTAAAATTTTAATTAATTAATTGATTTAAAAAAAATTGATGTAGCAAAATTAATCCTTTATTAAAAATTAATTAATTTCACGGTAAAAATTTTGCGAAATTAATTAATTTTTGTCGTTAGAATTAATTGTTGGTAACTTAATGTAAGGGGCCAATTTAATTAAATTATACCTAAATTGTTATTAGTTATAATTTTTTTTTTTATGAAAATCAATAAATAATTAATGAAAAGAAAAATTATAAATTATATTATATCACAATTATCACAATCTGCTTGAACAATAAACAACAATAGACACAAAAATATTTATGAATTCCCCATGTCAGAAGAAAGGGAAAAATAACTCAAGGCGAGCGTAAGCACCAAAAATTTGAACCGATTCACCCGATTCGTTTATTTTTGATACTTACCACGAGGAAACGCATGAGAAAATACACTAATACAATAAACAAAATTTTACGGCACACAATAGCAAAATGTATATTATACGTTGTGTACATATACAAAATTCTCAATCCTCAATCCTCATTTTGCGACCAAAATCGCTGCACTGATCAGAAGTATAGTACTCTTAAAATCCCATTTTAGAAAACCGAAGTTTTCAATGTGTGACCGCATCTATGTATATAATTGTGCAATTTTATTTATTTATTTATTGTACTTTAACAATAATTTAGTATTAAAAGGAAAAGCACAGATGGAAACAGAGTAAACGGAACAAAAGAACAAAAAAAATAATGAAGCTGCTTCCATTAGGCAGAAAAACCTTTTAAATTTTTTCAAACAATTTCCACCTCATGCATACACATTCTATTTTGAGCAATAGTGATTATAAAATTTCCCACGTTTCCCCATGTTTAGCCAACATTCAAATAAATCGATTGCACAGATAGCAGCTCATCCGAAAGCTACAACAGGATTTTTGGCCTAGATGGAAAACAAAATACATTTCTTCACTTACGCAACGATCGAAATGGAGGTTCCAAGTAGTAAAATATATCCATTAGGCGCATAACCCACCACTGGCTTTACCAAAGACATCTTTTTCTGTTCGTTCCACAATTGCTTTTGACCTGTAAAATTTGGCGATTTTTGAACTAGGCGATGTGTAGATCAAAACTACGCACCCCGTTCGTCTATTACATCTATAATAATGTTTTAGCCAATTCAGTGTTGCGTAAAATTAGCAGTTAAAAAAGCTTGTACGTTGAAGACGGCTTGCACAGAAGAACAGCTATGTATGTATTTACGAACGCAAGTCTTAACATAGTAATTTACTGTAAGCAAACCAATCTTGAAACATTCGATCCTCAATATAATCTATTGCGTTAATATCATAGTTTTTTGAGCTTTTTATTTCTTGATAACGTTCATGCATCATATTACAAATATCTTTTTGTTCATCTAATCATTCAGCGAAATATATGAAATATATACTTGAATGAGGCTGAGTAAATCAAAAAATTTTAATTCATAAGGAGCTCTTGTTGAATTGCTTTTGGTATTGAGATCAAGTCCGGAATATCCTCATAGCCAAACATACAATTTTGATGAGATTTGGTGCCTCGAGGATAAGTTGACGAATCAATTAAAACTTTTGGTTTTTTGAATATTTCATAACAACTTTTACAGAGCAGACCATCATGATTCATGATTCATTTCATTTTCATTTTGAAAGTTTATTGCTACACTCATTCGTTTTAATTTAAAGTTCGTGCCAATTAGACCAGTCCAATATATTACATAAGGCATGACCTAGACTATTAATCACAACTTCAACAGAATCAATATCCCTGAAAAAACCGATTTGCAAATCATCCACGAAATCATCATAGTAAACAGTTTCCGTGTGTTTAATTAACTGGAAAATTTGTTTTATATATAATGCAAACAGAATAGTGCCTAAAATAGATCCTTGAGGAACCCCAGATGTAACAAAAATGTTATCGCTAATGTTGCCAATACCATGGAATTTTACCTTTATTTTTAATATTAATTTTTATTGTTGTCGCAAATGTACGTAAGAACTTATAAGTTGACAAGCACTTTTGGAAATATTATACTCATTACATAGTTTCGAGTTTCGACAATAACATTGTGTGCTCAACATTATCAAATGCCTTGAAAAGGCTAGAAGAACCAAAACTTCAACTTTACCATCTTCGAATAAAGTCACTGATCTGAGCGTGAATGATTCTTTCTAAAACTTTGGATAATGTTGGTAATATGCTGATATAGGACGAAATTTGTTACTGCAGATGGGTTCGGCATTTTTGCAATAGTCGTGTAATTGTCGCAATTTTCAACGCGTCATGAAAGTGAACTTCTTCAATAGATATTGAACTCATCAGGAGTAACTTATTATAAGTCTTAATACTTCTAACTTATTATAAGTCTTATGCTTTCTCCAGTTCTCTTCAAGAAAATCATGAATATTACGATGTATTATAATATCATTATTAAAATACGGACCACGCTCTTGACGCTTCCCACAAATCGTTTCCAGTGGTACAAACCACCTATCAATAAGACAACCTTTAAATGAACTTAAACGTGATAGCTATTCGTTAACATCCCACACATGATATAATAACGCCCTATTTAAAAAACAAGCAGCCAACAGTAATGCGTCCTTATCGACCAATGGTAGGTCAAGCTGTTGTTTGTGGGGGACAATATGTAATCAAAATAAAAATTATCGATTTGTATATAGCAGCAACACCTAATTAAAAATATTCCCCCTTTTGGTAGACCCTACACTTTTGGCTTAAGGTTTAGAGGAATTGAACCAAAAATCACTGGAATACGTATACCGGGTGATTTTTATGTTTGGTAAAACATTTAGGGGATTAGTTTTGGGTTCATGTTACTAGCTGCGTTAGATAATGTTATGTTAAATGTTGCGTTAAAATGTTGCTTTAAAATGTCATGTAAAATTGTCAAGAATATTTTCTGTCTTTTTATTTGATACAATAAAATAGAAACAAAAAATAAAAAAAACATAGCTAGAGTAGTTTCAGTGTTCACGTTACAAGTAAGCTGTGTTGGAAATGTTATGACGAATTTTTGAGGCTAAACCCAGAGACTTTTCCCAATGTAATGCATACCATAATTTTCAATAATCATCATTAATTTCAAAATACAAAAAATAAAATAAAAATCATGTCATATAGCAAAAATATTGTTACGAACTGGGATTCTTCCGGAGTTCGTTCGGATTTTGAAATTAAAAAAAAACACTGAGTACTTTTCATGTAATAGACTTTTTTTACAAACCATGGAACGGTTAATCGCCACAACATGCATTACTGGAGTATTGAAAATTCGCACTGGCTTCACCAAGTTGAACATCAGCGTCCTTGGACTGTCAATGTGTGGTGTGGAATAATTATTGAAGGCAACTTGAATGGTCAAATGTACCGAGATATTTTAGAAAATCAACTGCCAACATTATTTGAAGACTTGAGCTTAAAAGTGCGACGGAACGTGTGGTTTCAACATGATGGGTGTCACGCACACCATTCGTTGGTAGCACGTGTAGTACTTGATCGTGATTTCAATAGTCGCTGGATCTGGAGAGCTGGTCCGATAAATTGGCCTGCCAAATCACCAGATCTTACTTCGCCAGATTTCTTTTTGTTTGTCTCAAAGGCCAAGTTTAAAAACAAAAACCAACAACACGTGAGAATATGATTGAGCGAATCAGAAATGCTTGTGCTGAAATTCAAGCAGACACACTTATCAGTTGTGTACAGTCATTTGAAATGCGGATTAATAAGTGTATTGAAGTCAAAGGCCATCATTTTGAGCACTTAATTTAATTGAAGGATGATGAGGCGAGGGAACTCATGTAAATCAAGCACCCTTTTCCCAGTAATTCGAAATTTGCAAAATGAATAAATTGTTTAAGACTAACTTCTTGTATTTACAACGAAACCATGAGATTTTTATTACAGACGTATTGCAGAATCGTTTGCGTTGGTTCTCAGTAGAAGAAATCGAAAAAACTTGAATATCGTCAATTACAGCGCCATCTATCATGAATCGAAAAAAATGTTCCAGTCAAATCCTACGTATTTGTAGCCGTAGAATCCGAATCTGCAATTAAACTATTTTTAATTCCTAGTTCCTATTTTAGTTTCAAAGTTGCACCCCGCCCCACCTACAAGGAGAGGGGGGGGTACTAATTTTAACACTAATGTATTTCCACCGCGGAATAATTAAATTTTGATCTGCACCATTTTTGTCGTAGAGTGCTTATTTTCCGAGATATTTGATCAGGTTAAAAAAATCACCTGGTATATTCATTCAGAAGACACCAAACGGATAAATAAAATTTGAAAGATTATGTTTAAAAAGTTTGTTTTATTGATTTAAAGATTTTAAAATTAAAATTTGTATATTTAACTGTTTATAAATTATTACTCATCATTATGAGATTTGTGTGACTCCACAATTATTAATATTCAATTAATTGTGTTTACTAATGTCGGATCTTCATAGACCGTTCATGTCGGATCTTCATAGCCCGTTCATGGCGGACCTTCATAGCGCGTTCATGTCGGATCTTCTTCATAGATCGTTTTTCATTATTATGTTGTCCAGCATTTTCTTTATTTGGGATTGATGATTCTGTCGCAGCAATTTCGACATCTTCAGGGTCGCTAAAGGATTAATTACAATATTCATTAAAACAAATTTATTTTAAATTCATTTAAATACAAGCAGACAAAACAACTTACTCCTCGCCATAATCATAATAATCAGCATCATAATCATATTCATCAGCATCATAATCATCATCAGCAATCGCGTAACTTAAACTACTTTCGACGATTGCACATAAAACTAAACAAAATAATAAACTCTTAAACTTCATCATGATGGAATTGTTCGAAAATATTTAAAATCACTTATTGGCGACAAGCTGAATAAACTGTGTTTGACTAAATTTTTATTTCGCCTGCTTTTATATATACACAGATTTCTTATCAAACCGATTAATTAGCTCTGGACCCTGCTAAATATAATAAGCTGATAACATTTTTTTTTGGTTAATATGTACAATTATTGTAATTAAAACATGTTGATAACAGTAAATGCGAGATATCGATCTCGCAAAATACGTGCAAAATTATAAGCAAACATTTTGGTTGGCTTTCTTATTAAACCAAAAACCGCAAAAAATATTTTAAATTTTGTTAGAAAATTATCTTTTGATTGTTATAGAAAATAATTAGCCCATTTTATTCGTTAATTGACCATTTAAACTTTTGGTTGGTTGCCTCCATGGATGCCCACAAAATGAACTTCTATTGGCACGTGTTTTAAATATTTACTCCTTATGCCTGTTATCTGCTAATATAAAAATTAGTTGCTCAAGTCAAACCAGTGATAATAACCGTGGAAAAAGGTCTCTTATATCTAGAAATTATTATTTTCCTACCACAATTAGCTGCGAAATTAATAAAATACAACCTTTCTTAGTTTTCGTGCTTGAATAGTCGGAAAGAAGGAAAGGCAGACAATCCCAATTGCATATTCATGGAAACATTTTGGGATTATGAAAAACTCCAACCCCAAAATAGTATGCGTTATTCACCCTAATTTGGAGATTCGATCAGTTGTCTTTTGTCAGTTTATAGTTGAACCAAGATCAAAATGTGTTTCGGTTTAATTAAACCGCACAAATAAAGTAAAGCTTAAAGTGTCGCCATCTCTCTGCGATCATATCAAATTCAATACAAAAGTAAGACTATTACCGTTGTGTTCACTTTTCACTATTTTCAAATAAACATTATTCACCACTTTTGGTACAATTATTTAGTGAAACATTAGTAAATCTCTTCTTTATACATCACCCTCGTATTTTGCGAGATCAATATCTCGCATTAACTGTTATCAACTGTTTTAATTAATTGTATTAACCAAAAAAAAAAAAAAAATAAACAGGGTCCAGGGCCTAGATTCTGATGAAATGACAATTTTTCGTGACATTTTGTTATTAGTACAAAATGTTGTCACAGAAAATTTGCGATTCTGACGAAATGAGTTATGACATTAACAGCAGTTTACAGTAGTTGCATTTCTAGTTTACCGCAGTTATATTTTAAGGTCAATTTTAATGACATTTCTCATTTTTCTCAAGTACTTTTGTTGGTTATTTACAAAAATATAAAATTTAATAAAAATTATTAAAAAAATTGGTTAGTTATAAAATCCAGATTGCCTTAAGGTTAGCAAGGTGTTTCCAGTTTATAAATCGGGTAATAAACTGTCCCCTAATAACTACCGACCGATATCTGTACTAAATTCCCTTTCTAAGATCTTTGAAAATGTCATTACCAACCGACTTAAGCTATATTTTCTGGAGAATAGTGTCATAAATCCAAATCAGTTTGGGTTCATTAATAATTCCAGTACACAATCAGCGGCGGCGGCTATCGTTAATGAAATTTTGATAGGGCTTGAGGATAAATACTTTGTAGCAGTTTTGTCAATAGATTTAAAAAAGGCTTTCGACACAATCTCACATAGTATTCTGATTTCTAAATTTAAAAAGCTAAATCCCACTACTAACACCTTAAAATTGTTATCTTCTTATTTAACAAATCGAGTACAACATACGGTAGTGGATGGTGTTGAAAGCCTTAACTTACTTATCCGTTCAGGTGTTCCTCAAGGTTCTATTTTCGGCCCGATTGCATTCAATTTTTTTATCAACGATATTTTTACCCTTAGGTTGAATGGAAAACTAATAATGTACGCTGACGATTCAATGTTGATATTTAAATCCAAAGATCCATTCCAATTAATTGAGCAAATGATTGAAGATATCTTAGCTATTGAAAACTGGCTGTCAGCAAACAAAATGTCAATAAATTTTTCAAAAACGAACTACATAATAATTCAAAACCGTCAGCTTCCAGCAGATTTTCCATCATTCATAGAAGTTAATAACCAAACAATTAACCAAGTGGGTTCATTATGTTATCTAGGAATTATCATTGATGATTCGCTGCTTTGGAAAGAACATATTAATAAGATCACAAAAATCATATGGCCCTATGCCTTTGCATTAAGGCGACTTAAAAATGTTTTGGATGAAAAAGCTCGCTGGTTAATATATTTTGCATACGTTCATTCCAGACTCAGTTATATGAGTCTCTTGTGGACTACTGCAGCTCCAACCAACCTTAATACTATTAGGGTCTTGCAAAATAAAATCATTAAGACTATTAAATTGTTACCGCTCTTGACACGCACCAAGTCTATTTATTCGTCATTTATCCTTCCGGTAGATGTATTGGGGAACTTTGAACTACTTGTATTCATTAAAAAAGTACAGCTAGGTATGGCTAAGTGTAATGTGAATTTTACTTCTATAAGTAATATCCACACATACGGAACCAGACAAAGCAAAAATAATAACTATTATATCAACACTGTTGAAACAGTTCGATCACAGAAAAATCCTTTTTATAAAGGGCTTATTCTGTACAATGATCTCCCAGAGGGTATCAAAACTGAAAATAATTTGCGGAAGTATAAAATAATCTTGAAAGAACATTTATTTCAGAAATGGTTACTAACTTATGAGTCAACATACGGATAGCTAATCTTGTATCTTTTCATTGTTGTTTTTTTTTTATTTTTTAACTTGAATAAGAACAATATGTCAATATGTATGAACAATGCAGCAAATTGGGGTGAGGAAGGGTAAAACGTTTTATCTTAAGGTCGCGATTTATCATTTGAATTCTCTGAATACCATGCGTTGGAATTGGTCTATAGGATACCGTCTGTCATCTGTGCTTGAGTTTGTTTTAATGCGCTATAGGTTTATTAAAATTCGTCATTGCAATCATTTTTCATTCATTTTTTTTTTTTCTTTTTTTACCGGTATCACGGTGTTATGTATGTAAGTTATTATATTGAATTGCTATATTCAAAGTTTCATTTGTTTCAATTAAGAATTTCAACATGTAATTAGAATACCTAAAATAATGAAGCATTACTGTATGTTATAAAAAATATGTAAATTTATCACTTGATTATAGTCTTTTAGACTTTTAAAGTGATTTTGAACTAAATAAAAAAAAAAAAAAAAAAAAAAAAAATTTGATATATTGTTGTTTTTCTTAATATTCTATCCGTTCTGAAGATATCCAAATTGCTGCGACGGAATCACAAAATCCCAAATAAAGTAAATGATGGAGAACATAATAATCAAAAACGGGCCATGAAGATCCGACATGAACGGGCTATGAAGAAGATCCGACATGAACGGGTACGAAGATCCGACATGAACGGGCTATGAAGATCCGACATTAGTAAACACAATTAATTGAATATTAATAATTGTGGGGTCACACAAATTTCATAATTCTTTTAATTTGTAAACAGTTAAATATACAAATTTTTATTTTAAAATCTTTTATCCAATTTTGATGTACATATAATAGCCCGATAACTAGACTGATTTCAAATAAAGAAAATGTAAAATGACCCATTGTTATTGTATAACCCACGCTGATAGAGACAACGTGAGTTATATTTTGTATAACAAAATGTTGAGTAGTCATTGGAAAATTATTCGTAGATTTTGTAATTTACGTCAAAGAAACACGTCACACAAATTTAAAGAACGGTTAGGTTAGGTTAGGTTAGGTTGAAGTGGCTGCTATCGCACACTTAGGCCAGCAATGGCCCGTTGTGATACCACAGGATCCCATCTCCCCATTACTCCCGTTGAAACCAACCAGAGCTATTTATATAGCGTAATAAATCTCGCACTCCACAGTCCGCGAGTTCCGAAAGGCTGTCCATACCGTACACACCCAAATACTTATGCCTTCTGTATGATAGCGCCGGACATGAGCATAGGAAGTGTTCCAAAGTCTCCTCCTCCTCTTCGTCCATGCAACTTCTACAAAAGTCATTCGTCTGTATCCCCAGCCTTCTCGCATGCTCCCCAAAAAGGCAGTGACCTGTCATTATCCCTACGACCAATCCTATTTCTTGTCTTCCCAGGGATATTAGTACCTTGGAGCGCCGCAAGTCCAGTTTTGGCCAAACTTGCTTTGCTACCCTGCACGTGAGAGTGTTGATCCAACTCTCATTTGTCAAGCCGATTGCCCTTTTACTGAGCGCCCATTTTAGCACTGTCATAGGCCTCCCCAGACCTACCATTTCCGGCTGCATCTGGAGAGTCGTACCGTACCTAGCTAGTTCGTCCGCCCTGCAGTTCCCCGTGACGTCCGAGTGACCCGGGACCCAGATTATCTGGATGCTGAAATACTCGCTCATCTCGTTAAGAGATGATCGGCAATCCAGCGCCACCCGCGACTTCATACAAACTGCCCCAAGTGACTTGATCGCTGCCTGACTGTCCACATAAATTGCGATATCCCTCCCGGATACCACATTATGCTTCAACCATGTCATGACTTGCCCGATCGCCACCACTTCAGCCTGGTACACGCTGCAGTAGTCAGGGAGACGAACAGAAATATTAACATTAAGTTTATCACAGAAGACTCCGGCTCCTACCTGATCGTCTAGCCTCGAGCCGTCCGTGAAAAATTGCACTGCCTCGTTTTCCAGGATTGATCCGTTTCTCCAGGATTCCCTTGAGGGAAAGATGGTACGGAAACCCTTATCGAAGCACAACGTTGGTGTAATATAATCCAGATTCGCCAGTTCTTCGCCAGCGAATCTACCTATCGTCGAGTGTCCCACCTGAAGACACTTCCATTGAGAGACAGCCAAGAGCCTCGTAGCCACGTTGGCTGCCATCTGTTTACCATAAAGGTCGATTGGAATAAGGTGGAACATAACCTCTAAAGCGCGTGTAGGTGTTGTCCTAAGCGCCCCGCTTATAAGCATACAGGCCGTTCTTTGCACCTTCTCCATCATACCTCTATAAGTTACCTTATCTAGAGCTGGCCACCAAACACCCACCCCGTACATTAGCACAGGTCTTACCACGGCGGTATAGAGCCAGTATACCAGCTCCGGTTTCAAGCCCCATCTCTTACCTATAGCGTTTCTACACGAGTATAAGGCTACAATAGCCTTATTCACTCTTTCCAAAGTGTTAGGCTTCCAGCTGAGCTTACTATCAAAGATTATGCCCAGAAATCTCGCTCGGTCAGCAAAAACTAGTCCGCTGCCGTTTATGATAGGAGGGCTAACCACCGGAATTTTATATTTCCTAGTAAATAGTACCAGCTCTGTTTTGGACGGGTTAATCCCCAATCCACACTTGCTGGCCCATTTCGTAACGATCAGGAGTGCATTCTGCATAACATCCCTAATCGTATCTAGATATTTGCCTGAGACAGCTATCGCTACATCATCAGCATATGCTACAACCCCTATCCCCTCTCTCTCTAGTTCCAGCAGCAATCCATTAATCACTGCACTCCAGAGAATGGGGGACATTACACCTCCTTGTGGGGTTCCTCTAACCACCCGTCTTCTAATCTTGGACTCTCCCAACTCCGAGGTAATAGTCCTGCTTACCAGCATCTGATTTATTAACCTACTTATAGAGCAGTCTACTTTCAAAAAAGACAATCCTTCCATGATCGCCTCCGTTTTTACATTATTAAAAGCACCCTCAATATCGAGAAATGCTACCATGCAAAACTCTTGCAAGTAAATTGATTTCTCAATTGTGCGTACTAGATCGTGCAGAGCTGTGTCCACCGACTTTCCCTTACAGTACGCATGCTGCGACATTGCCCAATTCCTGGGTTCAATTCTTGATCGAATAAACACATCTATCAACCTTTCCAGGGTTTTCAGCAGAAAGGATGATAGAGTTATAGGCCTCAAGTCCTTTGGACGAGCATGTGAGCTCTTTCCCGATTTCGGAATAAAGACTACTTTGACCTCTGTCCAATTCCTAGGAATATAGACTAGTTTCAAACATCCCCTGAAGATAACCTCTAGCCAGGGGATGATGGCTGCCGAGTTCTTTTGAATCTCTGCTGGTATAATCCGATCCGGGCCCGCCGACTTATAAGGCTTAAAACCCTGCAGCGCCCACCTGATCCGCTCTCTATCCAATATGCCCTCCATATCTATTGGAGGTGTTCCTCGATGAGCTCCAGGCTCCATCGAGTCATCAAAGCTTCCCGGAAAGTGGGTATCGATGAGAAGCTCCAACGATTCCGCACTTGAAGCTGTCCATGACCCGTCTGGTCTAATTAAGTAACTAGGACTAGTTGGGTTAGTAGATAGAATCTTCCTAAGGCGGGAAGTCTCAGAGACTTCTTCCATTCTACCACAAAAGAGTCTCCAAGATCCCCTCTGTGCCTTCCTCAATTCTTTTTTGTACTTTCTTAGGTCCTCCTTATAGGAGTCCCAGTCCCGTACATGCCTCGTGCTCTTTGCCTTATTAAAGGCTGTCCTACACGCCTTCCGAAAGGTCTCCAACTCCATGGACCACCATGCCGGTTTCTGCCTGCCCCTTGGCTTTATCAGGGGGCAAGAAGCATTAAAGGAAAGATTGCATGCTCTTGTGACAACATCCACAATGCAATTCAATTCTTCCACTGTCTCCGGAGGTCCGGGGACCTCCGGCAATAGTTCCTCCAACACCTCCCCGTATTTCTCCCAGTTTGTCCTTCTAGGATTCCTGAAAGGCTTCTGGGTAACCGGGTGAATGTTAAGGTTATAAGTTATATATTGATGATCAGAGAATGAGTGCTCCTTCGCCACTCTCCATCCCCTAATCAACTGAAAAATAGTATCCGAGGCGAGGGTCACATCTAGAACCTCCTGCCGATTGCTAATGATAAATGTCGGTTCCTGTCCAACATTGCAGACTGAAAGGTTAGTATTTAATAAGTAATCAAAAAATAACTCGCCCCTCTCATTAATATCAGTGCTCCCCCAAATTGTGTGATGCGCGTTTGCATCACATCCGAGTATCACACCAATCCTATTTTTCCTTGCTTCTCGGATCAGGTCCCCCAGGTTATCCGGCGGGATCTCCTTCTCCCGATCCATATACGCAGAGACCAGCCAAAACTTGTCTCTGCCAACCTCCATACTGATCGCAGTAACGTCACCACTACTGTATTGAGGAAGTAGAAAAATTTTTAAAGTATTTTTCACTAAAATGCAAGATCTTATCTTCTCAGAGTTACTTGAGTACAAAGTTGTATACCCTTTCACCTTAAGGCCACAGATCCTGTTTTTGTTAATCCAAGGTTCCTGGATTAACACTAGCTCCTCTCCTGATCTAGTCAGTCTGAGAACGAGAGCCGCCGAAGCAGCCTTCGTATGGTGAAGATTAATCTGCACAATATTAATCACCATGCATTATCTCACTTACCTCTTCATGCATTCCCTGTTTCAGGCTAATGCTACCTTCCTCCGGGGGGCCGCTAGTATCCGCCGTGTCACCCCCCATAATTGATGCTTCGCTGCCTTGAGAATCCCCAGCCTCTCTTCGTTCAGCTTCCGACAGGGTGTCCCCATGGGATCCAAGCGAGAGAAGGCCGCCTCTCTCCAATAGCAGCTCCACGTCATCGTCTGTTATAACCCCATGCGCTTGCTCGACTGTCTGCCGCTGGGTCCGTCCGACGTCCACCTCCGGCCCGTCCTCCGAGCGCATGCCTACCTCATCTTTTTTAAAAACGTTGAGAGTGATCGACCCGAAACCGAAGCTGATCACCCCCTTTGTCTCTGCCAGGGGAGTAAGGGACTCCTTATTGAGCAGCATGATTGCCATTCTGAAGCCCCCTTTAGCCTCCTCCTGTTTGATAATCTTCCAATCTTTCGTTGGAAGATTTGGATTACTTGCCTGAATAATCTCAAGGATCTCTTCTGGCTTTTCTGGTTTGGTTGGTAACCAGACGCGGGCCCTTGGTCTACTCGGAATTTCTTCCTTTCGAACTGCCTCAAGCCTCGCGCCTTCCCATACCTCACCTACTTCGGCTATTGCCTTTTTATAAAGATCCACCGATCTTTGATCCGAGCACGCAGTTAACTTTACGCGCCCTTGATGCCATCCCGCATCTCTACAGAACGGAGGGGGTCCTGGATTTTCTCTCAGGACCTTGATGAAAATGGAGTTTAGTGCATTATACACTTCCCTCCACTTTCCTGCCGTGATGCTCCCATCTTCTTGACTTCTGTCAATTACCGCTAGCACCAGTACGTTCTCCTTTACTATTTCACTGAACAATTTCGGTTTTTCCTTTGGATCTCCCGATATCGCTCCAGTGACGGTCTTGGCTCGTTTGCTGTCGCCCCCTTCGAGCTCATCCTGAGACCTCGGCCTTTTAGGCACAAGGACCCTATCCGAGCTGTCGCGGCCGACAATCTCCCTCGCCCAAGCCACAGATTGCTTCTGTTCTACTGTAAGCTGCCCCTCAGGGGTTGCAGCCAGTTTATCCAGAATTTTATGCGCCGACCGTTTCTCCCTGTATCGTCGCTTTGCAGGAGGGATCCTTCCCGATCCCCCGCTCTCTTGCCTGGCATTGGTATCGCTGACTCCTGGCTTTGATGCCATGGTGCCACTTACCCCTGCCACTGATGAGGTAGCTCCACCTTTAAGGTAAGAGCCACTTTCTTCCTTCATTGTTTCCGGTTTTTCAAGGGTACCGGCTCCCTTATTTTTATTATTTAACTGATCCATAATATTCCCACGAGTGTCGGAGAAATACTGGTCCACCTGCGCAGAGATCCGTATACGCAGGTAAGGCTAAATACAACTGGAGGTAGCCAGGTATCCAGAGGGCTCCGTTAACGACTGGGCTTTGTTAAATGGGCCCCCAGCCTAGCTGATCATCAGCACGGGTCGCATAACACCTTAATCCAGCCCATTGGCTCACCAAGCATCACATCCCAGCACCCCCGCCCCTATTCATCTTTCACTCAACCATTCACCCATCCATATGGATATCCCAAACCAATAGGACCCATTTCATCATTCAAGGGGGTAACCCGTTTATAGGGGCCCCTCACTCACTACCTGGAGACCCCGGAAATGTGACGCTCAGTTTGCCTGTGGTTATTTGTTGATGGTTTTATGGCGCCATCAGTTCGCCATTCCATACCGGGTATCATAGGCACTCAGAATTTATTAAACTGAGGTTAACCACTCCCCAGTTTCCTGAGACTCTCCTCCCAGCAGGGCTGCGGTTGGGGGCGGCTTATTTAATATTCACCGCTAACCTATCTATCGATAGGCCGTTCACTATCCACCACCTGTGACCCCCCCGATAGCTGCAGCACGCCCCGGGTAAAGAACGGTTACTATGATAAAATGTATTTCAAAATTCAATGCTACAGTGTGAAAACACAAAATGGAACTATTTCTTATTAATTTACGATTATTTACATTTATTTCAACAAAATTGGATAAAACGTTGTATGCCACTCGTGAGCAAATAGATATTATCCACTCGGGATAATATCCCACTCGGCTATCGCCTCGTGGTACAAACTTATCCCTCATGGATAATATCTCGTTTGCTCACTAGTACCATATATAACTATAAATCAATAAAACAAACGTTTTAAACATAATCTTTCAAATTTTATTTATCCGTTTGTTGTCTTCTGAATGAAAATACGAGTTACATAAAAGTATACGAGTAGAATAGAATTAAAAAAATGCATTAAATCATCTATCATAAACCGTCATGAACAGTTCTTTACTAGATTTAGTTGAGTTCATACATGGATATAGCTTTCAAATGGAGTTGACTTTGGGATTGGGTTGGCAAATAAGTGTGGAGTTAAGCAGAGGGGATTTTCAAGACCGAAGTTCTGATCACTACACCCTTTTATGTTGATATTTAAGAATTTTGGCACAAATTTTCACTTAAGGCTGCGGGCCAAATCTGAGGTAAATGCCGCTTTTACTTACTTTTTAACAGTGCATTAGGTAAATTGAAACACTGTACTAAAAAGTAGGGTAAAACATAGGAACAAGGTTGAATGATTGTCGGGTAAAACATAGGAACAAGGTTGTTTGTTTTCTGGACGTTTTGATAATTGTTTTTATAATTGTTGTTATCTCGAAATATGGAGAAAATTAAAACGAATTTTATCCGGAATTAGTTTCACTATTTTCCGCCGCGAAGATTGTGGAATTATTCGAATGTTGGCCTTTTTTCATCGTAATCTCTATTTAATATGTTTACTAAAATTGGTGGTTTATAATCGATGCAATTTCTAATTTTAGGCTAAAAATAAAAACAAAATGTTAATTATGAAAATTCTGACAATAACCCAAATAATGACGTACCTCCTGTGATTCGCAAAATTTCAGCAAAACCATTTCTTGTAATAAAAGGTACTTTTATAATCGTGACTGTAGTGATGGCAACACTGTTGTGCTTATTGTGATTGCAACACGTAGTATGAAGTAGGCTTGGAGTTAGTTTAGTTAGTTATCGTGACAAGGAGTACACGCATATTGATTAATAAATATTATTAACCTATTTATATACAATAGTTTTATTAACCCAACACAACATTGACCACACATTATTATTATCAGTGTCATCTTATTTTTTATTTTAAACCCTCCTGGATTTCTAAATTGCTCCATTTTTTACATTTTATATATTTTGTGGGTTATGCCAACAAATGCATCCACAATTTGTTTGTCGTTTCGTTTTTTACCTATATAAACCACTAAATTTCACCCGCAATCCATTTTGGACAATTCTATTTACCAGAGAAACCGTAAATTTATCAATGAACTGACAATGTTGTCAATTTTCATCAAAAATAAATCAAACTCCTTCTTTACAGTGTTAGTATTATTTTGATTTGTTTGTTTAGAAATAGAAAATTATGAAACCGCAAAAAACAAAATATTGGGAAATCGCGTTTGGTGGGGCAAAGACCACCCTCAGAGGCAACATCGAATTTTAGGAGCTAAATCAGCGGTTTATTTCTAGAATTATGGAGACTGATATTCGTATTTATTAGGATAGTGGTAGTTGGATAATTAAATTGTTTATAAGGCAAGCAGCATTGCACTAGATCCCGGCGATTGAGAGGTACGTCTTTGTATTGAAAACTTCTTCATTGGTGGATGGTGCTCCATTTAAATTTCCAGGGAGAAAGTTTATCTTTAATTTATGTACCGATATTATTTTAAGGTTGCATTAATGTTTACAACCGCATATGTTTTCCGGGTATGTTTTTCATTGTTAAAACCAAAATTTTATTGATATAGGTATTTATCGTATTGACATGAATCCTTTAGTAACTTAACAATTATATGTTCTGAATGGATTTCCAAGAAAAGTTTTTTCAAAACTGGATTATTAATGGTTTTAAAATAGTTTTTTTCATATAATCCCTCAAATTGACAACCAACGTACCCGGGTATGTAACTAAACCTTAACACTGAATGAAAATTAATATGTAATCAATAGAAAGATTCATATGATTTAGTTCATTATTTCTTTATAAAACTTAACATTGTTGTTGTTGTACATCGTAAGCAAGTTGCTACAGTCAATGTATGTTGCGCGCAAACTGTTTTTTGCAATTTGAACAATTTTTCCGGGTGGGTCTTTTCTTAGAACAGAGGTGGCAGTTTCCTTTTTACATGATGCTCTCGTTGCGTCACGTTTTTCTGCAATAGAAGTGATTGTACGTCTCTTGTGTCAATCTTCACAGTATGGCCCAACAAACTTTCGATTCCATTTTTGGTAGTGAAATGTCGCATTATTTGCGAGTTCTTGGGACGCTGATTAATTTCAGATATAACCATCTGCGCTCGCTTAATTATTGTTGTAAAAATTTACGCCGGTGACTGGTTATATTTTTTGCCGCCTCATCTAAAATGTTATAAAAAGTGCCAGTGGCCTACGATTCGCGTCCTTTTGAATGAATATTCGCTCAGCATTTTGTCCATATTACCATGCCGCCCTTAGTTCTGTTATAATCTGGGATTATTGTTGGTTTATTGGCCGATTCTTGTGTTTCCCTATCATAATACATGGTGGATAAAACAACTACAGCTTTGTTTTTTTTAAATATACGAACACATTGTGATGTTGTTCGAAAATCCGAAAATAGACGATTTAATAGGTCGAGGTTTATCTTTTAAGAAATGCAGCTGGTACGAATCGCCATCTTTTATTTAATGTCCCTAGAATCGATAAATTGCGGTCACGCATCAAACTAGAAGCTAAACTGTAGCTAGTAAAAAAATTGTCACATGAAATATTTCGACCACTTCCACGGAAAATAGTGCAGCATAAATCTTTCACAACACATTCTCAATGGTTACTTTCCCTTTGGGAGTTGGGAGCCGTTCCACATACTGTAGATATATCCGTTTAATGGATACGAGGTAGTAGAGTTGCAAACCCACCATAATGTAATTCCATATTTGGCCGGTTTTGGTGGAATTTACTACATCAAACGTGTACCACCTCGATATGGAAATAGCTATTCATCGACCGATTTCGATTCAACGTAAGCCGTATATCTGAAATAGCAGCCGCTTGCCAGTAAGTAACCGTTGCGCACGAGTGTTTCCATTATCAAATCTGATATATCGGCATATCGTATAAAAGCGCTGAACACCCATTGTAGCACGATAAAGGGAATAAGAACTAGACCTTCTCAAATCTAGTATATGTTCATTGTTGGATCGGCTGATACCGGCAAATATTATAATGCCGAGATATCCATCAAATTCAGAGGCATTTATAGGCTTCCATACCCGAATATTATTTGGATTTTTGTGGTTCTATGTCTGGTAACTTTGAGCTCCTCTACGATTGGTCTCACGAATGATGATTTCACAAATTTCCTCATTTATAAATAGTTTGAATGTTTCGATGATGCTTAGCCCGTATGTTTTATTTGTTGGTCCTGAAGTGGCCGATTTTAAAATGTTATGCGACAGTTTTCTGCGATATGGTGAATAACCGAAATTCAATAAAATTTAACGTTATAAATAAATTGTTTGTTATGTTGTAACAACGTATTACGGTTGACAGAATCTCACAATAGACTAAATGCATTTGAAAAAGGGAAAATAACAAACTCATATTTTTAATTTTACCGTTAAATTTGTTGATACGTGCCGAAATTTTCAGTTACCATAAACAAAACAAGAAAACAGGGTTGTATAAAACTAGGAATTAGCAAGATTTGTTAATAAATAAAATAGAAATGTTAAAAATTTATTTATATTAACGTAAAATTAAATTTTAAAACAAAATTTCATACAAAATGTATAGAATCTGTTCAGGCTTACCCGGGTATGTTGGTTGTAAAGACGAAGATAAAAATTCGGTTGTAAACACAAGGGTTAAGTGGTAATTGATGAAATAGTAAGATTAACGGAATTTCTTCAGGGGCCTGATTTGTCTGTAATTCAAGGAGCGCCAGTTTGAATCTATGTTTGTAGTAATTTAGTAAGCAGTACGGTAGAACAAGTAACTATTTAATTAGAATTTTTAGAAGTACCTCCTGAAAGTCATTCCTAATTAACTTATTCTAGAATGCCAAGGATTGGAAAGCGGGTATCAAATTAATTTTTAATTAATTTTTTATGCAAAAGATTATATTAAGAAGAATTATGTTATGCTAAGCATGAGCTAAACTACCAACTACTGACCGCCATGGTGCACATCCAACTTACAAGTTGATGTATAAAAGGTTGTACGGTGAGCCCGGCGTCAAATTCAAATTACCAGGAGATCCGGCTTAATGCTTGTTCGTACACTCAAAATCAATCAATCAAGATGAAATTGATAGAATCGCAGGGAGTGATGTGACGCCAACCAGCCATCTTAATTATAACAAATATAAAATTAGGTCTTTCGACCGAAACAAAGTCAAATTCTATGTTTGGCTTTATCAGATGATAGACCTTATATTTCAGCTATAGGTTAGATCACACCTGAAATATGCAGTTCAAGTATAGTGCCCATTCTATCAATGTAACTCTGATGAAATTGAAAGGATCCAGAAACGAGTTTTGCTCGTAAAATTTCAGTGAAGTATATTAAAACGTCAATCATTTTTTTAATTATGTATAAAAATTGTACTTTATTCCGAAATCAACATAAATTATTTTTAATCTAGAAATTATAAAAAATTAGGAATATAAAAATGTTGTTATTAATTAATTTTTTTTAGGTTTTTTATTTTTTAATTTTGTTAAGAAATGGCTCTCTCTCTCTCTATATATTATATGTATAAAAAAATTAACTGTATTAGTTACTTAAATTTAATTAAGGTATTCATGTAGCATTAATATTTTTTGTAGTCTCTTATTTTTACAATCAACTATTACAAAATATTATAATTTAATGATGGTAAGTCTAAGCCTTTTGCCGTTTCGCAATCACTACACGAACATGTACGTGGTGTTGGTACCTCCTTTGTTAATACAAAACCATCGTGACACGTTAATTCAACGGTAATTGTAACTAATTCTGTTGGACGACAACATTTACAGAATCGATCTTGATTATTTGTTAGCTCATTGAAATGTGTACCAGAGGCACATCCACCAGCGCATATTTTAAGATCGGCTGCCGGTTTTTTATTAACACAGAACCCATGGAATCGATGATTTTCTACTATTAATCCAGTTGTATTACGAACCAATGGTTTTGGTGAACATTGTAATTGTGATTCAATTGGTGGTTTACAATGGATACAACAACCACGTGGAACTTGACGTTCGGGGGGACATGTTGTAACATCTTCACACATTTGGGACGATGATGATATGACAAAGGCATCAGCTAATTTGGTACACGAGAATGTTGTACAATTATCGTTATTTTCATGCCATGTTTGGTCGAGTTCGTATGTTTTGTCCTCGATCACACATTTAGTTTTTACACATTTACCGCAACATGAATCTGGTATTGTGTGGTATTCGAAACCCTGTGTGAAAAATATATTGATAGAATAGAATTAGTACCTATATACATATAATATCATTACGTTATAATAAAATAGTTCGACTTACCAATGGACATGTGGTATCACATTTTGTTAAGATATCTTTCACCGTTGGTTTACCACTGATATCCGTGATACATTCTTTGACTAGGCACGGATTATTATCGACTGGCCATTTTTCGTTATATTCCTTCAAGTATTTTTTGCCATTAATTTCCACAATACAGCTATGTTTTGGTGGTACACAAACATATTCGTCACAACACAATTCTTCATTGCTCTGTGGAATAATATTCTTCTTAACAACTTCGTAATATTCATCGGCACATCCTTTAAGTTTTGGTGGACATAAGGTCTTGTCACACACAAGTTTTTTAACAACACAGCATCCTGGCTCGTCGGATACAATTTTCATGCCCGGTTTGAGCGGAAGTGTGAATTGAGGCGATGCTGGACATTCGTCTACCGGAATACATTCGCAAATATATTTCGGGCAGTTGAATTCATCCTTTTCTGTTTTAACACGTTGTCCTTCGCCACATTTTGGGAGTACGAGTGTTGGGCATTCCTTTGGTGGTGGTACGGTTGGTTTCAAAATACACAAGTATTTTGGACAACAGTCGTCTTTATTCTCGGTTACTTGTGGTTCATAACCCTTCTCGCAAACAATATCTTTAACCATACAGTCTTTCTTTAAGCAAGTTGTTTTGCCAGTTGTGTCACATTCACATGTTGTGCATTTATCAGGATACCATTTATCACCAGCGAAATGTCCTTCATTACCGCAAGGTGTACATTCACGTTCGGGTATGCATACATTTCCTCGCAATACTTCTCCTTTCGGGCAGAAACATCCTTCTGCTTTCTGCACTGTACAGATATCGGTAAATCGTTTTGTCGTTTTAATTCCAATAGCTTGAGCGTCAATAAGTTTTTCTCTTTCCTTTATTGTTTCACATGTTTCGGCACATCCACACGGATTATATCGTAAGCTTGAGGGGCAGTCGAACGGGCACAGAGTTGATTGTCGCCAGTTTAGACAGACACCTTGTCTGGCACAATCTCTTGCGTACGCACCCAATATATCACAAGCGTTCGGTTTGTATTCCGAGCACAGATCTTTTTGGCACGAAACAACATAGCTGATTGGATTAACAATACTGTGACACGATCCGAATATATCCTCGTCCAATATCGTCAAACATGGATTATCTTTTGGCGGTGGTAATTTGCAAACTTCCTCCTTTTCTACAACAAGACAATTTTCTTCGGCGGCAAGGTTAAGTTTTGGCTCATCGGCTAACCAACTATATGCAAACTTCTTGATTTGGTCTTTAAGTACTTCTGGTGTAAGTTTATCGAGTCCGGCCGGGTTCGGTGTATAATCATTTGATATATTTCTGTTGCAATCACCACACAAACCTTCCATACTCGATCCATACTTGTAACTTGGTACACGAACTGTGTACGAGAAATCTTTAAAATCAGTGGTAAGTTCGACTTGCTCTGCGACGAACAATAGTCTTAACAGGGTACTTTGTTCTTCGCTAACTTGTAGCCACTTTGTTTTTAATGGTAATGATTTTGGTTTAGTTCCATCGACTTTTAGTTCTAGTACATTTTTCACAGTTCCACGATTAATTTGCACGGCATGAGAATCAACGAGAACATGAATCGCTTGAGTACATGTGCGGGTATTTTTCTTTGCGTGACCAGGGATAACGAATTTTGATGCTTGAGTTGTAGTTGATAGTACGTTATATTCTGATTCACATGGTCCTAGTGTTACATATACTTGGAAATTATGATTTCCCGGTTTTATTATATCGCGCGATAATAAATATGTACAATTGGCGTCGAATGTAAAGTTGGCTCGATCATAAGTGAGATATTGTGATTTTCCAAAACCATCACAGGCACAATCGCGACATTCAGATATAGCAACGCATTGATCACCTTTGCGAACCGTTCCATCAGGACAATAACAACCCGGATAACAGTGACCGGGTAAAAATGGACAATCGTCGCTATCAACAGTTTCACATGTTGTTTCGCAACTACGTCTGTAACAATCTTTGTACACAAATGGTGGTGGACATGTTTCTTCACACTGCTCTAGTGCCCGCCATGTTGACAAATCAATGTTTTCGTTCGCTTCCAAACACTGACCGACAAAGTGTGGCAACACAAGACATTTACAATTTTGAGCCGCATCTTTTATCAATGAAGCGAATTCTTCGGGTGTGCTGCTGTCTCGATAATCTTCTACACTTTCTTGTAAGCACGTGCAAGAGGCTTCAGTACACATTGAAATGTAACTTTCTATATTGATACTATTTCCACACTGTTTAAACACATCATGTTGTACTGATGTACACAATTCATAGGCAGCCTGTTGCAATTCTTTGTCGCAAGCATGTGGTTCACATAAGTCCGGTTCCGTTTGATTCACAAACCATGAATCTCCAAATTCAACTGTGGTCGCGGCTAATTCACCATCAGGCAAACGTTTATCATCTTTGTAGTCATCATTAAAGTAACCACACAATCCGTCCACATAATGTTTGTTCTTGGCTGTAACACCAATTTTAACATCACCATATTCATCGAAACTAACATAGAATCCGTGTAGATGGGAAATGAATACGATAGTTTTACCAACATTTGAGATTTTGAAAAGTCCTTGGAATTTAGGTGATTTACGAATTTGTCCGATGGTGTAGCGGTAGCCATCAATTTCGGCGGTCAAATCTTGGAAGAGTTCAATTACATATCCAGCTTCGCTGTCTTGAATTTGAATCTCTTTTTTGCAGGCATAATTTCCTGCAGAGCAATTTTGTCGTACTGCAAAAAATTCAAAAAAATTTAGTTTCTGGCTTACGCATCAACATTTCATATACCGTTATATACTTACATGTTATACTCCAGCTGAAGTCGTTTATATCTCGAACCAAAACATGATTACAAATGTCATATTTGTATTCTGTTCCATCGAACGTATTAAATGTTCTGCTTGTAACATTGCAAATCTTAGAGGTTGGCACTTCCGGTTGGCATGTATACCTTGGACATTCGTTAATAACGGTTGCTTGATTTGGTTGTACAACTGCATCATATCCCTCTGGACACTCAGGCGTTTTACATTTAATAGTTTCACCGGATGGTACTAACGGCCGATCAGGTATACACACAAATTGGGCACATTGCTCCTCGCGAATTTGCGCTGTTTTTACTGGTCGTGCCAGTGATGATGATTGTTGATAAATGAAGGGTTGGCTTGATGTTTTCTTGGCATATGATCCCTTCAATGGGGTCGAAAGTGGATTTCGGAACATAGCCGAAACAATTGGTGCCGCTTTTTCCAATAATTTGAACGTGTGTTCAGGTGGACATTTGGGTTCAGGACATTTTTTAATTGGTTTTGGTGTTGGTACAACTGGTGGAGGTGTAACACAAATGATTTCATCGTCGGGGCAATCTATAATCCCGTTACACCATTTGTCTTCATCAATACAAACCTCGTTAGTCACACACATCACAGTTTTTGGTGGACAAGCTTCGCAGAGACAGCTACACGAGTCTGTTTTGGCTTGACGTAATTTTGTTGGACATTTTGGACATTCTTTTGGACTACACGTTGGAACCCCTCCAATGGTGCAGATACATTCTTGACAATCTTCGGTTTCGTATTTAGCACCAACACCGTATGTATGTACTCCCTCGACACATGGACACTCAGTTGCGTTGACACAGCGATGCCCATCCCATTGTGATGGTTCGTCACATTTACATATACCGGCTACAGGTACTATTGGAGGTAAGACACCTTCACATAAACCACATCCTGGTTGCAATTCGATTGGTGGCAATGTGGTAGTTTCAATAGCTTTTATTGGGTACGCCTTAAAACAACCGAGTGGCTCGGCTCTCATCTCAATTGTGTTGCTCCATTTGGCTGGCACGATTTTCAAGTATTGTGCATTAACAGGGAAATCAAAGAAATTGGTTACCGGCGTATTAGAGTCATAATTAGCAATGTAGACTTTCAATTTTTTATTATGGTCAAGTAGTTCATTGAATGTTTTGCCATCGTGCGAGAAATATACATTATAGCCGGTAACCCATCCATCTGGGCCACCCTTTGTTGTGACACCGGTTAAATTACGCGGTTCAAGGAAGTTAAACTGTGGAAAAGATTATTAAAAATTAGTTGCAAATTTACAAAAGGTTTTCTATAAGTCTACTTACGGTTACAAACTGTTGTGGCGAGTTTAGAACCGGCTTCCAGCCAGCTGGTGAACTCAACTTTAACGCCTTGTATAATTTTAATTTTAACTTTGTCGGCTTCATTGAAGACGCCTTAATTTGATTTGGTTGGAGTTCACCATTTTCAAGTCCCATTGGATCAACACATAGCGGCTTTATTTCCTTTACTGTCACAGTGGTAATGAGTTCAGTGGTGGGTGTTGGTCGTTTTTCGGTTACCTCGAATTCAGGTGTCGCTTCTTCTGTTGTACTTATTGGTTTTCCAGTTTCAACGAATATTTCGGTAGTAGTAGCGGGTAATGTGGTCAGTTTACGTCGCATACATCCAATTAGCTCAACACGAAGTGCGATCTGATCCTCCCAGGTTAACGGATAAATACGTACTATTTTTGCTTCAATTGGTATTTTGAATAATGTTTGTGGTATCGATCGGCTGTCAATTGGTCCTGGGAATATTTGCGGTTGTTTTTTTTCATCAACCACTTGTAAGAATGTGGTCGTGTCCGAAATAATGTTGTCTAATGTGTAAACAACCTTGAAACTTGTAACACGGCTATCTAGTTTACTAGGCCCCAACATTACACCAAATAGTGCTGTGATCTTTGGTAAAGTAATTTGTAGATATTGCGTTTCATCATCGATTTCTGGTTGCCAGGCGCCACTTGAATCTGTATCATTCGAAGTCATTCTTGCATATTTTGGCAGGTAAGGATTCCCTAATGTTGTACTAGCGCTAAAGATGCTGTCGGGCAGTTTATTTTCACCATCAATCACCGGTACAAAATTGTTTGGGTCACAAGACAGTGGCGGTGTTGCAGTGGTCGACATCATTATTCCTTTAACTGTTTTGCTTGTTGTGTACACCGGTGGTAGAACTGTTGGCCGTATGGTAATTTTACCTCCTATAGGGGAAGGCGTTGTATATGTTCTTGGCGGAAGAAGTTTTTTCGAAGTTGTATACCCTGGAGTTACGGTTGTTACACAATTACTTGCTGTACAGACATAATGGTTATTTACACATTGGCATGTTTCACATTCCTCCTGAACCACTTGGCCTGGATTAACTATTTTACCCAATTTACTCATGCAAGGGCAATCCGCTGGTCGAACACATCCTAATTTATTTCGGTACAAATGTCCTGGTGGACAAGTTAACAAATTTTCAGGATTTGTACATCTCGCTTTGCATTCGTCTACTTCGTTTGGCAGACACAATTTACCTTTCACCATCAGCTTAAAATAGTGGTCACACGCCTTACCGCAAGGCAATGCACAGTCGTTCCATACATGACCGTTTTTACATTTTGGTGTAGTTGTCCCAACTTCCTTATGTGTAGTCGAATAAATGGATTCGGTGGGAATGGAACCAACCTCCTCAGTAGTTTCTGGAAGTTCAACGCATTCTGGTTTAATAGCACCGACTGACAATGGCCAATCGCAAATCCTTGTTACTGGATGATACATTAAACCGTCGCCACATAATTTAACTACTGAGTAACCACCGGTTGGAGCACATTCCAAAAATGCTCCACAATCGGTAGGGTCTTCAATACTGGGCACCGCCGGATCGCATGGCACCACCGGAAGTACTGTTGTCTGACCAACCGATATAATTGGCGGGGTGGTGGTTGGTATATATGATGGAGTTGACGTACTCTCTACGTATTTTCGACGTGTAGTGGGAGGTTGTTCTGTTTGTGGTCTAGCTGTTGTGGTACCTTCTTCACAGTCACATAATATACGAACTTCATAATCGTGACAACGGCCTGCACATAGTAAACCTTTCTCTAACGAACATTCAACATCTTCTCCGGTAGACTTTGGCGAATGATGCGTCCGAACGGTGCGGCACTCAATCGCTGTAACATTATCTTCTGGACAGTGGGCAAACCCGTTTGTGTTTTTCATCAACAAATACGTTGGAACTGGTTCATGATCTCCATCTTTCAATGATTTACTTGGCGTTTTAGTGCCAACCGGTTCATCGCCGAAAGCTTTATCTTGATTAAACCAACTCGACCATCCACTAATGCATTGAACTTCTTGCGTTCCTTGTAGCGGTGTTGTTACACCCGGAGGTAATGTAACTTTACATGGCTCTCCAATACACTTTTCTTTACCACGTGAGCATCGACAGGTTTGGCAATTATCTGATTTCATTAAATCACCTTCATAGTACACGACTCCATCGACTTTCAAGCAGATGGGTTTACATAAAGCGAGTGGAACACATTCTTTGAATGTGTCATTCAAATATTTGAATCCTTCTGGACACGGTTTAATGTTGCAACCCTCGACGCAAACATCCTCGTTACACATCCGCTCAGATTTGGCTTGATCTAATAAATTATCACAAGTTTCAAGGGGACATGCTGGTACACATGAACTGTACGAGGAACATAGGGGGTCGCATTGCATTGCTGAAAGTATTTCAAAATATTAAAACGGTTTGCTTAATATTTCAAATTAACAGTAAAATACTTACGACATAACTCTTGAGTCCTCCATTGGATTGGTACACCCCTCACTGTACAGGCATGAGCATATGCAGCTAAGGCTGTACACAAACATTCACAATCACCACCTTGATCGCAAGCACATGTATCAAAAATACAGCGTTTCAAGTATTTATCGACGGGCACTTCGCTGTGGCACGCTTTGAACACATCAGATTTCAGAACACCACATTTACGTTGGGCCCAGGTTTTACGTTGCGGATGTGATTCACATGCATCAATTTGCTCTGTTGGTACCGAACAGTAGTCTTGAAGTTTCCATGCGTGTCCGAATATCAGTGGGCTGGTTTCAATACCACCGGATGGTGTTTTTAGATCATCATTTGCATCACCGTTGTAATTACCGCACAGACCTACGACACGTCCTTTCCATTTGTTTTGCAATTTTATATAGACTCGTGTTCCACGATCCCATTTTACTTGTAGACCATAACCGGGTGCTTCAACGATAATGAATATACCAGCCCGATGTATTGAAAGTTTATTTGGCTTGTCAGCTGTCTTCAATGCTTTTGGTTCATCGTACGTTTTACTACCCGGAATTGGTAAATCAGCGTCTAGTGTGATACTTTCACCATTGGCTCCCAATACGGCGATTGTAACAGATTTTGAGCAAGTAACCCCCAATGAACCACAAAGCACATTTTGTAAGGTGACCGAAAATCCTTCTCCTCCCTCGAGTACACCTTTCGATAATACGTAATCACATGCACCTTGGAAATCAAAATCTCTGCCATCGTATGTTTCAAAATGTGAATCTCCCCATGCAGAACAAGTTGATGCACACGGATTATTTGTGCAGGTCCATGATCCACCCTTGCACACACAAGTGTTGCATTCCTCAAAGATTTTGTCGCCTTCATTGTAACTTCGCCCACCGTGGTGGCAAGAACAATCCTTGGGCAATACACATTTCTTCTCGGATACATCAAATATGTAACCTTTCTGGCAAACACATCCCGGCCGACATTCTGCTGGTGTTGTTTCTTCAAATGGTAAATGCATATTCTTACAGGTGGGTACATTTTCAGGTTCGCACGTTGTAAATTCTTCATTTTCGGTTTCCCGGCATTTATTACGAATATCACCCGCTGGCGGATATTTCTGTGCTTCATTACCCACTGCCTCTTTGCAGATCCAAGTCGCTCCCATGCATGTGCATAGTTCCAGGAATTTCTTGCCTGGTCTGACTTCCTTGTAACCTGGATTAAATACCATTCCTTTGAATGCGCATGAACAAGCAGCAATCGGAATGCATTCATTATTATCGTCCAAAACTTGACCAGATGGACAACGGCAACCTTCCACACACGTTGATTTACATGGCTCGTTGGATTGCAAATCTTCACATGTTCTTCTGCAAGCATCACCACATTGTTCGTAAACCTGACCGGGTGAACATTTGATTGCTGAAATAGTAAGAAAATTAGTAAGAGCTTCTCATATTGCATATTTCGTTTAAGTAAACTAACCGCATTCATTTATTGCATACCGCCAATTAATGACAACACTTTGACGTGCACACTCAGCTGCGTACGCCGAATAAATTGGGCAGCTGCATGCAGCTAAATCTCCTTTGCATGCGCACACATCATACAAACAATCTTCATAGTATGACGTCGGATCAACGAACCAATGACATTCATCGAATACTTTTGCTTTCAATTTTGAACATACTCGTTCAGCATTAGCCTTGTTTTCAATATTCATTTGACATGGGTGCGGAATTTGTGGTGTATCAGCCACAAATTGGCATGATTCTTTTGTCCGCCATTTATCGGCGAATGGACCAACGGTAGATTCGACATCACCTTCTGGTGTCAAGAAATCATCTTGTAAATTGTTATTGAAGGTGCCGCATAAACCTTGTGTCTTTCCACGATATGATGCCGGGGCATCGATGTACACTCGTGAAATGCCGTCCCACCAAATCTTAATACCATCTTGGAATTCAACCGAAGTAATTATTGAGCTGGGTTGGCGAATTTTGATCAAACCTTGTTGTAATTTCTTCGGTAATTTGTTTACTTCAAGGCCATCGACTAAAATTTGTCGTCCCTGCTTTAGCTTAATCGATTGCGGTTTACCGTTCAATCCTTGGAACAAGTTAATTGTTATAGACTTGGTACATGATGGCATGTCTGAGGCGACCGATGGCGATAGGCCCATGGCTTCCGAAATACTTCCGGGGCACGCAACATTTTCAGCCTCGATCGAATAATTATCCGTCTTCAAAAGATAGTACGAACATTTACCCATGAAATCATAACGTTTTCCGTCGAAAGTCTCATAATGAGGATCACCAATGGCGGAACAACGTGCTCCACACGTGACATCGGTACATAGCCACAGTCCATTTTCGCAAGTGCATGTATTACAATCCTTAGTTATTTTTGCATTAGGCTTGAACACTTTTCCACGTAGTGCACACGGGCATGCATCCAATTGGATACATTTGCCTTCATACTGGATAGTTCCATCGGGACAGAAACAACCCTCGTGACATGATCCGGAAGCTAATTCGACCGTCGACCCACATGATGGTTCGAATGATGGACCACACGATTTATAGACACGTCCATCGGTACATGGTAGTGCTGTGTAAAAAATACTTGTATGAGCTAATTGTTTAATCAAATTTATTTAGTTTTTATACTTACGACAAGTTTCCAAATCTCTCCATCCATGATCCAACCGTATACCATGGAATTGGCAATCCTTTGCCACTGTTGCCATACCATCGCAAACACATTTCTCCGGATGATCTTGATCATCACAATTGCAATAATCGGTTATGCACGATGCAATGAGCGAACTCCTATCGAACAGCGACAAGCAATTTGTGAAACCGGCATTGTTCAATAACTTTTTGCAAATAATCGCTGCCTTTATCTTAATTTTTTGTTCACACTGTCTATCTGCATCTTCATTGAGTTCCATTGCGCATGTTTCATCTGTGTCCAAATTTGGTGCACGCCAACTATCGATAAATGCTTTCTTTACGTTTAACACATTTCCTGACTTGGAGGTTAAATCATTTTCAATATTATGATCACTTGTGCCGCAAAGACCTGAAGTACGATTCCATAAGGATGCGGTTGCTTCAATCGAGATCATTTTTTGGGTATCCCAAATAAGTGTTATTTGAACCGTTTCCAATGAAATTTTCAATGAAGTTCCAAACATTGTGACTCGTAGTCCTGATAATTGAGCGGGTATAGGCAATTGTTTTTTTGAAGTGAACAACTTAACTTTTCCGTTAACATTTTCAAAACTGTACTGGAGATTTTGTACGAAAATGTCTAAACTATGTGGGCACGGTTGGGGCGAGGATGAAGAACAGGCACGCAAAATAATACTAAAACTTCCATCAACTGTGTCGTGTACTAGAGTGTGTGAACAATACAGTGGTGCACTGTATGTTAAACCATCGAATGTTTTTATTCGATTTCCATTCCATGTCATGCACACAGCCGGTTTGGCAAGTTGGTGCTGAACATCGACGTTTTTATGGGAGTATAACGAGTATAAACCTGGTAATTGGACATCTGAAAAGTTAGTTTCATCATCGAATTCGTAGTAAGCTACACCAATTTGGCTCTTATACTGTTTTCTACCACCCTTTGTGCGAGAGTATTGTTCGGTATTTGATTGAATTGTGTAGTGTGAACCAGCCGACGAACCAGTTGATATTATTTGTAAGTGATCAGTGGCGACACACTGAGGTACTTTGTTTGGAATATATTGGCCCGTAGCATATTGGCATACATACTTTTCAGCTGGTGTAAATTCGAATTGAATACCCTCGGGACATAATAGAGAACATTCAAATTTATCTGCATCCCCCTTACATCTGTAGCCACCATTGAATCCAAGTTTGCTTGGTGCACAAACATCGACATTGTATTGACATTGTGGGCCACGGAAATCTTTGGGACAATTACACACATTGTAGGCCAAACAATTTCCACCGTTTAAACATTCCGGTGTGCACGTCGGTTGACAGTCCGGGATCGATGTTAACTCTGGTCGGGCTGGTGCCCAATCCCCATTTTTACAAACCATATTCATAATAGCGGAACCATCAGGGAAACGGTATCCTTTGGCGCAGCGGAACGAACTTGTGGTCGATGTATACGAACTGAAGGAATTTTTGGGCATAGGTGGTTTCTGCAGACATGGTTTATTCTCATATTGGCACTGTGGCCCGCTGAATTTATCAGGGCATTCACATTTATCTGGTAGGTAGCAAATTCCATTATTTTGACATCGTGGTAAACAAATGGGTTCACATGGTGGAAGTACATCCCATTCCGAATTATCAATTGTCCATTCGCCATCGACACAACTCATGTAAAGAGTTGTAGCGCCATTTGGGAATTGATGCTTTGGTATACACCTAGCTTTACAAGCGGTAACGGTACATTTAACCTCCGCATTCGGTGGCACTTGTGTTATTTTCTTGCACTTAAGAGTCTTATCTACTACTTTGGCGACACCATGGGCACCTACTGCATCAAGTGGAAGTAGAGCTGCAGGTATACGTGATATTGTTTTGATACCTCCTTTTACGCCACCTTTTACACCACCCTTAACACCTCCATCGTTTTGATAACCTTCCGTATCTTGTAAAATTTCGGCTACAGGTTTACTTAGTTTTGTTTTAACTCCCCCTTTTACACCACCATCGTTTTGAATTTCAGGGGCTACATTTTTATTTGCTTCTGGTATTGGTGCTTCCGTTTTGAAACTCATTCCACCACCTGAACCGGCTTCAGGAAGTTCAACGTCAGGAACGGCGACAACTTCGGGCACCGCTTTAATAACATCCGATACTTTTGGTACCTCAGGAGCGTTTGGAAGTACACGTAATGCTTCTGGCATTGGTTGAATTTTTGGTTTGGTTTTGACTCCTCCCTTTACGCCTCCCTTAACACCTCCATCGTTTTTAGTTTCAGGGGCTACATTCTTATTTGCTTCTGGTATTGGTGCTTCCGTTTTGAAACTCATTCCACCACCTGAACCGGCTTCAGGAAGTTCAACATCAGGAGCGGCGACAACTTCGGGCACCGCTTTAATAACGTCCGACACTTTTGGTATCTCAGGAGCGTTTGGAAGTACACGTAATGCTTCTGGCATTGGTTGAATTTTTGGTTTGGTTTTGACTCCTCCCTTTACGCCTCCCTTAACACCTCCGTCGTTTTGAATTTCAGGGGCTACATTCTTATTTACTTCTGGTATTGGTGCTTCCGTTTTGAAACTCATTCCACCACCTGAACCGGCTTCAGGAAGTTCAACGTCCGTTTCATCGGCGAGAGAGGCAGTTTTAGCTGGAACAGCGACAACATCGGGCACCGCTTTAATAACGTCCGATACTTTTGGTACCTCTGGAACTACACGTAATGCTTCTGGCATTGGTTGGATTTTTGGTTTGGTTTTGACACCTCCCTTTACGCCGCCCTTAACACCGCCCTTTACGCCACCTTTAACACCTCCATCATTTGGGATTGGTGGAATTGGTGGTTCAATTTTTTTTTCTTCATCGATTGCTTGGGGCGGTGCTGCTGTTTTGAAACTCATTCCACCACCTGAACCGGCTTCTGGTAATTCAACGTCTGTTTCATCGGCAAGAGAACTAATTTTAGCTGATACTTTAGGTACCTTGGAAACATTTGGAGCAAGTCCGCCAACAGGCGTATTTATTCCAGTAAGTCCAATATTGCCAAGTGATCCCGCCTTCTGAACATTTAATGGTACACCTCCCGGTTGTCCATTTGATGCTCCAAGATTATTTATCCCGCCAAAACCACCGAAAATCGCTCGTTTCTCTAAATTGGCATCATCATCATCGTTGCTATAAATTTATCACGAAACAGAAAAAAAAAAAAATTATTTTTGTTATCAACACAACAATTTGCGGTTACCAAATTAATTTGTTTAATAATTCGCATCTTATCAAACCGACCAATTTTTTATTTTTTCTTAATTTGTGTGTAGGCGGATTTTGCCTAATTTTTTTTTTTTTTGTTTATTTAGATATACCGCAACGGTGATTAATTTGAGTTTTGATACAGTTTCCTGCGAGTGTTGTTTGATTAAAGATAAATTTTGTAGCGAATCTAACGCGAGACCTTCACCCCTCGGATATACAGTTTAATGTTTGAAAACTGTATTCGAATTTTGAAAATTTTTGAAATTTTATTTAAAATTTAACAAATATTTGACTTTCTAGTACCGTTTTCGATTCAGCAAAAACAAGAAATCAATCTGTGACGCAATCGATTGAATTTTCTGTGATTTTTTGGCAGATTTACCTCTATTTACTAATACCAACAACTAGTACGGCCATTTTGTTATTCTTAACACAAATATTATGTTCAATAATATTTTTCAAGATGTCAAGCACACATACAATTCGATTTTCTTCTTCGATTCACGGATTGATTTTAGAAAGAGGAGTAAAAAGCGAATAGAAAAGGACATGCTACGAATATAAATTTACAAATCTTTAGGAGATTTAAATAATTTTAAGGTTTGGCCAGATTGTCAGACCAGGGATTGATATAATTTATAATTCAACATTTTACATTTAAATTAGTATGTGAAAATTGAGCTTCAGAAATTCTGAAAATTCAATTTATTTAAAATTTATTTATTTGAAGTTAATATTTCCGAAAAATTGTAAGAGAATTTAATCCAGTTTCGAACTGATGGGCTTATGATTATGGAAAAATCAATCCTGCTCATCAGGCCGCGGCGACTGGACTGATTGTACCACAATTTTAATTCTATATACAGCAGAATGTAGTGTGCAGGTTGTATTAGCGAATTATACTAATATAACCAAATTCACTTACAATTTTTTCTTCGTCACACAGCACTATTCCTGTTTAAGCAAATTGTTTAATTATTTTTTATATAAGCAAACTTAATGTTTTACTCTGATTTTTTGAAATAATTTTAATGGGTTTAACATGTAGAAGTACGCATGATTAATCATTCAACACCCCATAGATAGACAGGCTATATAGTACGTATTTATTAATTCATTTATTTGAAGTTAATATTTCCGAAAATTCTGAATTTCTGGGATGCTCGGGACCAAGACTGCTCGAAAGATTTGTTAAAACGAGTCTACTGAATTTTTCTTGTTTCTCAATTATAATTAGGATCGGATCGAAAATTTTTGTAAGGCGAAATTAATCCCATTTTCAACATGACTTAAATCCGCGACATCTATAACTTTTTTAGTTAAATATCGCGAATTTAATTCTTATTGAAAAAGAATTAAATCAACGCGGAATAAATTCAAATGTATCGGCAAAATTAATTCATTTTCTGAATGAAACTAACTCCGCCTATAAATATAATTAAATTAATTAATTTTGTTTGCGAATCTAGTGCAAGGCTTCCACCACGGAAACTATTGTTGGAATTTTCTTTTTTGAGATTATGTTTTTAATCAAATTGGTAATGATTTAAAAAAAAAAATTATTTGTATTCAAATTTTGAATATTATGGACGAATTGAATGATTCGAATTTTGTCGTAGTTTTTTACTTTAAGGGCACAAACTTTCGGAATTTATTAATTTATGTAATCTAGACAAATAATGAAAATTTTTGAAATACAAAATTCTTAAATTTTTTGAGATTTTAATAATTTTAAACGATTGACCAAGTTATTCCAGGTTCCGTAATTATGATTCAACATTGTAAATTTTAATTATATTCGATTTATTTAAATTAAAAATTGTGTTGGGTTCTTAATTTTAGAAAATTATACATTTTTAATTTTAATTATTTTTAATATGTTTTACTCTGATTTTTTTTTTAATTAATTCTTCAATTTTTTTCAGAAATATTAACATCAAAATAAATTAGCATTTTTAATTTTATTCTGAATATTTCAAAGAAAGTCAAAATCTGATTATCTGGGAAGCTAAAGACGGAGTCTATTCCTAATAATAAAAATTTCCGGAAAAAAATTGAATTTTTTTAAATTTTTTAATTTCTGTTTCTAACTAATAAGCATATTTTAAAGTATACCGGTTGATTAACAGGATTTTGAGAAGCATATATTTGAGCTTTGGTACGGTTTCGTGGTTGCGTGTGATTAAAAATTAATTTTGTTGCTAACTATCATACATTATTCTAATTTAACATTTTAAGATTTAATTATATTTGATTTAATTAAATTGAAAATTTTAATTTATTTAATATTATTATAAATTTCTTAAAGATAGTCAAAATCCGATGCTCTGGATGGAGTTTTTCTCTAAAAATCGAAAAGCTCGGTTAATCGAATGTCGCTAAGAAAAAAAGCAAAATTATTTGGAAAATTGGCGACAGAGCAGCTTTACATAATTATTAATTAATATTAAGAATTTCATTTGCTAACATGAACTGTGGAGTTGATGTCTTTTTACAATTTTCTCCAGCCTCAATAATTTTCGTTCAAAAAAAAAATCGTAAAATTAAAAAATTGAACAAAAAATAAACAAATTTGTAATTTTTTCGAAATTTTCTAACTTTTTTATTTTTAATCGCATAGGTATTTTAAATTATTCCGCTTAAAAGGGTTAACGGAAGAATTGCTTCAGTTTTGATACGGTTTCCTGGTTGTGCTACATTAAAAATTAATTTTGTTAATTATTAATTTAGGAAATCTAGAAAAATATTGAAATTTTTCAAAATACAGAATTATGAAATTTTGGGAATTTTAATAATTTTCACGATTGACAAGGTTGTTCCAGGTCCTATTATTCTAATTCAACATTTTAAATTAAAAGTATGTTCGTTTTGGTTGATACGCGCAAATTGAACAGGTTTTTCAATTTAAGAAATTCTAGAAATTCTATTTATTTAAAATTCTGAATTTATTTTAAATTTCAGTTCAAATTTGATTTTCCGAAATGTTTGGGACCGAGGCTGCCCCCGTTAATTGAAAATCGCGGTTAATCGAATGTTTGGAAACAAAAAGGCAAAATAATTTGGAAAATTGGCGATAGAGCAGCTTAAGTTTTAATTAATATTAAGAATTTGATTTGCTAACATGAACTGTGGAATTGACGTCTGTTCATAATTTTCTCCAGCCTTAATAATTTTCGTTTAAGAAAATCGCACAAAAAAGTTGAAAATTGAAAAAAAAAATTTGTAATTTTTTCGAAATTTTCAATTTTTTTTTAATTCGCGTCAGTATTTTTAAGTATAAGGTTACCGGTAAGATTAGTTTAATTTTTGATACAGTTTTCTGGTTGTGTTGGATTAAAAATTTGGCCAATTCGAACTTTGGCGTAGTTTTAGCAAACTTTCGGAATTTATTAATTTAGGAGATCTAGAGAAATATTGAAAATTTTGTTAATACAGAATTACTAAATTTTTAATTTTTACAATTGATCAAGTTGTTTCAGGTCCGATTTTTCTAATTCAAAATTTGATATTTAAGTTAGTATGTGGAAATTGAGCTGTTTCTCAATTTAAGAAATTCCCAAAATTCAATTTATGGTAAATTCTGAATTATTTTTGAATTTCAGTTCAAATTTGATTTTCCGGGATATGTGGGACCCACCCACGGTAAAAATGCAAAATAATTTCGAAAGTTTGTGACAGAGCGGCTCTACAGAAAATTTAATAACGCCTTTGTTCATAATTTTCTTCAGCTAAACTTTCGTTTACAAAAATCGCAAAAATTAATTAAACGATTTTTTTTTCTAAAAAAATTAAAAATTGAAAAAAAAAAAATTAAAAAATTTGTAATTTTTTCGAAATTTTCTAATTTTTTTTTATAATTTGCATGGGTATTTTAAATTATACCGGTTAATATATAATAGTGTTTGGTAAGATTAGTCTCAGTTTTGTTACAGTTTCTGGTTGTGTTAGATTAAAAATTAATTTTGATAATTAAAAATTAATTAAAAGAATCTAGAAAAATATTTTGAAAATTATCAAAACACAGAATTACTAAATTTTGGAGATTTTAATAATTTTCAGTTTTAAACTTTAATTATATTCGATTTTATTAAATTGAAATTTGAGTTGTGTTCTCAGTTTTAGAAATTTGGAAATTTGTTATTTTTTATTTTTTTTAACTTTATTCTGAATTTCTCAAACAAAGTCATATGGTCAAAGAAAGTAAAAAATTTATTTTTTTTTAATTTTTTAATTTATAAAGTAATTATAACGGGTTGATTAACCGGATTTCGAGCAGCACACGTATTTGAGTTTCGATACGATTTCGTGGTTTTGTTTGATTAAAAGTTAATTTAGTTCCTAATTGCATTGTTCTAGTCCAACATTTTAAATTTTAATTATCTTTAATTTAATTAAATTAGAAATTGAGCTGAATTCTTAATTTTTGACATTGGGATATTTGAATTTATTTAATATTATTCGAAATTTTTCAAAGGTAGCCAAGAAAGTCGTCCCTGATAATTGCAAAACAAGATTAAGAGAATGTTTTAAAGAAAAAAAGAAAAATGATTTAGAAAATTTGTGACAGAGCAGCTTTACAGAAACTTTATTAAACATTAGTATTTCATTTGTTAACAGGAACAGTGGAATTGACGACTGTTCATAATTTTTCCAGCCTTGATAATTTTCGTTAATTTTTTGCAAAATCTTCTAATTTTTTTTTTAATTCGCGTAGGCATTTTAAATTATTCCGCTTAAAAGAGTTAACGGAGATTAGTTTCAGTTTTGAAACGGTTTCCTGGTTGTATTAGATTAAAAATTAATTTTGTTGCTAATTTAGTGTAATGCATTCACCTCGGAACAAATTTATTTTTGGAAATTTTAATTTTGAATATTGCGGACAAACTCGTCGATTAAAATAATGATGTAGTTTTAGCTTTTTAGGAATTTATTAATTTAGGGAATCTAGCAAAAAATATTGTAAATTGTAGATACTTAAATTTTGGGAATTTTAATAACTTTCACGATTGGTCAGGTTGTTTCAGGTCCGATTGCTCTAATTCAACATTTAGAAATTTAGAATTTTTTAATATTATTCTGTATTTCTCAAAGAAAGTTGAAATAGTAAAAGTAGTAAAACTCCAAGAATCAGGACGGAGTCTGCCCCTGATAATCGAAAATTATTCCGATTATTCGGATGTTTTAGAGAAAAAGCAAACTACTTTGGAAACGGTTTTACAGTTGTTTGATATAATTGAGTTTTGATTAATATTAAGTTGTTCATAAACTGTGAGAATTAAAAACCAATCTCTGGTGTCCGAAAAAATTAATTAACGATTTTTTTACAAAATTTAAAAAAAAAATGATTGGGTCTAATTTGATATTGCATTATAAACTTTTCATAAATAAATGTTTAATTAAAAATTCTAAGTTCAAAAATCTTCAGTTTTATTTTCAGGTATTTAAAAAAATTAATAGAGTTTGAAGAATTTCGGTTATAAAAAAAAAAAAAAAAATTTAAAAAGCTCCGCAAATTTGCCAAAATTGCCAAATATTCTGATACTACCGAATTAATATACAAATTTAATAATTTTAAATTTTATCTAGAAAAATCACATTAAGCTTACATTTCTGGAGCTTGATCCACTTTTGCAGCCAAGTCACTATAATAACTGGAAAATTATAGAAAAAAAAAACGAATTACAAGCGAAAATTCACATTTAAATCACTTGCAAAACACTTACTCATCTTGTTCACTAACAGCTAACACATTATTCACATCATTTCTTATTGTACCAAACAATATACAAATAATTAAGGTCTTGAGCATCATGGCTCAAGCTTATTTTTTTCACAGACACTCAAATTTTAAAAAGCAAAATTAATGGAAGCAACACATTTTGACTTCAAAGTTTTATTAAAAAAGAAAAAAAAATCTGCAAAGTGCACTTAAGTTTTTGTAATCAAATATTTTTCACCACCTCACTTGGTTTATATAAAGAAGCACACTTCACAATAATTTAAATGAAACTAATTTGGTTAATTAGACGCCACACCGTATTTATACGAATTTCTTATCAATTCTTAACAAACTTTTTTTTCGTTCAGTATAAATTTCTGTATAGGTCCACACAAACACATCGAATCTATAAATGATAAAAATTGTTTGCGGAGTTTACTAGGGGCAGGAAATTTGGTTGGTGCTGTTCGCAATTTCGCATAATATATAGAATCGCATTTTTCTCGCGAAAAACAACGTTGGCCTAGTTTTTTATTGTGATTATCGCCAGCGCGCTTAACCCTTACATCAACTACCCGTACTCGCGTATAGTGAAATTGTATGTGTGGGCGTCTCAAAAGTGTGCATTTTCCGAAACAAGTTTTATTGGTGTCAAGGTTTCAGAGTTTTTAAATGTACGAGCGAGTATGCAGGAAGTTTCTGTTTTTTTTTTTCATTAGTTTGGCAGAAACAGAATTTATATACAGATTCTTCTGCGAATTAAGATTACTGTAATATAATTAGGTCCTTGAATTTGGAATACAAATTTTTTTCTCGGTATATCAGACAGAATTCACAACAAGAAAGAATTCAATACAATGAATTTTTATCATAATCATAATCTCTCGTATACAAATTTATCCGATGCTGGTCAACCAAAATTATTAAAATTTGCAACAAAAATCAGTTAATTAAAAATATTTTAATTTTTGACCACACAGTTTATAAACATACGCACACACACATATATTAATATTTGTGTATCCAAATTAGAATAATAACTTAAGAATGAAAACAACTTAACTCTGAATTTTAAAAGCTTCTGTTCGCTTCACTCAACATGGCGGCGCCAGAGCCAGTATGAAAGAACGACAGATAAATGTTTGTACTTTTCTTCATTTTAATGTGTAGACGACAATGATCACATTTCGATCGAATGAACCCAGTTTTTAATTTGCATAGGTCATACTTCTTAGCTAACCACAATTCGGCCTTTGTTTTAACAAACGTTCCTGATCATCAAATAACCGTTTCAGGAGCCTAACCAAGCGCAAATTTTAGTGATAAAAAAAAATTACTTTGAAAAAATATTTTTTTATTAAAAAACTGTATGCAGCCAAAACTGCTATAAGTTCTATTTTTCATCCATACAAAACAAAAAATATCACTAAGGCAAAACATATTTTAGTGATACGTATAGAGATACTCATAAGGAAAAATATATCGCCATTGTTTCGTAATTAATGAATTAATGTAAACACACCAACAAATCTTATAAACAAATTACAGAAGACTGTCAAGTATCATATATTTTATAAACAAAAAACATTATAAGTATAGACATACGTTTGCTACAAAAAATTTTTTTTTTGATGGGGACGTACGTTTTTCTAGCATACTACAACCATAGACATTCATACTAGATTTCTCATTTAATAGTAACTAAAGGGAAAAAACAAAAACTTCTGATAATTCCAATGTATCGTTGTGTTGTGTATTTTATAAGGCAATGATTTTAGAATGCGTTGCAAATATAATACGTATATGCAATACACCGATAATATTTGAATGGAAAATTTTTGTTTTTATTTTCTGTTTTTAGTCAAATGAGAGATCTATTATGATTGTCTATGCTACAACCAAATAATAATTTTTTTATTTATCACTAAAATTTGCGCTTGGTTAGGCTCCTGATCATCAAATAAACTACTTCATCCATAATAATAATAATAGATAGAGTCTTAGCTTTTTATGTCAGACGGATATTTTATTTCTTCTTAAGAGAAGATTAAAAATATACCTTAAAGCCCAAAATTTAAAAGCTTCAGCGATCTAGCCCAATCAACAATACTGTATTCTAATTTGAAAACCACTAAAACTTGTGACATTCACTGGTTCAGCCTAGGCAGAAACTTTTTGACTAACAGATGAATAAAACGACAGAACACCATTAAGTTTAACTAAAAAATGTGGCTCGAAAAAATAAGGCTTATCACCAATATAATTAGACTACAGAAATGTCAAATGAATAAAAACTAAACGAAACAAATACCACTGGATATAGGGACCAATGACATATGTACATACTACATTTCAAAACACATACCCACATATTACCGTGTCAGCTCAGAATATTGCTGATCGGCTAAAGGCCGGTATTCACGTACAATTAAATTGCGCAATATAATTGTGTGACGTCAGAACATTGCACAATATTCTCAAATTTTATTCAAGATTTTGGAATTTTGTTGCGCAATATTGACGTCACACAATTATATTGCGCAATTTAATTGTACGTGAATACCGGCCTTTAGAGCAATAGTTTCGAAAGGCCTTCTTTCGAATTTGAATTGCAGAAGGTTAAAGAACAAATTACTGCTGAAGTTAATAATCGGGTGTTTGAAATGCCATTACATGACAGTAAAAATAACGAGATATAAGATGATAACCGTTCCCCTATAAGTAACACAATACATGATAACAATAAACCATATAGTAGCAAGAAGTATCTCAGAACTTTTTGAAGCCACTTCAGAACTTTATGAATACATTGGAGGCAGCATCATGAAATCCGCGATCGTTCAAATTTTGAAAGAAATCGTACATTTACCGTCGAATCGTTTAACCGGTAATTTATCGTCATATTTTGTTCGTTTTTCTACAGTGACGGATTAAGAAAAATCCGGGCCCTAGGCAAACTTTCATTTCCGGGCTCCCTCGAAACAGCTGAAAAATTCAAACCAAACCAAGCTTTTGTTTCCTAGTGAAAAAGGATTTTTTCTCTACTTTCCATGCCCAACAGGTTTGTTTTCTGCAGTTTTGACTGACTACGTAGTAGTAGCATCGGAGACATTAGCAAAGTGAGACCAACGAATTTTCCGTATGACCATTTTTTCGACTAAACACAAACAACGTGTATTGTTTTGCTAAATTTACAATAATTTAACCCAAAATAATTAAAATTTTAGGTTATAGCTATTTAATTATAATGAATTGAACATAATTTATCAATAATGCTAACATTCCAGTTTGAGATTTCGATTTCCATACAAATTTTATTTCCGCAGAAATCAAGAATTTTGCTTCCCGCGACGAATTTCATTTCTCGATAATTCGAGGTTTTGACATTTCTTTTCGTGTGTTTCGGGAATTTTTACTTATTCTCTACTGTTTTGTAGTCAAATGCTTCTCTATCCTCTATCAGCAGGTACGCCTTCAGGCTTTCCGGGCTTTTCCTGATAGAATAGTTGTAAATATAGACGCTGTTCTCGGCACACGAAACGACCATGTAATATTCGAATTTTTGGTAAGAGTTGGAAATTGGAATAACTGCACTCGAATCAGTTTTGTGAAATTTTTTTGATTGATTGATTGATACGGATGTACGACCAAGCTTCAGCAAGATTCCCGGATACGCCGGATCCAACGTACACCACCTTACATATAACAAGACCGAAGGATAGGAAAGGAATGTTAGCATTATAGACTTGATCCGATTTCAGCCACCTATGCAGCCGATAGTTAGTAAATTTTGTTGGTATCTGTTTTTTTTTTTTTGTTAACAAGTTGTTAGTCACAAGACAACACAATCTCCTAATCAGCGTTCCCCACTAGTGCCGCAGGTTTTTTCTGAAAAGCTGTAAGAAATTCCTCCACTGTTATTTCCATCGGCGGTTGTGAGGGGAGGGCGAGATTTCGTTCCAACATCATGTTCCCATGCGGTCGCTCAAATTTGTACTAACTGTAGCACGTGTTGCTTGACGTTGTTGTTGAAGTTGTAGCGCCTCTGCTGACTCTCCTACTCGCCCCGCTCCAAGAAGTAATACTTATAAATATCTCGGCTTCCTTTAAGCACAAACATAGACCCCACAGAGGCTAAATACAAATAACTAAAAATACAAAGTTAGGCTAACCCAAATATTGAAATATTTCTTAAATTCCAAGCACACTGGACAGAGGAAGACATACAGACAATTGAAAGAGTGACGCGTACGATGCCCACAAAGTACAAAAATCATCATCATACATACGCCTGACGTTAGCTAGCAAAATAGGTGGAATGGACTTATAGATATAAATAATTTGCAATGCAAAGTGACCCAAAACCTTCGGAATTATTTTTTTGTGAACTAAGATACACCACTTTTGTACAATGCAATAGTTAAGGTAGATGCAATTTACACTCATTTGAACGTACACAGCATTGATAGTACCAGTAATATGGATATTGTCTCTGTTCAAGATAAATGTCTAACATGGTCTCGAAAATAGCTCCACAGCAGGCATAAACATGAATTAGATGAGGCTTATGTCGACCCCAGTTGTTGCCACAAGTTTTGGGGATGTTAGATAGTTTAATATACATTATACGTATACACCAGAAGTTGTTTGGTAAATGAGACATACAAAATATATTATGACAGAACTATCATTACAGATCATAACATACCAAACAACAGGCCTAACATACTAACTATAATCGACAAAATAAGTAAAATCACTTATTTTATTAATGTAACGATTCCTAACACGCATAATATGCAAGGCAGTTATTCGAAGAATAAATTTCAAAATACTCATGAAAAATGTAGCGAATGGGGCTATTACGGTACTCTTGCTTATTTCTAGTATAGTACAGGTGTACTACCTTATTCGTTGTAAGTTGTTGGCAATTAAGTTGTTCCTCGCTAATTCATACGCATTCCCCAGTTTTATTCGCAAATAATCGTATATTTGGTTTAAATCCATGAATAAGTTCGAACGGCATTAAATTGGTAGTTGAATGTGGAGTGGAGTTATACGTAAAGATTGCAAATTGTAACCAATTGCCCCAATCATTACTGTCATTATCGTAAAATTTCTGATATATTCAACAAGCATCCCATTAGCTCTAGAGTCCCATTAGTTTGGGGATGATATGCAGTGGACTGCAATTTTTTAATCATTAACAATTTACAGACGTAACGAAATAATTCGCTTACAACATTACTGCCTTGATCAATTAAAATGCAAAACGGTGCTCCAAATCCACAAATAAAGGTATTGACGAAAGCTTTGGCAATGGTCTCGAATAGTTGATTTTCTACGGGTATGGCTAATGAAAATTTAGATATGTAATATTCAATAGACCTTCAATGATAGATGTGAAATTGGCCCGAAAATCTATCCCGAAAAAAGTCTTCAAAATATTTCTCGGCTAAACATTAAAAGTGTTGTAACTACCAGCATGTACACAGTTGAAAAAAAATAGGTTATGTAATGCAAATTGCATTACATGTAGGTCCAGTGCTAGCTTCCATCACAAAATAATGCTAACCTTGCATTAAAATAGGTTTTAATGTACAGTGCATTAATTTGTATATCAGCAATTACATTAAATTTTAATGCAACTTTCCATTAGAATATAAAGCAAATTGTAAAAGAACCGTCAAGCAACTGCATTAGAATTTATCAAAGACTGCATTAATAAAATAGTTTAGAAGTATTAAATTTTAAAACAAGTTGCATTAAAAGTTGTGTAACATTAGCCACCATTTTTTGTTTTGTTAATAAAATCTTGGCAGCGTGGTTTTTCTGATGCTGGTCTTAGTTTTTGGCGCCTTGAGGGTCAAGACCTCAGAGACTCCAACTGTTATGCAGTTTGGCGGGCTAGATCAATTTATGATCGCCCAAGGTAATAAATTATATTTTAAGAAATGAAAAGTTTACCTGTAACCTAATTAAAGTCGGCTTGAGTTAGTGATTTAATAACCCCGTGCTTGAATTTATAATTCATATATACATTGAAGTCCGCTTGTTTTAGCGAATTTTATGTTGGTATAATTTTTTAATTTGAGCAGGTTACTTTAAAATGTTTAATAAGAAACTTTTAATGCAAATGCTGCTTTAGAAATCTTCGTAATTGCGTTAAAATTCATTTTAATGCAATCATTACTTTACAATTTAATACAACTTGCTTTACATAAGTCGTAATGCAAGGCTTGTATTAAAAATTAAAGTTATTTTTTCAACTGTGTAAATAGTAAAAAATCCATTAAAAGTCCAGTTTCGGAGATATCCGAGATATCTCAAGCTATATATGGATTTAGATCTATAAAAAACCTTTCAATCCATCGCTTTGAGGTAGTGGATGCCATTTTAATAAGGTAAGAGCCCTGTGAGCTAAAACGCCTTTTTCTCTCCTGTGTTTTTTTTTCGCTGGCGCTACATCCCACAGAGAAATTTGGCCGTTTCATGCTGAAGTTTCATAATCATTTTTTAAACAGATAATGAATGATTAATTCATTGATCTTACCCTTAAACCAGCCGTGATTTTTTCATCACCTGCCGGGAATCGAACCCGGGACCTCCGGAGCTTAAGCAAGCATACTAACCACTGTGCCACCGGGGCGGCTCTCCTATGTTGGTGGACCCAAATATAAATTGATATTAGTCAATATTAAACGAGCACAGATTCTGAAAAGGCATTCTGCGGGATGAAGGTTTTTTTTCGGGATAACTTCACATATGAACGTCCAACAATGTCCAAAAATATTTTTTCAAAAGGTCTTTTAGATGTGCGGTGGATAATACCATTGGAATTTTATTGATCCTTGATATTTTATTCTTCTGACACAATTCGTATCTTTGGATAAATTTTTCTAATTAGATAAATGTCCTTTCTATGCCTTGGTGTTCTCGTAATGCATCTCCATTTATGTTCTGTTTACCCGGTTTATAAATAATTTCAAAATCGAACTTATTTAACTCGATTCTCCAACTCATTAAACGTGAGGATAATTTTTTAATTTGTAAGCCAGATTGGGGGGTTTGTAGTCAGCGATTATAATAAAGTTAACAACAAACAGATAGGGATGGAAACGTTTCAAAGTGAAAACAATAACGAGCAACTCTTTCTCAACAGTGGAATAATTTTTCTCGGCTTTATTCAGTACTCGTCTTGCATAACCCATATAGGTAAGTCATTTTCACCCAATCTATGCGAAACAATGGTTGTCGTCCAGCGATCCGTAGCTGCAAAAAATGTCTTCTGAAAATTAAGGTATTGTAAGATTGGGGATTGAGTAATATTTCCTTAAGTTTGTGTAAACTTTCTATACAAAAGGCATCCATCCCGCAATTGAATCGTACATTTTCTTTAATACTACAACATTCATTGGTTGGGCAATTTCCGAAAATTGAAAATTAATGAACCGCCTATAGTAACCGGCTAATCCCAGGGATGATTTTATTTCTTTTGAAATTTAGGAGTAGGCAATTTTTGAATAGCTTCAAATTTCGGCGGGTCTGACGATAACAAGCCTCGAATCGGGTTTTAAAGGAATATGGTGAAATCCAATGTTAGTAATTGTGAGGTGATCGAAACAAAATAATTTATTAGAATTGTAATGGTCTGATAAGAACTTTCTGTTATTGTCGTTATGAAAACAATTAAAACTGGATGCAGGTTTAAATATTTTGAACTTTCACTGCTACATCCTTGGGTTCGGGTAAGATCGGGTACAATAAACAATTACTGGGTGGGGTATGTCCAGTTTTGAAACAAATCTGGCACTTAACAGGTTGTTGAGCAGTAAAAGTTTCAAATTGAATAGGTTTAGGTTTATTTGGAAGTTGAATCGAGGGTTGAGTTAGGGTTAGCTTCAGACCGTGTTGATTTGGGAGTTGAGTTGGGCGTGTAGCTTGCGGTTGAGTTGAGGTTGATTTGAAGATTAATGAAATAAGGAAATAAGAGGTTCACTTAGGATTCATTTGGGAGTTGAGTTGGTTGCTAGGTTCAGTATACTTGAGCATACTTGTCTTGCAAGTAAAATATTCAATTTAATTCGTCAACTATCAAGACATTTTTATGAATAAATTTCAAGTAAAACCATTTACTTTTTTTAATGTCTTCACCCGTTGCCCTGTTCTCTTGCAAAAGTCCAAGTCGCCGTAAGCTCGTTATTTGTTTGAAAATCTTTAATAAATCTCAATTTTGGTTTGCAGCATACATTTTTAAAAATTTGTCGATTCGAAATATTAAAAAGAAACCTGTACTTTGTGTAATAAAATTTTATTAACCGTACTATAAAATTATAAAATACTTTGTTACTGACAAGAACACGACGTTGGCACTGTGATTAGTGTTTTATACTCATACTTGTCGTCACACATCATGTTCACCGTAAATGTCGTATTCTCCTTAGCCGCACAACATTGACAGTACTTATCTTGGAGTAATGATTTTGGATTAAAAATGGTACCGGAAGGACATGCTCCAGCACACATATTCATATTTTCAATAAACTGACTATTCATACAAACACCATGCTCCATTTTAAATTCCCTAATTAATTGTTTTGTCACCTCGGATTTCATTGGTTTCACCTGGCAGCTATTTAATTCCAAGCTACATTCCATGCAACATCCTTTTTTAATACGTTTCTCGATCGGGCATTTACTTACATCCGGACATTCAGATGGAATGGTTTTAATTATATACGAATCATTAAGATGGTCGCAAACGAATTTTGTACAATTGTCATTGTTAATATACCATTCATGTCCGGCTGCATGATATTCTTCTCCTATTATGCAACCCGATGGTTCACATTTTCCACAGCATTTCTCTTTAACCATTTTATAATCAAATCCAGGTGCACACTCCGTATTACAATTTTCGAACATCTCGATTTCTTTAGTCTGATTACTAGCATCGAGTACGCATTGCTTGATAGTGCAAGGATCGCCACCGGGAATTTTCCAGACGTCACCAACCAATTTTTGTTTATCCTCTCCGTTTATCATCACTAAACATTTATCTTTAGGTGGAACTGAAATAAAAATTTCTTTGTCACAACAATTCAAAAAAAAAAAAAAATATTTTGCAAAATTATTTACCGCATTTCATCTCTTTACAGCAAGAGTCGGAATTTGGTGGTATTTCGACTAGCTTGTGGAATTTATTTGCACATGCTTTTAATTTTGGTGGACACATTGTAACATCACAAACTGCCTTTAGAATCGGGCAACATCCAGTTGTATCCGGGACTAATTTCATACCCGGTTTTAATTCCGGTCTTGTCTGATTTGGAAGATTTGTGCATTCTTGTGACGGTATACATTCGCATACGTAGTTGGAACAATTATCGCGATCGAGAACCAATTTTTTCACCTGTCCAAATCCACATTTTGGCATTAGCGGTATTGGACACTCGACAGGCTGTTCACTCACTGATTTGGGTACGCAAATATATTTTGGGCAGCATTCATCGTCACTTACTATTTTTTGTGCCATAAAATTTTCAACACATGCAACATCATCGATCATACAATTTTTCGTTGAGCATTTAATTTGCCCATCATAGTTGCACTCGCATGTCGTACATTTATCGGGATGCCATTCATCACCCGGATAGTGACCCTCTTCATCGCATGGACTACACGTACGCGATTCAATACACTCACCATTTCGTAAAATCATTCCAGCCACACAGAAACAACCTTCCGTTTTTGGTACGCCACACGTATCATTTCCAATTTTTATGACATCTTTTCGATCGATATCTTCACACGTTTCGGGACATCCGCAGTAATTGTAGGTTAAATTTTCGCCACACTCGTCATATGGACAAAAATCTGGTCGCCGCCAATCCAAACAAATACCGTTGCGGGCACATTCTCGTACATATGCTTCGATTGATTTGCAAGCACCTTTTTGTAGTGGACCAAATTTACATAAATCCTGTTGACAAGCTGACATGTAAACTAATGCATCAACGATCATGTGACATTTTTCAAATACTTTGTCCTCTATTAGTTTAAAACAAGGATCAGTCTCGGGTGGCAATGCGATGCACGATTCAAACTCATCTGTGACGCAATCATTTTTCGTTAAGTTTCTATTTGAGACAGGAGATAAATCGTCGGACGGATCTTTATTGCAGTTTCCACAAATACCGGACATTTTATTGCTAAACTTTATGCTTGGCACCTGGATCGAAAATGCCATATCGTCAAACATGCTTGAGATTTCAGTTTGTACCTTGGGTAGTGAAATTTTAATTTCGCGACCAAGTACTTCGGTGATTTGCAGCCAATCATGATTTACTGGTAATGACTTGACAACAAAGCCGCTCACCAGCACGTTTAAATTCGTTTTATTCGGGTTTTGTTCGATGTGTATGATGTGTTTATCGTAAATGATGTGCAGAGCTTGGGTACATGAAGCTGGTTGCTGTTTAAATGGTACGACAAGTTCTGTTGTGGCCGTACTCTGATCACATGGCCCTGTTGTAACATACATTTCGAATTTTGGTGCATTCTCACTACGTAAATCACGTGTCAAGAGATAAGTACAATTTCCGTTGAAGGTAAACTGATTGCGATCGAATGTTATGTATTGTGATTTTCCAAAACTTTCACATGAGCAGTCTTTACATTCGGACGGTGGCACACATAAATCGCCTTTTCGTATTGTACCGTCCGGACAATAGCAGCCGGAGAAACATTTTCCTTTCACATAAGGGCATGAACCAGTTTCTAATGTGTCACACGATGATTCACACTGACGTCTGTAACAATCTTGATGTACTAGAGGTGCAGGACATAATTCTTCACATTCTTCTGTAATGCTCCAACCATTTAGATCTATTGTCTCATCGCCAGCCAAGCATTCAGCCACAAATTCTTGCAGCGCACTACATTTACATTTCGCCATGCTATTCATTTTCAAGCATTCGCAAGTTGATTTCATGCATTTTTCCACAGCATTTTGCATATCGACTGTACCTTCACACTCCATAAAAATCTCATTTTGTATTTCGTCGCAAATTTCGAGTGTTTCAATCTCAAAATCATTTGAACACACTTCTGGCGTACAACTCAAATCTGTCGAATCGTCTAGAGTAGCCCAACTATCACCAAATTTTTTATCATTCTGTACAGCTTCACCGTCTGGAAAACGTTTATCATTTTCTGCTTTCGTATCGAAATAGCCACACAACCCGTCCACCTTAAATTTATTTTTATTATTTACTCCCAGCTTAACATTACCATTTTCATCGAATGTGATCCAGAATCCGTGTTGCGACGATACTAAAATTATTGTGTTCCCCGCTTTAGAAAGTGCAAACGAGTTTTGAAGTTTTTCTGATTTTCGACATTGATCAACTGTATATCGATGTTCCCCAATCTCGATTGTTAAATCCTGATGCATTGATAAAACTGTTTGGGCTGTTTTATCTCGAACCTCGATTACTTTCGAGCATCCTGCACCGTCGCCATCCATACAATTTTTTCGCATTATAACAATCCAATTTTCTTCGGGTATATCACGTGCCAAAATATGACTGCACACAGCATAATTACAATCTGTACCGTCGAACGTATTAATCATGGAACCCATTACATCACAAACACTGTCTTCTTCTGGGATTTGTTCACAAGTGAATTTGGCACAATCATTTTTTGTTTTAAGTTTTTTCGATTTTATAACTTCATAGCCGAGAGGACACAAAGGTGGTGTACAATTTGTAACTGCTGGTTTTGGTGTGCACTTGAATTCGACACAATTTAATTCAGGCGCAATTTCCAATTTCAACGGTTTTGGCAGATTACTTTTGAATACGTTAGGATCGAGTTTTTCTCTTTTACTATCATCTTTTGGTACAGGCAATGATTTAGGGTTCCCGCCATTTTTAAACACTGTAGATTTTTTACCAATACCATCTAGTATTTCGACATCATACCCATCGGGGCAAATTGGTTTAGGACATAACTCATCATCATCATCATCATCTTGAATTGTTGTTGTTAATAAATCATCAATTGTTGTACTAGGAATTTCAGTAGCACAATTTATTTCATCATCAGGGCAGTCTTGTACACCATCACACCATTTAGATTCTAAAATACATTCCCCACTAGTTGGACATTCGATTGAAAATTCAGGACATTTTTTGCATTCGCACTCGCACTTTGCAGACATGATTGATGGTTGTCCGTTTTCACAGACTGGACACTCAAATGTGGAACACATTGCCTTTCCGCCAAGATCGCAGAAACATTTTGAACAATTTGCAGCCATAAACGCAGCGCCAACATTATATTGCCGGTTGCCGTCTACACAAGGGCACGCCCATTGATCAATGCACGATTTGCCGTCCCAAACTTTATCAATACTACAATTGCAACCCTCTTCGGTTATGCCGGGACAAGTTACACATTTTTTGTCGTCTGATGTAAAACAACCGATTATTTCCACTTTCCACTCGATTGTGTTGTGCCATTGTAATGGCACAATTTTAACGTATTGCACGGGATCGTCGAAATCTAATTGGTTGTATTTAACGGTGTTGCCATCTACATTCCCTAAATATATAGTCGTCTGGTCAGTTAGGTTTCCATAAGAAATCCAACCATCTTCATCCGTGTAACGGAATGCGTTAAACGATTCAACCCATCCGAACTGCCCACCTTTTGTATTGATACCGGTAACTACGTGTGGTTGTATCAAATTAAACTGAAATCGAAAATTATTAGACAACATTCTATCTCAAGACCTAATATCTAAATTGGCTTACGATAATGAATTCATTTGATGAGTCGTCATTGGGTTGCCATCCAACTTCCGAACTTAATTTTAGCTGGTCAATCGGTTGAAGTGGTACTGTCGGGCGAACGGAGCTCACAATAATTTGATCCGCAGATATTCCCCCATTTTCTAATCCCATAGGTGCAGAACAAACCGTTACCTTGTCATTACAACTTAATTTAGGTGCACACGAATATTGATTTTGAATACAACTGCATTCAGTACATTCCTCTTTAGTCTCAACGTCACCCGAATTTAATTTACCCTTCTCACCCAAACACGGACAATTTATCATTGGAACACAATTTACTAATGAGGCATGATAATGGCCTGAATCACATATTCTGTCGTTGGGGACACACCCACTTAAGCAATTTTCGGAAGTGCATTGATTAGATGTTAATAGTTGCTGTTTGTAGAAGTGGCATGTTTGGTTACACATCACCGCACATGCTTGATATGTAGATCCGGGTGGACAATACGGTTTGACAAGAGAATCTAAATTTGGAATTTTCGTTTCTGATACTACTGCATCGACTAAATCCGAATCACATTCCGGCTTAATAGCAATGACCGAATTGGGCCAATCACAAGTCATAGATTGTGGATTGTACATCATATTGCTGCCACAAGTTTTTGTTACATATTCCCATTCATTAAAATTATTTTGAGTGCATTGACGAAATTTGGAACAATCACCTGGGTAGTCGGTATTAGGAATAACAGGATTACATTGCCTTAGAATTTGTGGTGTCACTGTATCGTAAACCGTTGTGGACTGGCATGGTTGAGCTATACATTCAACTACACCTAAATTGCATCGACATTCTTCGCATTCATCGGCGGACATAATTTCACCGGATGAGTAAAGTTGTCCGTTTAGAACACAACTCGCATTACATTTGATTTTGTCAACACATTCTGAGTATGTGTTATCCAGATAGATTAAATCGTCGGCGCATTTCCTAATTTCGCATCCTTCTACGCACGAGTCTTCATTACAATTCGGCGAAGTTCCTTCCAGCAAAGTTTGGCAGGTCTCAAGTGTGCATGGTGGCACGCAGGATGAATAAAATGAATTTGATTCACATTGCATGGCTGAAAATTTGAAGGCAAATATTAGTATATGTATACGCACCGGAATATGTCATCAAAGGAGCCACTAATCCAAAAATTAACTTAACAGAAGCTGTTGGGTTTGGAGATTGACATTGGAGCTGACCTACAATTCGACCTTGACTTTGATTTTCAAGGTCATTTGGCAGTCAAATCGAATCAAACTTAACGTTCAGATAAGCACTTAAGGCTCTTCTTTTGAATGACTTTCAGATGTACTTTCAAGGACAAATTAGTATGGTTCGCCATATTACAATATCCAGTTGATCTTCACATGACCTTAACGATAAGGGTCAAGGTTACTAACTTCGTACCTTAGGTTGTGGTGCCAACAATTTTAAATTAAATCATTCCCCTTTCAAAATTCATGATTTGCTGATTATTTCATATTATATATTTAGTAATTTATCCTTCAAATGACCTTGGAGGTCAAGGTCAAATCGAAGGTCACCATCCGGCGTCCCTTACCGAATCCAACTAAAGATAAAGGTTATTGTAGGATTAGTGGCTCCCTAACGAGATATTCAGGTGCGTAATTTAAAATGGGAGACCCTCTATATGGGTCAAACTTAAAGAACATTCGGAATTCTTCAGAATTAAATTTTTTTTTCTTTAACTTACGGCACAATTCCGGTGTTCGCCATTTAATTGGTACACCCTTGGAGGAACATTCTTGCCCGTAGGCTGACAACGCCGTACACAAACATTCACAATCTCCACCCTGATCACAAGCGCATGCATCGAATACACATCTCTCATAGAATTTGTCTACAGAAACTTCAGCATGGCCGGCCTTAAATGCGCTCGATTTTAATACACCACATTTAGATTCAGCCCACGACTTTCGTTTTGGATTAAGGGCACACGCATCCATTTGTTCGGTTGAGGCAGCGCACGAGTCGTCAAGCTTCCAAGAGTCACCAAATAAAGTTTGACTACTTTCACTGCCACCAGACGGGGTTGTAAAATCATCATTCGTATTTCCATTGTAATTGCCACACAATCCTTTCATATTGCCTTGCCACTTTTTATCCACTTTCAAATAGACTCGTGTCCCTTGATCCCAACTAACTTTGAAACCTAATTTGGTCGAATTAACGATTACAAATATGCCCGATTTATATATTTCGAGGCTACCATTTTCATCGGTTGGAATTAATTTTGGGCTCAACATAATTTTTTCAGGTGTGTTCCCGGTAGTTGAAATTTTCACTGATTTTGGGCAGGTGACACCGTTTGAGCCGCATAATGAATTATGAATTTCCACTAAAAATCCATCACCATTTGATTGGGTTCCCGTCGCAAACATGTAATTACAAACCCCTTTAAAATCAAAATTACGGCCATCAAATGTCTCAAAATGAGAATCACCCCATGCGGTACATGTTGAATCACATACTTCTTTGGAACACTGCCACAACCCTTTTGTACAATAACTGAAACAAAAAATCGATTAAATTGTGTGATCTTAAACGATGCCGCAATCTGGAAATGAAATTACCAAGTGTTACAGTTTTGTTTAATCGAAGTACCATTTGCATACGTAGTTCCTCCGTGATAACAGTTGCAATCCTCTGGTTTTACACAAACCTGTTTCACAGAATCGTAAATATAGTCTGATTTACAAGTGCAGCCCGGAATACACATCTCTGGTCCTGTGAGTGGTTGTGAAACATTTACAGTCCCGCATGTCTCAATATTTATTGGCTTACACGAGGCGAATTCTTGATTTTCTGGACATTCCTTTGAATAATTTTGTAAAGGACCGACTGGCACAATTGGTACACAATTCCATTTATGATTTGTGCACACACAATTATTTTGTACACCATCTACCATTTTTAAAAGTGTTTCACCGTTCTGAAAGGCGCGTCCTTCATGATTACAAGTGCATAATGCAATCGGTACACACTCTTGATCATCTAAAACTTGATTGGGTGGACAACGGCATCCTTCAACGCAACGTAGGTCGCACGCAAGATTCAATCGAATATCTTCACAAGTTCTCAAGCAACCTGAACCGCATTGATCATAAACTTGGCCTTCTGGGCATTTTACCGCACATTCAGTAACCGATGGGGTCCAATCGATTATGACATCTTTGCGAGCACATTCTGATGCATAAGCAGCTATCATTGGACAAGAACACTGTTCCAAATTATCTTCACAGGTGCATGCATCAAACAAACAGTCTTCATAGAACGGTTTTGGGTCGACGGTCCAATGGCACTCATAAAATAGGTTACTTTTTATTATTGAGCACAGTTTTTCAGCTTTGGCCCTATTCTGAAAGTTTACTACGCATGGATGTAATGAACGAGGTTCTGTGTTCCTAAGGCTACAAGTCTCCTGGGTTCTCCATTTATCAGCGAATATCTCGGCTTGTGATTCAATATCGCCTTCTGGTGTTAGAAAATCATCATTCACATTCATATTAAAAGTTCCACATAATCCTTGGGTTTTGTAACGATACGATGACGGTACGTCTATATAAAGTCTTGCTATTCCATCCCACCAAATTTTAATCCCCTGCTGTAATTCGACCAAAGTGTATATTGAGCTTGGCTCCAGAATTTTGATATACCCATTCGACAGCTGTTGCGGTAGTGTCAATACTTCCTGCTCGTTTATCGTCATTTTTCTGCCTTTACTCAATGTGACCGATTGCTTTTTATTCATCTGATCTAGTACATCGATTGTGACGGATTTTGTACAAGATGGCATTTGTAACGATTTGTACGTACTCATCTGCATGGACTCAGTTATAAACCCAGGACATGCCACATTTTCAACTTCGATCGAGATATTGTCCGTTTTCAAAACCGTGTAGGAACATTTTCCCATGAAATCATATCGTTTCCCATCAAATGTCGTGTAATGAGGGTCACCAATTATGGAACAACGAGAACCACATTGTTCATCGGAGCATTTCCACAAACCATTTAGACATGTGCATGTGTTGCAATTTTTTGTTATTTGACTGTTCGGTTTGAAAGTTTTGCCACGCAGAAAACACGGACAATTCTGAGGTTCGACACATTCACCGTGATACTGAATTTTACCTTCGGGGCAAAAACATCCTTCACGACAATCCGCCGTATTTTGTGCTACCGCCGAACCACATGATGCTTCATACGATGGTCCACACGATTTGTAGACACGACCATTGCTGCACTCTACCGCTGCTCGCGTTTAAATAATAATTTGTATTCATAATTTTTAAAATAATTCAACAGTACTTACGACATATTTCCAAATCTCGCCAGTCACGACTTAATTGAATCCCTTGAAATTTACAGTCTTTCGCAAAAACTGAAACTCCATGACAAACACATTTCTCAGGTGCATTCCGATTATAACAATTACAATAGTCACCCATACATGCTGCGATCATTGCATTCCGATCGTATCGTTTCAAACATGCACCGAACGATTTTTCGCTTAATAGCTGTTTACAAATTGTCGCGGCTTTTACTTTTAGTGCCGGGTCACATGGTACCACATCGAAAATATCGATTTCTTGTTCTTTACAACTGGCATCGGTATCAGAGGAAGTAGCACGCCATGATTCGATAAAAGTGCTTGATTTTGTTAAAATTTCACCCGATTTTGATGTAAAATCATTTTCTAAATTTCCATCCGTGGTACCACACAGTCCATCGGTTCGATTCCAAAGGGCGGCTGTTGTTTCGATCGCTACATGTTGTTTCAAATCCCAATAGATATCGATTTCAGGAATGTCTATAGATATTTTCAAAATATTTCCAAAACCTGATACTCGAATACCTTGAAGCTGAACGGGAACTCGATACCTTTTACCATCCGAATGGAAAACCAACCCTTTGGACGTACTATCAAAACTATATTTTAATTCGCCAATATGTATGTCTAAATTATGAGGGCATGGTTGCTGTGATTTTTGGCTACACGCTCGCAGAATTACACTGACTTCGTTTTTACTGTCTTGCAGTAAGATATGTGAACACGACATTGGTGCACTGAAATAAGGAAATAGAAGCGTTTTAACCAAATATGATCCAAGAAAAAATTGTTTGAAATTTTTTGCCGCACTTTACTTTCCTAAAAAGATTTGTAAGGGGAAAATAAAGTGTGGTTAGTATAGTATAGTTCAAATTAACCTACTCATAAATTAAGCCATCAAAAGTTTTAATTCGATTCCCATTCCACGTCAAACAAACTGCCGGTTTTTTATTAGCCACCAACTCAACATCTTGAATGACATACATTCCGGGTAGTACGACTTTTGCATAATCAGTATCCTCACCGAAATCGTAAGTAGCGATATTCAGATACTTATAGTGGTACCTACGTTTTGGTTTGGTCTCCGTGACCGTGGTTTTTATAACGTGGTGGTCACCGTACACACATTTTGGAATTTTTGTCGGTGTAAAAAATCCATCTGCGTATTTACATGTATATTTTTCTTCTGGTGGATATTCGAATGAGGTACCGAGTGGGCAGTGTATTTGACACGACACCAACTCTTCGGTCAATTCACATTTATAACCGCCGTTGAAATTAAGTTTTTTGTTCGAACACACATCCTTATCTACACACGGACAAAAAAATTTGTAATACAGCTTACGGTGTATTAGGATAGCTGCGAATACTTACGAAATTGGCACTGTGGCCCTCTGTAATCCTGTGAACATTGACACGTATCTGGTGCTACACAAACACCACCATTTTGACATTTATCTGCACAATTCGGTTGACAATCCGGTACTGTATTCCAATCTTTGCGTGCTAATTCCCAACCACTATTATTACATCGCAAAGATGCCACAGTTGATCCATCATAAAATTGATATCCTTTAATACATTGTATAGTACAAACTGTTTGGGTGCACAATCGGCGCGAATATTTTGGCATCGGTGGTTTTGTTAAACAAACCGAATTTTGATTCTCGCACTGAGGTCCAGAGTACTGATCTAAACATTCACAAACTCCTGGTGATATACAAATACCATCGTTCAGACATGGCGGCTTACAAATTGCTGGTAAAAAAATTAAAAAACATTTAATTACAGTTACAATATCGCTCATTTGATATATTCGAATAACCTACGTTCGCATTCTGGCAATTGATCTAGTTCAGTATCCTCGACAATCCATGAACCAGCTTCGCATAAAATATTCATTGTAGTTGCACCATTAGGGAATTGATAGTCTGGTTTGCATACTGTCTCACATCGATTAGGATAGCATTTAGATTTTGTATTTGCCGGTAGTTCGGGCAGTTGGGAACATAGATGTTTGTAATCCGGTTGATAATTTTCGTCTGGATATACGAATGGTATTTGAGGGGGAGATGCGGTGGTTAAGGTATACACCCGATATTGCTTAGATTTGAGCCTATAAAAATAGACAATAAAATAAAAATTAACTTAGCAAAGTCATTTCGAGAGAGTGGATTAGTTCTTATGGCCCTTACGATATCCTGAATTCAAAATCTTAAACATTTTTAAAAATATCACATTTTTCTTAGCAGCTAGAAGAAAGAAATTAATCATCATCTGTTATCATCAACATTTAACGAAATTGAAGAAGAGACGCAACAACTTCACCAATAAAGTTGAACAAATTTAAGTGAACGCATCGAATACTAGAACAATAAATCACACAAATCAGCAAAAATATAGAAGAACTGGATCTTCTGTATTTGAATGACTCGCGTATCGAACGTTATTCGATAACTTAATTCACTTTGAAATTTTGAAGTGGCAAGAATCTAACCACTAATCGAATCCAATTTTCAATTGTATTCAATCGTTGTTGGGAAACTTCTATCAATATTCCAACACCAACTGGACATATTGCTAAAATAACTAAAATGGTTTGTATCACAGGAAAAAATGTCTGCGTCACAATGGTTAAATGAATGGGTGGCCTATGGTTTATTTGATGTTCAATTTATGTTACACTTATTTAGTTAGTGGAGATCTAGCAACAAATCCAGGCTCATTATCTGATGTTCTTTCATAGAACAGACACACACAAAAAAGCAGTAGGTTACTATATTGTGTGTATCTGTAGTGGGCACTGAATTGACATCAAAATCGGCAACACTGGAGTGGTGTCAATTATGATTAAAGAATTTTTAATTGGAAAATAAAATACATATTATGGTGAAACCTAAGAATATGTCAGTGCAAGAAGATTCTAGCAGTAGGTTGGAGGCGAAATAAAAAACAAAAATTGTCAGAAACTGGAGCAAGGCCTTATACGTGACTTCTCAAAGCTTATATCTGTCAAAATATGCTATGGAGATGAGGACCTCTTGAATTTTATAATTAAACTGCAAGACATTTTAATTTCTGCAGAAGTCTACATTTTATATAATGCGATTGGTCGTGCAAAATCCAAATCCCATGTATATTTCCTTAACTGTTAAGTAAAAAAATTGCCTTGCACGCATATTTTTATAATCATGAGATCTGAATTGAAAGTTTCATTTTGCATGAACGAAATCCCGCCATCTCAGGCTCCTTAAAATCGAGACTTTCTTTAACCTTGTCCGGCAAGATTAAAGAACTGCAGAAATTGTATAGCCTTCAAATTTTTTGTATAATCTAACATTTTAATGACAAAGTATTTTATTGCTGGCTGTTCTCCACCGTGGGAAGGTTAACACCGATAAATTAAGAAACGCTGATATAAGAAATAATTTTTAAAAAGGCCTCCAACTCAATCTAATAAACAACGGAACCAGCCGGCTATCAGGATAACCGTCGAAAGTTATGGATAAGAGATCAAATGCGAAAAAATAGCTCGACGAGTAAAGAAAATAGCAAGAAGTGACCGTAGAAAATGAGCCGAGGCTATGCTCGCTATAGCTCCGATAATATTCCATCTGAACTATTTAAAACTACAGAAATGACTCCGCTAGTAGCTGAAGTGAGGAGTACTGATATAATTGCGAAGCTAGTAGTTGAACTCGTCAAACTAGAGTACCGGTATACTGAAAATAGAAAGTATACCTCAAATACTCTACTACAATGATTTTATTATTACTGGAAAGTGTCGTGCACAAATTAGACGATATTCTGAAGTTAGCTCTGATCCGTTTGTAAAATAATTCGATGGCCTATAAATATAGTCTCTGAATGTATTTGGAAATTGTCAGGTTCCATTAAAGAAATTTCTAATAGCATATTTCTTTTTCTCATAGTAACACCAGGACGCGGGACATTCGATTCTAAAACTGGTCTGTTCTGTCGAAAACAGGACGGTTGGCCCATCTACCTAGCCACGTTATGAAATATACCAAGAATACCTGTTGAATCAGCAACAGCAATTCTCAACCTGTCAATTATTATCTTCATGATATGCAAAAAGTTAGACAGTGAAAACAGAAGACTATATGAAACCTCTCTTAAAGAACGAAAATAATTCAACAAATAATGGAGCTTCTAAAGTTTTTAGAAGGAAGATTCCAATCTTTAGAAGCATTCAATGGCACAAGACGGGAACCCTTTAACAAACAAAACAACAACCACCGGCAAGTCATTATCTATCAGTAGTGCAAAGAAACATCAATCATAATAACAACAACTAACATTTCCGTATATTGTCAAAAAAGTCACACGCTACAAAATTGGCAACCTTTTCAGATTATTAGTATACCCAGAGAGGAACCAAATAGTAATGTTGCACAAGTTATGCAGACAATTCTTTTCAGCTAACCAAGAAACGCATTACTGTACCTAAGGTATAACAGTGTGGGCGTGGCGGATATCACCACACGCTGACAGAACCCAGACACTTGTAGCTCAAAATAATGAAAGGGTACTATTGGCCACAGCATTATCAAAAATAAGAAACAAAAAGGAAGGTTTCAATTTACTTCGAGCGTTATTCGATCAAGGGTCTCAAGTATCATTTATCACAGAGGAGGCAATCTTCTAAACCTGCTACAATAGAATTATCCCACAAAAAAATATAGATCCAAATCCTTCTGGCCGACCCAACCTTGACCACTCCAGCTCCAATTGATATCTAATTGGAGCTGATATATACGGGGAGATCTTATAAGAACGATTATAAAGAGACGTTCACAACCAGTGCATCGCACAAAAAACCAATTTAGGGTGGATCATAACAGATCCGCTAAATAGAATGGTGGAAGGATTCTCAGGATACCTATCTTTGAAGTCGAAGCCAAAGCCCTTCCAGACACAACAAAAGTCGGACTATTAATGCAGAAGCTATCACAACTCGACTGCCAGAAGCTCGCAAATACAAGCTTAGCAAATTCGCCTTTGAATTTGACGTTGGAGACTGCAGCCAAAGAGCACAAGCGACTTTTCGTTTAGAAGGAGTCACGCTTCGCTATAAAGTTTTTGAAATCAGAAAGGAAAGAGGTGAAGATGATAAAAGCTATGCAGCTCAGGTTACACGCGAATGCGTTAGATTTGAGATCAGAAAATGCAGCGAAGAAGATTTGAAGATGCACATGCGAACTTATGCAAGCTGCAGAAAAAGAGAAGATTATGATCGAGCATCAGGAAATGGTCAAACAGGAAGTCCTAGCGGTCCACAAAAAACCGCAACTCGAACGAGGTTTCAAGCCAAGACGACACGTACCGCAGCAATATAAATATAATACAACTCATACATTTGGATACAGCTCCAATAAAAACGACGAAATAATCCACGTCGTCGAAGCAACGCGATCAGCACTATACAGCAAAATTCAACCAAAAAGCTCGTCACTGCAACTGTTGACGGAATGAAGGTTAAGCTGCCGCATGACAGTTTGCCAGACTTGACGTTCATATCTCAAGCGAACTTGGTGAAACTCGGCGAACCAAGCTTGAGGCGCTACAATAGAACGGCCATATACGCTTCCGGCAAACCTATAAGAATCCTGGGATGTTTTGATGTAAATTTGAAGACAGGCAAACACGAAGCTGCTGAAATCATCTACGTCTCACCTTCATTGTAATTGTGGGATGTACTATGGTCTCAGCATACTGCCACAATATCAACACAGTAGACAACGGTCTACGCACTCTCGAAAACGAGATAGAAGCAAAGGTACCGATGTTCTTCTCCGAAACCTTAGGCCGATGCAACAAGATAAAAGCATCACTGACGCTGAAGCCAGGGACAAACCCGAAGTTCCACCGTGCACGGCCGGTGCCACATGCACCCTCGAAGCCAATCGAGGACGGACTTAATCCCACACAATTCCAAAGCGTCATAACGCCAATCAGCTATGCAGGCTATGTAACACCGATCGTGGTCGTAAAAATAACGGATGGCCGCATACGTATCACCGCTGACTACTCCACAGGCCTCAATGACGCACTTGAACCAAACAAGTACCCACTATTAACGCAAGAGGGGATTATGACTAAACTCGCCGGCAATACTGTTTTCACCGTCATCGACATGCCTGATGCCTCCCTGCAAGTGGAACTGGACGTTTCCAAGAAGTTGATACCGATTAACACACACTGCGGCCAACACAGTCAGCCGAAGTCGAACCGGAGTGGGAATTAAAATTTTAAATCTATAAGCGGGATAGACATTCAGCAGAAAACTGTTTTATTCGAAGTGCGGTACCAAGCTTTAATTCTGCTAGTAAATCCATTGTCTAACAAATCTTCCAATAATTTAAATAATATAAGGCCATTTCCAAGCATACACACTGAAAAGGGACAGTTATCTGGGCATACTATAGAATACCAGGGCATCATATAAATTCTTGCAGCCTTTTTTTTCAGGAAACAATATGGGATCCAGTAGAGCGACCAAACCGAGCACTCCAGTTCGGATCAAAGTTCCAATCGTTCCTTTTGATTTTAATTTAGATCCTATTTTCAATTCATTCACTAAATCTTGTCAATCTTCTTTGGAATCAAATAAATCATCAAAATAATGAAACTCAAATCATTACCCAATTCATTTAACAACCGAAAATCATGATAGGAAATAGATTGAACTGAAACTAGACATTTTAACAATTGACAGACAAACCTCTCAAATGTTAGAGGACTGTTGGACGACGAAATTATCGAGCCGTGCAAAAGCTAGTGGAGCTTTCCTTTTATCGTCGTGCCAAAAAAGTCTATATCTGATATATTATGATAGAACATTTTGGCAAGTCAAAGTACCTTTGTACTATAGACCTCTCAAATGGATAACATAAAATCCGTTTAGAGGATTCCGATACAGAAAAGGCGGTCCCTTGGATATTTTCACTTTAAAAGAATGCGATTCGGATTAAACGAAGCTCCATAAACTTTCCTACATGATGAATCATATTCTAAGTGGACTAAATGAAATTAAATGTTTGGTGTACAGATGATATTATTGTCATGGGGCATAATCTCAAAGATCACACTTTAAAATTAGAGTCCGTTTCTGATTGCTTTAGACATTATAATTTACAAATGAATTTAAAGAAATGCCAATTCTTGTCGAAAGAAATTGTATATCTGGAACACATAGTAACAGACGATGGTGTTAAACCTAATTATTCACAAATAAGTGCCATCCAAAATTATCCCCCACCAACAAATTAAATCATTCTTGGGATTAACGGAATACCATACAGACGTTTCATAAACACATATTATAATAACAATAGATACATTGGTGCAGTCTTATCTCATGAACCAATCAGAAATAAATTACAACACAATTGAACAAGAATTACTGGCGATGGTATGGGCTGTGGAACATTTCCGCCCTGGGTCGACATTTTACAATTGTGACGGATCATAAGCCATTGAGATGGCTCTGTAATTTAAAAAGTCCAACGTCCTGCTTGATGAGGTGGCGTATAAGATTGAGCGATTTTAATTACACAATCAATCATAAGCCTGGAAACAAAAATATTAACGCAGATTCCTTGAGCAAAATTAAATTAGAGGCAGACAAGAATTTGGAAGCAGAAATAAATGTTGTGACAAGATCAAACAAATATGTAATTCAAAATAATTTAGTCAACCAATCAAGTTCTAAATATTGCTCTTTAGGAGATCATCAAGGTGTATTCCGAACAGCTGAAAGATTAGAAAGATATTACCAATTTAAAAATGTACAGTTTCGAATTAAAAAAGGTTCATTCATGCGAACAATGCCCTTTGAAAAATTATTCTTGGATATAGTAGGTCTCCTTCCTACATTTTACATATTTTGACAATACAAGACGTCTTAACTAAATAGCTCGCGTATTTGTCGAGAAATTAATTTGAGTTTTCAGAGTTCCGCAACAAATATTGTCGTACCTAGGAGCAAATAAAAAAAAAAAAATTTGCGATATTTTAATTATTCTCTAAATTTTCCAAGCGATTCACAACAAGAAATGTTAAATCCCAACTATACCTGTTCCCCTATAGATTTCGAGAAACCGTTATGGTTTTTCTTTAGAGAAGGTGTACAGTAACCATAATAGGTTTCGCGCGAATGTGTAGTGGAAACGAATTCCGAAATGTTCAATCCTAACTGCTTATTTCTCTAGATTTCATGGCTTCAGTAACTTAGGAATAGGAAAAATTTCACTAGAAATAGCTAGGAGAATTTTGAATTTATACAAATCAATAACGTAATTCAATTTTGAATTTAGAGTAACATAAATTTAAAGTAACTGGAACTGCACCATATTTTACAAAACGGCAAATAATTTGGATTTTTTTACAAATTTTCCAGCAAAAGGGAATTTAAGGAAAATTACAAAAATTGATTGGTTCCTGAAAAGTATGTTTTATTAACGAAACGGCATTTAAAATTTACTCACCATTGTAACATAGTACATGGGAAATTAACTAAACAATTCGAATTCAGAAAATTCTTTCGACTAAATATCAAAGACCAATAAAATTATTAAAACATGATACAATGAGACTTACTAATTACGAAATTTGCTGCTAACAAAAATCTCTTTCCGGTTTTACTAAATTACAAAATTATTAAAATTGAGGCCGCTTGTGCAAAAATTCATTTCAATTTTGCGATAATTTTCTAAGATACCCAAACACACAATATTTATTTGCATCATAATAACATTATGAAACCAAAACACGTGAAGTTACAGCTTCCGCCGCAATGAGATTATGATAACTCGATAATACGTAAAAAAAGCTTTGTTTAATTTCAAAGTTATTGTGTCCAAACGAGAATATTTCTTTGAACTTATTATCGCAGTTGTAGTGTCGAAAAAGGAAATACGAACGGATTATAATTGTTGCTATATATGTACGTAGTATTATACTTGAATTAATTTTAATTTTGCAAATGTTTAGCCAGAAATTAGATTATATATCATATATCACGTTAATGACGTAGCCGAAATTATGCTGCTTGTATGAATGTGGCCAAAGAATATGAATGAAATTCGTTGATAACAAATTTTCCGAGAACACTTACATAAATTTGTTTTCTTTTTCATCTGTATATTTAGCAGATTTATATCCTCCACCACCACCACGATTGTGACCATAATGTGCACTCACTTTCACCAAAATTATTATTTGAAAAATAATCCACAAGAAGGACGACATTTTGTCATGATATACACTTCACTATATTTTCAAACACTAAATGTATATTCACTTCACAATAAGGCTGGTCACTTCTCTAGTTTTAAATCAATATTGCAACTGGAAATTATTTATAAAGCAGCTCGTCTATTTATATGAAAATTTTATCTATAAACCTAAACACTAGGATTTGCGTCTAATATCGAACCCTTATCATATAAATGCAATTGCATATGTAGGAAGTGGTATAAAATTGTAGTGCGCTCGTATATTACGAAATCTATAAATGAGTTGGCAAAGAACAATTTTATGAATGAAATTACTTTGTACGACGTATTTACTGGGGGCGATATAGTGCAACATTGTAACATAGTAATCTGACTATACTATGTGTACCAAGGTTAAACTGGGAACTTATTTAGGTCTGAGATATTGATTTGGTTCAATAATTTTTTAAATTTGGAGTAAAATGGCAAAACAGCGATCAAATCGTTGAATCTTTCCTATACTTTACTCCAGGTGGCTGGATTACTTGAACAATAAACCGCTAACCTCTTTCATATATCACAGAAGGGAACTTTAACAAAATCAGATTAGAGAGCCTCTAAATCTCAAATTGTAACTTTTCTGCATCCACGTGACTCGTATTTTACGGTTGATAAAAATAGTTTTGCACAAACAAATTATTTCTCTGAAAACGGGACGGAAGTTTGCTAAAAACAGTTTAGATAAAAATTGGTTTTTTTTTTGCATGCGAATTAAAATAAAACAAAATGAATTAGAATGTGCAAACATAAATCAAATTTGTGAAATTTAGCGCGTTAGCCTGGTAGATATAGGTGGAACCACACAATATATTTTTCAGATATAGAGGTATTCAGATGGATCTCCGCAATGTACAAGTTTAGCACGGTCGTGTAATTCAGCAAATTGAATTACTAAGTAATATCGGAAAATTCTATTAGTTTATTGGAATTTTTCAGTATTAATCACAATTAAGGCGAACGGTTTCAAGCCAGGATTTCCGATATTGAAGTTTATTAATTTATGGATCACAATTTGAATATAAATATGTCACTAGCGCATGGATATTATTAGCTAGTGACACACGTCTCAGGCCCGATTATTGAAATTGATTTCAAACAGATCACACAATAGCTTGACGTTCATTGATATTACCTCAACGCTTAACATATTACTGCATCTTTTAGCCATCAGAAGTAAGATTGTTAAAGATATCTCTCTTCCTGAATTGCGTTTATATAGTCTTGAAGATTATTTTACACAATCCAATAAATTATAGAGCGGGATTGAGTAGTTAAGTGAAATCAATTAAAACAATTAAATTGAACAGCAACCATTTTCGATCAGGTTTCCAAAAATTGAATTGAGAACATTGGAATTTTATGAAAGTTTTCAATCCTTGGTTCATAAAAGTCCTACTCTGGATGATTTAGCCAAATTCCATTATTTGGAAACCTCGCTAGATAAGGAAGCTGCAAGATCAATTGAATCTTTAGAGGCCACTCCTACAAATTACTCCGAAGCAATAAAAATGATGACTTATTGGTAAGCAAAACAAAAGGAGTATTTGCAAAGATCATCTTCGTAAACTGTTCAACTTTAAGTCGCTTAATAAACCGAATGGTCCACGTCTTCGAAAATTGATTGATGCCTTTAATATCCGATCTTTGACTACGTTTGGTCGACCAACCAAGCATATTGAGATGATGTTATAGTTCATTTACTTTGTTGAAAGTTAGACTCTGATAGGCTCGAAAAATGGAACAATGAAGCTCCAAATTATAGGCTGGATACTTTCGATGAGCTGCTTGGTTTTACAGCTGATTTAGATCACAGCTGATACTTCATCGAACTATATCTACTGCAATGCTTATTGCACTAAAATACAAATGTTTTTTCTGCAATAAACAGAGTCGCGAGCATTTGAGAAGTCATGAGCATTTTTCTTTGCAACAGATTTTTAACATTGTCAACAATAGATCGGCAAACTAAAGTAGGTCGACTAGGGATGTGCATTAATTATTGTTTAGAGCCAAACCATAAAGTCAGACTGTTCTATAACCGACAAATGTCGGCAATTTAAACAGTGATATATTGATTCATCCGGAACCTCCATCTTTAGATTTAACAGAACAATCGTCACTGTCTGCCATAAGCAACTGCAAAGCCTCCTGCAAATTCAAAGGGTTTTGTATTGCTCTTTACTGCCATAGTTTACGTTTTGAATGAAAACGGCTTGCCAATTCAGTGCAGAGCTTTACTCGATTCCGGCTCCCAACTACACTTCTTAACAGAGGCTTTCGTCACACAATTAGGTTATTACTAGCGGAACCTCCAGCATAATAACACTACAATCTAGGACCATAGGTTATTCTGCGGCCATCATGGTTAATATTCTGCCCAAAATAACGGATCGACAGCGCCATCAATAAAACTAAAGTGTGATCCATCAAAGATACCACAAAAACTACAACTAGCGGACTCCCAATTTCATATTCTCCAAAAAATTGACATGCTCATCGGTTCGCTAGATAAGATTAGATGGCTGTTTTCCATTTCTACAAAATACTCATTCTTTGTGATGGAATGTCTCTGACAAAATGATTGACAAATGTGAGAATAAATACGTAAATATTTGGGCCACATGGAACCGTTCGAACCTAAGGGCACCAATGATAATTACTAATATCTTCAACACCATTGCGTGTTCAAGCTCGAGAGCTCAACTACTAGATTGTGGGTGGTATTTGATGGCTCTGCAAGGACTTCTTGTTCTAAGATATATCGTCTGATCTGTGTAGCACCGGAAGACACAAAATATCAATGTATTCTATGGCAAAATAACTCTAATGAACCTCTTCATTTTTTTAGACTCAAAACTGTGACATACGGAGCGAGCTCAGCTCCCTTTTTGGCCACCAGGTGTCTCAAACAGCTGGCGATCGATGAAGCATCGAACTTTCCACTTGCCAGCAAAGCTTTTACTTCAGATAAGTACATCAATGATTTATTATCGGGATCGAACTTAAAAGAGATGCTTGCAATTATAAGTTATACAAATGCTATAGGCACGGGTGGTATGTCAATTAAAAAATGGTCCTCGAACCAGACCAGATGATGAGACGTAGATATATTTCATTTCTGCGTCAATCTACAAGACCGACCAAAAAATCGGATCACATAATGGTGGATGATATCCGGTATTGTCAGAATTTTTGATCCTCTTGGACTAGTAGTCCCAGTTATCAAGCTGGGTAAAATCTTTATGCAAAAATTGTGGGAATTAATGCAAGATTGGGATTCCTCTTTGACTCAAGAACTTTACAGTAAATGGTCCACTTATCGAGCTGAGCTTCAGGAATTAAAATTTCTTCAACTGGAACGTCATCTATTTTCACGAGATCCATCAGCCTAAATAGATTTGCATTCACTTCAACGGGATTGCATTACTATATGGACCAATGTCCATTCACTACAAACTTCGAGACAAACGGTCGGACAAAGCATATATCGCAGTGTTACATTTAGAAGTTGCTTCAGATTTGACAAATGAAGCTTTCATTGGTGTTCTGGGAAGATTTAATAGCTAGACAAGAGGACCAAATTTGTTGATGCAAATTCGCAATTGAAGACTACAATCTCAAAAGGGTTTGAGATTCATCAAATGTGATTAAAGGATATAAGTTAATTACTCAAACTCATAGTTAAATATTTTCGAACAACTACACATTTTTTCAATTTTCCATTAGTAAGTCTGGTAGTTGTCTGGTTTGAATGGCTGTGGATCTATCGCAAAGAAGTATATAATAGACGTAAATTTTTATTGGTTTCTAGAACATTTTGTGTTGGAAATAGCTTAAATCAATTATTTATGTTGTTTAATTCGCAAAAAATGTTGAACGAATAATGCGGTGTGGCAAATTTCATTCATAAAACGATAGAAAATATGAAAATCAGTAGTATCATTTAGAGGTACCCCGTTCCCCATTCTCACCTGCGGGATTATCTCTGGATGTCGATTGAGTATCTTTCGTATTTCGTGGTATGAGGTTCGAGTTTTGCAATTCACAAATCGCAATTGCGAGAAAACCATAGTTGGGCATATTCGTATAAAAAACATTTTTAACATTTTATAAGTAAAAAATGTAAAAATCTACGTAAACTACATTAAAATGTAAATTATATGTAAACAAATTTACATTTTAAAAATGACAAATAATATTAAGTAATTAACTGAAAATTTAAGATACAACTGATCGGATAAGAATTAACCAAGTTATATCCTAATGGCTATAATTATGCCATAACTTCATCTTAACTCATTTTAGACCATTTTCAACGAAATACCCTCTTTTGTACCTTATGTCAATTTGAAAGGTGTCATTTCAACCGTAAACTATTTTTTTCGAATATAGCTACCGCTTATGAAAAAGTCTCACATCAATACACTTTTTATTTTCTAGCAATTGTATAGAGAGGGATTGGTCAACAAAAACCAACCAATAGGGTGCTTACCGTTGGATTGCTTGGCTGGAGTTTAATTTAAAAAATTAAGTTGATATATCCATCCGCGACAGCGTTCACAAAACCAACAGAAATTAACTGCCAATTTATATCAACTCAATGAGATATTATGTATCCAAGCTATTCAATAAATTACAATATATCAGAAATCGGCATATCGCATCAAAATTCGAAGTATTGTGCCATGCCAGAAATAGAATTGTTGGTATCCAAATTCGATATCTCATGTCAGAATTCACATATTAGAATCACATATTCGAGATATTATGCCAGAATCGAGATTATGCCAGAATTGAGATATTATATCAGAATTTGAATTTTTGATGCCAGATTTCGAATTTCATAGCAGAATTTGAGTTTTTTTCGATGTATCATACCAGAATTCGATATGAAATTTCAAAGTTTGAAATTCTAGTGTCAGAATTCGATACGTCATGTCTTTACACCATACCATAATAAAATAAATTATGTCAAAATTCGATATCTCAGTATCATAATTTGAATTTTTAATGAGTTTTTTTTATTTTTTATTTATTTTTTTAATGAGTTATCATGTAGAATTCCAAACTTTATGTCAGAATTAGATATGCAATATCAGAATTGGTATTTACAATATCATAATTCGATATGTCATGCCATCGATGTATACGTCATCTCACAAATTAAATATCAGATGTCAAAATTTGGTATATCATGATATCAAGCCAGAATTCGATATATCATATCAGAATTCGAATTTATGTATGGTGACAGAATTCGATTTGTCCTGTCAAAATAAAAGTTAATACTGCCTAAATTCGATATGTCTGAAATCATAATTTGAATTTTTGGTGTCAGAATTCTATACATGACATGTCAGAATATGAATTTTTATTGTCAGAATTGTATATCTTATGCCAAAATTAGATAAATGATAACAGAATCCGATATGTTAAGCCAGAATTCTTTATGTCCAAATTCAATGCATCAGACAGAATTCGTTATTTCATTCCAGAATTTGAAAGGTTGTCACAATTTGATAAATCTGTGCCTTCATAATTCCGTAGATCATCTCAAAATTCGATATGTTGTGTCAGAACTTGATGTCACAAATAGAATTCTATATGTCCGTCGATTCCGTATTCGAATATGTCGGTCAAAATTCGACATGTGTTGTCAGAATTCGAAAGGTCTTATCAGAATTTGATATATTATCTCATGACTTCAGGATCTCAAAATTCGAGGACGTCATATCAGAATTGCATATATCATCTCAGAGTTCAGCACAATTTATTGAATTTTGGTACGGTATATCGAATTCTGACATAACATTTCGAATTTTGGGATGATATATCAAATTCTGGAGTCTATATGTATATCACAGAATTCCATATCTCATTTCAATTTCTTCGATAATCATTGCAGAAATTAATTTTTTGATATCAGAATTTGATTTATTGATATCAAAATTCGCTACTATATCTTGTCTGATTTTCATATGTATTCCAGAATTTGTATTTTTATGACAGAATTCTACAACAGGACAGGTCATACATAGTTCGATAAGTCGTTAGATAAATCATATCCAAATTTGAACTTACGATGTCAAAATTCGTTATCTCATGCCAGAAGAATTCATATTCATGGTGTTTCTAAGAAAATACCTAATATAGCGACCGGAACAACTTCTTCTTTCCTCATAAATTAAATCTCCCCCATATAGTGTACAAAAAAAAATATTTCCGAATTACAAATTTTAAAATATAGGTGCATATTACTACAGTAGACATCTAGGAGGGAGAGCAATGAGCCCAGATAGTATGTATCACGTGCCGGTCGGCAGTATTATCAGGTTCATTAAGAGCCTGAATATTGGCTGGACGGATAATTAAGTAGGGCTTGGAGCACAAAAGATCTTTTAGGTCGCAGTGCGAGGTGGCTTAACGCCCACATGGCCCTCAATTTTTTTGTCATAGGTTTTTGGAGTGATTCACGGACGGTGATTCAACCGTCCGTGAATCACTCCAAAAAATTACTCGATCAATTTTCACTCCAGATCCTTGTTGCAGGGTTGTTGCAAGTGCTGAATGGAAAATGTCACTATAAGCATTTCTCTGCTCCTGAACGGAAGTACGCCACTGCAATTCAATTTCATCGTCCCATCCAACACCGCAGATCGCCAGATATCTTGCACCAAGATTCTTCCACGCACGATGAAATTAGCTAGAAATTCTGTTGGGTCATACACTGATATACAATATAACAACTTGTAGAATTTGTGTTTTAGTGGGAATCTTTATTCCATCTAGGAATTATTTCGTGATTTTCGGGAAGTTACACGTAAATCGAAAATAATCTCAGACCATTATAAGCGGTATCCGACGAAGAAGTGTTCCCATAACACCTTGGAAGAGATGTCACTTGAAATATCTTACCTCCATTCAAGCTTGTGTAACACGAAATGTCACAAAATCAGTGGAAACTGGGCAAAATTGAATTTCCTGTAAAATAAAATTATTAAATTTTAATCTGGCGATTTCAAGGTGGCCGCTATATTCAAGATAGACAGAATACGCGATTCAAGAATAGCCTTGCCTGCGATCGAATAATCTTCGACTGCAATGACCTGGCCTCTAGATATTAAAACCTTGACTTCTACTTTTTCGATATATCGGACTTGCTCCCGTAATGCAATCAAGTAACTCATTAATGACGACTCATCTGGGTTTCAGTTAAGCTCAGCGGCATAAAACGCTATTATGAATGGATGCGTAAACTCTCAAAAAGTTTATTAAACTTGATAATTCGTGCTTCGACCAAGTGTTCGTTTCAGATTTAAAAAAAAACAGCAATAATAGTGATTAAAATCAGAAAATATATTTAATTCATTTCAATTTCCTATAGTTATCTACTTCTAACGGACGTTTAGTGACGACAATTCATCCAATGTTCAAGTGATCCACATTTGAAATAGCCAAGTTCATGTAACAAAAACTCCGAATTGTTAATGAACTTACAGTACTGTAAACATTATTGGTGGTAAACTTGAACTTCCCTAAATGTTGCCCATCCACCCTTACATCAAACTGGGCTTCCTCGAATTCAATGGCAAGGCGGAATTTTTTATTCAATTTGAACGGAAAATTGTCCCAAATTTGGCAAGATCTACAACAGCCATTTTTGTGACGATCATTCATTTTAATAGAACATTTATTGAAATCAACTGTTATCTGGAAAGCCAACATTTTATTGGATCCTTGATGCAAATTAATCACAAACTGTCCAGCACCGCGTGGTATTGCCGTAATCATGATAACATGTCCCAATTGTGGCGAACTTGGAAAATCTTGTGCAAAAGTCACCTCATCACTCGTCGGGAACGTCACTGCTGGATAAGCACTCGGCGTAACACATCGTTGACTTACACATCTTATAAATTCAACATCTCGTGCAACCGAAATCCCTTTTATTTCATCGAATGGTATACGATGATTATAAGTACAGTAAGATAGACCATTTATTGAAACCTCAAAATACTGATCATGCACGAGGAAACTAATTTCAAAATCTTCTCCCTGCTCCATCGCCAAATCCGTCGTTACACGATTACGATTTTTGGCGCGTTCTTCAGGCCCCCATTCTCCGCATATTTTCGTATTGCGTACGATCATGTAAACATCACGACGCCATGATAAATGCAACGCTATTTGATCATTGTATGTTTGTCCTGTCGTCAAATTTATTTCGACTAGCCAAGCGTTAGAACGCAACCGCCCGCCTATTACAATAATTTGCCCAACCTCGACTGGCTTAGGCAAATTTCCGGCGTACAATATTGTAGACATTTTACAATTTTTAATGTTTAAACTACAGACTCAAATTGATACTGATGAATTTGGCGTATTAGCTCGGATTATTTATTGTGTCTGTTATCGTTGTAAAAAATTTCCAAATTTTGAGTATGTACGTGTATTTTTAGTTGGAATATGTCGTTTTCCGCGAATTTGTGACATATTGCACAGCATATGAAATTACTAGATTTCAGGAAATACAATGCGTAAAATCAAAAACTTGGGGCTTGGCATGGAGGCCAGTTATTATCTTACTGGCTATCAAGCTAAAGAATCAAATAATTTTTGTTGCAATTTAACACCACAACGAGCAAAAAATTAACGCTGTATTGATATTCTCTAAATTTGAATTATCGGGAACCTATTTGTGAATACTACAGTCGTTTTTTCTTGATATTTACGAGACGTACGATGAATTTGTTTAGAATAAGAAAGGGTATTTTTGGATACAATTAGAAATAAAAAAAACGAATACATGGATAGGAGATTAAATCAAATTATCATAAAAATACCACAACAAAAACGATTCGAGATTTCTTGGGCCTGTATTCTTGAATTTAATCAAAAACTCACCAACTGGTATTCAAACAAATGCTGATAATGAAACATTACAACTACTAACCCATTCTGGGAATAAAAATTGGGTAGTTTTATTTACATTAACATTACTATTCTGGGGTATCTCTTGGGTATTTTGTGAAAACGAGAATTGATTTGATTGATCAGAATGTGACACCGGGTGCTCAGTAAACCCTTTACACATAACAAAACCGATGGAAAGGAAAGGTATATTAGTAACAAAGAATCAACCCGGTTCCAGACACCTAAGTAGTTGATAGTTAGTAAATTTATTAGTAGTATATGTTTAGTAAAGTATTTAGCACAAGACAAACCAATTTCAAGTTCATTCACTGCTTAAGTTCTTAGAAAGTTGTTTCAGGTTCTTCAAAAATTTCCTAAATTTAAAATCTGCATTAATCCTTTATAACTAATCTAAAATTAATTATCTAAGTATAAATTTAATTCTCTGAAATAAATTATAAATTAATCTTTATGTACTACAAATAAATTAACATTAATAGTTTGTATAACAATAATTAAACCAACTGCTACACCGATGGCACGGGATCTTGGTCGGGTTTCTCAGGTGTTTCTTAACTAGAAACCATTTTAACTAACCAATATCGATACTAATACCAAAACTAACATTAACATTAACAGCAATATCAACAGACAGCAAATTAATCACTAACTAAATACAAAAGTAACCTGAAATTCGAGATGCATAAAAATTTTAATTCTAAATATCTTTTTTTAAACTAAAATCAGAAACTAAAAATTTGAAACCTTATAAAACTTCATTTCCAAATCAATCGCTTAACTAGCTATTGACTCCAGAAATTAAACAAATTATTAGCTAATTATTAGTGTCATGACGAATCTACATATATAAAACTATAAAAATCTCTAATAAAAAATTGAATTCAAATAAATTCGAATGCAATATTTCCTTATACAAATTATGTTTAGTTTAAGAACCTCCCCCCCCCCCCCCCACCACCCTATGGGAACCACCCTATTTCTTGCCAGTAGGTAACCATCATATCCCAAACAAGCGTTTACATTTCTTTAACCGTCCGATCTGCCAAGGGTATTCCCTTTAACCTCGTAAGAGCTTCCCATGCCCTCCTCCGGGTCTGATAATTTGGTACTCCGGGACCAGTTTTGTTCGAACTTTTAACCTTTCCCAAAGAGTTAGAGGGACTAGCTTTATATGAGCTTATGTCCTTGTTAATTCCTGCTGTCAAAGCTTCCGCAGCAGTTGTTGTATTAGAGGGGCCAGCAATATTTTTGCTTATGTCCCGCTTCATATCTTGGATTTAAGAACCAGTCTTAGAAGCTGATGTCCCTCCAGCCCTAGTTTCCGGATTTTTAAGAGTCCCGGCCTCTATGTTTTTTTAAGTAGACCTTCCATAAGAACGCCACGAATAGCAGCGAAAAAATGTCCATCTGTGCAGAGATCGGCGATGTACATATAAGGCTATATAATCCGGAGGGCGCCAGGTATCCGGATACACCGTTAAAAACTGAGCTAGTCTTTAGACCGCCAGGTTTGTTCTCAGCACAGTATGATTGACACCATCCAGTAAAAAAAAATGATGAGCTAGTTGCTCAGTGGTCACCGCGGGGAGGTAACAGAAACACCTGTGGAAGCTTCAAGATACGGAGTTGACAACAAGCATTAACTTGATACCCTCCATGCGGCTTCACATCTAGAGCACCATTTTACGTAAAAAACAAACATCTTTTGGGGACGGGATGGTCTATAAAGATAAAAACAACGTTGAATTTGATAGACCAGTTCTAGGTCATCCAATATAATTTAGTTATGTCTCCCCTTAAAAACAAACAATTTTCTAGCTATACTGAAACATTTTTTCTACAATCAACTTAAATGTATCGCTAGAAATCATTCATCGAGAAAAATTAAAATGCAGATTGCTTCTATGTAGTTTTGGCGTGAAAGCCAGACAACACTAATGTACAGACAGACAGTCAAACATTTTAACGACCATGATGATGGTTTAGGCATCCTAAAAGTAAGGTAACAAAATTGAAAAGAAGCATGTACGAGTATCTCGGAAAAAACAGAAAGCTACTCTAATTTTGTTTGTATGTGTAGATAACCCGTGCAAACAGACAGAAGACGCGCTTTATATTTTGGTAAATAGAGAAGATGTCGAGATGATTTAGAGTACAGATCACTTCTATGGATGTCATCTGTAACCTATCCGAATTTCGTTTAAATCATTTCAGTAGTTTTGGCGAGAAAGCCGGGGAACGTTAATGTTCAAATAGACATATAGGCAATAATTTTATAAGTGGTTGCTTATATGTATAGATTATGGTTTGCTTTTTTCCGGCTCATCACCACATAATTTTTCAATAAATCTGCTTACAGTGTACGCAAATTACAAATTTTGGAAATTGGGATAGTCTCTGTACCTAAAGTATGTAACTTAAGGTGTATGATAAACAAAATGTTCACCCCAAAAAATTTCATCTATAAATTAGTACACATATAACGTAATTAAAAACAATTAGTTTAATTAGAAAAATTAATAATTCAGCCGCCCGTGTGATACCATCAAAACTATAGTAGACTGGCATTTTAATTAAATTAAAATACATCTGGATCGATTTACACTCCACATTAGAGATAGATATGTAATTAGAAATTAGTTACGTACTGGACATTAAACTGATAGTACATCATGTCTGTTACTACGCCACAGATAGAAAGAGTGGAGGATGAAATTTCATTGAAAACAGCTCACTTGCCTGTGTTCATTTGTTCCAAGGTATATAATCATTTAGATTGTATATATGTGATAACAATAAAACAAGTGTGTCGTGTAACCGCGGAAAAAAAAATTGTTTACCGCAAAAATGTCGCCGCAAATTATTAACATAATTCCACAAGCCACCACAAATGTTTCCGTAACAGTTAATTTTTATTTTATTTTTTTTTTTTCAGATTGTCGGGCTATTCTCATTTTCGATCAGCCGAAGTGAAAAGCTGGGCACAACCAAAAAATACTATAAATTCTCTTTAAATGTCTTCTGGCTTTTTTACACCATCGTTTGCCTCACTTTATACTTTACTTGCTTTGGATTTTGCTTAATCGAGACGACCGATGGCGCAACAGGATTCTTTACATTCCCATTTATCACCGTGGTCGGACACCTCATTCATATTTTTTTGGGCGTTTTCACCACCATCATTATATACTCATTCTGTCTGATTAATTACAAAAATTTCGAATATATTCTATTCCAATTGCAACGGATCGATGATGACCTGAACACCATCCACTTGAAGGAGAAAATCAATTACAAAGTTATTTATAAATTTCAATTATGGATGATCATGTCAGGTATTTTATTATTCATAGTGGTCATTGCTTACAATGCAGTAATGATGTATGAGTAAGTATTATATAGTATGGTTTAGAATTTCGGTGCAATTATTGAATATAAATTATCTTACTGTTTACAGTATATTCAATACGTTGGCAGTTGTCGGATACATTATGCTGGCGTATGTTTTCCCTAATTTAACCTCGACCATAGTCCAATTTCAATTTATAGTGGCCGTTTACAATATCTATCATCGATTCAAGATACTTAATAAATTCCTTAAAAATATTTCCAACGTTAATAAACCAACGTCGAAGGCCGTTTCAATGTACAAGGCTAGCCAAAATTTGGACGAAAAGGATAATATATTTTCGGTGTCATCGAATCCAAATGCGGTGATCAGTGATGCAGATCGGCCACCATCATATTCCAAATTAATACAAACTTCAACACTGCAAGAAATCAATTCAGGCCTACCGAATAAATCACCGTCGGATCCATTCGATAGGAATACAGCGATACCAACTACTGGGAACCAAAATACGGGAGAGCCTAAAGCACCCGAGCCGCTCGACAGTGATGAGGAGAGAAAAATTAAAAAGAAATTCATTTTCGATAGTGATGATTACAAAATTTATAAGAGTTTACATCTCAAGTTGAACGATATATTTATATTGCACGACAAATTGTGTGACCTGTCCGAAGTGATTAACGATACGTTTGCTATTCAACTCGTCGCCTGTATCACATCCAGTTTTGTAATAACACTATTCGGATTTTTCTTCGAGACCAAAGTGATCTTTATGGCATGGAATGTGGATTTTAAGCTTATTTTTACCGCAACTATTTTTATTACATGGTCATTTTTATTGGGTGCCGTCATCTATTTAATACTGGTGTATTGTACCTCGGCTCGAGAAGAGGCTAGTGAATCTGCTTTGATTATACATAAAATTTTGCAGAATAAACCGGCATTCATGTTGAATGATGAAGTTTATTATAGTAAAATGAAATCATTTACGTTACAAGTGTTGCATCGTAAGAATACGTTCCATTTCAATGGATTGGGATTATTCCATTTGGATTATACGTTTATATTTTCGGTAAGATTTTGTTTTCAAGGAACACCCGTGACAAGAAATTTCTTAATGATTTAATCATTTTTTTATAGGTTGTCAGCGCTGCTACCTCTTATCTTATTGTGTTGCTACAATTTGATTTAACTGATGATTTTGCGCTTAGTAATAAAACTGCCATTAAGAGTCCAAACGCCACAAAAGCTTAAAGTGGATTATATTTTTTTTTAATGGCATCAGATTTAAACTGCACCCATGTGTTTTAAAAAAAATATTTCCCTCAAATTATAATGCACAATAAAATTAGATTCGATTTCAGGTATGGAATTTATTATTTTATAAGTCCTACGAGTTCCAATGTATCCTTCACTTATCACGATTACATATTGATGTGGCCTGAGAGTGACGAGCCAAGAATTTATTACTGTTTGTAATAGTCGATTCGATTGGTCCAAAATTACTTGCATCATTTGATGCAAGATCAGAGTTTTTGCCATCTCCCGAAATAGTAGTTTTTTTTTTTTTTTTTTTTTTTTGTTAAAATAAATTTTATTTATTTATTTAATGTTATTACAATCTAGTCTCCTGGACTAATGAGCAATTTGTTTCTGACTTAATTTACTAACTTAATATTAATCTATGGCTTCTTCCCATTGGCGTTCCATAGAGTCTGGTAAATTGAATTAAACCACATCTTTGTAGTGGGCTTTACACAGCACAATGCTGTTTAAGCTAACAATTACACCAACTCAAAAGGTTTGGTTCTTTTAAGTCTACGTATTAAATTCGTGTTGCTTAGAAGCTGAGTTGCCTCAATGTTTACATGATGCCGGAGCCTCTCTTCATGTCTCTGTGCTTTCTCCTGAATTTCATTTACGATGAGGGACCTTAAACCCTATGGAGATCATTGTTCCTGACATACCAAGGTGCATCAACGATGTTCCTTAATACCATATTCTGAAATCTTTGGATGATATTTACGTTGCTCTGTTTGGTACAACCCCAAAGTTGAATACCATACGTCCAAACGGGTTTCAATATTTGCTTATAAAGTAGCAGCTTGTTGTATGTTGATAAAGAAGAGTTCCTTCCCATCAGCCAATACATCTTTCTGTATTTAATTCTTAGTTCTTCACTTTTCTTCTTGACATGTGCTTTCCATCGCAGTTTAGCATCCAGGGTCATGCCGAGATACTTAGCTGTGTTCGCATACGGTAGGGGAAGGAGGGGTAAGATGACGATAGTAAGCTTTTTTTATTTTTTCTCCTTTGTGAAACATAGATAAAGCCTTATTTCTTTTATATTTTAATTCGTTGTAGTTTTACCTTTAAACACTTTTTTTGTCGCTTGCATTACTTAATAAGTTTGGAAGATTTGTGGGCTGTTTTGAATTTAAGTCAAACTCGGCATCTTACCCTCTTATGTGGGTAAGATGACGTTACTAAGGGGGTAAGATGACGCACTATAGGAAATCAAAGTAAACATAATAAACAAAACAAATAACTACTAGAAAACTGAAGCTGGACAAAGTGTTTAATTAATAAATAACAAAACAATAACAAAACAAAACAAATAACTGTATTTCACTTTATAAATAATATGTAAATAATTAAACATTAATTCTCAAATTAAACAAAATAGTTCTTTAGCAAAAGTCACAAATATATGCTTTGCGTTTGGCTTCTGCAGGAGTTAGCCCGCTACACGCTGCATGCGCCCATTTCTTGCAAATAGAACATGCGAACCACGTCTCTCTCTTTCCGGATTCGTTGCACACGAGGCAAAGCTGCTCTTCTATGACATCATTATCAGCATCATCATCTGTGTCTACGTAACAAACAGAAATCGAGGAATCCGGTTTTCCGAAAATACGCGCTTAACATGTTTGTTATTAATTAGTACTCGGTTTTTTGCGATTTTCTTTGCTTTCTGTTTGTTTTCTGCCCTCTTTCTTTTCCTTTCCTCCTTTTTTTGCTCTTTCGCCTCCTTTTCAGCTTGTTTTTCCTCTAACGCTTTTTTAACTGGAGTGCTTGTTATGTGCATCGATGGTAACTTTTCCCTCTGTTTTGTTTCCTTTCTGACCGCGTAAGGTAATGGAGGAAGGCCAAAAATTGACTTTGCGTTTGATGGCCCCGCTACATTTACTATTGCTGAAGTTGTCTGGATTATATTATGGGGTGACCCAACTAATTCCGGTGTTTCGGTAGCTGAGGGGGCTCTCTCATTAGATGATGAAGCTTCTGCAATACTTGCGGCAATCAAAGAAGCGTGAACCTCAGGTGATCTTTGATTTAAAATACTGACAGAGGCTTCATTCGAATTATACGGATGTTCCGTAGTTAATGATGGCTCAAAATCAAACTCATGAAACACTTGAGAGTTTAATGGAATCAATCCAGTCGCTTTAAAGCCCTGTACAGCATTATTGATTGTAGCAACCCTAATATAAGCCACATTGAATATACCAGCTATATCCTTAATGTTTATGACAATTCCCGGATTTTGCGTTAAGTAGTCGTTGCACGCCCGGCTATAAGCGGTTTTGAAAGGTCCATAAAATGCAACATCCAGTGGTTGCATTCTGTGACTAGTATGCGGAGGAAACCCCAGAACACTAATATGATGATCACGACATAAATTTACGGCTTGAAGTGTTACATGGGAAGAATGGTTATCCATTAACAAAAGAATTGGGTTGTCCTTACTAGGCCTTACGTTTTTTATGAAGTGTTCTAACCATTTAATGAATGTTTCTGCATTCATCCAACCAGATTCATTGCATACGCCGAAAGAACCAGGGGGCGCATTATTCAAAAAGTGAGGCTGCATTCGCACTCTCGGAAAAATGAAAAACGGTGGGACGTAATGGCCAACCGCACTAAAACAGCATGCAACGCTGACATTGGAACCCCTTTCAGCAGATGATACTTTGATAACGCGTCGTTGGCCCGTTGGACTTAACACGTTAGGGGTTTTGGTGGGAACGGTCGAGCAGCCTGTTTCATCCACATTAAAAATTTGATGGGATTGGTAATTTTTACCAGCTAAAATATTTTGATAAATATCAAAAAAACGTGCAACGTTTGTTTTATTGAAAGCAGATAATCTCGCTGCAGAAGTAGCTTCCGGCTTCCTGAACGAAAATTTAAATTTACCCATAAAGCTTTTAATAAAATCTTTACCCGCTTTCTTCTTTTCGTTGTTAAATCGATGAGGGATATTAAGAGTAGTAGCGTAATCAAAAGCAATTCTTGCGAATTGATCGCTCGTTACGCCAAAAGCTCTTTTGTCTAGGGTTTCAATGTAATTTTTAAGGTTTGTTAGTTGATCATCCGAAAAGGTTGATTTGAACCGTCCCGCGCTGATTGGAAAAGCCTAATAAATAACCAAAATTTTCAATTTTCTTTATGAGTTAATCTAGACTTCAGCTTCGAAGATGAATCAGAGCATACTTACGTCTTCAAAATATTTTTTGGCATAACGCCGTAATGTGGCTTCTGGTAATTTGAATTTTTTTGCCATTGCATTCACTGCTGCGCCTTCTTTGACTTTCTTTACCGCTTCGGTCATCGACTCACGGGACCATCCCTGTCTGTTGGTCTTTCTTTCATACACTTTACCCATGTTATACTGTAAATTAAATTTACACGAAAGACATTAGAATAATTTATAAATAAGGCGGCTAAGATGACGAGTTCGCCATCTTAACCGCCGCGCAAATTCGCCAACTTACCCGATTCGCCATTTTAACATTAAAAGTTGAAAACATATTTAATTAAATTTTCTTTTAAGTCTAACAATAGTTAATAGACAAAAACAAAACATTCAATTCATCACAAAATTAAATTAAAACAATATTACTTACCAAATTTTATTAAATCCTTATTCAATTTCGGTTTAACTTTACAAGTAAATCGATGCAAACACTAAAACAGATATAACTCAACTAAAAAATGGCAGTTCTCGGTGATTTTTGTTTTATAATGCGAATGGAGCATGCGCAATACTACACAAAACAAGGAAAAAGTGTTTACTGTGTGGAATTTTATGAAACTAATGATTCGTCATCTTACCCGACTCGTCATCTTACCCCTCCTTCCCCTACTATTTCTTGATTTATGGTAATCGGGATATGTTCGAATCGCCTGTTTGTAAAGTTGATGTGAACTGATTTAGTTTCATTTAGTTTTATTCGCCAACTTTTTGTCCATTTATAAATTTTAGTTATTGCTGTTTGTAACTTTTGTGTTGACTCTTCGTTGCTTGTGCCAACAGCTAAGATCGCCGTGTCATCTGCAAAAGTCGCCACTGTATTGTTTTCTAATACAGGAAGATCATAAGTGTATATTAGGTACAAAACCGGCCCTAATACACTGCCCTGTGGAACTCCTGCGTTGATTTCTTTCAATTCAGAGAAAGTGTCATCTAACTTAATCCTGAAGAATCTATCTTTTAAGTAAGATTCCAGTATATTAGCAAATTGGATTGGTAGAAGATTTCTTAATTTATGGTTAAGTCCTTCATGCCACACTCTATCAAATGCTTGGGCAACGTCTAGAAATATTGCTGAACAGATTTTTTTCTCCTCTAGTGCTTTCTCAATTATACTGGTTATTCGGTGAACTTGATCAATTGTTGAGTGTTGGTTACGAAAACCGAACTGATGATTTGGGATTATGTTTTTACTCTCGATTATCGGATTTAACCTTTTTACCAGAAGCTTCTCAAAGAGTTTGGACATGACTGGCAATAGCGAAATTGGCCTATAAGATGAGGTTATGTGTGGTGGTTTCCCAGGTTTTGGGATCATGATTACTTCTGCAATTTTCCACAAGCTTGGTACATATTTGATTCTAAATGCTGCATTTATAAGATTGGTGAGCTTTACCAGAGCTTTCCTTGGCAGTTCTTTTAAGATTTCTGCTGTAATAAGATCGTAGCCAGGAGCTTTTTTCATATTCATATTAGTTTTTATCTCACACGCGACTTCTTTTGTTGTTGTCGGTAGGATTTCTTTACTTTCTTGCACAGCTTGTTCAGATATTATCTCGGCTTCTAATGTTTCATCTTGATGTGGCTGGAATATTTTTTCAAGATGTTCAGCAAATTCTCGAGCTTTGTCTTCATTATTCCTAGCCCATTTATCACCTGCTACTCTTATTGGAGGGTTCTGTATTATTGGTCTTTTAATTCTTTTGGTTGCTTTCCAAAGAGAATAATCAGTACTGCTATCATTAGTTAATTTTCTTAAATAGTTGCTGACTGATTCATTTTTCAATTCTTTGATTTCTCTTCTTAATTGTTGAGTGAGATTGTTCAAATTAGTTTTATCTTGAGGGGCCCTTGTTTGTTGCCATACTCTTCTCGCTCTTCTTTTTTCTGCTAGGAGTTCCCTAATTTCCAAAGGGTAGTTGTTTCCCTTGATTTTCTTTTTAACCTCAGGAGTATTTTCCCAAGCTGATTGCTGTATATCGTCTACAAATTTGTGAACTTCTTTGTCTAATTGCTCCTCGGTCTTTAATGGAACCATTAAGTTAATTTTTTCTTCTAGCGATAGTCTAAAGCATTCCCAATTAGTGTGATTATTTACTAGAAAAGGGTTCCTTTCTTTCTGAATAATTTTTTCACTTAACGTTAAAAGTATCGGTGAATGATCAGAGTTTAGGTTGTGGCTTTCATCTACTTGTATATAATTTACAGATATCTTCTTTATTATAAAGAAATCAATCAGATCTGGTACTTTATTTGGATCAGTAGGCCAGTAAGTTGGTTTTCCAGTTGAGAGAGCTTCACAACTGCATTTCCTAATGGCTTTTAGGAGTTCTTTACCCTTAGTTGTTGTTAATCTGGAGCCCCAGTGGACATTTTTGGCATTAAAGTCTCCTCCAAGTATAAACCGTTTTCCTAATTTACTGAGGAACTCGAGATAATCCTTTTCTTTCAACGAGTGCTTCGGTGGGCAGTACACACTAGCAATACAAATAGAATCATTTTTGGTTTTGACGTTAACAGCAGTTGCTTGTATTTCTTCTGTTTCATATTTTAACTCTTCATAGTGGTGGATACTATTTCTGATTATAACCGCACTACCTCCTTTAGCAGTGTTTTCCGGATGAATGGTATGATATATATGATAATTTTTAAATTTAATGATTGTTTGTCTAGTGAAATGTGTTTCCGTGATGAGACATACATCGATTTTTTCTGTGTCCAGGACCACTTGCAATTCTTGTTGATGTTGCATAAGTCCATTGGCATTCCAACATAAGATTCTAAGATCACCTGCCATTTTTCTGTTTAGGGATGGCTCCCTTAGTGCTGTATTCTAATTTCTGTAATCGCTCATCAAATGTATTGAGCCTGCTTAAAATTAATTTAAGTGTTTGACTTATTTCGTCATTTTGACCAGTTTTCCCTGGATTTCCGTTACTCATCGTTACTTGAGCATAAGTCATTTTACCCAATTGTCCATGAGTAGTTCCCAACTCTCTACGATTTACTTCGGGTTGGGTCATCTTAACTGCCTGCTGCCTGAATAATCTTGGATTTTTAGCAATCACATTCCTATTTTTGATGTTTTGCAGTTCAATGGCAACGCTGCATCCTCTATAGTTAGCCGGATGGTTTTCTCCACAGTGAACACATTTAGGCTGAACATTTCTATCTTTTACACAATCTTTGGTATGATGTTTACCTAAACATTTGACACACCTGGGTTCCCTGCTGCAATATTTTTGTGTATGTCCATAGGCTTGACATTGTTTACATTGTGGTATAAGTTTAGACCGTCTTAGAGGCTGAATAACTACTTTGCACCCTAAGATGTACTTAATTTGATAAATTTTTTCGATATCTTCATCATTATCGAAGGTCAACATAAACATGTTGAGAGGTACTTTGCCTCTCCGTTTTAGCTTAATTGATGCTTCAGTAGCCTTAAATCCTTTTGCTTTCAGATCATCAATTATTTTTTCTGGTTTACACGTAGAGTGTAAATTTTTAGCCATAACCCTTATTGGTCTGGTTTGTTTATCTTCAAACGTGTGCCAAGCACGGTTTTCTTCATTTAACATACTTGTCATTTTTCTGTAAGTTTCACCATCTTCCAAGTTTATTTTGATGGTGTTTCCATTCATCACCTTTGCATTAAACTTATCAGTTGTAGTAATTTTTTTTAATTTTTCATAGAGTAGATCGTAGTCTTTGACTTCATCTATTACTATTGGTGGTGGTGGAGGTATTTTTTTTGATGGTTTCTGGATAATATTAGGAACATCATCCTTTAATTGAGGTGGGGAGGGCGTATTATTCAATTTTCTTTTTTTTCTTCTAACTCCTTTAACTCTTATCCACTCAGTTTCTCGAGCTAGTTCGTCTTCATCCGTATGGTACTCTTGTTCAATTGTAGTCTGGCTAGGAGTAGGATAGATTGTCTCCTTTGGCTTAAGAGCTTTAACTTCGTTTTCAAGCATTTTCATACGCTCCTGCATCAATGCAATTGTATCATTCAATTGCTTGTTAATATTGTTGGCTTCAACTAGTGCATTATTAGCTCTACACAATTCATTGTGAAGCTTTTCTTCGTTTGTAGAACGAATGTTCTTGCTACTGGCCCCAATGGAAGGACTACGGCCTCTTATCGGAGAATACGATACTTTATTACTCCTATCGAAGGGATTTATAATATTATTTTCTGATTCGCTCAGTTGAGCTTGTTTATTCACCAACATATCTTGTGATTTGTTAAAATATTTGTAGTTTAGCAATGGCTGGTCTCCCCCAGAATCCACGAGACCGACCTCCGAAGAGGGTGGATTTACCTGATTAACAGGTGTACCACCTGGGGTATTATTTTCCATATTCGTTCCGCTCATTGCTCATTTATAGTGTACTGCACTCGCATCTAGTATTTAGCCGACGTATTCACATCGTTGCCCGGGTGTTACCACTTGGAGGTATACTAGACACATTTGGTGGTTTCTACATAGTTGCAGCGTTGGAATATAGACCACGAGATACATGGCTATAGACGGTCAACCCCTACCCTATTGAGACGCACCCAACACCCCGAAATAGTAGTTGTTTGGTAGCCAATTTTGTACATTATTTTTCTACAGTCCATTCTTCCAGTATGGCGAATTGTGGCTAGATGAACGGTTCCGTTAAGAACTAAAATTGCCCAGTAATTTTGCCTTTGTTATAAATTGTGACAAATATTCTTGCAACTTGTCTTGTAAACTATTCTGCTAATGTTATTTCATGCACTGGTAATAACTGGAATATTGATTATCATGTTAGGATGGTTGCTATACAAGAATTTTAAACTCATTGAGCGCTTTCATGTCCGCTAACAGTTGGCAACATGTTGTTTTCTGAATGCAACCGATTTATCGAAAATTTCATGGCAATTTACTGAACGCCAATTTTTCCATACCAAACCAATCGCCGCTAAATGTACCGGATTCGAGATTAAAAACGCCACATGGAACGTGCAGTCATTACGGAACTAGGCATGAGCTCGTTGTTCTCCACGAAATTCGACGACTTAACACTGGAGACGATGTGTCTCTAGTGGAGATGACTTCGGCGATCTTGGTATTGGTTTTCTTGTTGGGTCGCAGGTAAAAAGGCTGCCTCAGATTTCAAGGTAGTCTGTCGATAATCTACGCACAAGTGTTAACTAAAGTTAGCCAACGACAAAGACTTATTTTCAGGGCACAACGTCAGACTGGTGATTGGTGACTTTAATGCTAGAGTATTGCGAGAGATCAATCGGTTAGCGCAGAAAATTATCGGAGACTACGAACGTTGATTTCGTCCGAATCTGTCAGTTACTGATTAAGTTTCTTGCCTGTGAATGATTCTGTCTAAATATTACGACATATCTCGTAATGGTGTACAAGTGCTCTTGGCATTGCACCAAGGGAGTGATATATGTATTGGGCCCAAACGCGTTGATGATGGCACGAACTGAGTTTTGTATAAATGCTAACGGAAAGTGGGTATGTTAGATTAGCGTATTCTACATGCTGATCTGGAATGAATAGTGATCTCTGAGAGGTGGGCCACCTTTTTGAAGGACAAAGATGCCGTTGTCTGCGGCGATGGCCCCTCGATTTAGAAACCGATTTAACATCTAACGGTACGGTCGTCTAGGATACTGCGAAGAGCTATCTGGGGATCGAAACCAATGGGGTCAGATTGTTGACATGAGCCAGCAGTGGTCCTGTAAAACCGTTTATTACTATTACGAAATTGTTTCTGATTTTATTATCTTAAGTATATTTTAAAATTGAAAGCATCCATTTCAGGATTCCATTAGTGTCATTGGACAAATGATTGGAATTCTCTTGGATTTTGTTCTATTAGATCAGAATGGTTATTTGCCCATTTTCTTACTTAAAATCCATTCATTATTCCACCGTGTAAACGCCTTGACAGATCTTTTTGTAACAAGAACCAGAGCGTGGTCGGTGTATATCACAAAATAATATCTGTCTATATAAGGTATGAACTTTTGCTTAGTTCGGTCACGAAACAGTTTGGTTAAGCCTAATTGAGTTTATGAGAGATATACTCAATAGGATGTTGAACACTCTCGGCGTCCGTTTGAAATAAAACACTACCTATATCGACGGAATTTAATGGAAGCTTCTAGCTTTACATGTTTCTGACACCCAAGACAACCCAATTAATATAGTGCAGCATATACCTGTGAACTGATACCAATGCTGTTTAGATACCGTAATGTTGGCTTATCTCTAGATTGGGGTTGGAGAGGTATTTGCCAATGGCATTTTCTAAGCGAAGAAATGAATTAGATCTGATCGAAACGACCCGACAGTCCAATGATAAGGAGCACGGATAAGCATTCTTGACGATGACATTGGGGGATCTTACTGAACTCTTAAAGTGGAGCAAGGATAAAATATTCCTCTTTTAATTGGTTGTGATACCAACTCACATCATACTCTTTAGGGTACCACTAATATTAATATTAGGGATGATAGAAATTCTCAATAAATGCTATGAGCCAACACTTTGTGTTCTTTGTCTATTGTTGACTTAATTTTAAATTGGAGGGTCACAAAAGATATTCTCACTTCATGGCCACGGGTACATCTCTTCTAACATCAACATTAAAAGACCACCTCTTAAACCATATCATAATCGAAAATTAACCAATTGGGATCTATTCTCTCTCGAACTTATTTTCCTATTTCATGTCTACTTATTACCAAACAAAAGATTGGGAATATACCCTTTTGGTGCACTGTTCTTAAAAAACAAAGGAAACACACTAGGAAATTGAAGAATAAAGGCAAAAATACTAATCTTAAATGCGATTGGGATTGTTTCCTTATAGCTTAAAAGGAGTATAAAAAAAGCTTAAGATCTGCTCACAAAACCGCATCCGCATGGAAAAACTTCTGTTAGAAAATGAATAGTCTCTCTGCGGTCGCTGAACTTAATAGAGCGTTGACTAAAAACAATGCCTGTAGACTTGATGCTCTTCATCTATCGAATAGCAAGTTTATCTTTTCAATAATAGAAGCGAGCAAGTTGCTTCTTTCTGTTCATTTTCCTTAGTGTGTCATCGTTAACTCTGATCTTGTGCACTCTTTAACCCCTAAGAATTGCAACGAAGTTCCCGATTGGGAACTTGCGGATCGAATAATTACGTTCGAAGTTCTGCGTTGAAGTATTTTCTCCTTTAAATCGTACAAATCTGGTGGTCCTGTTGGGATTTTCCTTATCAGTCTGCCCTCAATATTTCTTAAAGCATTAACATTGCTGGGTGTTCCTAATGGGACAATTCATGACGGTATGACCGATGGCCAAGTCTCGAAATTTAAATGGGTGTTGTACATCAGAGAGAGAAATTCTTAAGGAATATTCACCGGGTGACTCCGTATGCCATATAGAGCAGAGACTGAGCACTCAGCGGTTGTTACATGAGACAAAATTGAACAGCTTCCGTCACTTTGTCGTTGTATATACTTACTGCGAGTTCATTGACGCCATATGTTGTTGAATTCAATCGAAAAAAAGTCGCCGATTTTAGATTGAATTTCATTTATACCCATGATAAAACTAATCCACCTAATTCTAATTTTTGTGCCACTCGTGCATCTGTTTTATTTTTGTCCATCCCCCGCAATACATGAACTTTCCTTGAGTTGTTAAATTCCGGATCCTTTAAAACTGTGTTCTGGTGGTTTGCCAGATTTATAATAGTCGAGACTTTCGTTAAATAAAAATTAGAATTTTACAACTCATCAAATTGTTGAAAGGAAATTAAAATTTTTGATAATTTGACCGCATTTGATAAACCGCATCTAGGTAAACTTTAAGGAAAACATTAAGATTCAATTAAATTACATTTTATTATTGTTTTAACGGCAATATCATTTAATAATTTTTAGAACTTTGCAAAAATTGTCTGTTATATAACAAAAATATTTGTAAATCTATACAATTTTTAATTTTATGTCTCCTAAATCACAATTTAAATTTATTAAATATTTTATGTTACATCTTTTTTATGTATCGCACTTTTCCTTAAAGTTTTTTTTTTATTATGGAAGAAACTTTTTTTAACTTATATGTAATAGCAAATAGGTATTCAATAAAGAAATCAAATAATAAAAAAATATTTGTAAAATGTAAAAAAAATCTTATCGACTAAAACTCTCTAAACGTAGGAAATTACTTTTCCGCCTCCTCAGCAATAGACCCGTTTCCGTTAATATAAGCTGCGTGCCCATTGGTTAAACCACTTTGTGAACCATTCAGTTTTTCATACTTTGATGGCACCTCACTTGTAACCTTCGGATACAAACTGAGACGTTTAAGACATTCGTCTTCGTCTTCAGAACTGGCGTCACTGAATTCACGAGGCGAAAATCGGCAGCCGTGATTTAAGAAACTTTCTAGTTTACCAACTGAAGCCAAAATTAAACCTAAAAATGCTGGAGCTGGTTTTAGAGGACGTGACAAATATTCTGGATGAAATTGTACCGAAACATAATAGGGATGATTTTCAAGTTCACATATTTCCATACGTTGTTTTTCGGAATCTGTTCCGGTAAATTTTAAACCTTTCTCCTCCAATTGTTTTACATATTCAGGATTCACCTCGTATCGATGACGATGTCGCTCATCTACGGATTTTACATCACCGTACAATTTCCGCAAAGTACTATTCTCTGTATTGAAAAGGGTTGTACGTCTTCCTAATCGCATAGTGCCACCCATGTCACCTGGATGGTATTCCGGCATATCAATAACTAATGGATATTTTGTATTCTTATCTACTTCTGTTGTGTTAGCCTCTTTAAGATGTAATACATTTCTGGCAAATTCAATAACAGCTGCTTGCAATCCTAAACATATACCTAAAAATGGTTTATTCATGGTTCGGCACCATTCACAAGCCCTAATTTTACCCTCCATACCACGTGATCCAAAACCACCGGGTACAATTACACCACTGTAAATAAATAAATTTAAATGTTGCATATAATGTTGAAACGAGTTGCACGCGATATACTTACTCGCTGGTACACAAACTCTGCCAAGCCTCATGATAAAGTGCTGGACTATCGAATTTTGTTTGCTTCTCTAAATTACAAGCCTCAATATATTTGATATTCAATTTATAACCAGCCGCAATAGCTGCATGCTGTAACGATTTCGATACAGAAGCATATGCATCTTGTAATCTTGTATACTTTCCAACCAATGCAATATTCACTTCTTTACGCAGAGTATCTACTCGACGAGCTAGATCACGCCATCTGTGCATATATTTATTCGGTTTTGGATTCAAAACATTCAATTGTAAACGTTCATTTAAAAAGTCGATAACACCGTGAGATTCCATAAGTAGTGGCACATGATAAATAGATGACAAATCATGAATGCAAATAACCTGAGCCGGTGCAACATGACAAAAATTGCTAATTTTCTCCTTTACTTCATTACCCACCGGTTTCTCTGAGCGACAAACAATTAAATCCGGGCTCAAACCAAGACCACGCAATTCACGTACACTCGATTGAGTTGGTTTTGTTTTTGGTTCACCCGTAGCCCGTGGTGTTGGAATTAATGAAACATGAGCTACACAGAAATTTTCCCGTTTCACTCGAAATTGAAATTGTCGAAAAGCTTCAACGAATGGCATACCCTCAATGTCACCAATAGTCCCGCCCAATTCAACAATACAAACTTGTGGTTTAACATTTCCTTTGACAGGTTGTTGTGCGACACGTTCAACCCATTCCTGTATAGCGTCTGTAATGTGTGGTACAACCTGTACCGTTTTACCTAAATAATCTCCAGCCCTTTCACGTTCAATTACCTGTTTATATATTTTACCCGTCGTTATATTATTTTCACGATGTAATGTAACATCCATGAAACGTTCATAATTTCCAAGATCCAAATCAACTTCACCACCATCATCGAGAACATAGACTTCGCCTGTAAGAAAAAAAAATACGAAGATTTAGATAAGACTGGAATGTGCACGCTTAATCCTTTTTAAATCAAGGTCACGACAAATTTCATCACGTTCCATGTGGCATGATTTGAGATAACCCACTTAATTCGTGATTCATCTCACCTGACCCAGAACGTTATATGTATAATACTAGAATTTATAATTAGCGATAAGTAAATCACAATATAAAATAAAAAAATTAAATGGTTCGATATTGTGTAATTATTAATTATGTACACTAGACTTTAACCTAATTACGTGTAAGTACAATAGAATGTACATACTACGATTAAATAAATATTTAGTAGTCAAGAATCGAGATGAAAATTTAAGCGAGTACTAATCAAAATGATCAAGTGCGTTAGCATAGCAGCACAACAAATTATTTTTGACATAACAGGTTCGCCCAAAACACGTGTTTTCCAATTTGGGAGAAAAAGTACCCGTATTTGTCAATTTATTGAATCGGCCAAACAAAATGCAAGCGATTGCGCCCATATAAACAATCATGAAACCGGAAAATTTTTACTTTTCTGTTTTTTTGTCCCCCGTCGTCGTGCTACGTAATAAATTTGCTAAATTGTGCCAAATTGTTTTTATTTTATTGTTTGAAATATTTGTTATTAAACAAGGTTATCATCACGATGTCTACAACAAAGTTCCTTACCGTGCTCATATGGTGAAAATGTGCCTGCATCAATATTTATATATGGATCAATTTTGATCGATGTTACATCAATGCCACAACAATTTAACAGTGTTCCAAGTGAACTAGCTATAACGCCTTTGCCCACACCACTTATAACACCACCAGTTACTAATATATATTTCATTTTTTGATTCATCGTGGATGCTCTGCGTATCAAATTAAAACATTTATACATTCACACACAGAAAATATGAATAGAGATGTTAAGTTTAATTAAACAGATAACTTTCACTTAGATATGTTTTAATTCAAGCAAATTAAATTTGTAATAAAATCACCAGAATTTTTTTATTTAATTAAAAGCGAATTAACTAGAAATTGATTTCGAACACCATTTTGAATTTTACGACAGCGGTGTTTTGCTTTCAGCCGATAGAGTTCACATTTTTAGACACCTTTTGGTTAGCATAACAAATTTAAATAGATTCCACAAAATATATTGCACGTAAATTTACGATAGTTATTTGGATGCCACAATCGAGAACCTGACTCATGAATGACAAAAGTCCTCATGAATGACAAATCAAACTGCTTTAAAATTTCGCGAAAAAAATTCAAAAGGAACTAAAGTCGCTTTCACACGCACATAATCCACTACCGAAGTGGATTTGATAATCCGCTCTCATATGTCTTTTCACACGCATCGAAGATTACTAATTTGACAGAAACGCAACTAGTTTCGTTTCGAATGTTACAAATTGGTTGTCAAAAATATATTTGAAAACAAGATAAAAATCAATTACATATTTTTAATATATGAATTTAATTAAACAAAATATAAATAATTTTCGATAAACTTTCCAAATTCAACTAAAAAAAATATTAATTAAGATATTAATTAATGAAAATTCAAAAAACATCTATTCAGTTTTGAGATTAATAACTGTCATTCTTTTCACACGGTAATTCAGTACCGCAGTGGATTACAAAATACCGAATTATAAAGTGTATTTGATAATCCACTTCGGTATTAGATTTGCACATTTCACACGACCATTTTTCGGATTATGTAATCCAGTTCGGTATTGGATTATAGTACGTGTGAAAGCGATTTGCTGGTGGCCTATATCGACATCTACATATTAATAGTACAACTTGAAATGATTAGAAATATACCACTAGATGTCAATACATAATACTCGAACAATTTCCCTCCAGAAAAATCTACCACAAAATTTCCCTTAATTCAACCCTACTTAGGTAAGCAAAATAAAAAAAATAAATTTTTTCTCAACTCCGCACAATTGACAGTTTCTAGAAGTGTAATCAGAAAATTGGTTGAATAGCGTTATTTAGATTTTTTTTTTTTTAATTAATTTGATATTTAAGTAAATTGAAAAAAACTAAAACTTATTTATTTTGATAAAATGTAATATTTTATATAGAAAACGTCTAATGCGATAGAAAAAAGTTACGTGAATATCCGAAATAGAGACAAAATAAAAATTGAAGAAATGTAAGAAAGAAAACGAAATAAAAAGAAAAAAAAATTGAGTTTAGTGTTTTTATTTTTATTTTTTATTAATTAAAAAGTGAATCCGATAAAATATATATTTATCGAATAATTACAGAAATATTAATTATTTATATCAATATGTTTACTTAAGTAGTTCTAATTAAGTGATTATCGAAAGATAGTGGTTCTCTGTGTTGTTGTTTTTGTTGTTGTTTTTGGTTTTTGTGCAAAGTGGTTTGATTTTCTTGAGAAAGGAAATCCTCATATTCTTGAAAAAGCAATACAATCTGGTTTTAATTGTATATTGTATTTATTTTATAGAATAAAAGTGAAAAGTATAAAAAAATATTGTGAAGTGAAAAAAGTGAGTTGAGTGTATCATCTTCAATTTAGCAGCAGCAGTAGCACCCCATCATAGTATAACAGTGAGGAAGAAGAACTTCGCTTATTCAGGGTTAGTGTCTATTTTATATACTGCATTGTTCTGGACATTAATTCTAAACTAGATATGTTGACATTTTGTAGTTGTCCTCAAACAGTACGTCGTTGTAATGAAACAACATTTTTTGTGCCCTCCATCCTCCAGCTCTTACACACCATTATTGGGAATTATGGAATATGGCGTATGGTGTAGCATAAATGACTCATTCTGCAGCAGGTGGAATAAATATTTAGTTTGTGTTTTATTTTATATACCTACTTCGTGTGAATTATGTGATAAAAGGAATGTTGATATAAATTCTCTTACTGTGCTATGTATTGGGTGTTTTGGTTTTAGGCAATAAATCGCACATGACTTATCCTTTAGATTGTGCCTTCTTCTTAGGTTTTACTTATAACTTTTTACCTAGCTTGTGAAATTTATACAAAACACAATCTACAAAGTGTGTTCCAAACTTTGTTCACAAACATTTAGCTGAATACTTCGGAAGAAAGGTGGCACATAGCAAATACTCGAATGCCTCACAAAGTAATGAATTAACAATATTGTAGACTCGATTAATACGTCAACTTAAAATAAATCATAGTGATTATAAAGAAGAAATTTAAGCCAAACAAGACGAACAGCGTATAAGATACCTTAATTGAAGGAACTCCTCAAGATAGGGTCCTATCACCTATATTGTGATTGCTTGTGACTTTTCGCTCCATTGAAAAATTCTCATCTCTCGAATATTACTTCTGTTGATAATCTGATCTTGAGATCTTGATGATCAGGGAAAATTTGGAGCTACAACAGTAGATAGGTTGGGAACCAAAACTCTACCTCTAACTTCTACCATTTTCATGAAAGTACAGGGTTTTCCAATAAGGACTTGACAACTTTTTTTTTTTTATATAAAACGCAAACCATTTGAGATACGTATATCGAAAATTTTATTATTGGCTCAAAGTACAATCAAAACATTTAAGAATGGAATTCGACATCGTTCATATGTCCACCACAGGAACGTTTGCATATGTCGATTCGTTGAATCCAATTTTCGATGACTCGGCCACACATTTCGACGGAAACGGCTGGACTATCTCTCGTTCAATATTGGCTCTGAGCTCCTCTAACGACGCCGGCTTATTGGCATAGACCAATGATTTAACGTAGCCCCATAAAAAAAAATCTAGAGGTGTTAAATCACACGATCTAGGCGGCAAATCGACAAGACCATTTCTGGATATAACATGTTCATCGAATTTAGATTTCAATAAGTCGATTGTTAGACCCGCTGTGTGGCATGTCGCACCGTCTTGTGGGTGCAACCCAAGATCCTTCTTGAGACCAATTCTTGAGAACGCCGTGGAATCAACTGTTTTAGTTCATTTGCGACGGACGCTTGAACGGCAGCAATATTCTCGGCATTTTCGCCAACCCGTTGTCTCACTGGCACGGGAAAATCCGAAAACGAATATTTAGATTCCCATTTTTTCATTAGATTATGAATTGCTTGTCTATTGGGACGATAATTACGGCCAAAAATTGGAATTAACGCTCTTGAAGTTGCAGTTACCGACTCGGAATTTTTGTTGTTGAAAATGTTGTCTTTACTGAATGTTTTGATTTGACATTGACAATTTGGTTATTGGTTTACAGTGAAAGTTTAAAGTTGTCAAGTCCCAAATGGAAAACCCTGTACATATCCCTAGAAATAAGAGCCGGTAGATCGTTGGTACCCGCCGACTATTCCTAAAAATCGACGGTTTTGTTTAACAAAAATTGGCACTGGAAAGTTAATGATCCCTCAATTTTGCCAGGGTCAGTTCTAAGGCCGTTCTCTCCAATTATGTAACCTAGATAGCGTATTTCCCGCATATCGAAATGGCTTTTATTCAAGTTTATGTTCAACTTTAAGCGCTAATCATCCATCCTACTAATAACCTAAATAATCGCAGGGGTGCAAATCAAAATGACTTCAAAAAATCTATCCCAAGGTACAGCTTGTTTTAGAGACTGTGAACAATCAAAAACCTAATCGATTTAGTGGTATCTAGATATATAACTGATGAATCTATACAGCCTAATATTTTATTTCTGCTGTTTTTATGTTACCCATAAATTTCTTGTTTTGTGTAATTTTGCTCAATAAAAATTCGCTTTCTCTACCCAATATGCTTAGAGAGGCTCCACTGTCTAATAAACCTCGAACTTTCTGACCTTGAATATCGATGTCCAAGAACTCTTGGACCACATTTGTCATATATAACTGTAGCGAGACATGCTGTTTTTTCGGTGTATATAAGTAACCATTACGAATTGATAAGGAATTTTGAGTTCCAATTGATGCAGTACTTCTGAGTGATAACAATGGCTCAATCTTATCCGGGTCACCTTTGTATATTTCAATTAAGGGAGGTAACCCCGAACTATTGGTTCGATCTACTTCACTGATATCAGGAGTACAAATTGAAAATGCGGGATTTTTTTCTATTTTTGAACGTTTATTCTGAAAAAATGGTAACAAATGAATTATTCAAAGTATTGTCCATCGCTAGCCACAACTTTTTCCCATCTTTCTGGCAATTTACGGATACCGTCGCGAAAAAATTCGGCCGGCTTGGCTGCTATCCAGTCATCGACCCATTTTTGGGCTTCTTCGTAAGAATGGAAGCGCTGGTCAGCTAGGCCATGTGTCATCGATCGGAAAAGGTGGTAATCGGAAGGAGCAATGTCTGGGCTATACGGCGGGTGGGGTAAGACTTCCCATTTCAGCGTTTGTAGGTATGTTTTGACCGGCGCTGCAACATGTGGCCGAGCGTTCTCATGTTGCAAAATTACTTTGTCGTGTCTTTGCTCGTATTGTGGCCGTTTTTCTTTGAGTGCGCGGCTCAAACGCATCAATTGAGTTCGGTATAGTGCTCCTGTGATGGTTTCGTTCGATTTCAATAGCTCATAATACACCACACCCAGCTGGTCCCACCAAATACAGAGCATGAGCTTGGCGCCGTGAATATTTGGTTTGGCCGTCGATGATGATGCATGGCCGGGGTAACCATATGATTTTTTGCGCTTCGGGTTATCGTAACGGATCCACTTTTCATCACCAGTGACAATGCGATGCAAAAAACCCTTCCGTTTTTGCCGTTCGAGCAGCAGTTCGCATGCAAAAAAACGGCGCTCGACGTCTCTCGGCTTCAGCTCATACGGCACCCAATGTCCTTGCTTTTGGATCATTCCGAGGGCTTTTATACGATGGGAAATGGCTTGTTGTGTCACTCCCAATGAATCTGCGAGCTCTTGTTGAGTTTGACACGAGTCTTCATTGAGTATTGCCTCCAATTCAGCATTCTCAAACTTTTTCACTTGGCCCGGCCGCTCTTTGTCCTCAACGTCAAAATCACCACTTCTAAACCGCACAAACCATCTCTCGCACGTTGAAACCGATGGAACATGACTCGGATAAGACTCGGAGACCAATCGATGTGCTTCAGCAGCACTTTTCTTCAAATTAAAGAAGTAAATTAAAACTTCCCGCAAATGCTGTTTTGTTGGCACGAAACTCGACATATTGAGAGCTCAAAAAAACTATGAATTTGACACTGCGACAAATTGACACATACTGAAAATTAAAGCTATAAGACGTAGCTTTGACATGAACATAGTCACAGTACTGCCTGATGCGTATAGCGTTAGTAACGCCATCTGTTATCAATCCCGCATTTTCAATTTGTACCCCTGATAAGTACTTGGAAAACGGCTAATCTTTACATCAAACTTTCGTGGGTCGTATCCTGATCGGCACCATGATTTCTCGAACCGTTGGCCTACTATCAACTCTTCCGTGGTATCAAAACGCATAATTAAAGGCATTTCGTAAGGTCGACCCTAGGGAATGCAATCCCGGTATTATATATGTATAAGGAAATACCGGGATCCCGGATTTCGGTATTGACAAAAAACCAGGGATTTGGGGATTTTGGAATTGACAAAAAGACCGGGATCAAGGGGTTTGACAAAAAATTCTTTTCTGATTTTGGTTCAATTTTTCTAGATTTTACGAGTCTCCCTTTCCGTTTCATATAACCACTAAATCGATTAATCAATTCGCATTTTATTTCTGGATAGGTAGCATTTGGAGGTTTTCTTTAAAGGCCCAGAGCCACTTTTCTGCATCATCTTTTAATAAACGAGGTACGAGATGTACTACTTCACTAAGGGTTCTCGTATGTTCTTTTGCGGGCTTTTTAACACCGGCTCAGTGTGAGAAAGATACGGATTGCCAGAAACGTTTAAAGTGGGGTTTTGGAAATTACTATATATTTACGGTATATAGTTTATTGAGTGAGTCGCTAGGAAAGACGGAGGATACTGAAAACCCAAGTTGGTTTGAGGATTTGTTGTCGAGCCTATAATGTTGTTTTGCACATAGGTGGAATATAAGGCGCATTAATGGAAGTAGGTACTCATTTTCGGTTGTTGCACCCACATTACTTTAGCATGTTGAAATTGGTTAAATGACATTCGCCATACTTATTAGATTTGGAGTTTCTATTTCCGTTACGCTGGTTGTCTTTTTCTATATGGGTCCAGTTTGATTAGTGATTTAAGTCATTAAGGTCATTAAGAGTTTCAATTCCGTTGACCCCTTGAGTTTTTATGGACTCAACGATATCAGGTATCTGTTTATCTTAATCTTCGCCATTTATTTATTAATAAATCAACATTGTTATCTAGGTGCATTAATCCTTTTAAATGACCCGTCCGGTCGCACCGATGACGTACTTTCATTTTTAAATTATTTAATATTAATCTACTTAAGTAATTAAATCTTTTATAGGTACAACCTGACTGATTTCTTTATCTTAGATGCCATTTGTATCTTAACAAAATTTCAGGTACCTATGCACTTTAGCGAGGGAATGACATCTAGTAGGTTTTAATCCAGGATTTATGGCTTACTAGTTAGGCTACGTATCTTGCCAATTCACCCATCCAATCCCCTACCTGAAGAGGAATATATGAATAATGACACATTCTATTCATACTCATAGTTCGTTTTCATATATCCTTCTGGATGATTTATTTTGATTAAATAAAATACTTAATTGGTGGACTTGGTGATATACTTATATGCATTTCCATATGAGTCGACCGTGCCGCCATCAAACGCAAAATAAACGAAAACAACAAAATAACTAGAGAATTACTTTGATTTCTTAGTATGAGCCAATCTCCATTTTATTGCTTGTTTTGAACCGAAAGAGACGAACACCTCCTCGAAACGTAAATCCGAGGTAATTTCCCGAAAATCTTTCAATTCGTCATTCAATTTTTGTGCCTCGGCGATTGCCGCATAATTAATCGACTCGCTTATCGCCATCGGTTCTATCCTTCATAGAGTATCAGCTACCACATTCTAGCTGCCCGCAATATGTCTGATATCGGTCGTAAATTGCGCGATAAAATCTAGGTGTCGAAATTGACGTGGCGACTGGGTTCTGCATGAACGTGTAAGTCGATGGTTTGTGGTCTGTGTAAAAGGTAAAAATACGACCTTCGGCCACATGACGGAGTCGTTTAACTGATGAGTATGCAGTTAAGAGCTCCCTATCGTATGTGCTATACCGTTGCTGCGTTATGTTTAGCTTAGTGGAAAAAGCTTGGAAGGCCTCCCAATTAGTCTCATTCCTGTTTCTGTTATCCTCTCTTTGCTGCTATAGCACCGCTCCGATTGCTGTGTCGGAACCGATTGCATTTGTCGGAGCAAAATCAGAATTTGCTATATCGTCCACGCGCTCTAGAAGGGGTCTGATACCTATGCAGTTAAGAGCTCCCTATCGTATGTGCTATACCGTTGCTGCGTTATGTTTAGTAGCTTGGTGGAAAAAGATTGGAAGGGCTCCCAATTAGTCTTATTCCTGTTTCTGTTATCCTCTCTTTGCTGCTGTAGCACCGCTCCGATTGCTGTGTCGGAAGCGTCGACCATTAAAGCGTGTTTCGAATTAGTAAATGCCAGTTTTGCTTCTTCTGACCAGTCCACTACTCGTATTATTTGTTTTTGCTGCCCTTCAAGTATTTGTTCATTATTGCCTGGATTTGTGCCGGGTTAGGCATGAAGGGCATGTAAAAGTTCAACATAGCTAAAAATCGTCGTAATTGTTTGATTGTTTTAGGCAAATCAGAATTTGCTATATCGTCCACGCGCTCTGGAAGAGGCCTGATACCTTCCACGGAGACTGCGCGTCCTAAAAATTGTACTTCCGATTTGGCGAAGTGACATTTATCGGTATTATGAGTCAAGCGTTGCTTAATTTGGAACAATAATTTCTAGATCCTCGAAATGTTCGTTAATTGTGGTTGATGCTCTACTAATATGTCATTGAGATACTTAGTTAGATGAAACAGAAATTTAGACCTTGTAATCCTATAATCGTTATTGTGACCTCGGTGATTTCGAAAGTTCATGTGAATTTTCGGCGCAGCCTGCATCCAAATGGATCAATCGTTAGACGAATATTTTTACTCTGATCGCCTGCGATGGTGGTAAAACAGATATGTCAGCATCTTTGTCTATCAAGTATGTGCTGTTGGACAATTTATCGTAAATTTTGAGACGGCAGTTGGATTGAGCTCCGTCGCATGCCGCCGTCTGCGCCGGATGACCTAGTTTTTTGACTTGGATTCTGACCAAAGTGAATAGGTTGGCTTGCAGTTTCGTGCAGCCTTCTGAAATCCAACGTGGTAGAAACAAGGTCGTGGAGCATCGTTATTGTTTTTATTTGCGTTTGGTCGAGATGGAGAAGTGTCCTGGTTCGATTTTTCCCGATTACGCGAGTGGCTCATTAACTCAATCTGTTGCAAAACGCGGTTTATATTATCCAGACATGATGGACCATGGTGGCATGATTTTCTCGATTTGTGCCGACGTGCTGGGTTCGTCTGCGTTTGCGACATTGTCTCTAACACTCTATCGACTAGTGCGGCCAGCTGGGTGTCAGATGCTTAAGCCAAACGGGTTTTATGAAATCATCACTTACCGTGGTTCGCCATTATTTTGCAGCGGTTGAAGTAGTTGTGATGGTTTCATGCCCCCTAGTTCGTTAAAATAATTATAGTTCGTAATAATTCGTTTCAAACTAAGTTATATACAAATGTGTGTTTTCCACTCCAAGATGGATTCGACTCCAAGATGTGGCTATGGTCGTCCATAATTTCGAATCTGAGTTTATCTCTTTAATACCCAAGAGAGATAGCGGTTTAATAAATCCGATTTGGCTAACTTCGTTCAGTACTCCATGAAAAAAAAAACGCGATTAGCTAAAACTAAGGTTGAAAAACTAGGACTGAACTCAAAAAATTCACTAAATCCGTAAGTACTTATTTGCTCAATTTTGTTGCTGCTTTATAAACTTAAATCTGATCCAGATCACTTGTTTCAAGAAATGCGGCTAATATTGAGTTGAAACGTAAATTCTAGATATTAAAAAACTAAAATTTATTTCAAATTTGGACATGCTTGTCAATGGATTTATTATTTACATATTATGTCTGTCAAACAACTTCCTGATTGCTTACGTAAAAATATATAAATCTTTGGTATTTCATAATTCACACACACTTAGAAATTAATCATTAAAAACATACATTATAAACATGCTAGAGCTGTGTTATGTTTTATACTCATAAAATAGTTTTTTTTAATGGGATATCCTCATTTTTGTGGTAATTTCGAATTTTACGAGTTGATAATTGAGAAAATTTCAAAATGTTGAATGAAAATTTTGATTTTTCGTAAAAAGTCGTAAATAATTTTAATTTACTACTTAACGCGTTGACTGTCACTGGAAGTCTTTTCACATGAATTTAATACTTTATGATAAAAAAAAAGATCAGTAACGTACGATGGTCGACGACGTGTTAAGTAATACACAATTTTCCAGGCGTAAGCCGGTGAATTCGGTGGCCGTTGAAAACGTCCAACGGTCGGGAAAGCGATTCAAGATGGCTCTGTTTTCAAAAAAATCATGCACTTAATCTAAAACCACATCTGGAGTATACGGACGAGCATCATCTTGCATAAACCATGCATCGTTAATTTCATTTTCTCCCATTCCTTATTAGTGTTGAAATAATGTGTTCACCAAGCAGCTCCAAATAACTTGCTGAAGTAACATTTGTATTGTACAAAACTACTATTACAATACTTTTAGCCGATAAAGCACACCAAACAGTTACCTTTTGAGTTACCTTTTGAGCGCAAAAAGTTTTGCGCACAAGCCCAACGATTCACTTTAGCTCTTTCTATAAGCTCTTGAACTTTTTTAATTTTGTATATGAACGATATCAATCATCTTTAAATTTCGAATGATTTTATAATTTTTTGTAAACTCATAAAGTTAAGATATAAAATTGCTTTGAATATCTTAACATTAACACTAACAGTGTTTGATAATCCATCCAAGTTTGCAATGCGTGAGAATGTGGTCCATAGAGTGAATTGTAACCTCACTTTGCAAATTAAAATTTTTGAATTGGAAGAAATAAAAAAAAGCGGAAAGTATACATTTAGAATGTGAATTCGTTAATGACTAATATACATACATTCAGAAAACTTAAGGCGATATCTGAAACGAAAACATATATTCTCATACGGCGGAATTGATTCCAAACGAAGAATTAAAAACTCCGGGAAAATGATGGTGCCTGATTCTTCTCTGGACAATTACATATCTCTTAATAAATTTAGGGTGGGAATGATTTAAATCGAATGATCTGAAATGATCGGTCAATTTAAGCCCTGTATTTTTTTAAAAAAATCATCGATTTAAATCATTTTTTATGTCTATATGCATGCAATTTACTAAATCCTTTATTTAAGTTGGTACATGCCTTTTTTGGATGTTATCCTTGTAGAGATAAAGCTAGATTCGAAATTACTGACGACGATTTATGCGAAGATCAGTCCATCTAAATTACCGAAGCAATTATAGGTCACATCTTAGAGTCGAAAGTCGAAATAATCTTGGAAGTGGAAAAGACGCCACATAAATAAATAGAGGGTTGTGTCAACTAAGTACTCAATTATTTGTCACGACATCAAAATATAATTCAGTTGAACATTTTTATTTAATACCGCCAATTTTTCTTTTATTATAGTTGGAAACGAATTATTGTGTGATTTCAATTATTTTAAATGTTATAACAAACGCCTTTAAAATTTTACTGCAAAATTTACAATATAATTCTTTGATCCAACAAATTCAAAATAATTGGCAAAACTAATTTAAAACAAAAAGTTTATTTAGATCAAAAACAGCAAACAATTTGGTGTTTCTGTCTTCATCCTGTCTGAGATAATGGGATTCTGACAAGATAAATCAAACTCTGACAGATATATCAAATTCAGATAGTATCTGGCGAATTCTGTGATGGTTTATCGAATTCTGACATGATGTTTCGAATTCCTACATAATTTATAGAATTCGGATATTAAGTCGAATTCTGAGATGATTGACATCATGTGTCGGATTTCGACATAATTCTGACAGTATATGGCGAATTCTTACATGATACATAGGATTCTGATTTGGTAAGACGAATTCTGAGATGATATATTCGAATTCTGACAAAATTATTCTGATCAGAATTCTTAGAGGATATATCAAATTCTGACACATGTATCGAATATACACCCAGTGCCATAAAAATGTGCGATTTGAAATTTAAAGGAAAATATTTGAAAAGATGTTATTTGCTTTATGAATAAAGGACACAAATTTTAAATACTAAACTATGAGCAGCGAATATTTCCTAGGTTTATCGTATAAATGTTGCGTATATGTTTCAAATGCTTTTTTAAACAAAAATAAAAATCTACAAAACGATTTATTTATAAAAATGGTTATTTTTATTGAAGTTAAGCATAAACATGATTAAAAAAGTATATTTAAAAAAGAACAAAACATACAAAAATTCAATAAAAGGTTCACTAATCAAATTAATATTAAGTGGGCCTTTCCTTGGCTTTGATGACATCCTTAATCCGAGTCAGCATAGAATCATATAATTTCTGCAAATATTCTGTTGAAATTTCTTCGAACCATACTTTTTCAATTAACTTTTTCTGTTCTTTAAGTAATAGTTTTCGGCTTATATTGCCTAATCTTGTATCCCTTGAACGCCCATAAATTCTCTGTAATGTTGAAGTCCGGACTATTTTCTGGCCATGGTAGTGACTTGATCCCCAAAATTTGTTTAAATTCTGTTACCTAAAGGAAAATGGCATTATAAATAAACATTCTTATTTTTGAATTATTCTGGTGTATTCCAGATTGATAAATATTTAAGAAGAGGAGAAATTGTTAAGAGTTTGCAATTCAGTTTCGATCTGCGAGCATGTGAAAAATAAATCATTTTTCAGTACATCTCATCAGGCTATAGCGACTGAACTGCTAATTTATTACGCTAATACTACAAGCGCACGGTTGATTCCTATATATAGGAAAAAATCAGTGTAATAAATTAGCAGTTCAGTCGCTATAGCCTGATGAGATGTACTGAAAAATGATTTATTTTTCACATGCTCGCAGATCGAAACTGAATTGTAAACTCTTAACAATTTCTCCTCTTAAACATTCTTATATTACCAACAACGGCTATATCTTGCAAGGCGTGATCTGTGAAGTGGAGTCGAATCATCTTCAAATATTGAATTTGTAATATTTTGTGTCAGATCAATTTTGTATTTTACTACATTTACAGAACCTTCTTAGAAGATGAACGGATCCCATTCCAAAAGCTGTTATGGATCCCCCAGATCATAATTCATAACGTATAGGGAATGTTTTAAATTTAAATTTGGACTAGTCCGAAAATCCTTCTGCCCTTCAGTCCTCGGGAGTCCAATTTTTCCGTTCATTTGTAAATTTTAATCTTTTAGCTCTCAATTTTAGGGTAAGGAGTGGTTTTTGCGCCGGTCGACAAGCGTTCAGAACTAGTTCGTTTAACCTTCTCTGTACAGTACGAACCGAAATTAAGCTGTTAGTTTTGCTAAAAGGTCTCTTCTTAGCTTAGCAGCAGTATTGAATTTGTGTCTTACCGTTAATCGGTTTAATACTCGATTTAAGCGATAGAAGGTCAGTCTTTCTTGCAATTATTGGATTTTCACAATATCGCTTTAAAAAACGTCTTACTCCGGATTCAATACAATTGATCATTTCCGCTATATTCACATTTGTGTATTTATTAGCATAAATTTTTGTTTTTTCGGCAATATTTAGTTTACAACCACCCATTGTAAAATTTACTCTTTGATGGCTTAACTGGAAGTAACTTACTAATATTTATCCCAATTACCACTATAATTTTCATAACAATTGAAATATCAAAGGAAAACAAATGAGCGCAAAAAACAAAAAGAAAATAAATAAGAAAAGAGCGAAAAAACAAAAACTTAGAATAAACAAAAGAGATAAAGTGAAAATAAACCAATTCGCACATTTTTATGGCGCTGGGTGTATAACGAATTCTGATATTGTATTTCAAATTTTTACATAATATATCGAACTCTGACGTGATATAACGAATTTGACATAAGTATAAAGAATTCTGACAGGATACTTATATCAAATACCTCCTTAATAATTAGACAATTGAAATGTCTTTCAAAATATTTTTCCTGTACACATTTTCTTTTGTTTTCTGTATTGCGAGTTCAAAAAGTCACTCGCAATTTTTTTTAATTTTTTGCTTGCTAGGAAGTCGCAAAAACGTTCGAGCATACCAAAATGTCATTTTCAGCTCGCAAGTTGCTAATTTGCTTGCTAGAACGTATCGATCATCTACCCCGTTAACCCTTATTCTTTTTCCAATACGACGTATTTAAAGCTAAAAGACAAAGACTTCCTTTATGAACATAATTTTTTGTTTGTTCATTCTTTGGAGTCTTATACATAAATAGTCAAATCTTGGTGAAGAAGTTTAAGTACATTTTAATAAAAAAGTATTATTTCTTTAGAGATTTAATTTATTTTCCTACGAAAATTACGATTTTTCGTATATAAAACTTTTGTGCTTTTAATTTAAAGTTTAAACCAAATTTTCTTTTTATAAACATAACCTCAAAATTTATTCAGCACAAATTGTTTAGGGTGTTATTGATTTTATAACTTTTAACGTAAACTCACGCCGCTTGCACTTTCAGCAATGTTGAAATATTTATTTCGCATTGTCACGCCACTTGTACCCTCACTAAACCCAATACAACGAGATAAACTTCAAAATTTTCAAAGATTAGTGCACTAATCTCGATTAGTGCTAATCATCAAATAAAACGAGATTAGCTAATCTTCAACTTGACACACTACAGCTAATCTCGAAAAAATCATTAATCGCGCTTAGCTAATCCCTAGTTTGTAAGATCCGTAAGTTTGAACGCATAATAATCAAAAACCGAGGATTTATCCACCGATTACTATGACCAAACAGTGGTTAAATCCTCGGTTGTGGATTAATCATCGTTCAAACTTACGGACCTAAGGGTATAAGTATACAACTTACGATAATGTAATTTTCTTTTTAAGAAACCAAAACCATTACTTGAAAACTTTAAACACCAAAACCGGAACCAAAAGTTTAATTTAATTTTGAACTAAACCCGAACCAACTCCAAATATTCTTTGGTTTCCATCTCTGATTTAAATAGCCAATTCCATCGCTTTCAATTTGTGAGTGTGACTATGACTCTTGATCGCAAATATTTTCTGCCAGTCCACTCACAACTCTCGTCGAGCCACTCAACTCCTGGCAATAGTAGCTTGGTTGACTCAACAATATATCGTTTCAATCCCTTTTGATATTCGATAGCTGAACCCTTATGCTTATACCACTTCAAGGCATTATCGGCGAACTTGTTGACTTTGTCACTGCTGCTGCCGTTATTTCTCTTTTCGTTCGAACTTTTTGACCTGCTTTTTGATCCATGGTTAACCAAATTTACATTTTCAGTCCTAACTAGGTATAAATCAGCTCCTCCGTATGTGACATACTTATTTGAACTGACATAAGTATGCCAGCAAACAAAAAAAATTATTTTTATTGTCTTGCTCGATAAAATGCAAAGTTCACAAAATTATCGCAAAATTTCAATATAATTTATAGTCGCGCAGGAACTTCGCCAGACTAAATATTTTTTGTGGTTTTCTTTGACCACCAATTACTCTCGAAATATATATCAATAACAAACAAAGTGCACTAAACTATGTACTTTAATATTACAAATTAGTTTTGATATTCACTGCAATATTCCAAATACGAAAATCGAAATTTATCGCAGCGATACCAAAAAAAAAAAAAAACTAGGAAAAGATATTTCGATTTAATTTCAGTTTTTTTTTATATTTTCACCCACACATATTTTTTTCTGTATCCAACAACAATTTTATAGTTTTTTCGACGAAAAAATAAACTATATATTGCAACTATTACACACTCTAGTTTTCTTTAAGTCAGCCTGGTATCTCAAACAACCGAAAAATGGTATCCTCCTCTTTCTTCCGCTTATTTTCTTGTGTTTCAATGAACACACACACACACATTCCCAATCTACCCAATTTAAAATTTATCAACAAAAAGTAAAAAAAAAACATAACAATAATAAGAAGGCATTACGAGCTAAGAACTAACAACATACTAGCAACTAAACGACAAAACTAAAAAAAAAAAATCTTGTTATAACGCAATACAGCACCGTATATAACTTGAAAGACGTTCAAACAAATTATTTAGGGTTGAATTGATTATTGTATATTACGGTACGTACATATATTTTTTGGAGGGGGACTGAAATAAAAGGGTGACAATTATTCTAGTAGTGTAAACTATTTTATATAGTACAAACGCGCCATGTGGGATGATGATGAATCCATGCCACCAGATGTTTAATTTCATTTCTTGGTACAGGATATATCCTTTTATGTGTTAGCAGTATATCACAGAGAACATTACTATGCTTCCGGCCTTTCGAAATAAGCTAAATAGAATCAAGATTTTTTTTTTGCTTGTAATGTAGTTCCGGATTTTATTTAAACTAACAAAAAACTTTTAAAAAAAACAGATGCCCTACCTCTACACTATACGCTGTATAGTTATATACAGGATATATACTTTGTCCTTTGTTGGTAAACAGGTGCCAAATATTTATATAATCGTTCTGATATTTGTACTCAAGTTTGTTTAGGTCTCAATCTTAACTATTTATACAAATTTCGATGTTAAAATTATTAACAGCAACAACACCAAATTGTTGAACCAAATGCTTATTGTTTAGAGAAGATGGTATGATTTATATGTGCTTGTTTGCTTATTTTTCTAAGAACTACAAAAATATTTGGACCTTCAGTATATTAAACAAGAATGATGGGCATTAACCTTTGATCGGTTGTGGGTTGAAAAATGAATACAAACTCGTAAAACAACAATAATAAAAAAATATTAATCCGGAAGACAATTTTTGTGTATAAGTGTAGGTATAAGCATGTGTGTGTGATTCTATTATACGGTGGGTCAACCGTGTGTGACAGAAATTTACGTGAGGTTTTTGTTGATTTTATTTTGGGATCCGTTTCTATTTGATTGATTTGTGCTAAATAAAAACATGTTCAAATTTGACGAAGATATTTGGATGCCAATTAAAGAAGGAGACACTAAACATTTAATGGTAATTAATCGATTTATTGGTACATAGCAATTGGGATTTAATTGTATATTTTAAATTGGCATATTGATTAATATCTCTTTATCACAGTTTGGGTTTGACGTTTATTTGTCTAAATTAAATTTGTAATCTTTAAATTTAAAGCTTGTGCAGCTCTTGAGCAGACAATTCTCGGGGTCACCCAGCATAATTATTTATTGACTAAACATTGAGTTAGACATCTTAACCTGAAGTAAAATAAATTAGAATTGATAGAATTGAAGTCTAATACACTTAGTCAAATTTATTCGTTGATTACTTAGTTTCGATGGCTTAATTAATAACGGCCCTAACCCACACTTTTTTCAAAAATGACATTTTAATGCTAAAATGCAGAAAATAACATAACGCATCTTTCTGTGTTATTGTATTAGCTTGAATCACAATATATCACGGTCCACATTTAATTTTATTTAACTAATTATAACTGAGTTAATGACTAAATAATATTTCTTTACGAGTTTCCCAAAAATTTTACAGATGTGGGTTAGGGCTTTTGTTAATTAAGCCATCGGTATGTATTATACTATCTGCAATTGCGTGGAAAAATCGACGGTCGGATTTTTGTTGCAATATAAAAAAAACTATTTGAGAATATTGATTGAGTTCAAGGTGTACTTTCCGAACGAAACTTAACCGTATCGCGTTTTGCACAAGTGAAACTATAAAATCCAAAGTTCTATATATCATTCTGTCAAGGTTAATTGACGACAGGAATTGTCATGCAGACCTATTTTATGATCAGATCAGGAAAGCTGAATCGAAAGTTTTATCGGTATGTCTTGAATATTAAACGACCGAAATCTTGCAGTCTTAGGTTTCATAAAATCTAAATACAAATTTTCTTAAATGTTGTTCTGCAAGGCAAGGACCGTAGGAACGGTTGTGGTTTCAATTGCACTACGATTGCCTAAATTAACCAAAAATCAGCGTTCTAAAAATCACTCTTTTAAATTGGTTATTCGCTGTTTACTGATCGAATAAAAATTTGTACAACTGATCGATCTGAATAGTGAGTAGAAAAAAATTGTGATGATTACTCAATTGAGTTTCTGCTCTGACTCAGTCAATTCAACACTGCAAACAAAAAAATGTCCGTCCGTCTGTCTGTGAATGTCTGTATCCATGATATCTCGAGAACGGCTTGTCCGAATATTGACGGTTTTTTTTCTTTTAAATATTCATATTTATTGACGGTACAACTGATAACCTTAATATTTTGTTGGCCCGCCGTGCTTTGTGATTACTTCTGCAATTCATTCACTTCTGCGTTTAGGTGGGAGTTTTGGGCCGGTCATTCCAACAAATTTATTTTATTTTATCCGAAACCACTCTCGGCTACTTTGTGCTGTATCCTGTGTGTTTACAAATAATTTTTCAATATACGTTTGCCTAGAGTATTTAAAAGGAATTCCGGTCCCCACCGACGACGCAGACCACGATCCTGCTGCCGCCGTGCTTGACAATATTAGCCAAGCATTATAAACTATGCGCTTCGCCAGTTCTTCGGCGTACGTACTTAGTTCCAGATGTCCCGAAACTGAACAAATTGGTTAGAATTATCCAAATAAAGGTAATGGTGATTTCTTATGGCTTATTATGTGAATTGTCAAATACTGTGTTTTTTATAATTTCTCAACACATTTAGAACTGACCGCAACATAACTTTCACCCGACTAAAAAACTTGGCTCCAATCCGAAGTAGTTCAATGTTGGTAACTTTTTGCCTAGTTAAGTCAATTTTTCGTGTTGGTATCAGATAATACGGGTCTTTCCTAGTTTTTCGGCTTTTTAGGCTAAACACGCCAGGCCCTTGACCAACTGTTTACGCATAAATTGGTACCTGAAACCTACTTCTTATGGTATATAAGCAGCTAGTGGTAACAGTAATTTTTCCTGTTTTTAATAGCTTCCCGTTCATACCAGCGATCTTCTATACTGACTGTCTTTCGTTGTCTACTCCTTCCTAGTCTAGAAGTGGTATAATAAATCTTACTGTATCTAAGGATCGTGGTTTGATATCTCCGCTTGGAAAAATAAAATAAGTTTGTTGGAATAGCCGGCTTAGAACTCCCACCTGAACTACTTAAATGGAATTGAACATTTTTGGGATATTCTGAAAAGGGGGATCAGTACAAGAAAATATATACGATTGCCGATTCGAAGGCAGAATTACCAGAAGAATGGAAGTATGTATGATATTTAAACAAATCCACACGCGATGATGATGGTGGTAGTGATGGTGATGGTGATGGTGGTAGTGATGGTGATGGTGGTGTTGATGCTGATGGTGATGGTGGGGATGATGATGGTGTTGGTAATGGTGATTGTAATGGTGACGGTAATGGTTGGTGGTATGATGGTATGATGGCAAGATGGTATGATGTTGTAAATGGTTGTCTAATGGTATGATCATGTGATGGTATGGTGATACGTATGTTTTTCTACAAATCCAATGTATTATAGGAATAATTCCTAAAAATACAATTTCCTTTGTTTTATACGATAAATTTAATCCTCTCCTCGAGAAAGAGTGTGTGTGTCTGAAATAGGGACTACTACTATATAAAAACCAATATTTGGCACAAAATATAGCTGTTATAATTGCATTCGTATTCTCTGAAACATATTCATGTTATTTTCATTTCATGAATATAATTCGCTAAGTCAGTAATTTCTGCTTGATACTTAAGATATCAAGCGAGAATTGTATTTTTGTAATTTAGTCGTATGAAACCAAACTACCACATAGAGAAGTCGAGGAAGGTATTCACTTCTCATTTTTGAGAGTTGATATATTTGTGTTGACTCTGGGGTAAAGTAAAAGTGGGGGTAATGACAAATGATATTTCTACTTTTTCCCGTAGATATATTATGATGTAGTGATTGGCATTTTTATGATTTGCCAAATCGAAAATACTGTGAATGTCATTACTACTAATATATTTCCTATGAAGACCTGCACGCTGCACCAATACCATTACACGTTGCAATTGCTACAAAATATGCTGGGCAAAATACCAATCTTATGGCAATAAATACTAACTTGAAATGCATATTTTCCTTTACTAAATAGGAAGCGCTTATTACTAAAATAGTACATTTTACTATTTTTATGGTACATTTTACTAATTTAATGGTAACAATTTGTATTCGCATCTCTTTAAATTAACTATGTGTTATAGTAAAATACTTTCCTATATTAGGCCACAATCCTGTTTGCTCCTATAAATTATAGAAATGTTTCCTATAATTTTTTTTCCGTGCAGAATCTTATTCCAGTCCTATTTAGTTAAGAAGTTTAAAGTACATTCAACATTTTTAAATTAAATTAAAAAAATTATAAAATAACTGAAATTTTAATTCAATCATTAATAATTATTTGAAATGGGCTATTTTTGCCGCGACAAAATAAACCGTCCTTAAAATTTGGATGGTTTTATTTATTTTGCTACACAATCTCACTACTGATTTCAAAGGATTTAAGTTTTGGCGGTCTTCCTTTAGCGTTTTAACTGCTTGTCACCTGGTGTCAACTAGCCTCGCTCTAACCTCCTTCTATCACAATGTTGTCCCATGTCTCCTTAATCAAGTTTAACAATTCCTTTTTGTTTGTCCAATTCTCAATAGTGTTGAGATCTGCACTTTATGGGAGCTACTCAAGCAGTTTAATTTTAGTTTTTTTGAAAAAATTCGATGCAATTTTCCAAGTGTACTTCTTGGTCGTGGTAGGCGTAACGTCGCCCAAAATGTTATTTATGCACAGATTTTTTAAATTGATTTAATGATTGCAAGTGGTCGTCCCCTTCATTGTCCCGTCAACCAATACGAGCTCACCGACTCTGTTAGCTAAGAGCAACCCTATACCGTAACACTACTACCAGCGTGTTTCACTGTCTCTTAGACCCAAATAGTTCAAATTTCGGCTCGTCAAACCATAAAATTGTACGCCAAAATTCTTAATCTTTACCCAGGTGCTTAGTTATAAAACTCACTCGTTTCTTTTTGTTAATTTTGCTAATAAAAGGCTTGCATCGTTGGTAGCAATTAATCAATCCACTTTCTTTTAGCTACCCTTTAATAGTTCGAGTTGAAAGATTCAAGTAGTATGTCACGTTTAGTTCTCTAGTAGAGTTTGTCGCAGTTTTTTTAACCTGTGTTACGAGCATCTCTCTTAGAGGTTCTCCGTTGTCGGTCATCACCAGAATGATTTAACAATGAGCCGGTTTGCTCAAATTTCACGCTTAAGTCTTTTACAGTAGATTTCGCTACTGCGTATTTGTTAGCGAGTTATTTGTGTACGATAATTCGGTGTTTCTATCCGCAACAATTTTCGTTCTCGCAGGTCAAAAGTATCAGAAGCAAGGATAGTCAAAAGTTAGGCTTTTTTTATGGGGTTTCAATATTTTACGGTATTGTTAGGGAATTTCAGCCGTAAAAACCAATCGTAAACTACCATTTATCTTCTCTCATTTCCAGTTTTAAACGTCTAAATGTCTTTATCTATTACCGAGATATCGTAAATCAAAATATTAAGACTTTTGTATGAGCTTATAATATGTATGTCACACACTTTACCACGATATGCGAATTTGTTAGTGCGCACTTTATTTGATTCACGATATCTCGGTAATAGATAAAGATATTTAGACGTTTAAAACTAAAAATGAGAGGAGATAAATGGTAGTTTACGATAGCAGGCACCATTGGTTTTTAGTGCTGAAATTTCCGAACAATACAGTAAAATATTGAAAACCCATAAAAACAACCTTTTTTGCACTTTTACCACAGATAATAATAGACAGGTGTGGATCTGGTATGGGTCATAGTTACATTCTAAATTTCAATACAATACATAATTCCAATCCAATTCGTTTAGAGCAGGACGTACATTTCTGTCTCTTTTTATCCTTTTTTACTCATGGCTTTTTTGATTATATCAAAGCAAACATAAAACAACTTCAAACAACATTTTATTTTATAATAAAGGGTTTTCCAATAAGGACTTGACAACTTTTTTTTTAAATTAATCGCAAACCATTAGAGATATTTCAAAAACTTTATTATCGGTTTGAAGTACAATCAAAACATTTATGAATGGAACTCTACTTCGTTCATATGACCACCGCGGGCACGTTTGCAGCGGTCGATTCGTTGGACCCAATTTTCGATGACTCGGCCACACATTTCGGCCGAAACGGCCGCTATTTCGCGTTCAATGTTGGCTCGGAGCTGTTCCAAGGTCGTCGGCTTGTTGGCATAGACCAATGACTTGACGTAGCCCCAAAGGAAATAGTCAAGAGGCGTTAAATCGCACGAACGAGGCGGCCAATTGACTGGCCCGTTTCTTGAGATAAGACGCTCATCAAACTTGCTTTTCAGTAAATCGATTGTAACATGTGCTGTGTGGCTTGTGGCACCGTCCTGTTGAAACCACATGTCGTCCAACTCCATATCTTCCAATGTGAGCCAAAAATAATGGGAAATCATGGCGCGATAACGATGGCCATTCACAGTAACGTGACGATCGTTATCGTCGACGAAAAAATATGGCCCAATGACGCCGCCGGCATGCAAACCGCACCAAACAGTTATTTTTTGTGGATGAAGTGTTGATTCATGAAGCACATGTGGATTTTCACCCGACCAATAACGCATATTTTGCTTATTGACGAACTCATTGAGCCAAAAATGAGCTTCGTCACTGAAGATGATTTTGCGATGAAATTCATTATCTTGGCGCATCTTATTCAGAGCCCAATCGGAGAACGTACGTCGCTTCAAATGGTCCATCGGCTTCAATTCTTGAGTCAGCTTGATCTTGTATGGGTGTAAACCAAGATCCTTATGCAAAATTCGCCATAAAGTGGTCTGGGCGATGCCCAATTCTTGAGAACGCCGTGGAATTGACTGTTTTGGATCGTTTGCTACGGACGCCTGAACGGCAGCAATATTTTCGACACTTCGACCAACCCGTTGTCTGACTGGCACGGCAACATCACACAACGAATATGTAGATTCAAATTTTTGCACTAAACTTGTTATTGCCTGTCTACTAGGGCGAGAATTACGACCGAAAATTGGATTTAACGCTCTTAAAGTTGCGGTCACCAACTCCGAATTTCGGTAGTAATTTTTTATAATTTGCAGACGTTGTACGTTCGTGTACTTTACCATGGTGAAAATGTTGAGTTTACTGAATAAATTGACAGTGACAGTTCGATGATTAGTCAAAGGGTGCGTTCACAAATTAAATTCAAAGTTGTCAAGTCCCTATTGGAAAACCCTATATACAGTGGTGTGCAGTGAAATAGCACACTCTAAAATTTTTTTACAAATTCTTCATTAACTAAAAAACTATTTATCAATTTTCAATTATTTTTTTTTATTTACATAGTATAAATATAAACTTACAATTAAATATCAAAAAATTATATTTAATTAATAAAAGGAATAAGAAAAAAAAATAATTAAACATTTTATTTTATAAATAGGCTGTTCATTGAAATAGCACAGTCAATTTCAAAATTCATTTTCAGCCTTATTTGTGTATGATTTAACCTAATAATGTTTTTATTGAATAGTATTGTTCGTGTGACCTTTTTTTCGAACCACTTCCCTGAATCGGCACACCCCTAGGGCCCACCAGCTCCTGGCATTTATGAACGGTCACTTATTCTAAATTCGACAAATTTGAATTCCAAAATTTCTGTTTATTTTGTGTTTCTCATTACTAATAGCTACTTTTACTTAATTCCAACAATTTTCGATCAAATTCAGATCAGATGACTGACTCGGCCATTGTGTGACCGCCACTTTGTAATCATTAAGCTAATATTTCGCTTCTCTCGAGTTAATCTTTGTATCATTATCTTGCTGAAAACACTAGCCTGGTGGTTTATCGTCTTCGGCATAACAGAGCATTAGATGAGTTAATAATATAACTGTAAACAACTGCCATCATTCCATTTTCCGGACAATAAATTATATTGTTCCGTGCCAGAAAAAAAATTTTGCTATGCCACAATGGACAACCACCATGCTTAATCGTCTTTTTCGTATGTTAGGGCGAAAGCTTGTATTGGGCTGAGATCGTTCATAATGTCGACCTTCAGAACCAAACAGAATGACTTTTATTTTAATAATTCATAGTACTTCTCTCCACTTCGAAATGGTTCGAAAAGAAGGTGACACGAACAATACTATTCAATAAAAACATTATTAGGTTAAATCATACACAAATAAGGCTGAAAATGAATTTTGAAATTGACTGTGCTATTTCAATGAACAGCCTATTTATAAAATAAAATGTTTAATTATTTTTTTTTTCTTATTCCTTTTATTAATTAAATATAATTTTTTGATATTTAATTGTAAGTTTATATTTATACTATGTAAATAAAAAAAAATAATTGAAAATTGATAAATAGTTTTTTAGTTAATGAAGAATTTGTAAAAAAATTTTAGAGTGTGCTATTTCACTGCACACCACTGTATACGTCCTGCTCGAAACGAATTGGATTGGAATTTGGTATTGAAAGGACCCTATAGGATAAGCATAGTAAATTGGGCCCAAAACAACGTATTTTCTATTTTCCCCATAGATAAGCTTGGGCCCAGTTGCATGAAATGGAATACATCATTTTTCGATATTTCTAAATATTTTTTGCGACTTTTTAGGATTGGTGGTTCTTTAGTATGTTGTTTTATAATTGCAAACATATTTCGCAACTCCCTCCCACTTGTTTACAGGGTGTTACAGCAGTTTTATGCATTTGTCATTTTTATAATTTTTATATTTTTCTAAATTCAATAAATTGCTTTGTTTTGAATAAAAAAATATTCCAGACAGTAATTATGGTGTATGTTAGCCTAATTATGCGAATTATAATTAATTTGCACACTACAGTGACGCACTTCCGGTTTTGAATGCAAATATTACATAATTGAATATACATCATTTTTCGATATTTCTAAATATTTTTTGCGACTTTTTAGGATTGGTGGTTCTTTAGTATATTGTTTTATAATTGCAAAAATATTTCGCAACTCCCTCCCACTTGTTTACAGGGTGTTACAGCAGTTTTATGCATTTGTCATTTTTATAATTTTTATATTTTTCTAAATTCAATAAATTGCTTTGTTTTGAATAAAAAAATATTCCAGACAGTAATTATGGTGTATGTTAGCCTAATTATGCGAATTATAATTAATTTGCACACTACAGTGACGCACTTCCGGTTTTGAATGCAAATATTACATAATTGAATATACATCATTTTTCGATATTTCTAAATATTTTTTGCGACTTTTTAGGATTGGTGGTTCTTTAGTATGTTGTTTTATAATTGCAAAAATATTTCGCAACTCCCTCCCACTTGTTTACAGGGTGTTACAGCAGTTTTATGCATTTGTCATTTTTATAATTTTTATATTTTTCTAAATTCAATAAATTGCTTTGTTTTGAATAAAAAAATATTCCAGACAGTAATTATGGTGTATGTTAGCCTAATTATGCGAATTATAATTAATTTGCACACTACAGTGACGCACTTCCGGTTTTGAATGCAAATATTACATAATTGAATATACATCATTTTTCGATATTTCTAAATATTTTTTGCGACTTTTTAGGATTGGTGGTTCTTTAGTATATTGTTTTATAATTGCAAAAATATTTCGCAACTCCCTCCCACTTGTTTACAGGGTGTTACAGCAGTTTTATGCATTTGTCATTTTTATAATTTTTATATTTTTCTAAATTCAATAAATTGCTTTGTTTTGAATAAAAAAATATTCCAGACAGTAATTATGGTGTATGTTAGCCTAATTATGCGAATTATAATTAATTTGCACACTACAGTGACGCACTTCCGGTTTTGAATGCAAATATTACATAATTGAATATACATCATTTTTCGATATTTCTAAATATTTTTTGCGACTTTTTAGGATTGGTGGTTCTTTAGTATATTGTTTTATAATTGCAAAAATATTTCGCAACTCCCTCCCACTTGTTTACAGGGTGTTACAGCAGTTTTATGCATTTGTCATTTTTATAATTTTTATATTTTTCTAAATTCAATAAATTGCTTTGTTTTGAATAAAAAAATATTCCAGACAGTAATTATGGTGTATGTTAGTTAGCCTAATTATGCGAATTATAATTAATTTGCACACTACAGTGACGCACTTCCGGTTTTGAATGCAAATATTCCATAATTGAATATTCATCATTTTTCGATATTTCTAAATATTTTTTGCGACTTTTTAGGATTGGTGGTTCTTTAGTATATTGTTTTATAATTGCAAAAATATTTCGCAACTCCCTCCCACTTGTTTACAGGGTGTTACAGCAGTTTTATGCATTTGTCATTTTTATAATTTTTATATTTTTCTAAATTCAATAAATTGCTTTGTTTTGAATAAAAAAATATTCCAGACAGTAATTATGGTGTATGTTAGCCTAATTATGCGAATTATAATTAATTTGCACACTACAGTGACGCACTTCCGGTTTTGAATGCAAATATTACATAATTGAATATACATCATTTTTCGATATTTCTAAATATTTTTTGCGACTTTTTAGGATTGGTGGTTCTTTAGTATATTGTTTTATAATTGCAAAAATATTTCGCAACTCCCTCCCACTTGTTTACAGGGTGTTACAGCAGTTTTATGCATTTGTCATTTTTATAATTTTTATATTTTTCTAAATTCAATAAATTGCTTTGTTTTGAATAAAAAAATATTCCAGACAGTAATTATGGTGTATGTTAGCCTAATTATGCGAATTATAATTAATTTGCACACTACAGTGACGCACTTCCGGTTTTGAATGCAAATATTACATAATTGAATATACATCATTTTTCGATATTTCTAAATATTTTTTGCGACTTTTTAGGATTGGTGGTTCTTTAGTATGTTGTTTTATAATTGCAAAAATATTTCGCAACTCCCTCCCACTTGTTTACAGGGTGTTACAGCAGTTTTATGCATTTGTCATTTTTATAATTTTTATATTTTTCTAAATTCAATAAATTGCTTTGTTTTGAATAAAAAAATATTCCAGACAGTAATTATGGTGTATGTTAGCCTAATTATGCGAATTATAATTAATTTGCACACTACAGTGACGCACTTCCGGTTTTGAATGCAAATATTACATAATTGAATATACATCATTTTTCGATATTTCTAAATATTTTTTGCGACTTTTTAGGATTGGTGGTTCTTTAGTATATTGTTTTATAATTGCAAAAATATTTCGCAACTCCCTCCCACTTGTTTACAGGGTGTTACAGCAGTTTTATGCATTTGTCATTTTTATAATTTTTATATTTTTCTAAATTCAATAAATTGCTTTGTTTTGAATAAAAAAATATTCCAGACAGTAATTATGGTGTATGTTAGCCTAATTATGCGAATTATAATTAATTTGCACACTACAGTGACGCACTTCCGGTTTTGAATGCAAATATTACATAATTGAATATACATCATTTTTCGATATTTCTAAATATTTTTTGCGACTTTTTAGGATTGGTGGTTCTTTAGTATATTGTTTTATAATTGCAAAAATATTTCGCAACTCCCTCCCACTTGTTTACAGGGTGTTACAGCAGTTTTATGCATTTGTCATTTTTATAATTTTTATATTTTTCTAAATTCAATAAATTGCTTTGTTTTGAATAAAAAAATATTCCAGACAGTAATTATGGTGTATGTTAGTTAGCCTAATTATGCGAATTATAATTAATTTGCACACTACAGTGACGCACTTCCGGTTTTGAATGCAAATATTCCATAATTGAATATTCATCATTTTTCGATATTTCTAAATATTTTTTGCGACTTTTTAGGATTGGTGGTTCTTTAGTATATTGTTTTATAATTGCAAAAATATTTCGCAACTCCCTCCCACTTGTTTACAGGGTGTTACAGCAGTTTTATGCATTTGTCATTTTTATAATTTTTATATTTTTCTAAATTCAATAAATTGCTTTGTTTTGAATAAAAAAATATTCCAGACAGTAATTATGGTGTATGTTAGCCTAATTATGCGAATTATAATTAATTTGCACACTACAGTGACGCACTTCCGGTTTTGAATGCAAATATTACATAATTGAATATACATCATTTTTCGATATTTCTAAATATTTTTTGCGACTTTTTAGGATTGGTGGTTCTTTAGTATATTGTTTTATAATTGCAAAAATATTTCGCAACTCCCTCCCACTTGTTTACAGGGTGTTACAGCAGTTTTATGCATTTGTCATTTTTATAATTTTTATATTTTTCTAAATTCAATAAATTGCTTTGTTTTGAATAAAAAAATATTCCAGACAGTAATTATGGTGTATGTTAGTTAGCCTAATTATGCGAATTATAATTAATTTGCACACTACAGTGACGCACTTCCGGTTTTGAATGCAAATATTACATAATTGAATATACATCATTTTTCGATATTTCTAAATATTTTTTGCGACTTTTTAGGATTGGTGGTTCTTTAGTATATTGTTTTATAATTGCAAAAATATTTCGCAACTCCCTCCCACTTGTTTACAGGGTGTTACAGCAGTTTTATGCATTTGTCATTTTTATAATTTTTATATTTTTCTAAATTCAATAAATTGCTTTGTTTTGAATAAAAAAATATTCCAGACAGTAATTATGGTGTATGTTAGCCTAATTATGCGAATTATAATTAATTTGCACACTACAGTGACGCACTTCCGGTTTTGAATGCAAATATTACATAATTGAATATACATCATTTTTCGATATTTCTAAATATTTTTTGCGACTTTTTAGGATTGGTGGTTCTTTAGTATATTGTTTTATAATTGCAAAAATATTTCGCAACTCCCTCCCACTTGTTTACAGGGTGTTACAGCAGTTTTATGCATTTGTCATTTTTATAATTTTTATATTTTTCTAAATTCAATAAATTGCTTTGTTTTGAATAAAAAAATATTCCAGACAGTAATTATGGTGTATGTTAGCCTAATTATGCGAATTATAATTAATTTGCACACTACAGTGACGCACTTCCGGTTTTGAATGCAAATATTACATAATTGAATATACATCATTTTTCGATATTTCTAAATATTTTTTGCGACTTTTTAGGATTGGTGGTTCTTTAGTATATTGTTTTATAATTGCAAAAATATTTCGCAACTCCCTCCCACTTGTTTACAGGGTGTTACAGCAGTTTTATGCATTTGTCATTTTTATAATTTTTATATTTTTCTAAATTCAATAAATTGCTTTGTTTTGAATAAAAAAATATTCCAAACAGTAATTATGGTGTATGTTAGCCTAATTATGCGAATTATAATTAATTTGCACACTACAGTGACGTACAGTCCTGTACTAAATGATAACCGCACCTCTAATTTAAGATTTATTTCATTTCAAATAAATTCATTTAAAATTGTTCCTATATATGCAAAAATAATACTCTTCAGTTTACCAATGCGTGCACAAATACAAATCATTATTTTCTGCGGGATCATGGACAATTGGAGAACCCCCATTTAGTATGGTTATAAAAGATAGCCGCTTAAGTATTATAGCCGTTAAATATTATTCCGATTTTTGTTATTTTTTAAATATGGGTGGAAAAGGTAGTTTGAACGAGTTTGATAAATTGACGTTATTAAGAAAAGTAATATGAGTATCCGTTAATAGCAGAAAATGTTAGTTGGAGTGAGAAGGTAGTGCTAAATTATTTAAAAAATTCGCAATTATACGGTTCGCATAAAAGTGCAGGCCGCCGGCCAGTGGAACTTATTGATAGAGAAAAACGGTTAATTTTACGAAACGTCTCTAATTTTATTGGCACCGTGCAACAAATTGCGTTAAAATCTTGAGATAATACAAAGATTTGTAATGTGAGGAAAGTATTAAGAGAGTCAGATAATATACAAATCAAAAAATTACAAAGAAAACCACAACTGTTATCAAATCATAAAGATGCCAAATTGCGTTTCGCGAAGGAACATATGTCGTGGAAGAAAAAGTGGCAGCGCGTTATTTTTAGTGACGAAAAAAATTGAATATGGATAGCCTTGATTAATGGCAATATTATTTTCACGACCTTTGAAAAGAACTTCTTGTGCTATCGAGGCGTCAACGAGGTGGAGGATCTCTGATTGTTTGGGGTGCAATTGGCTATGGAGGAAGAATGGATGTGAAGTTTATGTCCGGTCGTCTTAACAGCAACCGGTATAAATCCATGCTATCCCGAAACATTACCAGTTGTTGATGCACAAAATGGCGACCCAAACTTTATTTTCCAGCAGGATAATGCAGCCGTACACACCGCCGGGATAGTAAATTATTGGTTTACGGAGGCTCAGATACCAGTTTTGAAACAGCCAGCAAGGTCACTCGACATTAACAGCATCGAAAACATATGGGGTGTACTCAGCAGAGTTGTATATGCTGAAGGAACACAATACAGCAGCGTTCATGAACTAAAGTCATCAGTACAACGCGAATTGGCTAATATTTCAAATTAATATGCCAAAACTTGTACAAAAGTATGCCAAATCGAATTTTCGAAATAATTAAAAACAATGGCCGAAACACAAAATATTAATTGGAATAAAAAATCATTTTTATAACTGTGCTTTTTATATTTATTTCCTATTAAAAACAATAAAATATTGTGTGCGGCTATCTTTTATTACCATACTAAATGAGGGTTACCCATAAATTTTCCATGACGCCGCAGAGAATAAAGTTGGTAAAGTGAAAAGTATTATTTTTGCAAAGGAAGAATTTTAAAAGAATTTATTTGAAATTAAATAAATCTTAAATTAGGAGTGCGGCTATCATTTAGTACTTGACTGTATAATTAATTTGCACACTACCAAGCCAAACAGAAGTGCGATCATTATTAATAAAAAATCTAAAAATTGTATTCAATTGGTATTTCATTTATTATCGTTTTTATTTTACCGGAGAATTTTTGGATAAGCGCAGAAATAACCTTATTCCAAAATAAGCAGCATAAAAAATTCACATTATTTTGGAAGGAGCAAAACAAACTTATCCATAGAAACATTCCTTACTAAACTATTGTAACTTTAGAACAAGTTATGTAGAGACTCAATCTGAATCGGAGTCTGAGATTTGACAACCAGAATTCATAGCATTTATAATATTATCTGCTAGACCTTTGCGGTGCTTTGATAATACATGTGGGTTGTGTCTTGCGTAGCCCAAATACCATATCACTGAAGTTATATGACTGCATGTACCGACAACTCTGCTCCCAGTTTTGCACTTACAGTAATATCCTAAAATTGATTCGGCTCCACTACCATTAGGAAAGAATTCTAACCATAACTGATGAATCCGAGTTGACGAAAAACGAATTCAATTTTGCGTCTTATCAAATTCTTCATTTCGTTATGTATAAAGATCTTGTAACTAGAATCTGCCTTCATGTGTTCATAAGTATATCATTTTCCTTGGTCTAACTGATACATACCTAAAGTGATATTTTTAATTTCTTCTTCTGATAAACATGGAAAGTCTTGAATCTGATTAGTAGCCTCCTCCCAACAAATTCGTTTGTTTTCAAGGCCTAGCTCTTCAATCTTCTTTTGAAGAGAATTGTCATCATTCATTTTGCTCATTGCCTTCTATGCATAACGTGCATGATTTTCGTTTTCTATAAACATAGGAGGACTGTATGCATTCAGTAAGGCACAAGGAATTTTAGTTAAAGATGACAGCTTGGGGAAATAAGTGACTTCAATAGTTGAAGCAAAGAACTTGTATTTTTTGATTCTGCTGTTCACACTTTCCACTATCCATCGATTCATAGTCACAGCTCTGGACTCATTAGCATCTTTTGTGCAAAACTGCTTTTGTCCCTTGGTTAGTAAATGAGGCATTATTGGATTAAGTTTTAGCAATTTCAACTTTTCTATGACATCTCTGAACCCACGATCGAGAAGTAAAACATCATTCTCTAAGAAATATTTTTTAAATCCATAAGGGGTAGAAATCAAGTATTCTAAAATTTTTGAATCGCTATTGTCGTTGTTTGCAAAAACAAACCTTCAACCTCAAGAATGTATCCGTCAGGGAAAACCAAAATCATGGGCTTCAATAAGTTTCTGTATGTATGATTGGAATACGTCAATAATTGTAACTCCTGATCACATGACTTTTGAACATATAGATAAGTACCATCAATGATAACTACAATAGAATTTTCATCTGCACCCAGAAGTTTATGAGCCATTTTAGTTTGATGTTTCATTGCATCTTCTCGTGATAGATGATTATAACCTAAATGAAGATGGACAAAATGCTCATCCAAAGCTTTTCGAACAGATTCAAAGATTGCAGACACTCTTGCTTGACCATCTACATACATTGAATAAATATGCCAAAAATTCCTGTGACAAGTTTACTAGGAATATTCCTAACGCATTTCTCGTAAATCTGTTGCAACTATTTCTGATGTGTGGCTTTACAAAAGCATGAAGGCAATCGAAATTTTTTTGTGAAATCCCAGTGAATTTCTGATAATTATATGGAGTTATTGGAGAGCCGTTGTCGAAATCGATTTTAGAGTATGAGTTGGCCTTACTAAAGTAAACGGCATTGAAAAATTCTTCAATATCTTCAGCGGACAATTATTATTATTATTATTATTAGTTGAGGGCCATGTGGGCGTTCAAGCCACCCCGCACTGCGACCTAAAAGATCTTTTGTGCATGGACCCTACTTAATGAGCCGTCCAGTCAATATTCAGTCTCTTAATGAACCTGACAATACTGCCGGCCGGTATATGGTGCATACCATCCGGGCTCATTACTCTCCCTCCTAGGTGTTGTAACCTTTTGCAGAAAATGGCTGGGCAATGGCACAGAACATGTTCCGCTGATTCCGCTTCCATGTCACAGAAGCGACATCTATCCGTCGAACTTAGGCCCATTTTCTTTAGGTGATACCTTAAGGGGATGTGACCTGTGAGGAAGCCGGTAAGCAGCCTCAACTCAGGTTTCCTAAGTACGAGACATTCCTTGGCCCTGGCCGACGAAGGTGAAATAAATTCCTTCGCCTGTCGCAAACCTGGAATTCCGCGCCAGTAAGAGAACTTTTGCACATCCTCCCAGCGTTTAACTGCTGCCCTATGGTGCCCCTTAGAGACGCCGCAGAAGGGCTCTGGTCCAATTAATGGAAAGGCAGATCCCTCGCGGGCGAGGATATCAGCTGCCTCGTTTCCCACAATTCCAGTGTGGCCTGGCACCCAAACAAGTGTTACCTTATTTGAGCTTGCCAGCAATTTAATAACCTTCAGACAATTCCATACCAGCCTTGACTCAATGGTAAAAGACCTAAGAGCCTTTAAGGCCGATTGGCTGTCTGATACTATATAAACCTTTGCGTCGTTTAGGCCTTTAGAAATGCCTATCCTAGCACAAAGTTCTATAGCATGCACTCCTGCTTGAAAGACGGTTGCATTGGTACCCAAGGACTTCGAGAGTGATACTCCACTCCCATGTATTCCTACCCCCGCCCCATCTTCCGTTTTTGATCCATCTGTAAACCACACCAATGACCCTCGCTCAAAGGATGGTCCCCCTGTACTTCACTCCTCCCGGTTAGGTAATCTAACACAAAATGGTTTGTGGAAATCCAGTTTGGCTGGCATACAGTCGGAAGGCATTCCTATAGTGGGGTCTGTCTGAAACTCCTTAAGGATCTCCAGATGGCCCACCATATTGCCTGGTTTGATGTTACCCTCCGCCTGCATCTTAAGGGCCATAGTAGCAGTATCCTTTTTTACATGCAGATGCAATGGAGTTAGTCCTAGGAGTGTCTCCATTGCTGCGGTCGGACATGTTTTCATTGAGCCCGTAACCCCAATGCAGGCCATACGCTGAACCTTATTCAATAAAGTTTGCGCTGTCCTTTGTTGAGTTTTAGGCCACCACACTAGCGATGCGTAAGTGATCATAGGCCTAATAATTGTTAGAAATGACCAGTAGATCATTTTTGGTTGTAGTCCCCAAATACGTCCATAGAGTCTCTGACAGGCCCAAAAAGCCTTTGTGGCTCTATTTTGAATTTTTTGTATATGTTGTTCCCAGTTCAGTTTATGATCCAGGATAACCCCTATATATTTAACCTCTTTGGAAAAGGCAACAATAGTACCGTTTAACGAGGGAGCTACAAGCGAGAGCTTTCTCCTCCTCGTAAAAGGGACAATGACAGTTTTGTTTGGATTGACACTAAGTCCTTCCTTGTCACACCACTGCCATATCAAGTTGAGTGCATTTTGCATGAGATCAGAGATGATCTCATCAAACCTGCCTCTAATCACGATAGCCACGTCATCCGCATAGCCCTGGACATCAAACCCATGGCTATTCAGGAGGATCAGCAGTCTATCATTAACCAATGACCATAAAAGAGGAGATAGTACACCTCCTTGGGGACAGCCCTTTACGGCCCTGATGGTTACTGACTCGCCCCCTAATGTGGCTGTAATATGTTCAGCGGACAATACTATTGTTTCTTTAGTTGCAACTAATGATTCTAAAGTCTTCTTATTAAACAAGCCATTTTTGTCAAAATGTGAGCGACAGCATCTATTGCTCATTGGAATAACAATTTTCTTTCTTTTCCACATATCGATTCTCTGTGTACCAGAGCAGCTAGGAAGATTGACTATAATTCCATTTCTTGGAACAGAAGAAACTTTGCTTGACGTTACAGAAGCTTGACTACTGAGAAATTCAGATGTAAATTCAGATTGAGATTCAGTACTTGTGTTTTCTAATGTCGAAAATGAAGTTGTACTATTCATGGTTGAAGCCTGGAAATCAATCTCTGAAGATGTAGAGCAACAAGAACTATCAGGAGTTATATCCATTTCATAATTATGCAAATTATTGTCCACAGTATTACCCTCAGCTGTATTACCAGGCAGTAAGTGATATCTTTTGAACTTTAATCTTGAATGACACTTCAAACAGGCATAACTATTTGGATTATATGACTTTCCTACGCTTTTTGAGTATGTAGTAACATTTATCCATAAAGAAGGTGCTCCTAAAGTGCAAACTCCTCGCCATTTCAATATGCGTGACTTACATATGCGACAGAGAATATGAGATCGTTCAACTACAATAAACAATTTTATGAGATTACATGCAAAATAAATATAAAAAGTACATTTTACCTTCTGGACCCATTAGTGTTAAGTCAAACAGTTCTAATGATGATGAACACACAAGTTAACGAATGGTAAAAGTATTAAAGATTATGTTACACACAAGTTATATTACTCAAAACAAGACTTGAAATACGATTTATACAACAGTAGTTATACAACAAGAGGTTCGAAAATAATCTAATATACAGTTAAGAGGACGAGATGTGTTTCCTAGGTAACACATCGAGCCCGCAACTGTATATTCAGATGATTTTCGAAGCTAGAGTTGTATACGTTAAGACTATACAACGAATCAACCAAATATATTACACAACCAAATAAAAACTGCACCAAATAAACTCATTTTTGCGAAATGTCAAAAATATTAATTGTTTGTTTATATTCATGGATGATATGATTATAACATAATATGATTTACTTGTTTGTGGCCGAAACACCACTAGTTGTGTTAAATTGAACTATCTGATTGGTCTATTTTCCAATGAGTTGTATAGTCTGTTATATATGTGATTGTTATATAAACATAAAAGTTATGAACCAAATTGTACTGATTGAGATTGAGAGTAATGTGTAATGTGTATCTGACATCTCTTGCATAAAAATAATTTTTTTAGTCCAATTGTATGCGAACAAAGAAGGGGCTGCTAGAGAATTTTTAGTATGTTGTTCTACGATTCTTGTATAACATATATGTGAAAAATCAAAATTGTATCTCAATGCGAACATATGTAAAATGCCATTGTTCTATGCTTTCCTATGCTTACACATGTAAAAATTGGTCTAGTAAAAATTCAGTTTCTGGAAAACGAAGAAAAGGCTGCCGCTCATATTTTGCAGACAGGTTTCGAAAGATGTGATTAAACATATATTTCAATTTCAAGGCTCTATCTTCATGCGAAAGTACAAAAACGAGGGGCCCAATTTTCACTACATATCACATAGGGGCCTTTAGAATGTAAATATGGCCCATACAAGATCCACATCTGTCTATTCTTCTGTGCTTTTTCGTTAGGATATCTCAAAATCCTGAACTGCTCGGGCATTTCTGTGGCCAGATTTGGATTTAGCATCGAAATTGAATATCCTTGCTTCTGATACGTTACTTTTTTTTTTTTGGCGACCAAGTTTATCATAAAATAAAACGATCAAAAAATAAAGTTTTTAAAAACTGGGATTTTCTAAATTCTTTTGATTTCAAAATAATATTGTTGAGGTGAGTAAGACTTATGTTGAGAAAAAATGTGATAATATTGCTTTTAACAATACGGTTGGGCGGTTTATTTTGTCGCATACTGTTAGTTCATAGGCATAAGTGGTTTTTGGATCGTGTTTTAGGGATTGTGTTTGGGTTTGAGCTGGTAGTTGAGAATTGGGGTTGAGTTCAGGTTTAGAGAGGGTCCAGTTGCAGGTTTATTTGGGGAGGGTTGTGGGAGACTTCGAAATTAGGTTGAGTTGAATTCACAAACACATGTATTTTTGTCGGACCATGTTGATTTGGGGATTGAGTAAATGGCTGGGTTTGGGTTTGAGTGAGATTTATTGAGCTTTTCTTTGGGGGATTAAGGGATATTTAAGGTTTATGTTAGCTTGACTTGTTCTGAGTTGAGCTCATGTACGCATGTAATTATTCGAACCGTGTTGATTTGAGGATTGGGTAGAGCGTTAAGTTAAGGGTTGTGTTGAGGGTTCAGGTTTGAGTTAAGGGGTTCGGTTGGGAAATTATTTGGGGGTTGGTTGGGGGCTAGGCTGAGGGTTGATTTGAAATTCGATTTAGGGTTGATTTGGTGATTGAGTTGAGAGTTGGATGGGAGGTTAATTTGGTGATAATTTCTTTGACCTTCTCTCGTTCAATAGATACAAGTTTATATAGCGGTAATATACTGACTTATTGCTAAAGTCTGATTTACTTTCAAAGGTTTTCGCAGATGCAGTTGTCAAATCAAAATTTAATTTTCTGTTTACACAAAAATGAAATTTAAACAAAAAATAACAGAAAACATTATAAATGTTTGGTGCCTTTGTATAATGCTTATTATTTATATGGATACATCGCAATTTTATAGAAGGAAGATGAAACTCAATATCTACAAAAAAAGAAGACGACGATTTTTGGGTTTGTTTCTCGGATTTCAATTGTTTTTTTTTAAGCAGATGATTAAAGCATTTTGCTGAAGATCATAGCAGCTGATTGCTACATGAGCAAAAAAAATTCTCAGAATCAGTGTCGCATTCTTTGCTCATACGGACACGGTACTATTTACTCTTAGTGTCACATCATTGTTATCGACTTTGGAGATCGTGATCCCGCTACTGTCATTAATTATGAGAACATCATCCATCCCTCTCGGTGAATTTATGAACATCAGATCATTTGTTGATTACGGTTTTCATTCGTTTCGAGGAAACTACTTTCCGCCACCAGATGTTATAACAGTTCTGGTTGAAATTGGACCTAAATGCGTTAGGTAATCGACGTTGTATAGTCCACTCATTATCCACGATACCTTTTTCGCTAAATGTTAGACAATTTTCTTAGTGGCCTAATAACCAACAGTCTCGGAATTTTGTGCAAAGATCGGCTTTATTTATGGCCGAAATATCCCTATCTGAGTCGGTGTCCTTGGGGAACCTAAGTATTAATTCCATTGTTTAAACGCTTTGGAATTATTACTTATAATAATTTAAAGCTCATATTTAGATTAATAACAGCCATTTACTAGGTCATTTCATTAATTTTAGGTGTGGGGCTAATTTGAATATTATTTTTTTTCAATTCTGTAAATACTTGAAGTTTTTAACATTCAAACAAGTAAGTAAGTGTCATAATTGTTTTTACGTGTCTACTTATACTTATCTTTAGGTAGGATAAGTTAGATTATACTTATGAAACAGTAAATGTTAAATGTATTATTTTTGTTGTATTTATTAGTTAGTATCTGATTTGGCTGATTAAAAAACCCTTTTTGCACTCTAAGTAATAAGAGAACAGAATCTTGCTATAAATAAATTTATTAAATTCAGAGTACCTTATCAAACTAAATATACTTATTTCATTTTGTTTTTTTTTAAATTGATTTGTTTCAAGAGAAACATAACATTTTCTCGTATGTACAACCCACTATAAAATAATAAAGATTATTTTCGTTTTCCTCGAATTTAGTCTAAGCCTGAATTTTATTTTCTTCCAACTAAATGCACCACTCATAAATATGAAATTCTGTTAGCAATGAGTAAGCAAAGGTTACATACTTAACCTATCAAATAATAAAAATAAATGAAAACCTTCACAAGTCAATTAATTTAGGCTATGCTTCGGGCGACTGTTGTTTTTTAGATAGATTAAATATAACATCAGAAAAATTATTCGAATTGGGAATATTTAGAATTTTACCAGTTGGCGGTTAAAAGTCACATTCTATTAACGTACCTACAGTTTCCTAAAATTCCAAATCAAATTCATTGACCAAAACCGCACTGTTTGTTTGGTTTCAATGAGTTTAGACGTAACAGTAACACTTTCAATAATCCGGCCTATATAAAGTAATTTAAAGCTAAGATTTATTTTATTTCTCTAACCCATCCGTATGCACGTATACAACATTATGTATAGTCGAATATACATACTTAATTTACGAATATTTTAAAAATAAACCTTAAAAATTGAAAATTGGATGGAAGAACGAGAAGAGTACAGGAAAATTACGTATAAAAACGAAAGAAGACCGGATGCAGACAATAAGAATAAAAAAAAAGGGAAAATTCACAGAAGATGAAAATTAAATTATTTTCAAAAAAATAAAAAATTCATACTTAACTATATAATAATAATGAAAATAAAATGAAAAATAATTTTACCTGGTTTTTTTGGTGTGAGTTTTGTTTGCCCGTACAGTGTTGCGTATTATGGAAATTGATGATAAGCCCAAAGTGTTGAACCGTAACTCTCTCTATCGTTTTTATATATTTGTATTATAAAGCAAACGAAATGTTTGTTCTGTTGGGCCTGAAACCAAAAACAGATATAAGTACATAATTTTATGTAGCCTATGTAGTAAGTATGTAGCCATATTGTCTCTGTTGTGATGTTGGATATTTTTTTTTTTTAATAACTTCATACAAATTTAATATATACGGAACTGTTTGATTAGGCAATTTTCAATTTCAATAAAAGCTTCATTCTAATAATGAGTTTGATGTTTGTTTATGGCTTAATTTTATGTTTCGAAAAAAAGATTTTGGGCTACTCTTTTACATTGAACGCCGCACAATAATACAAAACTCATATCGCATGTGGCCGTATGGATCATTAAATTCTTAGTATGTACTATGTAGAATGTTGCTGTTTATAGTGTTTCTGTTTTCTATTCAATTTTGAAATTTTCATGATATTCAACTAACAACAACAAACGAAATGAAAATAAAATAGAAATGAACGACGGATTTTTTGTTTTTGTAACATTCCATAAGGAATTTATTGATTATTCCCATTTATACTACAAATATGGCATTTAGTAACCAATAACCATAATTTTCTACGCTAATTCGTGTTTTATATCGCCTTAGTTACATCAAAATTAAATTAATTTTCGCTATAAATTTATCGATCATACGACTTTGGTATTTTCTTATGCGATGCCTGCGGTTTTTCCGTATAATATGTGCGTGGTGCATGGGTGGTTTTATAAAAGTTTTGTCAATTATTTATTTGTATTATAAATGTATTAGATCTACGACTTATTATTTGTTTATGTTAAACGGCTGAGTTTGCGGTTTAATAATTTAATTAGGCGAGTCATGCGATTTTGCACACCTTTCAAATTTATTTAATCATAAATTTGACAAATAAAAATCGCTAATCGACTGTTTGAAGGTTTGGGAAAGTCATTGAACTAGTTTTCGATTGAATTATAATAAAATTCGTAATAAAATTAAAAGTAATGCGGGCTTGTATTAAAATTGGTAAGAAATTATGAAATTAGAAGAGATAGAAAAAGATTTGACGACATGAGGACCGAAATAAAACCAGTGTCCGAGTTAAGATCAAAAGTAACAATGTATTATTTATTATTGATTTAGATTGCATTTATATGTGTTAGGCTGAGATGATATAGAGACGGATGCATGTTAGAATTTTAAAATTATATGAAAAGCTCATACATCGCAATTTCCCTCTTCTTAAATTCAAAAACTTTAAAATTTAAAACGATTTGGCATCTTCGTTTCACGCGATGACCTTCTTAATGCATCAGGTGTGTCAATCTTCGCCGGCTCGGTTTCCACCCTGGTATCCCCAGAACAAGATAGTATTGGATCATCGGTGCTTGGTTGTACAATTGGATCACCAAAATTTACCGGTATATTGACTGTGGGCTTATAGGCGATATCAACCTCAGAATCCCTTGATCGTAATTGGCTTTGGCGAAGAACTCGAATCTGCTCCCCCACCTTCACAGCATATCGTCGTAACCCCAAGATTTTTGCGACCACACCAAGCTCCCAGTTAAAAATTGTATTCAGACGAACGTACACGTTGTCATTTTGTTGGTCTCAACTGTGACAAACGCGTTCTTGGCTCAAACTTTAGTATATAGCTAGCAGGCGTCTCGGAATTTACAACATTTGGTGTATTGCGAAGACTAAATAAACAGCACATTTGATAAAGCTTTCTGTAATTCGCCCCAGGAACATCTTCTTTCCTCTCCGATCGATTTGATTAGACTCCGTTTCACTGACCGAACAGCTCGTTCAGCCAACCCATTGGCTTGTGGAACATAGACTGGAACAGGGAAATACCATTACAACCTTTTCAACAGGAAAATACCATTACGTTGACAAAATTTAATGAACTCAGCTGAGTTGAACGGTGGGCCATTATTCATGACCATCTCTTGAGGAAACCCAAACACTGAAAACAGTTTTTCTAATTTTCCAACCATATCAGCAGCTGTTGAGTCAATGATCAGCAGTAAGGTTTTACCACCAAAATGAAAAAATTCAGCATGGATTCTGTACCATACTTGATCACTCTTCGGCCATGAAGCTTCTTTAAAATCATCAGGCTTTGCTCGCTGATACTTTTGACAAATACCACAAGATGCAACAGTTTTTGAAATTTCTTCATCAATTTTTGTCCACCAACACAAAGACCTGGCCAACATCTTCATTCGTACTACACCCGGATGATCTTCGTGCAACAGGTTAAGCACGTAACTCCGCAATGACAACGGAATAATGACTCGGCTTCCACAAACGACATAACCGGCTTCATGTGTCAATTCATATTTACGCACAAAAAAAGGTGACATTGGTATCTCGTCCACTTCCGAGAAGGCATTCACCACACAAATGAAGGGATCTCCACTTCTCTCGTCTACTTGTGGCAACCGTGATAAAGCATCCGAAACAACCATGTCTTTGCCCTTCCGATATTCGATTGAATAATTGTACTCCGAAAGAATTATGGCCCATTGTTGGAGTCTATGGGCAGCAGTAATTGCTATACCTTTTTTTGCATCAAACAACGATACCAATGGCTGATGGTCCGTTACTAAAACAAAAGAGCAACCAAATAAAAATTTATGAAATTTTCTTACCCCGAAGATAATCACTAGCGCCTCCTTGTCCAGTTGGGAGTAATTCTTTTCAGTTGATGACAAACTCGCTGAAGCAAACATTAGTGGACGGTCTAGCCCATCGACCAACTGACTCAAAACAGCACCAACACCAAATGAGCTCGCATCGCATGATAAGTACAGCTCCTTCTTCGGGTCGTAATGGCACGGCCGATTGTTTGTACTAAGCTTGGTTCTGCATTTCCAAAATGCCTCATCGTACCTAGTTGTCCAGATGAACTTCACGTCCTTCTGAGTCAAATTGTAGAGTGGTGCTAGCTCAGAAGCCATCATTGGCATAAACTTCCGATAAAAATTTACCAACCCCTAGAATGCCTTCAGTTGCGTGACATTAGATGGAATCGGAGCATTTTGAATGGCAATAATTTTTGGCAGGGCTGGGTGTAATTCCATTACCCTCAATGACGTGACCAAGGTATTCAACCTTTCGTCTAAAAAATAAACATTTCTTTTGGTTAACATGTACGTTGTAACTGGCAAGTCGCTCAAAAATAGCTGTCACGTTAGTTCGACACTCTTCACGATCCACTCCGGCTACCAGGATATCGTCCAGGTAACACATCGTCTTCGGCAATCCCCGAAGTATTTCATCCATAAACTGTTGAAAAATTGTCGGAGCACTTGAAATTCCATAAATCAACCTCGTGAATCTAAACAAGCCAAGGTGAGTATTTATTTTAAATAGCTCCATCGAGTCTTCAGCTATTTCAACTTGCTGATAAGCACCAGCCAAGTCCAACACGGTAAAACAGCTACACCCAGAAAGACTCGCCAAAATGTCGTCTATATTAGGAAGTGGATAATATGGACTCGCCCAATAACTATGTTGTACCGGTACCAACACACCCGCCCCAGCCATCTTCTTCAATTCTGCCTCCACCAGTGGTTTTATTGCATATGGGACTGAATAGGGCTTGCAAAATACAGGCTTTGCACCTCCCTTCAGGACAATTGTTGCTTTAAACCCCTTCATAGCTGTATGCACCTCAGAGAAAACCGATGGAAATTTAGTTTTGAATTCCACCAAAGGATCAACAGCTGAATCCTTACTGAAAACTTGCACACAATTACCACGCATCATTTCACGAAATCGATCGCGCCAAGCAGGCATGAGTTGATCCAACCACGGTCTACCAAAAGGAGGCATTTTATGAATACCACACAATATATACATCTCCAACTTCATTTCTGTTGATCCAAATCGAACGGATACGAGCACCTTCCCTACAACATCCAAAGTCTCACCGTTAGCCACGGTATACTGCTTTGAGATTCGTGTTAATGATAAATCTGGAAATTTGTTATGAAATACCGCCGAACAACTGTCACAGCCGCACCATTACTCTATCTCCATATCGATAGGCACATTTTTAATTAACAAGCGCACTATATCCGATTTAGAATTTACCGTATGGATACCGCTCGCAAAATTTAACGACTCAAAGAAATCATTTTCTTCATCAACCGAATTAATTTTTTTATTATTTGGACACCTTTTTTGCGTGACCTTTTTTGAAACAGATAGCAGGTCCAATTTTTCCCCAGACAAAATTTGCTATGTGATCGACCGCACTGACCACATTTATTACCGGTTTGACTTTTATCTTGCCTTATTTCGTCATGCGACACTGATTTTTTAATATTCTCCCCGATTTTAGCAACAGCTTCACGACTATTGACTATAGTTTTTGATTCTAAAAACGCAAGCTCCATGCTGACGGCCTTGGCATACACATCATCGAATTTTAAGTCACTGCTTTCCGTCAACAACCTTTTTTATATATTCTCATTTTTTAACTCACAAATTAGTCGATCACGTAACGTGTCATCTAAAAATGTACCAAAATTACAAGAGCGTACTAAACGTTTCAATTTCACTGCATATAAGATGCAATTGTTTCTCCGAGTTGTTGTTCACGTTTATGAAACCTAAATCTTTCAAAAACCACTATTTTCTTTGGATTCTAGTAGCTTTTCAACAAATCAATCACTTGTTTATACGTTTTATCCGCTGATACACAAATTTTTTAAAGTACCGTACGCTTCTGCACCCATAAGCGTAACAAAAAAAGGCAACTTTTTCACAGTCACTTATTGTTCAAATCGTTCGATATAAGTTTCAATATCTGATTTATTATTATCAAAACACTCTAACGCACCCACGAAAGCCATTTTATGATTAAGATATTTGTCTGCTTAATTCGTTAGACGAATAATTAATTTGACTACACTATGTAGATTTAACTACACAATTATATTTTAATTTTGTCGGTCAAGTAAGTGTTCAACATTTAATTTTAAAGGATGCAAAATGTTTAGTAACGTTTGTAACCTCGCTGAGTTCTTCTCTGGATAGAAATTAGACAAACACAGATCGTTTAGGGTTTTTCAACACAGTCACGCAGTTTTAAAAACGGACGATTTTTCTGCGCTATTCCACCTTGTTTTACAGTCAAACAATTAATTTAATTCTTTTCTACGGCGTTGGCTTTAACATGATTCTGTAATAACGAGTTTCTAACTGCATACGATTTAAATAGTTTTGCAACAATTCTATCACTTTTTAAAACGATGTTATCAAAATAAATGCCTGGCTTTAAGCTTATCTAGTAGAAAGCCGAAAGAAGAAGAAAGAAGCCAACGGTTATTTCTTAATATAAATATCCTCATTAGATTTAGATAAAATAATTAAGTATTTAAGATAATTTCGTTTGAAATGATTCAAATCAGCCGCACTCATGGTGGCCTAAAAAGTGGGTTAGGTTTTTGATTCGATCCGCAAACAATTTAATGTTCTGCTTCGATTAGACTGATATGGATATTAACCCTTCTCAGGCGGCATAGTTACAATTGTACCTTTTCGTTTTTAAATTGCAATCACTTTTCTGGTGAAAGCAATAGAGGATGGAATTTTCGTGAGATCTCTACAATTTTAGTCTAGATCATATAGGGAGACCCATACAGGTAAAATTTGTCGTCCGACGAGGGTTAAGCGAATTTGATACATACCTACTTAATTTAATTTTATCTCATTCTCATATTTTCCTGTGATGGTCTTTTGGGCGTTTTAGTTCTTATAAAGAGACGATATGAAGGAGAACAACTGTACCAACAATTCTTCAATGTTTGTGCCTTACTGAAACGGTGAATTCGAAATTTTCCGGTTTCCACTGGGATTTGTTAATTTGGGATCGAAGGTCTTCGCATTTGAGGGATCTATATAGGTTGAGGTTCATTTATATTTCTGCAAAATTTTAGGAAACTAGTAGAATTTGAAAATCTCGATTTACTACTAAGACCCAAATATAAAATTAAATATTTAATTAACATTTTTTACTGGCCCAAAATTTCATGATGATTATTGATGATTAAAAATTGAAAATCTCGATTTCCAAGGCCCAAATATAAAATTAAATATGGTTGTTTTTTATATATAGGAAGTAATCAAAAGTGTAATTAGCATTGCAGTCGCTATAGCCTGATGAGATTGACTGGTAATAAATGAAAAATTTTACCTTATTCTCACTCAGATCGAAACTGTACTTGCAAAATTCTTGATAATTTCTCCCTCCGTAATAAAATTAAATATTTAATTAACATTTTTTACTGGTCCAAAATCTTGTGATGATTATCGGTTAAACTCAAGGGTTCAGCTATATCTCTGTAAAATTTTAGGAAATTCTAGTAAAACTAAAATATTTCGATTATTTCGGCCCAAATATAAAATTCAATTTTTAGGAAATCCTAGTATAAATTGAAAATCTATCGGTTTACTACTAAGGCCCAAATATAAAATTAAATTTGGCCTAAAATATGGTCCAAAGGCCCAAAATTATTATTATTATCGATAACCCTATGGGTGCAGTTATATCTCATGTTTGATTTCTGTCATTTCACGTCATTTTGTTAGTTGATTGTTTGCCGTTTATCGCTATGGAGTCGTGTTTGATTGAAGACCATGTTGAAAGTTATTCAAGAGCACTACAAAAATGGTGGTTGCTGATATGATGGTTATTTTGGAACAGAAAAAAAAAAAATTTTTTTGGGGACAAAAAAAAATAAAATCGAGACAAACGATCAAATTTAATTGATACAAATTATTTAATATTTGATGTGTGGATGATACGAAGAAATTTTAAAAATAAATCTCCGTTTTCTAGAATTTCCCAAAAATATTTTATTGTATTCCCTTCTAATACTTAGTTCCAATAAATAACAAATATTGCTAATTTATTGTTGCTCATAAAATTGTGAAATTTATTAATTTTTTGTATCTCAAATATTAATTGTTTGTGTGCCGGTTTATTGACAGCCTTTGGTTAATTAGTCCAAAATTACTAATATCAAAGTATTGCCGCTCTTTGGTCTAGGGTTGGATCCCATTAAATCAATGAAAACGTGTTTCCATGGTCGCTGCCCTATTACAGTTTTCCTTAGGGAAGGCGGGTTTATTTTATTTGAGTGTTTTGTTAATTTACAAAATTCGCAATTTGTCAGGAAGCTGTTTCCAAGAGGGACTATCCGACAACAATGTATTGGACCATATTATCGACAATTTTGAAATCAGATATCTTTGAGGATCAATTAATATTTTTTCTCGGAGACTCCTATACTCAAAATCCTCAAACGAAATATCGGAAAGGTCTATCTCAGCTACAGTCATTAAATCAACTGTGCTACCGAACATTCGAGATAGTGTATCAGGGACAATGTCTTCACTGCCTCGCTGATGTTTGATTTCAAAATCGTAAAATTACAATCTCAGATCCCAACGAGCAAGTATGACGTTTACATCCGTTTGCGACATCAACGACTTGAGACTAGAGTGATCTGTGATTTTTGTGAAATAGTATCCTTTTAGCTCCAGTGGTTGAGTAATTCGACTGTGCCTTATCCAGTTTCTTTGACATAAAAGAAATCGGACGCTAATTGTCTTCGTCGAGTTGGTAAAGGATGCTTCTCACTCCAATTTTGCAAGCATCACACTTGATAAAAAATTATTCGGCGTAATGGGGATTTATTAGGACGAGAGAAGTAGTAAGCCATTTGCGCGTCGTTTGTCCAAATAACCCGATGATACCATCCCGCCATTCTCAGGACTCTTTTTGACTCAGTGTGCCTCGTTGTTTTCATGTTTCAATAAACTTTTTAGTGGCTTTGTTCGATTCAGTACTGCTAAACGCTGAATCAATGCCTGTTTCAGCTGCTCGAAAGTTGTGTTGGTTGGGGTATTTTTGAGTAAATACCCAATACCACTTTTATACCATACCTTTGAGATGTTTTGGCTTGATAATAACCTGTTTACGCCAAGCAAAAGATTCCAATTTAAATATGAAATCGTGTTTCTAATCGTTGAGGCAAACCAGAAGAAGAGATATTCCATTTAGGATCGTATTTAACTGGATACTATAAATTTTACGGAATTGATATAGTGAGAATTTGCGGTGTTAAGTTCCTAATATCTTATGGCGAATGTAAGCTGGTAATAGTTAAGAAATTGTGGTATAAAGTGTGCCTTGATGATAACTTAGAATAACAGGAACTCGAGAAACTACCAATTCACCAAGCATTTTTACTGTGGCTAAAGCTTTGCGCAACCAGCAGATGGGCCCGCTGCTCCTGCAGATGGGTCTTCCCTCCAGAATGTGGGGCTGTAGTAGTATGGTTAGGAATGGTTGGTGGCACCGGAAAATGATAAGACTCGAATTTTGACCGTTGGCTTTATGTCACTTAAGCCACCTGTTTTGAGAATATATTTGTTGGAGTTGTCTCTCTTCTGGTATACAATGGACTTGTACAACACAAAACACTTGTGCAAGACAACGGCAAATCGGAGGCTCCAAATACAGGTCTGTATAAGAGCTCCAATTGTTGTTTCTACAGAAGCTGGCTTGTGGAACATTTTCTCTAGTTGCTTTTTAAGGTCAATGCGAAGTATAAATCGTCCCTCTAGTAATGAAACAGCGTATAAGAAAAATAGTAGTTTTAAAATAATTCGTATTTAAATGTTTATTGAAAAAACTTTTTGAAATAAAATCTTTTATTTTATAGAAAATTTAATTTTTTTTGAAATAAAAGATTTTACTTTAAAATTTTTTTTCAAAAAACTATTTCGCAAAATTATTTCGAATTCGAAGGATTCGTATTGGATTTTGCAATAAAAACTCGATTAATTTATCAACGCTGTACAGTTTATTGGGCAATGATTTACAACACTTGATCCAGGCATTTATTAATATTTCATAATTTTACTGGTTCACTTTTTAGCATTTACACTATTTCGCACTTAAAACTGATTTTACGCTGCGACTTGGTTGCGTAATTGCGTTTATATACCTCCGGTTCAAAATAAACTCTCGAACTTTCCATATTGCGTTGTTGCATCAAAATTGTCCAAGTATGCCTGTATTTATTCGAGAGAACTCGCCTTTCTTTATTTCTCCTCTGTTTGTTCTCGTAAACCCCTCTCTTGCTTTTCTCGACATTTAATGTGTTTGCTGAATAATTGGTCATTATGCAATTGCGACTCATCGCATCAACCTCGGTCGGTCTGGTGAGGATAGAACCATCGATCTTTGGTATCATTACCATTCTATGCTATGTAGCTGTGACTCTCTATCCACCAGAGTAATGACGATAGTGATGTGGTAGGGTTTAACATTAGGCGTAATCGCCACAATATTTTAGAATACGCAAGGTTTGTGTATTCTTGAAATATCAAGAGAACCGAAACTGTAGGAAAATTTTCATACAAAAAATGGGTTATGCAATGGGTTATATAACCCTTGGCCTTAACTGTAGTTATGTTTTCAAATTTTAGAAATAAAACAGAGAGCGAATAGGATTTTAAGGCAGAAACGATTGGTTAAATTTTTTTGTTGTTGTAGCTACTCGGAAAAACGTAAAAGTAGCATTTGCTGGTGGTATACTATCATGACTACATTTTGGTATTCTATACTCTTTAATTAAATTGATCTCCAACATTGAATTGAGATCTTCAACAAAAACGAACTGGCTGACTACATCATTGCTTGTCCGCCTCGTCTACCAACAGATTTTTTCTCCAGTTATCACTAATCCTTTACCAACTTTTAATATCTAGATAAATTTCCCTGCTATACACTTTCAAAGGTACATATAGCATCGAACAGAAAATGGAATCTACTGAAATCTGACACGCCAACTATGTAATGTTCTCGACCACGATAAACTACTCACAATTCCAAACTTACGATGAGATACCCGATGCCAGGCAAATGTAAATGTACATATTACCAGTTTTGATGAGTAAGTTTTCTGCCGCGGGTAGTTGTTTTAATGATAAGTTTAATACATTTGCTCTTGAGGTTCACTTAATATCAAGAATAGCTTAGACCAAGCGATCCGGATCAAACAAAAATTTAGAATGAAGTATCATCAAAAATTGAAATTTTTGTTTTTAGATCAAAATTTTGGTTCAGAGATCCAACTGTAAGCTAGGCAGAGACTGTTTCGTTAATTTTAGGAAAGTGTGTGCTTTTAATGGAAAACTTAATTAAATTATTTTGGAATACATATTTTGATTTGGCCTTTGTTTTTCTCGTTCAAACCTTTCTTAGGGAGTAAATGGTGGATAAAAATGAGTCAGGCAAGAGGTGTTTTCATTCTTACTTAGCATAATGGAAGCTGCTGTTAAAAAATATACTAAGAATTTTTAAATAAAAATTGACCTTGAATTATAATTTCAAGATCATCTATAAAAAAAATGTAATCAAGCCCAACGGCAATTGGTTTCTTTTTTATATTGAGCTTTATTTTCAAATCATAGAAGCATAAACGGTCACGGGCATGTTGATTTATCTCAGAACATGGTGCAATTATTTTAAATCCACGGCACCAGTAAGCTTCAGTCAATAGTTAGTAAGAAACACTCTTATTTTCAGTCGAATAAATATTATGATAATAAACCCAAATTTAAGGTAAACTCAAATCTTATTCACCAGTTTCTAAAATACGTGTGAATATCACGTCTTGTTTATTAATTTCAAATTCTCAAATATTACCAGACCTGCCTATAAATATATTCAAAACTATTAACTCTTATTACTTTTTAAAAGAACTATTCTATTCATAAATATGCGTATTTGAATGTCTCAGTTATTTTTTTTTTTACATTTTACAAAAGCCGGAAATTATTTGCTGGTCAATGCGTATACCTTCATTCATAGAAACGAATAATATTAATTTACATATAATATTCCATTCTCATTCATTGAAAACCTAAAATAATTTCATTCAATTCGCTATATACACACTTAGGCAGGCAACAGCATACCACATAAAACCAACTCAAAACGAAAATCTAAATTTTAGATTTCGCCTTTTAAAAGGTTTAGGTATATTTAGGGTGTACGTACGAATTTGAATAGAATCGTATTAAGATGCCCTATCTAAATTGTTATACATTTACAGAATAAAACTTGTTGAAGTAAAATTAAATTCAATCTAATCGGAAGCAATACAGTCGTACTGCTGTGCCTGTCCCAATTGTGGAATTGATTTTATATTTTTCATAAATTTTTATTACGGTATACCGATTGATACGGTATCATATGAGAATGCGGGTGGCATAGATTCTTAGAAGTATATACTTATATATTTTATATTGATCGATGGGGAATCATGTCATACATGTACATATAACGCGGGGCATACAAAAACGAGTTGAAAACATTTTTGTTTGTTTGGAATGTGTGTGAGAGTAACCAAAGTTCAAAGTGCTTGACATTTAAAAAGTTAACAAAACTAACACAAAACAAACAAAAAATCATAAAATTGTGTATTTTTTATTGTTTTGGGTGTACACACACGTTTTTGTATAATTAAAAAAACTATTCGTGTTTACGATCTTCAAAGCGTTTCTCACATATATTCACGTATTGATAAAACCGCGCGCATTTAAAATATAATCCGCTACTATTTACCTCGTGCATTTATTATGTATGATGACACAACAATATCGCAATACTGTAACCTAATTAAATTATTTTTAATCTCCAATATATTATACGGTATATCATATAGCAATCCGACATAATTCTTGAAATTTAAGGTCCATTTACCAATTTATCTGTCACATCATAATATAAATCTCCTTTTGAGAAAGCTACAGACAAAATGATATTGTACGAAACGAACAAAGATGATAAACCGCATACGCGCGCATCCAATTGTGTGATGAAATTTTTTATTTTTATGTTCGAAAATTCCACTTGAAAAAATTTATTAATTAACGCTCTAAAAATAACATCTTTTATAATAATTATTTGGTAAACATTAAGAAAATAATAAGATAATTAATTAACTTTCGGTTTTTTATGTATATATAGACGAGCATTTTTTCGGGGACTAGTAAGACTTTTGTATATTTAATATGTTCCACTGTTGACTGGTTGGTTGCTCGCTTCGTTGATTATCATTAGTTAGTAGTGTAATCGAAAAAACAGACAAAAAAAAAATGAAACGACCGAAATTACCAAGACGGAAATTATATGTTTTATGTACAAAGACTTACAAGCAACAGAGATAATAAGAAACATGAGTGCGCTGTTATGTGATACAACATTTCCATTCAATTCCAATAATAGACATAAAGGCACGCAGAAAAAAAAAAAGGTGACGGAAGTGATTTTTTGTCGCTCGCTATTTTGAATTTGCTTACACAATCGAAATTAACATACGTATCTATATATGTACATATATACGCGCTCAGTTCACATAAAAAGAACATTAATCAATAATTACGATGATGATGATGATGGCGGCGGTTATATGGTTGAAATTGTTCTAATTTTATGGTCTCTTGGCTTAGGTCAGAAATGTAACATTCAATTTGTTAATTGCGTTTTTTTACACCAACAAAAGCAACTTCAATGGGATGTTAAAAATAAAACACACAACTCAAGTCAAGTAGGTATATATATACGTATACATAGGCACTCTTCAAAGTATCTTTTTGACATAATTTATGTTTACATAATTTAAATTTTGTCAGAGAAATTTTTTAATATTACAATTTATGCAAAGGCACGTCCTAGTTTTGCAATTAGGTGGCTGCTGTTGAAACACTACAAATACAGAACAACAAAACAAAAACGATTTTACTTCTGATTTTGTCTCAATGTGTTATGTGTACTTAAGTAAAGCACTTTCGGTTGATTGAGCTCAAAATTTGCGTTATCGAGAACACGCATTTTATAGTCCGACGATCCATATTAAAAAGCGCAGTGATGATTACTAATGATCAACATTTCGAGAATAATGCGTTGAACTTAGTTGGCATGACTCTCCGTGAATTTTTCAAACTGAATGCACTAGAGGAATCGGATTTATCCGAACTCGAAGAGAATTATCATTTTGTGTTTGCAGAGGACTTACAGCAAAAATACGAATGTTCACCTTGGTATCCCCAATAGTACATACAAAGAAATAGCACCATTTTAAGGGTGCCACAACAACAGTTTGCAGTTAAAAGGCTACCAATGCTAGTCCTTTGAACAAATCATGAAATACCTTGCTGTTGCCCATAAGTTACGATGTAAGTGTGCAGAATGCAAGACTAAGTCGAAATTGCCGTGTAAAACGTACCACTAAACGATGCTTCACGAATCTTAAGAACACAACACAAACATGACACAAACCAAGAGCCGCCATCATTAAATGAGGAGTGTCTGATCAAAAGTAGCTACATATTTACATTTTCCAACATGTAATTATTTTTTTTCTATAATTTTTTTTCGATATCAGAATGGACCAAAAGTGGCTATTTCTCTATCAAAAATGTCCCTAAAATCAGAAACAGTCAAAACAAGCTATAAAAAAGTAATCTTTAAATGTGCGTTTAAAACAGCCAGATGCCTGATCATTACAAAATATTTTTCGAATAACGTAAATAGCCACACTCCTCAAATGCATGTACCACTAATAATTTGTGCTAAAACTTCATTTACGTATCAGCAAGCAAATAATCCTACAAAATTTGCACACGGATAAAATCATAAAGATTTTTAGAATACTGGTGGATTTTGCATCGCAAGCAAATTTTGTTTCCAGAAATTATAATTTCATTTAAATGTGTCTGGATCTGGAACAATTGATGTTATACAATAGCGACTTCGGACGAGAGCACAAGTCTTATGAGTAGGAGCAGACATTTTATAGGAAACCAGAATTCCGAGAGTTGTATATACATTTCAAGAAGGATTATGGATGGTCCAGATCTGCAAAAGACATATTATCTTCCACAACCCACGGCGTATTACAAAGAAGCAGAATCATATTGGATGGTTATTCAAAATCAATCGCAGGCTTGATACTCAACGATTTATTATTGGCAGTATCAGTATTTCGACCACCATTGCTAAAAAGGCGTATCCGTTTTAGAGGGCGCCGAATGGTATATTTTACAGGTGACGTTGAAAAAATGTCTATCCAGAAGAGGGTCAATGGAGATTATAGTCGGTACTAAAATATTTTTTGGAGATGGGACCATGTTCAAATCAGCAGTCGTTACGTGCTGAGAACAGTCACATATTGAAAAGGTTTTGCAACTTACTTAGCAACAAGATAAAGGTACAGAGTCAACAAGATCAAGGTACAGAAATAAGAGTGCAACCTAGAGAAAATCACAGAAGCTAGCAAACATGTTGAGCTACTGGGACCATCTACTGTGGTGGAATGCTCTACATTCAAACTGAAGAGAAACGGTCTGAACACTACAAGGAGAACGTTGAACACCTAGCAACCGCAAAATACAGATGAACTATGAAATCTGCGCTATTCATAACACACACGTAACAAACACGGAAACAATTCATTGAAAATAATTCAGATTTTTTCAAGATGGCACACCCGAAAAATATTTTGTAATTTTCCCACAAACGACATAAGACCGCAAAATTACATAAGCAATTTTGACCTGCCTAAAGAACGCTAAAATGCTTACTTTTGTAACTATTAAGTCAGTAAATTATCGGCACGACCTTAAGTATTTTCTCGGCAATTTTTCAGACACTTATTCTTATTACCGACCCGTTAAAGTAAATTTACTTTAACGGATGGTTCGATCATAGTTTTATGGATTTAGATTCTGGAAAATATTGGAAACATTACCCAGGAAATAAAGAAGATCGTGTCGTTAATTTTCTGACAAAATGTCGGCAAAAGTAAATAATTTACTGCCCTTTGCAGGCTGAAATTATCATATCGGTAAATTTATTGTTTTATATTACTTTAAAATGTCGTCTTTTATTAAAAGTAAAATTTATAGCATTTTTTAGAAGCTGGAAGTATTTCGAGCCCCAGAACTGATTGCTTAGATAAAATAAAATACAAGATTAGCATCGCCGAACGGCGTTATGTAAATGCAATGAAACACTTTCGAGAAAAATAAATATTCTTGGATATACCGCATCTTGCATTTAACAAAGTTCGTCATCACCAACATTCAAAATTAAAGTGCGTCTGCCGAAGAACTCGATGGTGGGGAAACTACCTTTCCCCAAAGGGAACATTAAAAAAAATTGAAGAGCAGTTTGAATAAATCGGTATCAACAGGTACATAAGTTCTATATTTAATGAGCTCAAAGATGGTTCAACATATTTGTTACGATATCAAATAATCTACCTTTACTAATGCTACCGAACTTCAGCAATTGCAGCACAATTCGCACCTCAAGCAGCTTCATACGGAATTCCGATCCACGATTTAATATTTTTTTTCCGTAAAAGATTCCATAAAGCTAGTAAAGACAGCGCTAATATCTGCATCAACAACAATCGAAGAACACCATTATTCGGCCAAAGCAAGAAGGGCAGCAGGGCCTTCTAATAGTTGAATGCTTTCCAGCGCAGTCCATAGAAACCTAGTTATCAATGATACCTGTACAGAATGGCGAGTCGTCAGCGTCGTGGATATTGCCTTTCCAAACCCCTCCCTCTCCCCACTCCCTCGATTAATCCAGTTCCACCATACTTTAACGTTTATATGAATTTCGCTACTTAGCCTTCCCTTCCTGCATAGACAATAGCAAGTCCTTCTCACAAGCCAATTGGTGGGCCTACGTTATTCTATAGTCATAAGTCGACCTAAGGGCCCAACTTCTCATTTTTCTGGTTAGCCCCACCACCACATTCTGATTTTCTTCATTTTGCTCACACGTGCTCTTTTCCCGGTTGTCCCTTAACATCAAACTAGGGATTCAGATATGTAACTGTTTTTTTAATTAACCAGGTTATTCGATCAAAAATTTAAAATTATTAAAATATTTTTAGCGCATCCATCAAATTTATTAATATTGTTTTGCAAATCTATCGTCAACATGTACATGACCATCTTCAACAATTTAAAATAATCTGTAGTATCATGTGAGTAATCCCGAAAACCTGGTAACATCTCAAACATTATCAACTAACTTTAACGATATCTCGAAAATATCAAATAATCTCTATACCAAACGCCGGTAGTAATAAGTAATCAACACCACAAATTTCGGAAAGCTCATAATCTTCGAAAAATTCATTAAAATGTATTGGTATATCATTAATTCTGTTACACATCACGTAACTTAACATCTTTAAAATTTCGAGTAATTGATTTATTGAGTGATTCAAATGTACGACCAAGCAATATATCCCGCATTTGAAGGTCGGGCCTGTCGTACATCCGCTTACACACAAAAAAACTGAAGAACTGGATAGGCTAGTTAATGCCAAAATCCACCCAGATACAGACACCTACATATGCAAACCGATAGTTAGTCATTTAAGGCAATACAATAACAACACAATTCAAATCTGTTAATTAGTATTGTTAAATCTAAAATTAAGAATTTAAGTCAGATTCAGCAGGACCCTCTACATCAGAAATTTAAATAATTAGTCAATTCTCTATTACTTATTAAGAAAAACAAATTATAGCAGTCAGAGAAGAAGTTAATATCCTGTGCATGTGTACACTGCTTCAAGTCACTACCGTTACAAGTTACAACTATATTCCAGTGCTAAGTTTGATAGATATATTCTAATAAGTCTTTCTGAGATTAATCACTTACTTCAAAATAATAAATCTGCACAGACTATAAAATTGAAGATCATCGATATCCGATCATAAACATAAAAATAAAGCAGCATCAATCTTGTAAGCGTCCTCTGTAAATAGAGATAAATCACTCAAATCCAGAGATGATTCAGATATGTGGAATTACTAAGTATACAGCATTCTTTATAAACTAGTTAACTTACAAATACCAAAAACAACAGCTTCATAAAATAATAAAATAACAACAACCATAATAATTAGTAAAATATAAAATCACTTTAAAAGCATATACATATAAGTATGATTCATGCCATATCTAAATTTACACAAGTACAAAGTTGAGCATGTACAAACCCGAAAATAAAAATCAAATAATTTGACCTTAAAATGAATGCAATAAATTGATATACAAATGTTTTCGATAATCGCGTAATTTTAAATTTTATTTAATTTCTGTTTAATATGAACCATCATGGCCGGTCTCCACTTAACAAATTCCTTTCCCGACGAAAAAAATGGATATGCCAATCTTTAATAGATTTTGCAAAATACGTACATACGATAATGTTTTGAGCATAAACAATTTTGTCAAGAGAGGAAACGATCGAATATATTCATGTTACGATCGGACATATTCAGTAATTTGCTTGTTTTTCAAAGCTTTAAAAATTCATTTGCTTTCTAGAAAATCGCTAAGGCTTTTGATAATCCTGCCGAATCATGGAATTCCGATATTGACTCAAGTTGATATAGCAACAGATTTTTTTTACGTTTTCATGAAACTTCGTCTATCTAAATGCAAATTGAATCCATTAAGCTTCGTAGAAAATTGTAATTCAACCACAAATTGGCTGCTTCGGCGATTGAAACTCTTGAATTGTGGCAAGTATTGACCAGTTTACAAATGGGTTCAAAATATGAAATTTACTCCTTTACGTTATCTAAAAACTTATCGTCAAAGATAAGTGATCTAGCGGTTAGTTTAATTTTTTTAAAGCGATCATCAGTACAGATTCATGTCTTCATATGTTGAATATTTTTAACGAGGCAATCGTCTCAATCTGGTCTTAATTTGGGTTTTTATTCGAGAATGGCCTATACATCAACAAGTGATTTCTCAAATTTTGAATGTTTAAATTCTTTAAGCACTGATAACACAATTATGGCACAATTGGTATGCCAAATTTTGACGCTTCTACCCATTTTTAAAATAGCGGAAAACATTAGAATTATATTGATGTTTTGCCATAACTATGGATTCATTAACAATAGTAGTTAGCTGTTCCGATATTTTCGGTCCCACTGTGTCATTTCTTGATTTTAAGAACGCTTTAGATTGGCTCTTGAATCATTGACACTACCAGTTTGCTGTTTTTCGAGGTGTTTCTCCAACCGTCAATTAAAAGTACTGAGCAGTGCCTATGGTTTTGAAAACTTTAAACGGAGTACGTTTGAAATTTTCAGAGGAGTATTTCTAGTCGGAATGGAGTACATACGAAATAGACTCATCGGCAGAGAAAATGGGCTGGCCCTAAAAAAATTTTTTTTGATCCAAATATCTTTTGAACCGCACTAGCTATTTAAAATTTTTTAATGTAGCATTGTGTACCTATAGTTTTTAGGAGGTGCAAGCCAAATTTCCCCGGAAAATTACCTCATTTTCCCGGAAAATTTTGATTTTTTCTAAAAAAAATTGTGCATTATTTTATTCAAAATACGTAAATATGTGCAATTTTATAAAGATTTTGATGTTGGTGGGGTTGCCGCTCAACAGTTTTTTGATAGTCCAAGTAATTTTTCCGGGAATATTAAGCAATTTTGGGTACTAATACCTGTCCCGCTGGTAGACGGCAGTCCGCGAAACGGGTATTAAAACTCGCGCCCGCACATAATGTATTAACAAAAAATCACGATTCAGCAAATTACAATAAAATTGTTTTTAGTTTTTGAACCAACTTTAAATATTAAAAGAAAACAAACAAAATAATTGGTTTAGAACAACACTTTATCTATTTAATGCTCTAAGCTCTGTATATACTACTCGAGCTAAATAGTTTTTTAATGCGGTCTCCACAACTGTGCACGAAATCACAGATATTTTTAGATTATTGTTTTGAGATATTACATTTTTCGCGTAGAGATTGTTTTGATAAGCGAAACCGTAAGAGGAGTCTTCCATGTTCAGATATTTTTAGCTAACTGAAGCTTTAATGTTAAATTAGTAAAATATAATCATTTAACTTTGCCGGATAAGAAAGATACATGAAAATCTGAATTTTATTCAAATGCAATGCCATATGATTAAGCCAATTTCAGTAGTGCTATACGCCTTGAATTCTATAATTTCAAATTTGTTCTTTGGTTATAATGAAGTTAAAAAATTGTCTGATAATCAAATTGATTTTTTGGGTTTATTATAGACAATATATTAATGTAGTAATGACATTCACAGTATTTTCGATTTGACTAATCTAAAAGAAAAATACAGAGGGCAATCACTCATAATAATATATCTACTGGCAAAAGTAGAAATATCAGTAAAGAGGGGGTAATTTGCCAAATCGAAAATACTGTAAATGTCATTACTACTAATATATTGTCTATAATAAAGCCGAAAAATCAATTTGATTAACAGACATTTTTTTAACTTCTTAATTATTCGTGTGGGCATAAATTTACATTCAAATGAGGTTTCAACTTGGGTTTTTTAGTTTAGTGAATATAATTCGCTAAGTCAGTACGTTCTGCTTGATACTTAATGTATTAAGTTAGAATTGTATTTTTGTAGTTTGGTAATAGTCGTTGCTATCTGATTAGTAGACCTTACTTTTCAGTACGAAACCGAACTACCAACATAATTGAACTTAGGGTATCCAATACCGATTATCTCGGATATTTTGGGCTTTTTTCGAGTACTCGATTATTCAGGTAATTTGAGCGACCACCCGGGTAACTTGATTCAAAATAAATTTTGGAAGGGTCAATTTTATTTTGTTCGATTGAAGAAAAAACATTGCTCTGAGAGCAAAATAGTTTAGCTTTCAGCCCGTGGGCCGAATGCTGCAATATGTAACAACTATTGCGGTGTTCTTCACATCCATTCCGGAGTGATAAATTCTTTGGCCCTGGATACATAAATAATTACCGCGTTGTCCAGTTGACTTTTCTAATCGGAATTTTATTGCTTTATTTATTTTGAAAATTTGTCAAAAATACCCATTTGGCTTGGACGCTCCTGCTATAGAGTACCCTGATGTTTTTATAAGTTGTAAAAAAACTCGGAATTATCTTACCTGAAGTTTTTAATTAGTTTTATCAACAAATTTTCCGACCCTTAAAAAAATCTTTGTGAAGTTGAAGTAATTTAGTTCGCAAATTTGACATGATTGAATTCGCATTATCTGCTAAAATGACTGGCATGTCCCTGCAAGAAATCAATTTTATTAGTCTTTTGCCGGAGAATGACAGAAACCATTATAAATTAGCTTAAAGAAAATGCTTTAGATATGAAAACGCCACCTATCTCCCAGAATATTATATTTATTGCAAGCAAATGCCGATAAGTCAAAATATTATGTAAAAGTATTTAGTATTGCAGTAATTGGAGAGTACAAAATGAAATAGGTACAGGAGTACCGGCTAGGTGAAAATTGTACAAATACTTCGATCGCACTCAATTCGACAACACTGGTACTGAGTTATTTTCATTACTTTCGGAAGATAATGTAGGTACCGTTGAAATTTGGATTATAATATTGTCGTAGAAACGGACTTTCGTCCTAGTAATTTAGATGCATGGCCAGGCCGTAGAAATCAACCACGAATAATGGGATTCGACCACATTAAAAGAAATGTTGCATTAGAAAAAACGCTGCTAGCGGAGAATGAACCTTGTCAATTTTGTAATTACTTACTTTATCAATAAACTTTGATGAATTTTGATTTCGTTTTTTAGCGTTTTTTTTTTGCTTTGAAATAAACCCTAATTACCCCCAACAACGGTGTTTACAAGCAAAAGCACTTCAGTGTCTTGAATTAGCGTTATTGCGTCAAATTTATTTAGAGTTATGTATTTTAGGTATATCGTCATCATTCGGTACCATTAGCAGCAACGGATCAGATGATCCAGGCAACTCGAAAGACATAAAAATTAATTGAAATTTTAAAACTTACTGTAGTAATTTCATCAGATTCATCAAATCCGAATTCAACTTTATTTAGCATAATTATTTTGTTTAAATTTGTATACAGTGGTAGACATTCGTTTAAACGCACTTCTGATAGTGTACTAAAATAAAAAACAAAATTAGCAATTTTTCATAATAAGTATATTATTTTATTTAATATTTGGTCTGGCCTCCACTCCACCTATTTGAATAACTTCAAAAATTCGAGTAGGCATTGAATTTGTTAAATTTTTAAGGGTTTTCGGATCAATTGTGGCCCAACATTCACGGATTGCACTTTTCAATTCTTTAATTGAATTATATTGCTGTTCATTTCCATAAACTTTTCGGGGAAGGCCCTCTAAAGGTTTTCGATAGGATTGCAATCAGGACTATTGCCTATCCAAGATCTCAGCTCGCCAGAAAGGTCTAATTCGCAAAGAAGCTACACGAAATCGTCTATCATGCGGGCGATTGGATCTTTCTGTGACGACCCGACACATTGCCCGTATTTTTAATAGTTCACTATCATAGTAAGTTCATAGTAAGTGCGTTTAAACGAATGTTTAACACTGTATGGATTCACTTAAGGTGTTATATACAGTTGTAGTGGGCGAAATGACGATATTTTCTTGGTATGAGCTGTTCTTATTTTAATTACCAACACGAATTTTTTAAATTTGATTTTGGAAAATCCTGGTTTATATGCTCAATTTGATATCAGTTTATATGTATTAGGGATGGGCCGAACCAGTGATTTTGCGATTCGGCCGCATACCGAATCAAAATTATAAATTGTTGCTGAATCGCCGAAGGTTTGGCCGAAGGTTTGGCCGAATCTTGCTTGTTTCATAAGGTTAATACTAAAATATTATATTTATCCAATAATAACAATTTAATACAACCGAAATTCATTTTTTGAGATTAACTCATATGACTAAGTATAAATTATAAATTAATTCGGAGTACGGATACGTCAGTTCTGTGTTTACTAATGATTTATTCTTGAAATATAATTTAACTCCTCTTCAATATGCGGTAGCGTATTTCGATTTGATTGAATTGGTATAGTCATCAAAACATTACCATACTTAATTTACTCCGTTTATCAATCTCATTATCATTATTAGAATCTATAGCTACTGGTGGTCTGATTGTTTTTTATACATGGGCATTTTCATCATTATCACTTCCTGTTTCGATTTCTGTCTGTTTAATCAGCCATCATGTTTACATCCCATCGTCCTTGATACCGAGTTTCCATGACCTTAATATCTTGGTGGAATCGTTCTCCCTGTTCTTCACTAAAGTCCCCAAGGTTCTCAGGAAATTTATAGAGGTTGGAATGAAGAAAATGAAGTTTCAAATTCATATTACATTGAAGCTTCTGAAAGTCAGAAATCATTTTTTCAACTAATTGTTTGTAATGAGGGCTTTGAGCAATTGCTTTGAAGCTTTGCCGTGCGTGTTTTTTTTCTGATTCATTGTACTAGTGAAGGCAGTATTTCGGAACATCGTTCTGATCTGAGGGCCATCGAAAACCCCTTCTTTTAATTTTGCCTCAAGCAACTTCGAACATTTATCAACGAGATATTTGAAGCAGGCTCAGGATATTTATCGAGCGCTCTAACGTATTGCTTCATTAGACCAAGCTTGATGTGAAGGGGAGGGATAAGAATTTTGCTTGGATCAACTAGCGATTTGTGGATGACATTCCGGGAACCAGGGGTGAATGATGTTCTGGTATGCCAATTTTTTTTCGCATAATGATTTTCACGGTCACGACTGTCCCATAAGCATAAATAACATGGACATTTTGTGAATCCTGACTGTTGTCCAAGTAAAATCGTTATAATCTTAAGATCACCGCAAAGTTGCCATCTATGAGTCTCGTAATCAATTTTTTGCAGTAGAATATCCATGTTCTCATATTTTTCCTGCATAACAATGGAATGGGCAATGGGAACTGGATCATAAATGTTTGTATTGTGTAGCAAAACTGCCTTTATATTCCTCTTTGATGAGTCTATGAGAAGTCTCTACTCTTTGGCATCATAACAATATGGTTTCAGTTCGTTAATGAGACCTACTATGTCTGTACAATAAACAAGAGAATGATCACCATCTTTTAAAAAATACTGTCGAAATTGCATCTCTCTGTTTCTATAAAAAGAATCTTTCGTCTTTGGCTCCAACAGATTTCTCTCTTTAAGAAAGGATGCTAAAAATTCTGAACCATACTTTGCTAATCCTAAATTCCGTACAAGATCGTTTAACGCAGCTTGCTATATCAATTTTGGATTTTTGGAGCTTGAGCCATGCCGATTCTGTATCCATATCTATTTTTTCGTCGACTTCCATCATATCAGCAATTGTCTCGGGTGGATGCACATGACTGGCATTACAAGTACGACTGTCCTCAACTGCAGCTGATACTACATATCGAACCAAAAATATCTTTATAAGCCTCTCGAATATCATCATCGATGACTTTTCGTAGAGAACTCACTTCAAACTTTGAGCTTACATGACAGGACACATTGTGCTCCGATTCGCAATTGTGTTCTGGCAAGATAACTTTACTCTTTTTTCTTGTAGTCCTAAACTTTACATTGACCAAGTAACCAACCATTGTTGAGCTGCGGTTGCTTGATGAACTGCATCGTAACGCACTTTCTCCGTGTGCCTGCCATGACGGCATAACAGCCGTGGCCCAGGGACTCAGCCGGATAACGGGCTCGCTCCGTTGCCCGCCGTCACCGCGAGGAGGTGCCCTGGATGTAGACACACGGGAAACGAGATTGTAGGGAATATGACGCATGTAACTTTAATTTTGTGAAATCTACGCAGGGGAATATTGAGCGATACTGTTTCAGTATTTTGATGTCGGGGTTATAGAGTTAGTCGAAAACTCGATGGGCGAGCGAGTTTTAGGTTTAACATCGTTTAGGATTATCGTGTTTATCGGTTTTAGTGGATTTTAAAGTGTCTTTTGAGGTTATGGACAAACCTTGACGTAGTGAGATTAAACTGACCTCAGATTCGGATTCAGCGACCCCAAAAACATACAGTAAACAAAGTCAGACTCTGAGGCCGAATTTTTTGTGTGGCTGTGTAGTTAAAGTTATATTGTTATGGGGTTATGGTGTTATGGGGTTATGTGGTTATAGGGTCATGGAGTCATGAGGTTAAGGGGTCATAGGTTTATATGTTTTAGGGCTTGATCGTTCGAATTATAGAGTTATATGCATTAAATGCTGAAAATCCTCATTTACTAGATCTTTTGAGGTTATGGTGTTATGGGGTTATGAGGTTATTGGGTTATGAGGTTGTGGGTTTATAGGTTTTAGGAGTTAACCGTTCAAGTTATAGAGTTGTGCTAAGGTTAAACCGACCTTGGATTCGGATTCAGCGACCCCAAAAACATATAGAATGCATAGTCAGACCCCAGGCAAAAAAAATTTTTTTTTTTTTGTGTGGTTGTTATTTTTGAATTACACAAATAATGTGTGCTGTTTTAAGTTAGTGTTTGTGCTTGCTTCTCCTTTTTTAATTTCAGTATAATTTATATACAGATCATTATCGATTCGTTTAATATGATTAACCAAAGATGTTGACGTTGCAGTTCTGCGTATGCCTCCTTGCGATATTTTTTTTCACATATGTTACAAGCAAGCAAATTTTTTTCCAGAAGTTTTTAAAATGATTCCGTATTCGGCCGAATCGCGTCGGCAATGCAGAATCCTACTGAATCTCAAAAAACCTTTGCCGGCCGAATATTCGACACAACCGAATATTCGGCCCATCCTTAATTTATATGCTCATATAATGCTTCATTTGACAATTAAAATTAAATGTTGCCATATCATTTCCTCCTTTTAAGACAAAGTCATAAATAATAAAATGAGGCAAGTAATAAATACAAATCATGAAAGGAACCTTTTAAAATATTTTTCATAAAACGCCATTTTCAACCTTACGCTACATGCTACCTTGAAAATTTCAAACTCAAATAGACTCAAATAATACTGCCAAAAAATTGCGAATTTTCCCGAAAATCTCGAATAAACTTAGAATTACAAAGTAATCCTGAAACATAAAAAAATTCATGTAAGAACCTTTAATGATCTGTAATACATATCATAGTTTTACAATATTTTTACTTGATTTGTTTCAAATAACTTAGTGTCAAGCAACTCAAAAAAAACCGGAAATGTAGATTTCCAAAAATCTCCAATTTCAATAATCTCACCACCGTAAAATCATGTAAGAACAGTTATGCTTATATCCTTGACAGACTAGAGATTAGCTAAGCGCGATTAGCGAAACAAGATTAGGTAATCCACCACAAATCCATTTGCATTGACAAACTAGGGATTAGTTTCCTAGGCAGAGAAGTAAAATACTATGATTGTGATTCGTTGAAATATAGCTATGTAGTAAATCAGCTGGATTTATTTTTTATTACTTCTAAGATTTATACATTAAAACACAATAGATTTTGTTTTTATAAAAATAACCTCGACATTTATTCAGCCCTAATTGTTTAAGATGTCATTGATTTTATAACTTCTATCATAAACTCACGCCGCTTGCACTTTTAACAATGTTGAAAGAATTATTTCGCATTTTAGCGCCACTTGTACCATCACTAAACCCATACAACGAGATAAACTTCAAAATTTTCAAAGATTAGTGCGCACTAATCTCGATTAGTCACTAATCTTCAAAAAAAAACGAGATTAGCTATAATCTTCAACTTGACACACCACAGCTAATCTCGAAAAAATCATTAATCGCGCTTAGCTAATCCCTAGTCTGTCAGCGGTATTAATTCAACTCCAAGCTAAACTCGAATAATAGTGCTTCTTATTGGGAAAACGGGATGGCTGGTAACCATATTATAGCAGATGAACGTGAAAAGTATGTGAACGGATTACAATAATTACAATTCGCTCACAAAATTTAATAAAATCGCACTCAGTAAAAATCGGTTAATGTCGGATGAATTAATCGAAAAAACGATTTAAAAGTTTAACCGATTTATATCGCTTGACCTTAAATGGTTTTGATTTTTTTAATACAAAATAGTGAAAATCTTAACTATTTTTGGTGTGGTGAGAGAATGAAGTTTTGATATTACATAAAGTAAGTATTTAAAAAAAAAAATTCTCAAAATTTTGACCACTTCGAGTAAACTTGATGTATTGCAGTGATTGAAATCGGTGCTATACGAGTATGTAGAAAATTAAACCGAATAACCTTAAAGCATCTTCTTAAAGCGTATCCTTTCATTGGGCTAGTTAATTTTAGATTTAGTTATTCCCCCTCTATGTATATAATTCTTAATTTATTTTATAATTAATAATTTTTTATTTTTATCTTTTCAGGTAAGCATCATCATTATAAGCTACTTGTCTGTCCAATACACAAAAAAAGGTTTGACGTTACTTGACATTTTTGATATTCTATTTTTTTTTTTTTTTTTGTGAAAATCAAATTTAATTTTATTCAAAAAAATTTATATTCCTCTGCTTCTCTTCACTTACAAAAAATAATATTTATTTGTGAAAAATGATGAAAATTCTGGAACCATGATTCCATTAAGAACATTAAGAGCATACAAACAAACAAAAAATTTGTATGTTTCGTAGCAATCGCGCGAAACAATTTCTCGTCGCGTCTTTTTACTGTACACTACTATTTAGAGTCGAGTATGTATACAAATTTTATAAATAAGATAAAAATTGAAAATTTTAAAAATAAATATTTATTTTTGGATGCTACCGAAGAGTGTATCTATAGCACGAGTGTCGAGGAAAAAAAAAGAATCCCAGCAGTATAAAATAATACGCAAGAAAACTAAAACAACAAAACAAAAAAATTATAAATAAATACAAAAAAAAAAAAAAAAAAGAAAATCGCGAGAATTTACTTAGGTGGAAAATTGAAAATTTTGTTATTTTTGTGAAGGGGAGAAATATTGTCATTATACGACACAAACACTTTTAAGAGATTGAGTGATTTGCTTGTGTACCAAACCAACAAAAATTTACTAAATGCTTGAAGCTAATGTACTTATTGATTGATTTACTATTAACCGTTTTTTGTTTTATTAACGAATACAATTTATAAAACATTGACGTTCTTATAAACAACAAGGCAATCAACCAATGCATATAACATGATTAACTTAACATAATGAAATTATAATATAATTTTAAGTAAGTAATTAACAGTAAACCAAAGAATCATGATTGATGATTGATTTAGAAAATAGTGTAATGAGATAGTTAGGTAATCTCGTTATGATTTACATATACAGACAATTTTTTTTTTTTTTTGTTTAATACATAGCATGTGCGCGCGAAGGTTAATAATTACATATTTGTTTGTTGACTTTGGTAATTGGAAAATGTTGTTGTGTACATATTGACTTTCTAATCGTCGCACAGCTGTTCATTGTAGTAGTTTGTTATAATTCACACAAGTTTGTGAGATTTGTTTTTGTTATTGTTGACTAACTTTTGTATTTTGGTTTGAAGCCAGCATAATTTGTCGCCTGAGTATTTTATGGCTGTTTAAACCTTTTCTGATTCATAACTTATACAAAATAGTTTGCTTAAGCAGAGACATATTCTATTCGCAAGAAGTTATATTTTGAACAGTTGAACGACTGAATCATCGAAATTATATAGTTTCAATATTTTATTAGAAAGTTCATAAAATCAGATTTTATGGAAATGTATCGTTTGACTCGCTAAGAATTGGTTAATGATTTGTTTATATCGACTGCCTCTCTTTAGAATTTAATTACTTATTGAAAGTGATTAACTAATTAGTTACTTCAATTCTATCATTTTAATTAGCTCATTTAATTTGCATTTTTTTGTTAAGAAATCTAAATAATTTAACTTTCTATAATTTTCTAAAATCTCGGTAAATTATCATAAACAATTGGACAGCCCTCAATCAGGAGTCCTTTGAAATGAAAATTATTTCTCCTATTTTAGATGGTAAATCAACCAAGATTTTTTAACTTCCCCAAAGCTGTAGCTTTTCCCCCTAATATGGTCCGTGTAACCCCTTTTGTTTATGAGGCATAAGTGTTTTGAGCATCTAAAGGGAAATATTTCGAGTTGGCCGGTACTTAGTGGGGGTTTTCAATATCAAATTATTTTCCTATTGTTTTTAGCTTAATATCGATAGTTCGGTTTAAAATTTAGAACGAACCAATATTACCAAAATTTGTATTTTTGAAGAAAGTAGGCAAAAACGATGACCGAAATCAAAATAACAAAAAAAAATTCTCTTGTTTTAAAATAAAAAATAAAAATCTACCTGCCCGACCCGGCCGATAAAGAATTTTGAACGGATGTATATTTTTATTGAAGATTTTATCAATTGGTGTGATGTTGTATCCATTTTGGTTTGCTAAGTACTACTTGCTATGCTAGTAGGGTTTGCCCGTTCCCTTACCTTTTACATTCCCGGGAAACAGGATTGTGATTTTCTGATTACCAAGATTCTCGGCACGACAAACTTTTAATCCATAACTAGTATTGCTTCATTATGGTACTGATTTAATCACTCAACAGACGCATTCCGGCCTCCCATCATGGGAAATCTACTGATGGAAAAAATGAAATTTAAACTATAACACTGCCAAGAAATTTTTTATTCCGACCTAAATGCTTTGATTTTACTTAACATATTGCCGATAGTTGGCGGAGCTGAGCCCAATGATAATATAACTTTCGTTTTCGGTGGACGTCGGTTTGATGGTGGATTTTTTTTTTAGATTGGTTCTTTTCTCATTTCTGGCTTAAATTTAAAATCTTGATTGAGGAACTAAAAATATGTTTCCTTATGCCAGGGTTTTGGATACACACACAGTGCGATTATTTGGTTTAAATCTGAAAATAGACTATGTATATCCAGCTCTTCTTTTCACTGAATTCTGTTTCCTTGTCTGCTTCCAACTGTTCTACTTTAACATTGTTTTTCAAAATAGGCCGTTTCGGATTTTTCACTCATCCCAAAGAATACATTATCCATAATTTCCTTTGTCTTCGACTCTGGATCTTGGAGGATTTTATTAACGAGACAATTAGGGTATCCAATACCAATTTTAGAGTACCCGGGTACTCGTATATTTTGGTCCTTTTCCTAATACTCGAGTATCCAAGTGGTTTGATTGATTACCCGGATAATTTGATTCAGGGGCACGAAATAACTGAGCGGGAAGAAGTCTGTCTCATTTTTTTAAAATGAAATAATTTCGCGCGGATTTAATTCAGTTTTTATAAATTGAATGTCGCGGATTTAATTCATATTGTATTTAATTCATATTTAGTTGACGTGGAATAAATTCAAATTTATCGTCGAAATTAATTCTTTTCCAAAAGAATTTAACTCCGCCGACAATTTTTTTTTTGATTGATTTGATTGATTGAAGTGTTCGACCAAGCTTTAAACAAGATTTCCCGGAGTTATTCATGGCCGGGCCTCACCGAACACCTTGTTACATAAAACATAAAGAGAATTTGGATAGGTTTAGCTAATGAGATAGAAATTGACCCGGTTACAGACACCTAAGTATAGCCAATAGTTAGTAACACAATGACAACACATTTCTAGTCTACTTATACATATGATTATTAGAATTAAAATTAAAACTGTACTCTAAAATAACATTTATTAGTTTGCTGCATCAGATTCCGGGGCTCTTCTGAAAATCATAATCATAGTTAGTAAATATATAATATATAATAATCATAAATTGTTTTAACATTGACTTAGAGCTAATAATGGCTGCATTTCTTGACGTTTGATCTGATCCAGATCAGATCATGTTTCATGAAACAACAAAACTATGCAAAGAGCTATTCGGATCAAAATTTTGATCCAAAAACAAAAATTTGTTCGAATTTTGTTGTTGCTTTCAATGTAAACTTTGATCTGATCCGGATCACCATGCGTCAAGAAATACAGCTAATATCATCGAGATCATCTGTTTGTTCACAATATTTCCTCCATTCGGGTCCCTGTCGCTACTTATAACTACAATCCAATTCAACCTATAATACATATAGCGATTCAGCAAAATCTGCCACTAAGATTCTAGTGGATTGATGTATAATAGGCGCCGTTCTGGAATGAATTCTACTTAATGTTATCAGTAACCCAAAATAAAATAATAAAATTATAAGACGCTCATATACCCAGTTACTAGATATAAAATTAAAATTAACACATAAATTCTCCCAAGAACTAAACTAATCGGCAGTTTCCTACATATCCGGAAGAAGAAAATTAATAACATTGCAAATATTTTCTTCATAAATTATTATGATCTGAGTACTTTAAAGATGGTTCCGAACGTTACATCCATAATCAGAGTGCACCATTAATTTAGTCAAGTACTGTATGTAAGCTGTTTAGGAGTACGGCCCAAACAGAAAAAATTTCACCAGCATTTGTAAAAATAAACTTAACATAATCCGTTCTTACAAAAACTATACTACTTAACTAACAGGACTCAAACCATCAATTTTTTTTTTTTTTGATCTACATGATTAACAAGTTGACACATCTCATTACCATTAACCCGCTACGAGACCTCAGCGTGCTTGAAGCTTCAGGCTACTGAGCGAAGAAACAAAACGAGTAAGTTTTCATTTTTAGTATTCCCAATGAATAGCTCAATGTATAAATTTGTTCCGGCTCCAACCCCTTGATGTATGCGACAAGAAAAACTCTCTTCTTTCTCCTACAATTTCATACTCCTACTTACAGACCACATTCCTCATCAAGCAATTCCTATTTCTTACTCCACACCGCACAGCCCCCTTCTTTCTTTCATTTTCGCCTCCCTTGGAAGAGAGAACAAAATAAATAAACTAAAACCATAAAGTAGCGAGTGCGCGTAGACACGTGGGAAATCTCCCTCCTCCCTCCTCGGTAGAGCCACAGTACTTCCTTCCCCATACCACAATTAGTCCCGATCGTACCCGATTAGTAGAGGGATAACCCTATTTGCCCATCTTCAGCTCGTCAATCCATTTGTCGAGCGAGACCAACCCGATGAACATACTCAGTCACTACTAACCGAACCAAAACCCGAATACGCGCACCATTATACCTCTTTCGCACCACACCCATCCACGGAAGTAGAAACCACAACTCCCACCCATATCTCCCCAACTGCTTCACAGCCGGAGTCCATCCGCCATCATCCTCTCCATTAGCCGCAACACCCGCCAACTGCAACACCCCCTGCGTAGTCCGGTAATGTCGTTTGAAAACCACAATCCTAACCCATTCCGATCAAAACTATTCCGACCTTCCACAATCTATCGAGTGCGCACCAGAACTTCCACACGCAACGACCCCCACCATCCCCTCAAACCCTCCATCCAAACCCTAAGGTTCACAACCCTTCCAAACCACCCCACAGAGCCCCAGAACCCGCGGCGGTCAAAACCGTAAAATACTAAGCAGTATTCAACCCAACATCATCATACGTAAACTTCTCACCACCACTCGACCGCCACTCGGTGCGCACGTGACACAACTCAGGGAATCGGGACCTCCGTCATTTCATCTCAGCACCCTTTAAATGCGGTAAATTATGATCCGAAACCATCCCGAACGATTGGGAGGAATCGCTCAGGAAGGCCACAGATCACAATTCATCTTCCGGATCTAATAATTATTTTCCATAGATTGTTATCTACATTTATCGATTCTCCCATTTCAGAAATGTCCATTGTTTCATCGTTATTTTTAACATCTCCGACACTGACAACCCCCCTCCTCCATCCTCTCCTGATCCACTACCTCCACTAGAGTGTCTCCTTTTTAGTTGAACTAGTAATTGTTGAATTTATTACTTGAAAATGCTTTTGATGCAATCCATATTTGCGTAAATTGCGGGGTACAACAATGGTCTTCTTAGGCCGGTCCTTAATACCAACTCTTCATTCATCTTGTTTACGATCACTTACGTTATCACACCTGTTACTGCCACCCTTCAACCACTTATCCTGGCTTCGTGAACTCGTAGCTGGATTTGCCAAACGATCAACATATTTAGTTCATGCCTGTGATGTTGGCATTGATTTTCCGTTTCTTCAGATTCGGTATCTATAATTCCATCAGACGACTGCCATTCCATAACTTCCTCAAAACCGAACTACCTCGCATCGGGAAATATGAAGAACGCGGCCAAAAACTATGCGAACGTCCACGGTACAAGATACACTTTTATTTTATTTTATTTTTATTTCTTCCTGCACTTTTTTATTTTGAGGAAATGTTAAAATATAAATATAGCAGCATGAAGTTGGGTACATTTTGATACTTCTCTTCCCTTTTCCTCGCGACACTTGTGTAAAATAGCAAAAATTTTCATTGGAAATCACTTCCATTTTAATTTAATGTCGTGAAATTTTTTCCCCCAAACCCGTCAAAACTTAAGAATTTTACACAACGAAACTGTGTTCTTTCGACAGAACAATGCGTATCAAATATTGGTTTATTGGGTGCGACTACGACAGCATCACGAGTCACGAGCCTCCCGCAACCGCGACAAAACGCGATTATGTGAAAAACTACGAGTTCTCGTAATTGCGACTTGTTGCTGTTGTTTTGCTCGTAATACCTTTTAAGTACGACCGGCAACTCGTAATAACTAAAAAGATTATTTTTAGAGAAAATAAAAGATCGCAAGGCCTACACAATCGCACCCCTTGATTTGGTAAACAGATGACGTAATTAATCTGCCAAAATTCCACAATTTTCCCGCAGCCAATAAACTTATTGCGCATTATGGAAGAGAAAAATTAGTTCCCTCTCGTCAAACTACTACATACATGGCAGACCGAAAAAATTAACCGCGCGTATCCATTTGCGTAACCTTAAAAAGGTCTGAATACAAATTGTACATATATAAATTATTTTGCAATTCATTAATTTCCAAACACTAACTACACGCCATTTTACCATGCATTATAACGCGAGAAATAAGAATTTGATTTCCTCGCCACAATTTAAAATTTAAAATTCAAAAACATTGCTTGTCTAACGCATCCCGATGGACTACATTTTATCCACATTTAAGTTCAATTTCCCATTTTAATTTGAATACACTTTCACTGCACTAAACTAAAAACAATTTGCACTTAAAATAAGATAAAGTCCTAAATAAACCAAATTAAATTTAAATTATTAAATTAAAATAAGTTCACGGAGAGAATGACAAACACGTTAATCCTCCTTGACTGTCAAAAACCGACCTCAGGATTTAACTCCGCCGACAAATATAAATTTATTCTGTCACGAAAAGTAGAAGGTTGAATATTGTCCTCGAAAGTGAAAGGAATGTAACGTCTTGAAATGAACTTGTACTGAAACGCCACCCTTAAATTATATCTTCTCTAGAGTACTAAAAACATATTGGATTAGAAAGATTGAAATAATTTATTATTATGACAGTAATATAAATAAATTAAACAAACAACAGTTTGTTTTCTTTATGAATTTAATTCGTAATTAAAAATGAATTAGTTTCTCGACGGATTTGATTAATAATTAAAAGTGAAGGAATTTCCCTAAAAAAATGAACTATTTCGCGCAGATTTAGTCTAGGTTTTAAAACAATTGATGTCGCGAAATTAATTTATAATTAAAAGGAAATGGGAATCAAAATATGTATCATAGTTTATTAATCCAAAGTTACATGACCAGGACTAGATTCTTTGAAATGATCACTATTAAAACCCACTGTTAGAAAAGTGTTTTAGTGACCAAATCTACAATATTTTAATATGAAGTCACAAAAAATGTCATTTATTACATGATCATAATCTAGCCCCAGGCGGGGTAATTATTTGCTTTAAATTCCTAAGCAATAATGCTAAAGTCGATGTTTTCCGATTGGGTCCTGAGTTGGTTGATGGTTGATGATCCGAACCACGTCTTTGAACAGATGATTTTCTCCAGGAACCACCGACACGCTACCTCCTCACGCTTATAGACTGCAACTCTACGTACTTGTAGAAATTCCACAGTTTAAAGATGAACTAGTTTGTTAGTTACTCGTCGTTCCTGTTAAGCAAACGGGGAACTGATTTTGCACGAAATTAAAATGCATCGTCAAATTATTGATTTTGTAGAAAGATATTGTTGGAATAAAATTGTGGCTTCCACACGTTGGAATAAAAATGTACCGTATATAGTAGCTTTTCCTGATAAATAGCCTAATATTGTACATAATAGGTTAATATGGTATCTTTGCTTAGTTCCTGAGTCGTACGGTACCGGAATATTCGGTAAATTTTAGTTTGCTTCGGTAGCTCTGATTTTGTACATCGGCGTCGTTCCTCGTTCACAGTATATGTAAATTAGCGATTGCGCGCCTGGGCCCTCCCAGTTCCAACCCCGCAGTCTTACCTAAGCCATCTTATTATCGACTATAGATCATCTAGAATGAGTTTATTTAGGTATTCGTTGCGCTAAAATGTAGCAAGCACTTCTACAAATTATATAGACAAACAAAATATAGGAGTTGTACTATACGTCATGAGAAAATGATTAACAAAAGTGTTTTTCAATAAAAACAAAAATGAAATAAAATACCACTTCCTAAGAACGAACCGATGACCTTTGTAAATTAATGCCGATCCCTTATCGTCCAGTTACTGCCAGCTTGCCAACAACATCAATAGTTTTTGGCACATAATAACAGCGTTTCACGGAAATGAAAACCTAATTTGCTTTAAGCATAGAAAGTTATATATTTGATGTCAGAGCAGGAGCTAGAGTCAGTGTTGGAACCGAAGTTGGAGCCGGAGCCTGAGCCGCAGTCGTTAATAAATCTATAAATTTCCGGAGTCGGAGCCGAACATTTTTCTCGGGCTCCATAGCCCTGGTTATTACCCCTTAAGCCAGTAATGAGTCGATTCCACTGCCTATTTAGGCCTAATGATCAATTTGCAATTAACATGGATTGGTCATATAAATCATGTAAAGCAGAAAATTTCACCATTTATAGGTGTCCTGAGGCGAGTTGGTCGATTTATTCCGCATTATTTACGTTTAAATTTATATTTTAGTTATATTCATTCCAACTTAACGTATTTGATTCATATTTGGGGCGCTGCCTACCCAACACATTTAAATGATCTTCAAATTCTTCAAAACGAAGCTATAAAGGCCCTTAGAGGTTTATCACCCTTATCCTCTACTAGGTTACTTTACAACGAGCGCGTTCTTCCGATTAAACAATTGGTTGATTTTGAATTTATTATGACAGTATTTAAAATTCGAGCGGATTTAATTAAATGTAATATTTCGGTCCCGTTAAATCAAACGGTCACTAAGAGAATCACGAGGCATTCGCTAAATTATCGACTTCCTAATTATAAATTGGCAATTTGCCAGAATAGTATTTTTTACAAGGGGTTTGATTTGTTTAACAAATTGGATGATTCCAAAAAAGACTTAAAGATTTCTGAGTTTAAAAATTATCTTAAAAATAAACTTTACTTAAATTTTATAACCAATTACGATCTATATCACATTTAACTTGTTACACACATTTTTAAAATTTTTTTAAAAACACTTGTTAAATATTTCGCAAAATTTTGCAAATATTTAACAAGTGTTTTTAAATTTTTTTTTTAAATGTGTGTATTAAGTGTGTTTCGCTAGGTGCCTACGGCAGAAAGTGTAAAAAGTATTTAACTTGTGTTATGCTTATAAATTTTGGGGCCTTTTCAGTTCATTTTTCATTTTTACTAGTAAGGTGTTTGTTGCTGTGAGTTGCTGTTATTTCTTTGTTAATTATTTTTTATTATTATGTATTTACTATTTTCGTCAATTTATTTTACACTGCTAAAAGCCTATTGATTTGTTTAATATCTAATTACTTCGGTCTAAAAAGACCAATGTATTGAAATCCTGTCAAAAATGACGAAAAATTTGGTTGGTCCAAAACTACTTTTCTCGACGTTTTGAAAGTCCCTGAGTCTGAAAATGCAAAAAAAAAAAAATGTCCGTCCGTCTGTCTGTGTGTCTGGATGTCTGTGTGTCTGGACCCATGGTATCTCGGACTTAAACTCGAAACTCTCGAACGGCTTGTCCGATTAGGATTTTTTTTCGCCAATCTGTTTCTATGGTCAAGGCGGAGATTTGAAAAGCTTTTGGAGACTGTACGTCAAGGGGGTGGGGTACCTGCCATACGAATTGACCCAAAATACCTGCTTTTATAAGTATTTACGATTTTTTATATATGCTTATTTGATTATTGAATTGGGCATTGAATTGGGAATTGATTTGAAGGTTAAATTAGGGGTCAATGTGCGCGTTGAGTTGGAGTTGAGTTGGGGTTGGATTTGGATGTAGTGAATAGTTAACAAATTATTTATATGATGGAACTTGCCTATTTATCAACCGATTATTATGAAATTCAATGTGTATGTTAGAAATGGGATTCCAAAATGAGTTTTGGATGAAGTTCTGGAATATGGCCAAGTAGGATGGAATTGCTCATTTCTCAATCGATTACGATGAAATTCGACATTTGTATTTGAAATGGGATTCTAAAATGTTTTTTGGATGAAGTTCTGGAATTTTAAAACGATTTCTGGATGAAGTTCTGGAATATGGCCAAGTATGATGGAACTTGTCTATTTCTCAACCGATTATTATGAAATTTAATTTGTATGTTAGAAATGGAATTCTAAAATGAGTTTTGGATGAAGTTCTGGAATATGGCCAAGTATGTTGGAACTTGGCTATTTCTCAACCGATTATGATGAAATTCGACATGTGTAATGGAAATGGGATTCTAAAATTAGTTTTGTATCAGGTTCTGGAATATGGCTAAATATGATGGAACTTGTCCATTTCCCAACCGATTATGATAAAATTCGACATGTGTATTCAAATTGGGAATCTGAAATGAGTTTTGGACGAAGTTCAGGAATATGGCCTAGTATGATGGAACTTTGTTATTTCTTAACCGATTATGATGAAATTTGATATGTGTGTTGGAAATGGGATTATAAAATGATTTTTGGATAAAGCTTTGGAATATGGCTTTGTAGGATGGAACTTAGTTATTCCTTACCCGTTTGTTATGAAATTTGACATGCGAGTTGTAAATGGGATTCTAAAATGAGTTTTTGGATAAGTTTCTGGAATATGGTCAGTTAAAGGTTAGAAGTATCAGTATAATTTGTTATACTATTTTCGGTATAAAGTTCTAGAATACGATTTTTCGTTTTAAATTGGATGCCTGTACCCATGTTATTGAAGCTTTTGACCTGTTTGGCTGTTGTTGTATAAGTAAATATAATTTGGTTAAAATAGAAATCAATAATGTCAAAACTGTCACACCAACTTTATGACATTATTGAAGATACCAAAGACCGAAGTTCTGATCACCTCGTGAGGTTTCAGCCCTTCATATTTTTGTATAATGTTTTCCTGTGTAAGATAGATGTATATTCGTTTTTCTTGGAAAATACAATAAAAAAAAAAAAAATGGTGAATTAGAGTAACTGAAGCAGGAAAACAACCCGATAAATTAAAAATTTTTAATTGAAAATTCACGTATAAATTGATCCTGTTTTTATTCAACCTTTTCTTAATATTTAACTAAAACTAAAAAATAAAAAATTGTTTAAAACTCAGTTGATAATAATTGAATATTTAGAAAATAGTATAAACTGTAATTAAAATAAACTATAATTTTGTAAATACGGTACAGGGCCCAAATTAACCAAACGGTTAAAATTTATTAGGCCATGGTTTTGTAAAAGTTTATATCAGTCACAATTTGTTCAGAAAAAAAGCAAAAAGTTCCATAATTACTTAAAATAAAGTTGCCTCGGTCTTAGTTCATTTGAAGCTAACCTTAGTTTGTCGGCCTTTAAAGTTGTCTCGTCGATACAATGAATAAAAAATCGATATAGTTGAAATTTAGTGAACACTTTATAACATTATTTACAGTGTCCTAGAGTTCAACGATGTGGTTCTTAGCGTAACCGCTATAAAGGCCGCCTAAACAACTAATTTGAACATTTAAGTATATTTACTTATAAATTTGGCAATAATGCCAATACTGTAAGTTATGAAAAAGTCATATGATGTGTGTCATAATTTAAATGGAACAATTCAATAAAATGAAGGTGGGTTCCCAAAGAAAAGCAAAAGAAATAATTTGGTACATATTCTTTCAGTTAAACTATGATCAAAAATTGTCAATTTGCAGGAACATTAAAAATAATAAAATTGTTGTGTATCTCGGTAATTGGCAATACGCCCAAATTTGATGAAGCTAATTAGATTTAGCACAAAATGGGTAATAATTTTAGTTCGCGGGAAAATACTTATTTCAGGTGTTGACATTGAAAATTGGTATTGCGTTACGTTTTGTACAAATTTTGTTGAAAATGTCGTTTTTTTTGTTTTTGTTAACTATTATTTCACAATTTAGTTTGAAGTCAAAATTTACAAAGAACCTCATAAATATCGCAAATTCATGTGAATATTGCATAATTCCCGGAATCTTCTTGCATATTTAAAAAAAATGAAATTTCTATGAATAAATCCAAATTACGATTGTGCCAAAACAAAAAAAAAGCAAAACAATATCACGTGGAAATAAAAAATTCCCCATTATTATTGTGCCATACACCAACCTCCATCACAAAACACTACTCATCATATTTAATTTATCACCTCTGCATTTAATTACAAAAAACTTTACAAATCAGCAGAATATAAAAAAAAAAAAAAAAAAACAATATAACTAAAAGAAATTGTTTGACTGTTTCTGATATTTCTGTCTTCGATTATTCTTCAAATCATCTATTATACATACCCGAGTAGAGAATATTTTAAATTAAGATTCGGTTTGAATGACTTAAGAACAACAAGAAGAACATTAATAAGAATAAAAAGCTAGAACATATTTATACGTCGTACTCGTACATACTAACAAGTAAAAAAATACATACAGCAAGCACTAAGAAGAAGAACAAGAACGAAATTTATAGTTTTTTTTTACAATACTATGAAAGAGCGCAGCTTTAAAAAATTTATGAATGAAACTAGGGTGAGGTCATGTTTTTATAGTAATTCGTTTTTTTGTATTCGGTTGATGTGTATTAAATGTCGTATTTTTGTTTTTAATATGTATGGATATGCGTCAAAATATTGCCAGCACTTTTGTTAGAGTAGGCGAAGTATGTAACAACTAGAAATACATATTCTTTAAATGACACGCAAAGACCGATTGTTATTTGATATACCATAAATGGCAGTAACAGTGCATCATCATTGTCATCTTTCAAATGTTTCCAAACCATAAAACCGCATCACATAATATATAACCGCCACACTATTATGGAATATCAACTTCGCATATATGAACAATGCACGCTAAAATACTCTACATACAGCTACATACATATACTCATCGTAATGATAATTTTCCATTTTCATATTTTCAATCTACTACAACAAAAATTAATAACAAAAAGTAAATGAAAAATCCCATCATCGGTTAAATAAACTTTTAATATTCCGTGCTTTCTGTTGTACCTACCACATACACATACAATACAAATATCTAGTTTACTCTATTCGAAACCCACAACCCATGTTTAGCCCCATTTTACTTTTTATTTTATAAACGGAAAATGCATCAGCTCTAATATGTATAATGAAAATGGGAAACACTTTTTTTTTATCTTTGTATACGCGTTTTATATGTGCTCTACACATTCATATTATTTTTCGATTAAATTTTCTCTGTATGTAGTCGTCATCGTTGTCGGTATGTATTCTGTTTGTTAGTAAGTGAATTTTTATTTTTGTTTGGTTTGTTACTCGTACATTTTTCTGTCTAATGGATTCCGCAATAGGCAAGGATGTTCATGTAGTCTATTCATTACAGAGATGAGATGGGTTCTTTGAAAAATATAACAGAATTTATTTTCGCTTGAAAAATTCTTGATTATGTAAATACATTGAAATTTGTAGAGGCGGAAAAATAATTTAACAAATTTTTTTGATTTTTGATTCGAGACTTGTAGAGAGTAGAAAAAAAAAATCAAAAAACCTAATTTCTTTATTTCATCTATCAAAATATTTTTTCGATTATTTTTTAATATTTGAATATGCCATATTTTCATACTTAATTGTTATAGAATTGAATTCGCTTGGGATTTATTTAAATTTAGTATAATTAGTTTTAGTCTGGCAAATAATTAAATTTTGATATTATTTGATTTAATTTGTCCTTAAGTTGTGCTAAGTAATTTCTAAGTTTGTTTTATATGCGTTGGTGTAAAAAATTCGTTATTACGAATTGAACTATAATAATCAACAAATTTAGATTTTCTAGGGCGGGGTATATTCTGATTAGGGTATCCAAATTACTCGAGTTTCAAAGTACCTAGGTAGTCGAGTATTGTTTATTTTAATACCCGGTTTCCCCGGGTACCCGGGTATTAAACAAATTTATTTGGACAGAACGATCGTTTTCAGTCGTTTTTCTTTTTCATCGTTGCCAAGTTCCAAGCAAAAATTAAAAGCAGAGCTTTCACTATCTGTAGAAGAAGAAATCAGGCAAACAATTTCGTTTGATAATATCATTAATACACTTTCTGAACAAAGGACAAGATGTATTAAACTCTAAAGTCAATTTCATAGTTGCCTTCATTCATTCATTCAATGCTAGCTATGTGTTTTACATTAAAGAAAAATACCATAGTTTTCATTTCCAAATGGGACAATTTAAACGGGCATCACAAATAATATTTTGGAACAACATTTAAGAATACAAACAAATATTTTTGAAGGACATAATTAAATACTGTGGCGACAAACATTAGCATCAAAAATAATAAATTGGCAACAAATATAATATTTTGAAACAGAAATAAATAATTTTTAGTAATAAAAAAAAAATCGAGACAAAAAATTAAATTTATTCAATACAAATTATTTAATATTTGATCTGTGTCTGCAAGGTTGACGAAGCAATTTTAAAAATAAATCTCCATTTTCCAGAATATTTTAAAACTAATTTTAATTTTTTTAAATTTTTAATTTTATTATTTATAAATTTGTTGCCAGTTTATTATTTTTGTCGCTCAAAATGTTTATCTCGATTCCCACAAATAATTTTTTGTGCTCCAGTCTAATAGCGCCAAAAAATTATAAATATTGCCAAATTATTATATTTTGTCCCAAAAAATTAATTTTATGATGCCAAGAAATTTTTGTTTGTTGCTCATTAATTTGTTGGTTTATTGCCAGCCTTTCCAAATTTTCGACCAACTAAATTCTAACCTTAAACAAAAGTAGTGATCTATCGACTAAAGTCTTTTTCTCTAATGTCGTGAACATCAGTGATTTATTTTAAGCATCATATTGCTCAAAAATGACGAATAGAAAAACGAAGGAACAAATTGGTCTGTTTTGAGGAATATGATTTGCTTAAAAAAATCACTGAACGAATGAATGACTAGGGATTTTCTAGGGCTGCACACCAAATTTCAAATCAATATGACATTTAATTTTTTTTTGAAGCTATCGAAAGAAAGCGAATTTCTTTGATCATTCACTAATACAAATAATTTCTCGGGAAAGCTATTAAGCAAACCAAAGGAAAGTTAAAAAATATTATGACGTCTCTGCTCCTTCACATTTCATAAGTAGTTTACTGCATTTCGATGGGGTCGAATCAGTATCAGAATACCGTTTCTTACTCAGGACGCCCCGTTAAGCTCACTACTGAGAAAATAGTGAACAAAATTCAAGTATAATGTTTGAGGAAGAAAAAATGGTCTTCCGAAACGGTAATGTACCGGTTCACTCGTTCGCAGTCGCCACCGCCAAATTGACTACGCTATTCAAAACAGGCTGCTACGATCTTTTCAAGAAAATTCGGAAAATCATTTATACGGTGATTATTTTATATTTCGGATCACGTCCAAACTTCATCTCTCTCTCTCTCTCTCTCTTTCTCTCTCTCTTATCGTCTAATATTCAACATCGTCGTATAATACTCCAGGGCAATGGGAAAGAATATCACCGACACAACAATTTCTTCAAACAGCGTATTAAGATAATTTCTCTGAATCATGTGTTCAATTGAGTGGATCACCTCTCAAAAAGCTCAGGCTCTCAGAACCAGCTGATGGCCATAAGCAACTGAAAAAAATTATAAAGCTCACTTGTAAAAATGTTCTGAGCGTTCCGGTTCCCGTAATAACAAAGATCTGTGAAAATCATGCAGATTTTGATGACGAAGTGGAACTTCTCAACAACATCGTGGAAGCATTTAATCGCAAGGAAAAATACGAAAATCGCGTGTGCATGCTCTCTTTAATACTTGAGCACTGGTCAGTGTTCAGAATTATGGAAAAGTTATAGGAGCAAAACATATAGTAATAAAATCAAAGAATTTAATCAAAGAGTCAGGATACGGTAGCTTTCCCGGATCAAGCAAAAAGAGGTCAGGAATTTCTTCAGAAATAATTACCTTAGTTGAAGAATTCTACAAAAGTATGAATATCAGCCCACAGCTTCCTGGAACAAATGGTTGCAAAAGTGTTCATGATGTTAATGGAGAGCGGATTCAAAAGCGGAAACTACTTGTTCTGTGCAGTTTATATGAGGCATATCAGCATTTTTTTAGGGAAAAATCAAACTGAAAAGATTGGAGAGATACGACCAAAAGAATGTATAGTATATTGGCTGGAGAGGCCGGTATACACATAATGAACGTGTGTGTATAATTCATCAAAACAACAATTTGTTATGTCCAGTTATTACAAAAAATTTACTTTGTGATCCTGTTATTAGGAATGAGAGAGAGAGAGAGCTGTTAAAAAAGTATCCTGTGAAAATTTGACGTGGGACTGCTGTGAAGAAAAATGTAAAAACCACAAAATGCTTGTCGATAGCTTCCTCAAACAACTAAAATTCTCTGCAGAAGCTGAGGAGGTACCATACAGTTATTGGAAGCCTGATTATAATACGTCCGAATTAGAAAAGATTACGTCTTCTATTGATGAAATTTTCGAAATTTTAATTTATCAGCATTCCGTAAGCCCGATTATATCACTAAAGAACAATCGAGCTACCTAAAACATGTAAAAAATCTGTCATTTGGACAATATGTTGTAATTTTGGATTTTTCTGAGAATTATAAATTTATAACACCAAATGCAATACAAGCAGCGCATTACTGCACACAGCAAGCAACTTTATTTCCAATCGTGGCGTACTACAAATCATCAAAAGGTAAAATGAGCATACTTTCCTTTGCAGTAATATCGGTAGAGCAGACACATGATGTAGTAGCTGTATATGGATTTCAAACTAAACTTACGAATTTTCTCAGAGATAATGAGTCGGAATATCCAGCTCCAAAGAAAATTTATTATTTTTCGGATGGAGCTTGCCAGTAGTTCCTTCCATCAACAAGAATTCCATATTGACTGTGAATGAAACTTCCTTGCCACAAGCCACGGTAAGGAACCATCAGATGGTTTTGGAGGCACTATTAAGAGGCTAGAATGTGTTCTTTGAGAAGTGTTGATGAGAGCCTTTTTAATACTGCAAAATTATTTTTTGAATAGTGTAAAGATAAAGGCAAAATGAAATCTATTCATTTCGGTTATGTAAGCAAAGTAAAATATGCAAAAACCAAAAGAAAACTTAATATAAAAGACTATCAAAGGATAAAGTTTTCGAGTTCTGTTTCTGTAAATGAAAGAGTTTTGTGAAAATGGCAATAGTGAAAAATTGACTGTGTTTACTATGGAATAAGTCACTGTATATTCGATATATTATAGAACCAACTCCATTTTTATACGGTATTTCATTTAAAATTTTTTCGGATTATTTGAAATGCAGTTTTACGTAGAAGTATCATTCGAAATGAGGTTTTATCAAATAATCCGCAAAAAAACTCGTGTTAAATTAAAAACAGTGTAAAAAAGACCGTGTAAAAAGAGTTCAGTGCATGGGATCACGTGTCAAACAAGGTTGTTCTAAACACCCTAATACCCTACCTTTTTCCAAAGTGAAATATTTTTCGATTAGCTAATACCCTATGGCAACTTAGAATAAAGTCCATTTTGGTGGCCGCTTCCTAGGATTTTTTCAAAAAAATTCGGAAAATTACTTGTACATACTTCTATTCGATATAGTATTAGAAAGCATCTCAAACATGGTTTTTCTGCCAGTTTCTCAGTTTGTAGAAAATGATCTGATTTTGCTGAAACTTAGGAAATTCTTAGAACAACTTAATCGAACTTAGGACAACTTTCACGTACGTACAATTTTTAGTAAAATAGCTCGTGAAGATCTTAAAGTTTGTAATTTTTAAAAATTGTAACCATTTGAAATGAAAGCTTATTTTTAATTCATTTAAAAGGTTTCCTTCAATTCTAAAAATTTTAAATTTTCGCTAGTTGAAGTAAGGTCATAGATTCAGCTCTGCCGATACCAGTATTTATCCCTTTACGTATATGAGTTTATTGAATGTTTAAAAAAAGGACAACAGCTGTCACTATGTTAGCTTTCGTTAATCCTGTCTGAAAATGTACAAGATTTATCCAAAACCTTGGATAAAAGACTGAAACCTCAGCAGGTGATCAGAACTTTGGTCCTGAAAAATAATCCAACTTCCAAATTAATCCCTAACTGAACCTCTTAACTCAATCTCCAGCTCTATCGTAACGCAATCTCCAAAATGGCGCAACCGCTAACCCAACCCTCAACTCAATCACAAATCCCACCACAAACCAACCCTTAACCTAACCCCAAACTCAACGCCTAATTTATTCCACGAATAATGCTGCAACTGAGCCCCATAGAAACAGTTTGGCGAAAGAAAAAATCCAAATCGAAGAACCTGTTGTCGAGATATCATAGGATAGACAGGCGGGCGGACATTTTTTATTTTTTTATTTTCGGACTCCGGGACTTTCAAAACGTCGAGAAAAGTGGTTTTGGACAAACAACATTTTTGGATTTCAATAATCTCTCTTGATCTCGCTACTAAAATTCTGGTGATTAGATTTTACATGGTGCGGATTGTGAGCAATTTCGGTTTTCCGAGGTTGCTTTGGCAAGTTATGTTGGCAAAAACCGTGATGCTTAGCTTCTCCTATTTACTCGTTTATTTCCAATATTAACGTCGATACTGACACGGTGGAAATCGGTTGAAAACCTTTTGCATGTACACAATAAAAACCGATAACTAATACATACAATCATTAAGATCACTCAATTAGTATCTGATGTATATGGAAACAGCAACATTTTCCCAAGAGAGTGTTGACAACAATTTTTGTATGTACATACTACTTATATACGACTATCGCATTCTTATCACATATCTTTATCGAATGTGTCATATCTTAAAAATTTTGTGATGGCGATAAGCAATTGAAAGTTTATATAAAGTAATTATTTAATTCACTTGGAAAGTGTTCAAAGTCTTGACTGTACAATGTACATGTATATATTCAAGTGGTAGACCTTGTCAAGTTGAACGGCATAAAATTGTAAACAAATCGTTGAGTTGAGTACAATGATCTTTTTGTATTTGGTTTTAGTAGTTGCGGGATACATTTTTGCGTTATGGAAACACACCTTAATATACTAAATATATGTTCCAAGTTAAGCTTAAAGCATCACCCACATACCTACATTATAAATATATAGACTACATATTATATAGAAATCAATTTTGTTTGTTGTCTGTTCAAACCTACTGAAAATTTCTAAACATTTTTTTTATTTCATTAAGTCTGGCAAATTCTGCGAAATCGATATCATATCACCAAAATCAAGTTGTATGTATTATATAAGCTAAATTATGGTAATCGATTATGTAAATTCTGTGTATGTGTCTCGCATCTAAAATTTTACCTCAAGCGCGCATTTTGTACAAATTACCGCGATTAGCCATTAGCGTGTTTGTATGTAGGATGACAATAATTAGCATATGTACTAGACCAATAATTTATTTTTATCGTACATACGAGTAAATATATACAGCAACAACATATACATACAGTCAACACCACAAGATGGTAAATATTTGATTTAATCTCGAATAAATTAGTTTAGTTTGTTTATCATGAAATTCTGATTAAAAATGCAATATTGATAAAAGATGTGAAATTTAAGAATTCTGGATAATATGTAGGTATATAATATATACATGGTATATACATAGGTTTGTAGAAATCATTAACATTTTAAATGTTAAAGCGAGCGCTTTAAAATTTCCAAGTTTTAAGACGTGATATCACACTTGATCGCCACAATGTCTATAGTACCAGAAAAATTATCATATTTTGACTTATTTCTTGGGTTCTGGTTGGTTTGAATGCTAAGTTCGACTAAATAACTCGATTGTGGGGAATTTAAGGAATCGCCATACTCGTATTCCTTTTTTATGTGTATGGTGAAAGTGGATCTATTGAACAGTCGATTTTTTATCATCTGCCATTTTAAGGATATGCAATATTTGATATTCAGATCCGTGTCCAATATGATGATTTCCGAGCACTAGGAAATGAGGGGATCTTTCGGTGCTCTGTAGCGTCCAATGTAGTGAGTATGTTGATCTGATTAATCGCTCCAACATGTTAGATTGCGGTGAAGATTTGGTTAACTCCGTTCTTGCTTAAAAAGTTTGAAAAGTAGTTTGAAGAAAACTGTTTACCATTATCACTGAGAATGGCCTTAGAAACAGAGAACACATGGAAGACTCTATTTTCAACAAAATTCACAACGTTCTTTGAGGTTGCATCTCGCTTCAGTTCAAGAAGAGCAAACCGAGAATGTTGGTCCAGTACTGCAAATAAATATGGATTGCTTTGTTCAGATTGAGAGTAAGCGCCAAGATAGTCGATGTAAAATTGTTTCCATGGTCCTGTTGCTGGAACATAATTTCCTATAGCTGGACAGCTAATGTTATTAGTAGGCTTACACATCTTGCAAGTTTCACATTTGGAAATGCAACCATTTACATCCTTTGCTATATGAGTCCAGTAGTAAAACCTCCTAGTGTACTCACGCATTTTGCACCACCTGACTAATCGTTCCAAACCGTTGATCCACCATCAATGCACAATCATTCATCGAATTTTCAAGTTGCAGTAACGAGCCGGTTAGATGAGTACCCCTCGGCTTCAGTCAAATGTTCCACCTTGAAAATGAAGCGTTTAATCGAGGTACTAGTGGGCAAGCCATCAAGTGGTACATTCTATCGGACGGCGGCATCTTCTGGGTTATGGAATTTAATACCGCCTGACTGCAAATAAGGATTCGATGCATACTAAATAAAATGCGGTACAACCAAAAAATATTGGGTCAAAAACCGACGTTATTGAAATGCACCGAACTTTAATGCACCAATAAGAATTTTTTTTTAGAATATCATAATAAATTTTAAGAAAATTGACTAAAAGAATTGATGTAGTGTTAATTTACGGAAAGGTGCAAAGAATTTTTGTTAAAAATATTAAATTCATCATCTCCATTAAAAGTCGGCCGTCATCAATTTAGTAAAAAGCTTTTGAATTTAAAAATAATTTGTCGGAATTTTTTTTTTATACAATATCAAAAACTGTTCGAAAAGGAATTTTGCCATACTACAAGACAAAAAATATTAACCAATCTGAGTGCAGCATTTGTATGCCTTGTGATGGAAAGCAGTTCTACACATATTAAAAAACTTATTAGGCATCCCTATTTTTCGCATTGTTCACTTATATTGACGATTTTTTTTTTAAAATGTTTATATTCATTGACGGTACAACTGACAACCTTAATATTTCGTAGGCCCGCTTTGATTATGCAATCCGTCCTATTAAATTTTCCACAAGTCGCTTAGATATAAATGGGCTTCCATTCTGCTGGTAATTCTGCCTTTGAGTAGGCAATCGATGTACCTCTATGTGTACCGCCTTGGTGCTGAGATAAATAAATAAACAAATATACGCTTTGTTCGTTGTTTGGCCGCGGCCTTGAGTCAAATGAATGTTTAATGGCCCTCCGTAATCAAAGCCAACTTTATGGAACGGAAGAATCAGTTCTAATCGAAAATTCGTTAAATGGCACATCAGTTGCTACACGTGTTACGTTGATAAACTAATTTTCGTATCAAATTTCAAGCGCCCGCTACCCAATATTTTTGGCTTAAAATTGGTAGCAGCAACGATGGACTAGCGTGTTTGTATTACCGATGCATTTCCTGTAGCAGTAATGTTGTAACCAACGACTTTGCAAATAATATGATTGGGTGTCGCGTGGGAAGTGGTACGTCACATTTTTCAAATCTGCTACTAACTCTCAGCAATCCAAATTTATCAACAAATAGATTGAGGGATTTTACGGGCTGGTTATCCTGATTGGTATTTGCTCTGATCGTAACAAAGCTTGAACAGCGCGCATCGTAAAGTTCAGGAAAAAGATTCATTAAATTTATCAAGATAACTGCACCACACAGTTCCAAGCGTGTTAGATTTTGCTGCTTTATAGGTATGGGTACCACTTTCCTTCTGACGGTAATGAGATGAACATAATAGATTATTGCGGCGTATGCCACTGAACTAGCATCACAAAAACTTTGCAATTCGATCGTTGAATTTTTAATTGTGTGCACGAACTGAGGGATTTTGATTTCCTGTATGTTGGTAATGTCGATAGAATTCGCTACCATTGGTCTGTCACTTTATCTGAAAGTGGATCATCCCAGTTCACATTCAGTAGTCAAAGTTGTTGGCTACAAATTTTTATATTTATATTGATAAACGGACGTTTTGTTTTAACGATCTTTCTTGATAATTACATGGTGTTAAGAGATAGTTAAGGGATTTCTTGTATATGACCGTGAGCCAATTATTCATTCATAAATTCTTTAAATAGATTATGAAATTCGTTGTCTCCAAGAAATTGTCGTTCCATTCCCTTTAATCTCTGGATTGCGATGTTCAGCGACTTGCCTAATTCGGTAGTGAAATTTTTATCTGACGTAATTCTTCGTCTGGTGACAGAAATGAGACATAACTTGGAATTGACTCTAACTCTCTCGTTTTAACGTGGAATCGATTTTTTTCACGTGAAGATTATTAGTGAACCCGAATGTAGAGTCATATTCGTTTGGATTTTGTTAAACATGGGTACCTGTCACAATCCAACCAAATACATACTGTATTTTGTAGAACCGGTTCGTTTTGATCACCCTTAATCTGACCTTCGACTAAGACATTAAAATATTGATCGATGCCTATGAGTATGTCTGTTTCGTTGGTCTTGCAAAAATCAGCATCTCTCAGAGGAAATGTTTCCCAATTCTTGCGATTTGCCGCGCTGATACTCATTTGGGGTAGCTTCGTAATATTTTTCAAGATGACTGCGTTTCGACTGGGACAGCCCAAGTCCTTTGACGGTAATTCGCCCATTTTGCCGTGGAATTTTAGAAGTTTATCATGAAGCTAATTTGTAATTCCCCAAATCTAATAGGGCGCAGCACGACACAGCGATCATAAATACCTTGTACAAGAGCGGTTGAAAAGGTCGATTGTATCGTTTTTAGTAGGCAAAATATAATTTTTCAATTGAATAGCAGAATTTAACATTCCGCTTGATGGTACATTTATTTCGATTCCTGGCGGTGTAGGAACAGATTTTTTTTTAACAATCGCTTTAAGAAACATTGTAAATCAAAATGCTTTGAACATAATATTGAATGTGATATTTAATATTTTTTTAACCATAACTCGTTTGTTATAAACGTGAGAATACTAAATACTCGAACCCCATTTATCCGTTTTGAATCGCAATATCGCACAGGTTTAACCAGAAGGTCCACCTGTGACACAAAAATAAAATTCGGAAAATATTCTTTAGGGCTGCTGTTCTTCTAGGTGCTACGATAATTTTGCTTATTGTTTTTTCGGTGTGCATATAGCCGCACGTAAATACAATATTATGAGATATGTACGATTGTCTATACGTATGTAGTTGTTACGTGTATATATTGGGTGTTCAAAACAAGAGAAGGTATATATTTTATAACTCTGTCTCGTACTTGCAGCTCGAAATATATTTCTTGCGAATATTCTCTTGTATTAAACCAACAGAAATGTATAACAAGGTTTCTCACAATTTATAGCGATCCCTTTTTACCCGGTCATTTTTACACGGTTATATGTCGGTGCAGTAACAAATTTGGTTATCCATTTTTATTATTACATACCTTTTTGCAACCTTTTTCAGAAACAGTAATTTGTATTTGGACAGTAGATGATATATAGCGATCCCTTTTTTTACTCGGTTATTATTACACTGTTAAATGTTAGTGCAGTTGTAGCAAAGTTTTATGTCTATTTTTATTATTACTTTTTTGGTACCTTTTTCAAAAAAAATAATTTGTTCTTGGACAATAGTTTATAATATAGCGATCCCTATTTTACTCGGTGATTTTTACACGGTTATATGTCGATGGAGTAGCAAAGTTGTTTATCTATTTTTATTATTACTTTTTTGTCACTTTCTCAGAAAAAGTAATTTATACTTCGACAATATAGCGATCCCTTTTTTTTACCCGGTCATTTTTACACGGAATATGTCGGCGCAGTAGCAAAGTTGTTTGTATGTATACCGTGTACAAAAAAGAGTTGGATGTAAAAAACAATACTTACTTGTTGTTTTTATATTTTCCATGTGGGTATATAGCCGCACGGAAACTATAATACATATTACAAATGGTTTAACTTGATAACTTGGCTAAATCATGTTTCTTAAAATTATTATTTTAAATCTATAGGCACTAAATAGAAAAGCTAAAATATTCGGCCGTCCGACACATTCGTCCCGTCGTCATTCAGCATTTCGACACTCTTGGCAAAACATATTATAAATTGTGTAAATCATAATTCTCGAAAAAAACATCGAGTAGGATGTTAATTCCTACCAATTCAACATCCTTTTTAGCGTTTGGTGTTTTTATTTTATTTTTGTTTTGTTAATTATGGGCGCGTAACAACCACCTACACACACATTATTTTAATTATTTGAATTAATTTTCCATTTATAAGCCATACAGCACAGTAAAACAACAACAACATTAACATCAAAAAAGGATTAAAAATAAACTTTAACTGATAATTAATTCAATATAATTTATATAAATTATATGATTTTAAATAATATTGTGTATGGGTGAATGGATGAGCAAAGTTCAAAAGCATTATGTTATTTTACACCCATTGAGCTATGATGGTGGATTTACAGGTTTACAGCAACATTGTAAATTAATTTAATATTCATGACGTGTATTCTTATCCCGGTGACTGATTATGCGTGTTTAATAATACACACCCACCAACATAGTATAGTCTGTAAGATAAAATGATTTTTGCTTTTATCGGTAACGACAATTTTCACGTCCGTATTGTCGAAATTTGATTAAAAAAAAAATGTTTGTTGTTTTTATTTCCATTTCACTGCTGATAAGGTTTGGACTAATATTTGATTTTTTGTTGTTGCAAATTTTATCACGAGCATTGATTTTCTTTCTTCTTAGTCATGATGATGATGGTTTGGTAATTTGGTATGGTGCTGGAAGATATTCGGCAAAATATTTTCACCTTGCTATGTGAACCAAAAATGACAAAACAAGAAAATTTGTAGAATAGAGAAACCGATGATTTGGAAGAAAATTATTTAATGATTTTGAGTATTCAGGCGATTGAATTTATCTATTTTTAGATATAAGCATGTACGACGTCGTCGTCTTGCGTTTTTTCGTACCTACGTATGTTTTACAGTGACTCAGGTGTTTACGCGCACCTGCTGTTTACAAAATTTATTAGGCTATATGTAGGTATGTATAATCGCCTTTATCGTGGTGCCATCAATTTAATTTTTTATTCGTAGCAATAAGTGCAAAGATGTGTGATAATTAAAATTCGCGACCAGTCCTTTTTGTAATTTTATAGTTTATGATTGCAATGAACTGCTGCATCTGGTTGAATACACAAATATTAAATGGGCACACAATAATTACGCGTGGAATATTTAATGATTAACTCGTTATCTGGTTGAAAATTGGCATATGGTGTTTATTATTATATATGTACACATATGAGAATGATGTTAACATATTTAATGTTAATTATATATGAAAGGTCGATGATCTCTAATTATGATTATTAACAATATTTGGAGATATGGTTTCAATGAAATTGTCAACCATAATTATCTATTCTCCTAATTGAACTTAATCTCTTATGTACATACAGATAACTGTATAAAACGGATGTGATACAAAAAAAATAATCTTGTCATACATATCATAATAAATGCAATTACAGGCTAATCCAATTAAGTCGATAACGCGATTTATCTGTTACTTAGTACATGGTATAAATCATATCTAATCTATAATTAAGTCAGCCTAATTCATTTAATTCGAAAATATTTTTTGGAGTCTATAAAAAAATTTGGTAGCTTAGGTAGATACATAACACAGGGTGATGTACTTTATTTAATACGTTATCTGCATAATGACGAATCATTTCGAATTTTTTCTAGCTTAGCAAAGTTATCACGAATCACGATACGCATGATATCACCATGCAGTTCAAAATTTGAATAAACAAAACAATAAAATCGATCGAACTTATTTACATCGCACAAAACGAACATATAACTGCCAAAAACAATTAAATGTTACATAAAAATTCCAAACCGCATATACGCCAAAACATAACATTTTACTGATATAATAGACATTAATTGGTTTCTTAACACATACATATACTTGATATACAACTAAACAATTTTCTAATTATTTAACAAAATTCTAATCATTCTGGGCAGACAAGAGACAAGATAAGTTATACAGAATATTTTATACTTTCTCCGATCGATCATTGTTACAGATATGTAACAAGCTTTTTAAATTATCTTCGATGAGAAAAAAAATTTTCTTTACAAACAACTTTACGATACATAATACGATATATACAAACACAAGATTTTCCAAACGTGTGCAAAGTAGATAGAACACAGGGAGATGTGAATTTCATGATTTTCGAGTTTTTTTTTTCTTATACTTTAGTTTTAAGAAATGTATGTATATCTAAAGATTTAACGGTCTAGATATTTTCCTTAACCATTTTCTTAAGTCATCTGACACTATTAAAATATTAATATGATTTGAAACCTGTTTGGAAAGTATTATAAATACATATCATTGTCGTCTAATACTGGATATTTATAGATCGAATATATTAAGAAATGTTTATAAAATATATTAAAAAATCGTGTTTTTTTATGTTTTGTGACCTGATCACGCCTTCAACATAAAACGTACATACCTATGTCTATATAAAATCTAATAAATTGAATGATGGAATGTATCAATTATTCTTGGGTGTTATTCGAATCAAGGCCGGTTTTATTCTTGAATTTCAATTCTTGTAACATATAAAAGAAAACGAAAAACGTCGCACTTGAAATACGATATAAGATACCAGAAATATACGTATGAGCGATTTATGTAGATGCGTGCGTGTATTGTATTGACGTCGTCGTTTGAATCAGGTTACTTTTGAAAGTGAAATTGTTTATTTAAGTGTGACTGATATGCGGTAGAATCGTTATGTTTCAGAGAATATATGGCCCAAATAATGATTTAAAATGTATTTTCTTGTCCGTAGCCGTGACCATGTAACTGGACATTTGATTTCTTCGTTGATTTTTAGCCACTTCACCTAATTGCTTGGCCAGCTGAACGAAAGATAGTGCGATGATATATGCATCAAGTAATACTATTTTAATTTCACCCCCAGCCTGAAAAAGCCTGTATGCCTTAAATAATTGCTGCTCAGATCAGTACATCGTACAGCTTTGCAAAATCAGCTCACTCAGACTAAACGTTTTAATTTTAATCCATTTACTAATTTCAGCCATGATTTCGATAGCTATAGCTTGTATTGTTTAGGCAGCAATCATATAAATTTAATTGGGTTTCATTTGAACCTGAAACGTTGTCATCTTCAAAATATAATGTCAGCATTTATTATCTCGACTAACCTATTCGGATCAATAATTCAACCTTATTTTGTATTTTGTTAATCGTTTATATGTATTGGTGTTCATATCAAAAAATCAATTTATTTTTAGAAAAAGTAAAATTCTTTTATCTCTATAGATTTGTGCTATACTGTGTACACTCACACTAAACACAAAAATTGAAAATTTATATTTTCACATCTCTTAAGAATTATATTTATAAGAAATTAAAAATGCGACCAAGGTCATTTTAATATTATTTTTGGTTTTGTGTACTCGTACAATAATATTATAGCTGAAAGTAAAAGGTGGACACCTCTGTAATAGTAATTCATGGTGGGTGGTCCACGGGCTACTTAGTAATCTTTTCTTTTAAAGTAACTGTTTGATTTCAACCTTTTTCAAATTAATTCGTTTAATATAATTTAGCCCAAAACAATACAAAATTGTGTATTTCGTAAACACGTTAATTAAATTTTATTATGAAATATTTTATAATCTCGGCAATATTGAATAATCTTGAAACCAAGCAACCAAATGCGTTCAAATTCACAATATGAGTTAATCGAAAATTAAATGAATATCCAATAATTTCGATGTCAAGCGTCACAAACGCTATGTCTGGAAATTTAGACAAATCTACAAATCACTTCGCTGTAAAATAATCTAACCGTCGTATGAGTGCTACGCTTACTCGTAATTCAAGTCCAAACTAAACTCATAATCTTGAAAATCTCGAATAATATAGCAGCTTTCGAATATAATATCGAAAATATCGAATAATAATAAATTTAAAAAGCTTCAAAAATTCCCAGTTTTCAAAAAGTCCTGAATCCTGATATGCCATTAAATCAGAATAAACTTAGATTCCTACAATAAATTAGAAAAATATGAATTCTAAGCAATTCAAAAGCAAAAAACGTCTTTCTCGAAAAATAACTGGAAAACCTCGAACAATCTCGAAAATATTAAATATTGAATAGCACTATTCAATTTCAGTTTATAGAATCTTCCAAAAATCTCAAATTTCGAGAATCTTACCTATAAATCAATGTTAAGTGAGCAGCTTCTATTTTTATATATGCAAATTCTGGTAACTTTAAAATTAGAAAGAAAATTTCCGATAAATTATTAATTCTGTAACAAGATTTCAGACTTAACCCTTTGCAAATTTCGAAGAATATCGAGAAACACGAGTAATTGCGGAAAGCACGTATACACATAGAATTTCAAATTCAGAATCTTGACCCCGAAAACGTTACAATCATGGATGGTGGATCATTATTGCACTGAAAAATAAATATTGATGCGTTTTGGCTGTTCTAGGTTTCTGTTTTTATTCCGTTTGACTTAATGAATGCCGATAATTATATTTCAGTTACAAGGGATTTTAATTTACCGAAAATAGCTTTTAGCCAGAGAGACGACGATTTTTATTGATCAACTTCGTATGACCTTATTTTGGATCTAGTTTGCTCATCTTTAAGTAATGGTGAAATTGAGTCATGTCTATTATATATCGCCACTTTTGACTACATTTAATTTTATTGATTTTGATTCTTGTGTATTTAGTAGTCATGAGAGTTAAAATATGATTTTGAGCTTTATCAATTTTTGAATGCTGGTTTTGATTTAGTTTTGTACCAAAAAAACTCATGAATTTCGTTTTTTTTTTTAAATTAGGGTAGGTGTTTGTAGCCCAGAGCACTGCGATCATTGAGGCCTATTGTGCATCCCTAGAGATTCTTAGTTGAAATGTAGGTTTATGTTTTATGACATTCCCATTTTATGTAGATGGCCATTAAAAGAGCCGTGCCCTGTTATAAACCAGGTAAGGGATCTTAGGGATTAGCGGTCCATCCTCGGTGCCTCTCCCAGACGTATAATATTATAACTGAGTAATTTCTTGGCCTTTCTCATCCCTATGGAGGACTCCCAGAGTAATTTCCTATAGTTCTGCTCCCAGTACCTTATACCATCTGCCAAATGGGTTTTTGGAAAAGCGATACTAGGACTGGGACCCAGGAAATCTCGGCTGGCTCCCATTTTTGCACAACGGTCTGCTGCTTCATTTCCCTTAATGGTGGAGTGGCCAGGAGGTCACAAAAGGGTGACTTTGTTTGCTTTACCAGTTCTAATAAATTATTGTAGCAGCTCCAGATCAATTTCGAGTTGAACACTAAAGCTCCTAAGGCTAGCAGAGCTGCCTGGCTGTCCGAGATTATATAGATATCGGTCTTCTTATATTTATTTTTAAGACATTGAAGCACACATACCTCAATAGCAAGGGTCTCTGCCTGAAAAACTGTGGGGTGCTACCCAGTGGTATGTATAGTTCTAGGTCGGGTCCGACTATCCCTGCACCGGTACCTCCGTCTGTCTTTGACCCATCCATATACCATACAGAAGCCTGGCGGGGGAGGGAGGAGATAATATTCTCTACCAGTGCCCTATCCGGCAACCTGATGGTAAAATCCCTCCGACAGTCGATTGTCTTTACCATCAAATCTGATAGTTGGATCAATTCATCCTTGAGATTTATTTTATGTAGGACACAAGTCCTGGTCTTATGGTTTTAATTTTAGCAGTAATTTTTATGCTCAGACCTCTTGAACCGGCTACTTTTTTAATGTGTAAGGTGCAGTGGTGAGAGCCCTAGTATTCTCTCAAGGGCAGCTGTTGGACAAGTCCTCATTGCTCCAGTTGCACCCACACAAATTAACATCTGGGTTTTGTCCAGTATTCTCCGTGCATCAGTCTGCTCCGTCTTTGACCACCACACAAACGCCGCATAAGAGACCATAGGTCTTATGACGGCCCGGTAGAACCAAACCATCATTTATGGGCTCAGTCCCACGTTTTGCCAATCATTCTTTGGCAGGTGAAGTAGGCCTTATTGGTCTTGTTTGTGATATGATTTAAGTGGGGATTTCATGTCAATTTCTGATCAGGTACGACACCTAGATATTTAGTCTCCTTCGACAGTTGGAGAGTTACCCCTCCCCCAGCGCTATCGACGGGAGGACAGTTTTCCTCCGGTTAGTAGAGAGAGTGCAGTTGACCTTATTAGGATTTACCATAAGGCCCACCTTCGTGCACCAATCATTTACTACCTATAGGGCTTGCTGCATTCTTTTCCATACTGTATTTGCGAATCTGCCCCTAACCATCAAGACTAGGTCGTCCGCATAGGTAATGTTTGAGAAGTCTAGATTTCTCAGTCTGGTAAGTAATTGATCCATCACAATCAGCCATAATAAGGGAGAGAGGACACCTCTCTGGGGGCAGCCCCTGGTGGCCGCTATGGTGATGGTTTTGTCTCCAAAGGAGGCCGTAATCCTCCTGTTTTTCAACATGTTTATTGTGGAGGGGTGTATGCCTCTTCTTAGTGATTGTTCCTGAATTACCTCGAAACTAGTATTATCAAGAGCATAGTAAAAATTCTTTATCCCGGAGCGTATCTTCGATTTCCAATATCAGTTCGTGTAGAGCTGTTTCTGTTGATTTCCCTGCTTGGTAGGCGTGCTGCCTAGAGTCCCCAGGGTATCTTTGGAGGGTGTTGGATCTAATACAAAGTCCCAGAATTTTCTCCATGGTTTTCAGTAGAAATGAGGTCTATAAGACCTAATCACCTCTGAGGATCTTTTTCTCGCTATTGGGATAAAAATCACCCGAACTTCTCTCCAGCGTTTTGGAACATATTCCAAGCTGTAACTGGCTCTGAAGAATATAGTAAGATAAGGCAGCAAAGTCTGTAGGCCTTGTTGTAAAAAGGCGGGATATATGCAGGCCCCTCCTGGTGATTTGAAAGGTCCAAAAGATTAGACTGCCCAGCTTATCCGTTCCGGCGTAAAAAACTGCCTCGAAAACTTCTGAGCCCCCTTTGGAACCAGATACGGATGTACACTACTTGCGTTGGATTCCTCCTGATCCCTCAGTATAATACATTCTGGGAAGTGACTTTTCACTAGACATTCCAGAGTCTCCTTCCTGGTTGTGGTTGTCTCTTCACTTGGTTTCCTTACAGACCCCATGGGATTCCTGTGCTCCAAGGAGAATGTCTTCTGTAGCCGACACACCGTTGGTAGTTTGTCTATTTTCTTACAGAAGTCTCTCCAGCTTAATCTCTTGCTGGAAATGAAATGAATTTTGTTTGGTACAGTTTCCATTTTAAAAATATTGCTAATTGTAAGTCTAAAGCGCTTAAGGCTTATAAACGTACTGGTGACTCGTTCGATGTTGACTCGAATAATAATTCAAAGTCATTAGGTTTGCATGCCATGGCTCAATCTACTTTCTCTGTGGTACTTAATGGTTTAGTACTGGTCCCGATGGTATTATACCATATAATTTGACTAAATACGCGTATTCTAAATGCCAGCCATTGCTTCTTTTATTAGTTGTCTATCTCCTGCTTAGAGAAGTGACATTATTTGCTACAGGGAATTTCGATTCTATTCGTGATTCCTAAGCTCTTCAGATCTTTAGTTACTTAAATCGAGATTTGAAAATTAAATTTAATGATTACCAACATGGTTCTATAGGGATAGACAGATCTACAATTACTAACCTTGTGACTTTTCTAGCAATTTGCTTAGCGCCGTAGGAACTCGCGGGTACGTTAATGTGTGATTGTACTCATATTCGGCTCTGATTTTATTCCAGTTGCTTGGATTGCATCATAAGCTACATACAAATTTCATGCGATGATTCATTTGTGTATAACAAACCACCTCGTATCTCTCAAGGTGGCTTGGAACGGGATCCGTTCTACATGGCATATTTCAAAACGTCATATGGTACGCTACGACATATAGTACACTATGGCATATTTCAAAACGTCATATGGTACACTACGGCATATGGTACACTACGGCATATGGTACACTACGGCATATTTCCATATGGCACATGGTACAATATAGAAATTCTAAAGCTTTGCTATTTTTTAGGCGATTATGAAGAAATTTGACAAGTGCAATGAAAATGGAACACTAAAATTGATTTTAGACGAAGTTATAAAATATGCCCAAATAAGGTGGAACTTGGCTGTTTATTAACCGAATATGATGAAATTTAACAAATACGATGGAAATGGGATTGTAAAACGATTTTAGATGAAGTTCTGGAATATGACCAATTTTGATGGAACTTGGCTGTTTCTCAACAGATTATGATGAAATTCGACATATACGATGGAAATTTGATTCTATAATGAGTTTTACATAGTTGAAATTCTGGAATATAGCCAATAATGATGAGACTCGGTTGTTTCTTAACCGATGATGCAAAATTCGACAAATGTAATGGAAATTGAATTCTAAAATGAGTTTTAGATGAAGTTCTGGAATATGGCCAATAAGGATGGAAATCAGTTGTTTTTCACCCAAATATGATGAAATTCAACAGGTGTGATGAAAATGGGATTATAAAATGATTTTAATCATCAACTAACAACATTACCCTATACTTACTAAAATTGCCCTTTACCTATTAGAATTTTATTTCCCTTAATAAAATTTTCATTCACTTAATGAAATTAAATTTATTCTCCCAACGGAAATAAAAATATTGGTAATGAAGATATAATCGGGAAGTGCTTAATATCTATAATTTTTATTTAAATCTAATTTTAAAAGTGAAAATATGTCTATTAGTCCTTCAGGTTTATTTTTATTCATTGAAATTATGTTTAAAGAAGGGACCAATTTTCTATCAATATCAAAATTTAGCAAAGTTATAATTTTATAAGTGTTAAAAACAAATCCTAACCGATTATGGTGAAATTCAACATATTCGACGAAACTAGGGTTCTAAAATGGTTTTTAGATAATATTCTAGTATATGGTCAATTAGGATGGAATTTGGCTGTTTCTTAACAGATTATGCCAAAATCCATTCTCTTAAAATAATTTATTTCACTTAACGAATTTTCCTTTAAACCTTCGAATTTCCTTTCAAATAATAGAATTATCCTTCATTTACTTAATTTTTCCTTCACCTATTGAAATTTTTCCACAGTTATCAGAATTTTTTTTCGTTTAACAGAATTTACCTTCACTTAACAAGATTAAATTTATTCTTCCACCCGGGCAATCGAATTTCACTTTCCCATTTATTTAATTGCGTTATCTCGTTAATGAAATGGGTTTAATTAGCCTTTGATTAGCCGATCTTTCTCATATTTATTTAGCCTTTGTTTACTTCTAAATACAAATCTTTAATTTTTTCGATAATTGAACTTGACCGTCAACAAATTCACCATCAACCGATTCTTTGGCTTTACAATCTTTTCGTATAAAATTGCCTCAATTAGTAGGGTCTAAATTACACGTTTTACATTTAACTTCCAAATTTTTTGAGATAAGCTTTAACACGCGGTTTATGGTCATTATGGTAAGTAACGATAATTTCTCTTTCATTTTGCAATCAATACCTCAACATAAATCTAGCAGCCATTGATTTGATCGTTCGTAGAATAATGATGTTGTTGTATTACAAAAATATGCTGGTACAACTATTCGTTATTCCAGAATATTTTCAAATTCCATTCATATTTTACTAAAATATTTGTGCAACTCTTATTTAAATTTATAATTATTTTGTTGCCAAGCGATGAGAATAGTATATCAGTTTTCTCTATCTTGATATTTCATAATTACTTATCCAAAGATTATGAAATACTGTTTTTAGATGAAGATATTTCATCAGTGGTGGGCGGAAGCTCATGCTGATTTTTTATAATTATGTATAACAACCAGCGGTCATTTAGTGATTTTGAATGAAAATTTTTGCGTTTTACGATCAACTAATTGAAATAACAGAAACACATAAAAACAATAATTTCAAGGTTAACAAACTGACTGCAAGTTGATGAGAGATTTAAGACTGTAATATAAGTAATAAACAGGTCGTTAAATAAACTATAAAAATTTTAAAATTTATTGAGCAAAGTACTCTGAAAAGTTATAAATTTACTTAGCCGTCGTACTGTGTTTCACTTTAGTTTTTATTAGACCTTGTGCAATGATTGAGTTTAAATGTGTGGAAAATAAGAAAATTCTGAGTACCACTCATGTTAAAAGTTGAGCGAATTCATCATCATGGTAAAAGGCAAAATAAAACAAGAAAAATTTAGCATCCGATTATACTAAGCATAGACATTTTTGTCTGGTTTTATCCATAAAGTGTGCATGTCTATCAAAATTACATCAATCAAATTTGATGTAAAATGATGTAGGTCTAGCATCACATTGTTTATTTAGAAGACGTATGTAAACAAACAACAAAATCTTTAAAGCGATAAGAAAACGAAATAATTGAAAAATGCGTCATCCTAATAACTTTCGTTCCAATCAAATACGTTTATGTATTATACAAAAATCTATATATCACGACGAAAATACTTTAAAGAATTTATCATGCCCCTAAAAATAAAGAAGATAAATAAAAATAAAAAATATTCATCTTCATCCATCTGGATGACAAAATTAGGGGGTAATGAAACATCATATTTTCTTAAGAGCGCTGGAAACGAATGAAATCAGTACAGAGAGGAAAACGGAACGAAATGATCTTTTATTGGAATACAATAAAATTTATTACAACGCTACGGATCCTCTTCTACTTAAATTTGAGTTACACAATTTGGATGCCGTTTCGTCTATTTATTTTATTAAGTAATATTATATCTAAGACAATTGAATTTTATTTGAAAATAATTGAAGAATTTTGAAGACTAATATGATACTAAAATGAATGAAATTTAATTGAATTTTATTTAAATTTATTTGATTTGCGGCGCGCTTGCTATGCAGACTCAGACGACATGTGCCAGTAAAATAAATTATAAAATCCGCAGTACACTATTACAGTATATGACTAAGTAGGAAACGCACCCCACTTTTTTTTTATATACTTTCGCCTAATCCAATTAGGTATTCAAGACAGTATGTAGTTATTCAAAACTACTTATTCTATTGTACTATACAGCTGAAAACTAAATTGCGTTGCGATTATATTGTTGGTTGTATAAATAAATACTACAAACTACAAAAAAAAAAGTTCGATTCAATTAAAAAAAAAACTTAAGTGCCTTTTATAATTCATATCGAGTTTTACAGCATTTTTATGGCCATATAATCCAGGCTATTACGATTATTATTCCCGTCGAATTGCGACCAAATATTTAATTAAAAAGCATAAATTAGATGGTTTTTCAGTTCAAATTTGTGTGGTATACGATTACTCGCTGTTGCGCACATCGGAGTGGCATATATTCATGATTGCATGTGAAATACTAAACGTTGGTATATATAGTACGTTCTCGTTTGAAGGGGGAGATTGTTGAGATTAATAAACGAGGTCAAAGTGAAAACATTTGTATAGTTTCTTTCGTATTTGAGGAGCATTTATCATTTTTCACCCAAAATTTACATGAATTGACATTCATACATTGATATAGGTAGTAGCCTCTATCTAATTTTGGGCATAATTGAACTGTTTCATCATTTTAGAAGAAAATTGGACTATTAAACTCTAACTATTATTATTAATTTTGATTTGGAGTATCTACTGCGTGGTATGCCTTTTAAATTCAATCACAGATCCTTAGTGATTATTCAAAAATTTGCATTTTAATATTCCGATCCATCTTTTGTTTCAAAAATTAGTTGAGGGGGAGTTCAATTCGATGCAATAAATTATTTTGATGTCATTCTACTCATTCGTTTTCTTAATTATTTTGTAAAACGGTGATTTTTAGATACACAGCAAGAAACTTTTATCACTAATATTACAATTTGATAGTTATGATTATTTTCGGCTTTTATAGACAAACTATACTAATAACAATATTAATAAAACAAACTTCTCTTTCTATTATTTCTGTGGGCATAAAACACACAAAAATGAGGATTTCCTTGAGTTTTTGATTTAGTGAATATAATTCGCTAGATCAATACGTTCTTATCTCATACTTAATATATTAAGTGATAACTGTATTTTGTAGTTTGGTCCTGAAGAGTAAGACCGAACTTTCAGTACGAAACTAAACTACAACATTTGGAACTCAAGGAGGGTTCTCATTTTTTTCTAAGGGTAAAATACACTTTGTATAACCCTTGGGGTAAATTATGGAGGGATTGATATTTTTTTTTTTTTTTGGTAGATATATTATTAATAATTGGCCTCCTCCTCTCTGATTAACCTCCTCTCTAATTATTAAGAACTGTCTCAGGCTTTAGGCGCAATTTCAGCACTGACTGATTTTATTTTACAGAAAATGTTGCTTATGTTTATCTCCCCAATCTTCGTCATATTAACGATTGGAGGATCCCAATTTGTACTTATGTATCTACTAGCCCATGTTTTCTATTTTTACATAAGAGGTACTTGTCGCAAGTTAACTATAATTTCATCGCAATTTATGTGTAATTGCTGCATGTTTCAGTTTCCTATTTTCCGCAAGAGGCTACCTGTAAAATCGTTAATTGTGATAATCAATCAACTTTTCGTTTTTCGATTTATTTTTATTATACCTAAATGGAATAAAAGTGAATGCTCTATCCTTTCCTCTTTTTCATGATTTTTATGAAACAATTAAAACATTTTCGAAAACATAATACTTAACAAGAGGATTTAATACCCTTTTAAATATTTCAAAACGAAAAAATTAACCATGTATCTGATTTTGAAACGATTATTTTGAGACTTCTTAAAGCACAGCCACTTGTAAGTGAGGTCGACCGGCAATTCAAACCATCAAATCCAATAGTTGGCCCAATTGTTTCAACTACGGTATCATAATTAGTAAAACACAGTTTGACTCTACAAAAACTTTCATTTTCCGAAAATTTTGTTAAAGTTGATATAACTTCATTCATAAAATCCAATTTTGTATTTTGCTGTCCGGCAAGCTGGCCGAACGAAAAATCCAAGCATTTAGTATTTTCATTTTTGGTCAACTGCGACAACTGAACTCGAGATCGTAGCATGGCAAAAAACTATGTTAACCACTACTCTGCTTTCGACGACAAAATTTACAAAAAATTCATCATTTGATACGTCAAATGTAGTTTTATGTTGAAATTCCAAAATTTTTTAAAACTTCAAGAGCTAAAACAAAATTAATGGTCACGTCTTTCAACTAAGGCTGTGATCTGTCACGCAGAACGAGAAACTGTTTCACACAATGTTTGAGATACAAATTTACTGTTCGCGTGTGTGGCATATTGTAAAATTAGCTAAATTTAAAAGGGTTGGATTTAAAATTTTTTAATAAGTTAAAAAATTGTCTATTAATCAAATTGATTTTTTGGCTTTATTATAGACAATATATTAGTGATTGGCCTCTGTATTTTTCTAATTTGCCAAATTGAAAGTACTGTGAATGTCATTACCACTAATATATTGTGTATAATAAAGCCGAAAAATCAATTTGATTAATAGACAATTTTTTAACTTCTTAATCATTGGGGTGGCATAAATACACACACAAATGAGGTTTCTCCTTGGATTTTTTTGATTTGAGTGAATATAATTCGCTAAGATAATACGTTCTGCTTGATACTTAGGGTAGTAAGCGAGAATTGTATTTTTGTAGTTTGGTCGTAGCTACCTGAGGAGTAGACCTTACTTTCAGTACGAAACCGAACTCCCAACATAATTGAACTCTAGGAGAAGGAGGGTTCTCATTTTTGAGAGTCGATACATTTCGTCCCATGCAAATGAGAGTATGATAAGTCAAAAAAGTCATTTTTCAGGAAATGAGTTTGAATTTTTTTACTTTGGTATAGCAGAAAAGAAAATGAGAGTATAGTTTGTTGTTTCTAACCAACAGGGAGGATTTCGATTTATATGAAAAATTGCCATAATATAAAATCATATTCAGATATTCAATTATACGATTATTTGAGAGTATGATATAGTCACTTATCATACTCTCATTTGCATGGAACGATTTGTATTGACTCTGGGATAAAGTAGGGGGGGAGGTAATGATATTTCTACTTTTTCCAGTAGATACATTATGACTGATTGGCCTCAGTATTTTTCTGATTTGCCAAATCGAAAATACTGTGAATGTCATTACTACTATATTGTCTATAATAAAGCCGAAAAATCAATTTAACATTTTTTGTATTTCCAAACACATATCTTTTTGATCTTCCTCTGTAGAGCTTCTATAGGATTGTAATTTCTCGCTAATTTTTATAAAATTTTCAAAAGTTTTATTTAATCTTAAAATTTTTAATTTTTGACCTATTTTCAATTTAAGCTTCTAAATTTCCCAAATGTGTAAGGTTCTTTTAAATTTGTAGTTTTATTTTACAGAATTTATTAAACTTTTAGATATTTTGTCTTGAGGTGTAATTTGTAAAATTTTCGAATAATTCACTAGTTCAATACAACCGTAAAATGTTTAAGTAGGCATCCTCTCCTTGAAATAACTTCTCACTGAAGTAACGTCCAAGAACAAAAAAATTGAAATATTACTCAACAATTTTTGCACACCGGCGAAATAATTAAAAAACAAATTGGATTTAGTTACTTCATTGTTGCACTTGTAATAAATCGAAATATTTCATTATTATTGGAACTTAACCAAATGAAATAACTGCCAAAAATGTATTGTTGGGAGTTATTTTATTTCTGTTTAAAATTGAAATTCCAAAAATTTGTGATCATCTCATCAATAGTAAAGTTTATTGTTTTGGATGCTCTCAATTAGCGAAGAAAGTTATTTTTAACACACTAACTTTGCTTAGTTTATTAGCGCAATTTATACAAACTGAAGTTTTTTAATGTACATTTCCCACAAACATATTTTTTGCAACCAACACAGATATGTGTGGTTTTATTTTCGTGTACAATTTTCAATTTTATCTACCATCAGTAGTTCATTCAGGTTTGGTGATTCGAATGTATCTTGATATCCAGTAGAAAGTTCTTCTGCTAATTGAAATAAAAAGTCCTTTCTGGTAATATTTGGTCCCGTGGTTTCTTTGTACAGAATCCAAGTATTAATTCCAGCTATGTCGAGAATAATAAAAAAACTTGTAAATGCTATCTCCGAGATCCCGACTTAACAGTGTATTTTTTAGCCATTTGGTTCATTATATCTACACCAATGTTGGCGCTGTTGTAGAATGAAATGGTTTCAGGATGTTTTTTTTTGGTTTTGTTCAATTTTCGGGGAATTATGTTTAGAGCTAAGTAGAAGTATTTTCTTAGTTGACTTAGCTTTGTAAACCTTAATGCCCGTTGTACATTTCAGCTAAGCTAAGCTAAGCGATTTGAGCTAAATTCTTATCCCCCGGTTGAAAATAAAAAATTTTAATGGGAAGATATAAAATCAGCAATGTATGTTTGTATAAGGCTAGTTATCAGCTGGAAAGTGCAAAGGGGTGAGCTAGGCGAGCTAACAAAGCTAACGAAAACTACATTTCTCGCTTAGCTTAGCTGAAATGTGTAACGGGCCTTAGTGTGCAATTATATAGATTTGTAAATTAAACTTGAAAATTTAGGCAATTTATCTTTTTTTTGTTTGGCAATTTTCGGTAATTCCTTTCTATTTGAACGAATAGTTCCAACTAAACTCGTATTCTTTTCTTAAAGTTTTGAAGCCAGTGATTTGCTTGTGAAAAATTATCCGTTGTCACATTCCTACCGCAACCAGTAAATGGCTCAATTAGTTCTAGGACAACGAACTCACTCAAAGATATTGATGCTGGTTTATTTTCATTTCTGCCTAAGTATGGAAACCCATATATGATATATTTGCTTATCAAATCCGTTGCGAACCAATATTTAATTCCAAATTTACTCGGTTTATTCGGCTATACTGCGTAAATTTGCACCTGGCTTTAGTTGGAAATAATTGTTCATCAATAGTAATATTTTGTCCTGGCACAAAGTTACAATTTTTGATGAAAATAAATTTTATTCGCGAACTAATCGAAGCTAAAAGACCATTTCCATCAAAGGCAAAAGAACTTCATACCAATAAAGGTCCATCAACACAATTTCAGCTGGATTTCAGTATCTAGTCGATGCCAATAATATTGTCAACCATTGGGAACTTCTAAATTAGACCTCTTGTCGCCAGAGAAAAGTAACACGAGTTGTAAGGGTGCGCCGCTGAAACAACTTTTGTGGTTAATTTGTGGTATAACTCTCAGATATCCGCACGGCGGGTGTAGTTATGCTAGTTGTTTTGCTGGAAATACACTTTGTCTGGCCGTTTTTGCCTTTAATCTGGCGCAGTTTTTGCTTCAATGCTCGGATCAATTGCATCAATTAGCGTTCCGCAATGATGGTTTCGTTCGTTTGGAATGGCTCAAATGTACTAAACCTGGCTGATCCCACCAAATACAGAGAGCGCTTAGCGCGTTGAATGTTCGGCTTTGCTTTTTCTTCTGTAGGCACCCAATTTCCTGTCTTGTGAATCGTTCCAATAGTAATTAAACCTCTGGAAATCGTTGATAAATCGAAATGTAATGTTTCTGTAAGCTATTCCGTTTGACCCGGGTCTTCATCGAGTAAAGCCTACACTTACTCATCTTCAAATTTTTTCGACTGGCCTGGCCGTTCCTTATCTTCCGTATCAAAATCGCCTTTTTTATAGCATCGAAACCAGTACTCAAGAGCATAATCACCATAAGCTTCCAACAGCATTCGTTGACTTTCAACAGCAGTTTTCTCCAAATAGAAGCAAAATAACACAGCTTGGCGCAAATTTCGTTTTGTTAGCACAAAATTCGACATATCCAACGCTAAAAAAATTACATCTTTGACACTTTGGCAAAATAACACATACTGTAAACTAAAACCACGTCATGATGCTTTTACATGAAGTTAGCAACGATATTACTCGATCCGATATAGTAGTACTATTTACGCCATCTCTTTAAAATGCGTTGTGTATTTTTTAGCGGTGGCATACATGTTTAAGGGGTAAAAACTACTCCTAAATTTCGCCCCCCCCCCTTCTCCCCCGCTAAATACATTTTTGCAAACAAAACAAAATGAGAATTGTTTATTTTAAACAGTTCTTGTAATCCTTGAAAAATTGGACTACAAGGGTTCCACTCCCTATTTTTTAGAAGAGTGGGGGGGGGGGGAGCGAAATCGTATTTCCTTAAGTAAATTTGTTTAATAAACATTCTGAAATTAATAAAAATTGTATTTTTGCATACTATGTATATGAAAAATTAGGTGTTTCGGTATTTTCCTCAAAAGAACCTCTTACAGGGGTAAAGTACCCTTGTCACAAATAAATTACTTGAATTTTTTCTGCCAACAAGGATTGCACGAAAATTGATATACGGGGGTTTTTGGGGTCGCAGATCACGTATCCGTTGTCAGATCTTGGAAATTCAAAATAGCGATTCAAGGTTATTTGTTCTGTGTCAGTCAAAATGGTGTGGTTGCATTACCGACATCAATTATGAATTTATTTTGTGTTTTTAATAGGTTTAAATTGTTTTTTTTCAGTCATCAATTAAATGTGTCACGGTTAATTCGTATTTAAATAAAACCCAACCGTCACGTGTTTTATGATTTTTCATATTTTTTGACAATTAAGTATCATGTATTATCAACAACAGAAAAATGGCGGATTTTTAGACATCACTTAGATCATCTCCTTGATTTTAAATTTAGATTATGTATTTGAATTTTTAAAGTTTAATATTTTTTAGAATTCTGAAATATGTATAATTTTGAATCTAGGGACCATCTAGACTGAGGTTATACAAGAGTTACATCGTAGTCATACGATTAAAGTCATACTTTATCGCACCTGTGTTTACTGGGGGGTGTTTCTTTTTATCAGCATTCCGAGACAATTAAGATCGATTTCTATTATCAGCTCGATTCAATAACTTCATTCGATTCGTATTTATTCCGGTGTGCATTCGCATTCTACGATTTTTTTTTTTGTATGAGCTGTGCTGAAACGCGGTGATAATATAAATCGATCTTACTCGCATTCATTTCACAATGACATCTTGTTGAAATTTTAAACTAATACTAAATCATGTTAAATGCTTATCATTCAGCAGCATCCCATATACAATTTAAACATAAGTCAAATAAATTATTTTGCTCCACATAACTAAAAAAAAAATAAAAAATTTGGCCTAGAATTGAGATGTACGTCGAAAAAAAAAACAAAATGTTAATGCTGTACAGATGTGTGTGCAAAAAAAGATAAATTCTATGCTTATCATCATCACTATCATAATATATTGGTGTGTACTACCATCACATGTTTTGTTCAACTGACAACTTTTTATTTTTATTTAACAGATATCAAATCAAAAACTGTACAGACATACATATATCGAATGCGTAAAACCAAATCAATAATTTTATTTTTTTCATTCTCTCATTTCAGATTATAATTTGATTTCTTCGAGATAAACAAAAACCAAAATTTCATCCTTTGAAATTTTGTTTGCAAGTGGTAGGCGAAGAGGAGCAGCAAGAAGACGAAGGAAAAAATAAATCCTTTTCTTTTATTGTTTGTGCGCTTCTTCGTCGTGTGGTGGTTGGTGGTGGTGGTGGTGCGTCGTAGCATTTTAAAGAGAAGTTGAAAAAAAAAAGGGAAAATTTTCAAATAAAATGTTACAACCGGGAATTCGTGTTGTACGTGGTCCAGATTGGATATGGCAAAATCAAGGTAAGAACTTTTCTTTGTTGTATTTAAATATAAAATATTCAATAAAATATTATAATCTGTCATCGTTAAACACTTGCGACTGACGTATACATTATTCGTATATTTATAAAGCAGTTATTGCGTATATATGGTTTTGGAATTATTTTATATAGAGATGAATGATTATTATTATTCGCGGTCGCCGACTATCGTGTTTGCATGCGAATAGAATTTTAATCGATTGCAATTAAATTTTATGGGGTGAATATTTTTTGCTGGTGCTATTTTCATTTTAATGGTTTTTGTTTAATAAATTGTGAAAGAATATTTATCGCAATAGCATTTTAATGAATCAAAGGTGAAGGTTAGGGTATGCGCACAACAAAGGAAATGGGTTTGTGGTAGTCGTTTACTTTAAAGTGGAAGGATTTGTGTGTTTTAAAAAAAATGGTGAATGATTACACGATCATGTATTCGATTTAAATCTTAAGCCGTGTTGTAAGTTATTGTAACACTTTGCCACGAGACCAGCCCAAAGTTGCGATCGTATCGATATCGTGTGGTAATCGTGTGCACATTCCTATAAATTATTGTACTTCAGCGAGCTATTCACAGAATTACTAGCATGATGTACGGGATTTAACAAATTACACTGGCTATTCTTAGTTAAAATTGTTGTAATCATTCCTATAGTGAAAAATTTTATTTGGGTTACTGACTTTCCAACCTCAGTTCAAGGTCGCATGAAGGTCACGAAATTATATGGTCCCCATTCAAACTAAACAACTATTATTTGAGTTTTTTTTTTATTCGACCCATCCGTTAAGGGTTAATTTGCAGATATTTTGAGCTCAAGTTTGTGCTATAATCCAGACTAATATATAACAAATATTGTAGTTCATTGTGAACGTAGTTTTAAATTTGTGAACGAAGTAATAAGATGAATTTTCGAAATATTTAGCTTCATGAATACTAACAACAATTAGTCGCAATTTAATAAATTGTTGGAGGAAACAAACTTTAACGTTTAGGTATTTTGATTCCTGCGCTTCGGGTAAGGGGTATGAATTTATTTGAACGATTTTGATGATAATTTTGTAAAGATTTGTATTGTTGGAATAAAACTGTTGACGTTAACATTTCGATTAAAACTGTGCTTTTGTTGATAATTTGCTTAACTGTATAATTTTAATGATTTATTCAAAAACCGCAGATTTTTATGAACATTTTTTATTTATTGATTATTTTGATTAGACCACCAGAATAACGATTAGTTGATGCTTTATGTTGCTGAATTAACTTTCAAGTGAAAGTGTAGCTGATCACGTATAAGTTGTGTGTGCAAATTTAATATCGATTACTATTTTGATGGGCTTAGATGTTTTATTGGTTGATAGGGACCATAAACTTTTTTCCATGTCTTAAGTAACAAATGGTTTGACGGTTTTGAGATCAAGGTGGTCCTTTCGTAAATTAAACCTAAACTGAGCCAGTAGCTCAGAAATATCAAAAATATTTTCGAATAATATCCTGAGGCGCAACAAGTCCGTTTTATTTCATAATGTTGAAAATCTAGTCTACGAAACCATAAAGATGAATTGAAAAGCTTGTTCGCTATCACGATTACGGATGTCTTTCGGATTCACTTCTGTGAATCCTACACAGAATGGATTTACACAAGTAAACCCATTCTGAGCACCACAGAAATTTTGAACACTTGATGAGCAACAAAGGTGTTTCAATTATGAAGCCCCTGATTCAACCAGCATAGATGGATTAAGTGACTAACGTTTCTAGTCAATTATATTCTGCAATAATCGTGTTGTACTTTGAAAGATGAATGGAGGTATATCTGGATCCAGGTAGCATATAACCGGACATAACTATCATTCAAACTCGCTGTTTCGGGAAATAATTCCGTTATCGGTGCTATTACCGTTGAGAAACCATGTATGAAGCGTCTGTACCAACCGGCAAGTCCGCACCAGTCGCCATATGTCTTTAACATTAGTCGGAGCCATGAAGATCGTCATGGCGCTAATTTTGTCCGGATCATTCCTCAAGCCGTACTCGTCCTTGATATAGCCAAGGTACCTAGTTTCGTTTAGGCAAAAGTAAAACTACTCAAGACTGACCGTTAAATTTGCTTCGCGTTGTGATCGAGCCAGTTCCTCAAAGGTTTGGGACATGATAATTACATCGTTTAGATAAACAAACACTTTGGATTCTAGATCGTAACCAAATACTTTGTCCATTAGCTTGGTGAGTGTCTGAGATGCATTGCACAAGCCAAATGCCATATGTATGCCGGTATTAATAAAGTCCTCGACCCGGAACAATGAAAGCGATCTTCGGCCTAAATTAGATTCGTTGTACAGTTCGATTTCCCAAAAGTTGTCGCGCATTCTAGAGCTTTCCAGAGGGTTTTATCATGCATAAAAAGGGATGAGCCCACTCTGTTGGCTGTGCTTTCTCTATAACACCCAGTTTAGCATCCTATTTATTTCTTGATCCATTTCGCCCTGAACAAAAGGTGATACGGATCTAGCTCTTGTCTTTGTTCTTGGTGCGTCAGCTGTGTTTACTCTGTGTTGTATCAAGTGAGTACATCCCAACTTATTAAACTCTGTCACCAAAAATCTATCTTGATTTTGTTAAGTTGTTCATTCTGTATCTCACTCAAATTGTGTTTAATCGACCCATCATCCGGTGGTTCCAAAATACCCAAGTCAACCCCATCAACTAAAAAACACTCTTATATCTTCGACTCATCTATCTAGAGTTTTATGAGAAATATTTCCCAAAATCTAGTCCAAGAATCAAATTTCAAGGAAAATTGATGGAGTCACCAATGCCGGTATTACGTTGGCCTAATCATAACACAAAGGCAAATCAATTGTATGCGTTACCTGATGAGATATGCCGTTGTAGCAATTTGAAACCTTCTGCACACGAATCTAATGAGCCCAGAATTGTATAGCCCTTCAATATCTACTTCAATATACGGATTTCTATCTCCCTCTAGCGCTATAACTGATTTGAGTAATGCGAGGTAAGAAAACATTTTTGCGATCTTTCTTGACTCACTCTTCCGTGACCGTACCGATTGTAGTTCCAGCAAACAAGACCAGAATGCCTGCATTTTAGAAGATCTTGCCTATTATCTCTATTATCTCGAGATATTGCTTGAAGCTTTGCTCTATTGATCTCGTAACAACCTATGCTTTTATCTTTTGGCATTCCAAAGGTAGGTTCCAATGGGTTTACACAGCAGGTACGTGTTGTTGCTCTTCGTGCTTCCAAAACCTTTGTTTCATCAACTTGCTTACATAACATCTTCAGTTGATCAAGTGACACTATTTCCACTATTAGCCAATTAAATCGTGTATTACGGCAGCATATTGCGCCGAACGATGTATAATTTCTGTTGTATTGTCATAGGCGGGTAGACACATTGGAAAAGCACCTCCATATTAATTATGTACGAAGCAAATATCTGGCAGTCGTGTGTGTATTTACTCGCGAATCAATTGGTCGTAATTTATCGGCAATAATTATTGCTTCAAAGTTGTTACTAATTCCAGATTTTTTTTTTTTTTTTTTATCTTTTTATTTCTCTCTATTTATTTATCTATTTAGTTATCAATTTTTATAACTTAAGGTACACTCTATTTTGAGCAGGATGCTCATTCCCATAGTGTGTACCAAAAGAGTTAAATTACACACATAAAAAACACATTGCAGCAAGGATCACAACTCAGTCGATTAATTCTCTTGTAAGTGCAGAATAAATATATGTACCTACATCTTTTTCTTAAGGTAACAACTCCACTCTTGTTTGGTGCCCACAGTTTATGTAAGTGCCTGGCAGACGTACAAATTTCTGGTAATACTAAATTGTTGCTAAGAATAATTCGGACTACGGGTCGTTTCGGTTGGAGCATTTCGCTCATATTTTGGTTTTAAATTTTGGAAATACAATTATACAATTTGAAATAAATATTTTTAAAGCAAAACAAACATGTTCGATTGACTTGAAAGTCAAAGCCCGACTCTATACTATCAAATAGGTGATTCACTCGATACCACACTTGAATATAAAGGCAATTATGATAGGAAATCTGTGAGTAATATCCCCTCTTCACCGCTAAATGTGAAATTCCACTTATGTATGGACACAATTTTGTAAAACGTCATGAAGCTGCGGTGTTTGCTGAAATTCGCTTCGTCACTGCTGACATTAGCCTGACTTGCGTTCGGAGGTTCAGTTCTGTCCATTATAACTGTTCTTTCCAGCGCCTCGTCTCTATTGTTATTAGTCCCGCCATTATCTATCTAAACAAACTCGTCTCATGTATCCGCATTTGCTACATTCGTTGCCTGACGTGGTTTAGCACCGCTATTTAGTCCACTGGATCCTGGAACAAGGTGTTCAGATCCTGCTGCAACTTTAGCTTGCTCACTGCTCTCGTGTTGCGATGTCGCCGTTTCTGGATCCCTGGCTTTCATAAAATAAAAATTGAATTACAATAGTAATAGAAAATGACCTCTAAAATTGTGCCGTTGTGAAATCCGAATTATTCAAACCTGCAATGTGCCCGTGAACAATAATGCTTATCCTTCCGCCAAATTATATTTCGTTGATATCTAGTTAATGTTTGAAAAACACAAAGGCCTCACTATAATTTAAATTTCAAAAAATAATAGATATGACAACAAACCCGTAAATAACAATCAACACAAATGAAAGTTTATTTCAGTTTAACCATTCCCGTTAAAGCGACCGATCGCTGTTCCGTTGTAATACCCTAACTAAAGCAAACCATGTGGTTAACCTATTATAACAATCTGGATTATAAAACAAAGACAAGCTATCATAAACTGATCCCACGTCGGGTGCCAAAATGTAATGCGCAAACTTGAACCCGAACGCCGGAGTTCCAAAATTACAGTTAAGTTTGAAAGTTTGTCCCTTGTTCGATAATCCGTTGTCGCGACTTGGCACACGTCATTTTCTATATCTCCTTTTCTATCTATCTATCTGTAGGTCAATCGACTAATACTATTTTGAAATACCAAATTTGGTAAAAGGTACTTTCTTTTCTCCTAGAATTGGTTTTATTAGTAAAATTCGGTTTCATTGGGTTTGATTCTCCATTTTTTCATTCAGTTGCTGACTGAATTAATTGATGTTCGCAGTTTATTTGTAGCTTGTACTACATTGTTCCCTACTGCCACAACCTCTACCGCCAGTACTCCAAATGAAGTTTTTTACAGGTCCGAGTATTCTTCTCTGTGTTTTACAAGGAATAATCTGTCACTTATGTGGGATCTCAGAGTATTAAAATATTGTTTGGGAAGGTCCCGCTTTACCTTGCAACCCAATCCTTTATGTCAACATATGAACTTCGAGTGTTTTTTTCTGAAACCAAACTGGTGGGTAGGAATAAGATTTGTATCGGCCAGTATTGGCTTCATGCTTTTTAGAATCAGTTTTTCAAATATCTTCGATATGGTTGGGATTGGGAGTATGGATATGGGTCTGAATGACTTTTTATCGATACAATTTTTGTTTGGCTTTAAAATCATGATTACCTCAGCCACCTTTCACTGCCTTGGAACGTATCTTAGTCTAAACACAGCAGTGATTATATGGAGAAGCTTGGTTATCGCTTTATTTGGTAGTTCTTTAATGATTTGTCCTGTTATTATCTTATACAGGAGCTTTAGATTTTTAATTTCCTCTTTTAGCTCATGTACAGTTTGTATTTTAAGTTCATCAAATCTGTCCATTGGATTGACATTTTCGTCAGCAGTTTGCCTGGATAAAGGTTAAAACGTTTTTTCGATACATCCGATCGCAAACAGATCAGCTTTTTGTTTACTGCTTCTAGTCCACCTTCCTTCATCGTCGAAATTGTTGGTCTCTTAAGTACTTTTTTTGCTTTCCATAAGGAGTATTCAGAGTCTTTTGCGCCAGTGATTCAATACAAATATGTACGTAAGTATTGTCTCATTCTTAACTGTTCTGATGAGAGATTTCAATTTTACACAGGTTATTAAGCACGGTTTTATTTTCTGTATTTCGATGTATTTCCAAGATTCCTGTCGTTTTCGTTTCTTAAACGCAAGCTGTACTGATGCTATTCACATATTTGAATGGAGTACTTTGCCACACAGCTTGTTGTAAATTTGCTGTTAGCCTTTCTACTTCCTATTCGGCTTGTATGGTGGTGTTTCTTATTGGTACTTGAAGATCGATGTTTTGCTCTAACAGTCACGAAAAAGGTTCCAATTAGTATTCTTATTAGAGAGTCTTGCAGGAGTTTCGTTTTTAATTATTGTTTCACTGACTGTCATAATAACAAGAGAGTCATGCGAAGTAAGCTCTTCATTGTTTTCTATGCGAATATACATAGTTACCAGCTATACGTTTTGTTACATAAAAATCTATACGATTCGGTGTTTTGTTTAAATCCGTTGGCCAGTAAGTTGGGGAGCCACCAGCATGAAAGTCGCATTTAAATATTCTTCCTGCCTCAAACAGCTCTCTCTCTCCCTCTGTCATTCTCTCTCTCTTTCCTTCTCTCTTTCGCTCTCTCTCTTTCTTTCTCTCCTTTCTCTCTATTTCTCTCTATTTCTCTCTCTCTCTCTTTCTCTCTCTCTCTGTCTCTTTCTCTTTCTCTCTCTCCCTCCCTCTCTCTCTCTCTCTCTCTCTCTCTCTCTCTCTCTCTCTCTCTCTCTCTCTCTGTCGTTCTCTCTCTCTCTCTCGTTCTGTCGTTCTCTCTCTCTCTCGTTCTCTCTCTCTCGTTCTCTCTCTCGTTCTCTCTCTCTCGTTCTCTCTCTCTCTCGTTCTGTCGTTCTCTCTCTCTCTCTCTCTCTCTCTCTCTCTCTCTCTCCAGAACCCAGTGTGTTTTTGCAATGAAGTCACCGCCAATGATGAAACATCACATCGATGTTATTAAACAGTTTTTCAAAATCGTCCCTTTTCAAGTTATGTCATGTTGGACAGTTATTGCTGATACATTATATGAATTTACTTCTTTGTGCTTTCTTTGAATTTTGGTAGTTGTGTTTTGGTTCTATTGCATAGATTTAATTCCAACTTTTATTTCTTCTTTGTGTTTTATATTCTCTTTAATAAGAATCGCCTCGTGCTCTTTCCGATGGATGGATGGCATGGTAAAATTTGTAACTATGTATTTTGGCATATGAGGACCTAGTGAGATGAGTTTCGAAAATGAATTCGTTTGTAAATTTATTTTGTATTTTTCTAGTCTCTTTAAGATAAAGATCGTTGTTATCTTTTCTTTTTCCCAGAGTCACTTGTGCAAAAGATTCTTTCTTTCCCAGGTTATTTGATCCTTGATTTATCTTTTGATTAGTCGCAACAGGGTTTTTACAGTTTTGGTCAGATTTTCTTCCACAATTCCTTATATTTTGCAATTCTTTAGACACTTCACATTCACGTTAATTTGCTGGATATTATTTCTTGTAATTAATGCATTTTGCTACCGAGATCGTATCTAATGTGCATGTGCTCGTAAGGTGGTTATTAACGTGTTGACGATGATTGAGCTCTTATTAATCGAATTTCATAGGTTTTTGGATATTTTCCCCATGTCAAACGTTAGCGTGAAAAACGACAGCCCTTGTTTTGTGAGGAAGCTATTGCCTTTATCTTCTTATTTAATTGGTCTTTCGTGCTTGTCTTTTATGAGTATTGCGCTGGGAAAGACTAATTATTATTTAATGCTACCGGCTTGAAGTTTTTGTCCGTGATTGATGTCATTGAGCTTTGACAGACGAATATAGTCTTTGATTGTGTTAATAGGTGAAAGCTGCTTTTTTTCTATTTAGTTTGATCTTCCCTGTTGTACTGAGTTGATCAGTTACTCGATGTTGATGTTTCCTTTGCTTGCTCAACAGATTCTGGCAATGATTCTGCTGTCCACTTCTGCTGGGATTGCTTTTCTCTATCTTTAGTAATGTAATTTCGTTACTCCGCTTTAAAACTACTTCTTCTAGGCTTTTTAACTGCGCATGAAGTATGCGTTTTTCGCTTTCAGCAGTTGAGTTAGTTGTAGGAGAGGAAAATATCGAATTACCATCTCCCATAGAACTAGTTTTTATGTTTGTAGGCGATCTCAAGATAACCGTTTGAAAAGGATTCTCATTTTCTCTTGTTTATGCTTTCAGCTACTGCAGCCAAGTTTGCCAAATCAGTAGCATTGCTTGTAGATAGCTGCACTTTTGATCAACATTTAATTGGTCGCAATTTTAAAAAAATGTTTTCGTGATACCATTCAAAGATTGAGAAATCTTATCCAGCTCACTGAAATATTCGGCTAGTTCGATCGAAATACTGCATGAAGTGAATAAAAAATAGTAAATGCCTTTTACCTGAATTTTTACTTGATAACTAATCTCAATGTCTTCAAGTATTTACTTGTTGGATAAGAAATTATTTGAAGGACTTAGTAATTCTAATTACTAATTAGTATAAAATTCGATTTATTTCGTCTACATATTAAGAAGAATTTTTTTGAAAAAATTTTAGTAGAACCATTTTCTTTATATTTATTAATTTCACGCAACATTTCAGTACCCCAAAATAAAAATGCCTATCGAATAAGCACTCTAGCCGTTTTATTATCCATTGTCGAACTAGAAAAAATATTATTCGCTTACTACATTTAAGCAATAATTTCCCCATTTATATTCGAAAACTCCAAAATGTTTCTACACACGCCAATGCCCATATCAAAAATGAAAATTCAGAACAAATTACAACATTTTGTAATTACAAAAATAAAGATTATTCCCAGTATTATTTTCAAAATTGTATACATAATTTAAATTTAAATATATATGTACGAATATGTTTTTGAAATATTTATGTTCCAAATGTAATATGTAACATTAGCAATTGTTCATATTATACACTCGTACTACACACAACATAACGAGAGAAAAATTATTTAAATTAAATCAACATAAAATATTAATTTCTATTAAATAATAGAATTGATATCCATAATTACATTGTTGTGTTACATACATATTTATACATGAGCATAATATTGTTGTAATTATCTATTCATTTTGTATGTGATATAATAACCAACAAAATGCCACACATTTATTATTATTTCACAGTATCACAACAGACAACTGAAAAATTTTTACACATTTTCGAAATTACCATCGTTCCTTCGAAATTATAATTTGGCACCTATAATTATGTATACCAAATAGGGAGGATGCGAGAAGGTTGGGTAAATTCGAGCAACTTTACACAATTATTATTATCACACTGAATTTTTATTATTTTTATTTTCTTTTTGTGCGGAACCAAACGAAATATTTATGAGCTTTTAGGCAATTTACAAATTTGTTTTGGGAAACGACTTTTTTCGTTCGATGTAATTTAAGAATTCAACAAAATGCATTTGTTGTTCACATAATTTTCAGGTAAAAAGTCCAAAATTGCTCAAAACTCCGAATTTCGAGATACTCGAAAAGTGTTTCCCAGATCTGATTTGGTTCAATAAAAATGCAGAATATCATAGAACAAGAATCAGTAATGCAAGAGGTTCTAGTGCGCATTGCGAGTTACCGAATATTATTGAAATGTAGATTATCTCAAATTGGTTGGAAATGGGTTTTTAAAAATATTCACATTGTTACTCTCAACATTATACTTATTTACATTCGATATTCGAAGATTTGCTTCTTTAATAAAAATTTTCCGTTTTAATTTCCATCACTGGTTTGTAAACATAATAAATATTTCTTAACTTCTAAATGGAAATAGATATATTGCTTTCCACACTGTATATGAATAAATAAATCTTGTGGAAAAATGGAAATGATACAAATAAAATAAAAAATTATCTGACAGATTTTGTTGTTTTTGTAAAATTATGGTTAAATCGTGGAATGCGGAATATGAAAAAAGCGAACTATATACATATACCTCCTTCCTTTTCAAAATATACTTCTGTCAATAAGATTAAGAATATAATTAATCATCTGCCAAATAATATATATATACACACACACACATGTACCCAGTTTCTTATTTCGAACAAAACATAGTTTTCAAGATTATTAATGGTAGCGATGAACTTTGATTGGTTTATTTCTATTTTCTCTCTATTACATATATTATTGTTGTTATTGATTTCAATAGAAAATCATTAATATTTATTGTTGTAATTGGTTTTTAGAGAAAATAGAAAAACGGGGAAAACAAAATTATTAAATTTTTTTCTTGATTCAGTGTTATTTATAGGCTTCAAATCAATCATTCATTTTCGTATACTTAATATAAAAAGAAAATTCTTCGAATCATTTAACACATACCACACACACACACACACTCGCACGAGGAGAGGGCAGAAAATAAACAACTATCATAATTTAATTTGCAATTGACCTAGTTTATGTTGCGCGGCTGTTGATCAGAATTATTTTTAAGTTTGAACTTTGTGTTATTATCGAATTATGTGTGTGTCGATGAGTTTATGTTTGTTCGCGGAGAAAGTTTTTGTATTTTTGCTGAATGATGAGACAAGGATTATGAGGTGGGTGGTATATTGTAACGCGAGGATGAAAATGAGAGTGACTATGCAATTATGTATTTCAAACCTATAATATAAAATCACCCGTCCTCAATCGATTTCTGTGGTGCTTATTTGGCGCCCTTGTGGCGCAAAATATTTTTTAAGTCCTGAACTATTTACTATCTGTATTAAAATCTTTTTTATGTTCTTACATCACTTATAATATTTAAAATATAAAAAACTTTTTAGTTGTTGCTTTTTTTTGTAGTTTTATTTCTTTATGTTTCCAGTTTGAGAAATATTGATTTGGAAAGTTTATTTCATCTTCAGTTTATATAAAACAATATCCTGTTGTTTTGTGCTGTTATGAAACTCCCGTTTTATTCCTTCTTACATTCAGCAAAGATTTTTCCAAAGTACACATCGGCCATACAAGAAAACAAACATTCGAAATTAAAAACAGTAAAATACAATTATGTATATTGATTTTAACACAATTTTACACAAAATCAGAATATGATAAAATTAACAAACCAACACAAACAGATTGTTTAATTTTAAAAAATGTACAAGGGTCTACCTCTAAAATCCTAAAATCGTTGTTTTTGAACAATCCTACGACTTTAGTGATTTGATTTTAATTATTCGAGTCACTGTTATGGTATTGGCGGCAAGTGGCGTGTATTCCATTAAAAAGGTTTGTTTTTTAAGTTCCAGGTAAAGCAAGCTAGTGGATGCGAAGTGTTTGATTCACAATTTAACCTTCTCAAGGGAATTTACTGGTACAAAATTTATCACAATAAAACTTATTAAAATTTGATGTATGCTGCTGAGACCCTCCTAATACAATTACCGAATGAGGTATCTTCTCATTTTCCGGCTAATTAGTTGAATGCTCTACTTCAATCATATTGAAAACTACAAATTTTTTTGGAGAGGCCATTTTGGACCTTTGGCCTATGTAAATTTAAGTGGACTCATTGAAATATTTTGGTTCTTGTATTTGATTGATATCACAAAGTGTTTGCACAGTCGTCTTATGACTTTATAAGGACCTTCGTAGAGTGGAGTTAAGCCTGTGCGTAACTTATCTACCATCACGAAAACAAAATCACAGTTGTCCAGAGATTTCGGCACAAAGATGTCATCTTGTTTGGATTGTCGTGCACTTGTGGGAATAAGGTTTTGAATTGTTGTTCGCAGTTGGTCGATAACTGTGTCATGGGTTGGTTGATGTGAAGGAGGGTTTTCGATAAAGAATTCACCTGGTAGCTTTATTGTCTGTTCATAGACAAGTTCGGCTGGTGAGCACTTCAGATCTACTTTCACTGTTGCTCGGATTCCAAGTAAAACGATTGGGATTTCCGAACTCCAATGAATTGTATTATCTCTGGCTTTTAAAACAGTTTTGAGCTGTCGGTGGAAACGTTCTACCATGCCATTCGATTGGGGATGATATGAAGTGGCACGGATTCGGTGTGAGCCGAAAAGTTTAGTTAACTCTGAGGAAAGCTTTGATCGAATTGACTACCTTGATCGGCTGTGTTTTTGACCGGAACTCCAAATCTAGATATGTAAGGATAAACAAGATTACGCCCACCGGGTTACGTCCTGATTTATGCTAGGCCAAAAGTATCGAGATGTGATCAACTTTTTTTTTTTTTTGTCAAAGATGGTTCGACGTAATGACTCTGCAATATACGGGCGATTGTTGCCTGTTGATATTTCGCAGTATATTTCCAAACCAGGTAATTTGAAAAGCTCTAGTTTCATGCTGGAACTAGTGGGACATTCGGAACCAGAAAGTAAATTCTGAAGTTCTAAGTTTGCTTTTTGTGACCTAATGATTATGTTGTAGTCGAATTGAGTTTCGTGATCTGATGTGCGAGATAGTGTATCTGCAACCACATTAGGTTTGCCTTGAATATGTTGAATATCCGTAGTAAATTGAGATATGAAATCCAGATGACGAGATTGTCTTTTGAGATTGTTGAAACAAAAACAAAGTCGAAATCTCTGGCAATCTCATAAATTGCTCAATCATTTGAGCAGCATTTCTGAGACCAAATGGCATCCGGGTGAATTCGAAAAGACTAAATGAGGTAGTGATTACCGTCTTATGAACGCCCTCAGGTGTGACGGGAATTAGATGATAGGCTCTGACAAGATCAATTTTGGAGAAAATGTTCCAGCCATGCAAGTGCATGGAGAAATTTTGTATATGAGGAATCGCATAACGATCAGGTGTAGTGGCCGTATTTAATCTCCGATAATTCCCACAAGGTCTCCAGTCAGGATCTTTATTTTTCACCATATGTGGTGGTCAAGATACGGGAGATGCAGATGGCCGACAAATTCCTAATTCCACTATATGTTGAACTTGAAACTCTGCGAATGCAGCTTTGTGACGTACTGGATCTAGTCTGCGCGGTTTTAACACTGGAAAATGACCGGTAGTGACAATGTAGTGTACCACGGAATGTTTTACGGGCAGATTGTTAATTTTGGTGCCGCTGTTAATGATGGGAATTTCTTCAAGAGCGTGCCGTAACCATTTTCGATAATAAAATGGATTGGAGTTGGTGTGTTAACTCGGATCATACAAGCCTTGTGATTTAAGTCGACAAGGAGACCAAATCTAATGAGTAAATCGGCGCCAATGATTGAATGATTCACGTCTGCTAGAATGAAACATGCGTGAATGTACGCTTGAGTCTAATATTTACCTGGAGCAATTTGCTACCGTACGTATTGATTTTTATGCCATTGGCGGCCTATAAGACTAGATATGAATTTTTAGATTTATAATTTATGAACTTGCGATATGGTAGAACGGAAAGATCCGTGCCGGTATCAATTAGGAAAATTATATTGTTTGTGGCGTCATGAATGAATCGACGGCTTTGTACTATTTGTTTCTTATGGTCTGCCGCTGCGACCGTAAGATTTAAATGTTTAGAGGGCTCTGATCGATTTGTATTGAGCTGTCAAACCCAAAAGTGCATGGTTTTTTGCATTTTTGTGCTTGGACCCCGAACTTGCAGTGATACCAGCATACGCCTTGTTTGTTACTTCGGTTTCTCGAATTTGACCGGTTTCTAAACGAAAATCCACGGCTACGTGAACGACCTCGAACTTCGCTTGCTAGATTTATGAGCATGCCTTCCATTCGTTTGATGCGTTACGGATCTGACGTTTTGTGTGGCTGAGAGTGCCTCATTTAGCTTATCTGCCGTTTTTGCTAATTCATCGGCAGTCTTATCGTCGCCTTGTGGAATTAATGCCAGACGGGTGTACTCTGGTAGTTTGCATATCCATACTGACTAGATCATTTTAGAGTTAAATTGAGGTTCGGCTAGAGATCGAATTTGCCTCAATATCTCAGACGGAGACGGCCTTTTATCACCTATGTTTGACCTGTCGAGCAAACTCGCTCACCATAAACTTCCAAATACAATGTCAAAAATTTGCCGAATGTATTCGAAGCAATCCTGGTGTTGAGCTGCAAGACGGCTAAGGGCAGTCTTTGACCTGTTCCTGCTGACTAGTTAGCTAACCCACACTAAAGTAATTTTAATTTTTATTTAAAAAAAAAACAAACTTTGAATGGCATTTAAAGTTAAAATGGCATTTAAAGTTAAATTTTGAAAAATTCGTATTCGAAATTTTTTAAACTATTTTGTCTAGAGTTTCATTGTTAAAAATTGTAAAAATTTGTTAAATATTTGGAAATTAAAGCTCCATGCTTATATTTTGGACATCAAATGTCAATTTTAAAATATTAATCAAAATTGGAGTTTGGAAAACGGATCAAAATTGTTAAAATTCGATAGCCCAAATTCGTATTCGAAAACTTATTCAACTTTTGTGTTTAGGATCATGTCTAAAAATTTGGAATTTTTTATCTTAAACATAAGAATTTGACATTTAAGGCATGATATTAAAATTTCCTTTAAATTTAGAAATTGAGCGAATTTCGAAAACTCAAATTTGTTTTGAAAATTAATATATAAATTTGGAAATTTTTTAATCTGGAATTTAAAGTTCAGAATTTCGAAATTAACGCAATATTTTTAAAATTTGTAACCACCGTCTGGATCTACCCATATATTCTGATTAATTAGTTGAATAATTTAGAAGATTAAAATTCTCTCAATTCCAATTTCATTCAAAAATTTGTCTTAAGAAAATAATCAAAATTGTTAAAATTCGATAACACTAATTCATATTCGATTTTTTTTTTAAACTTTCGTGTTTAGAATCTTTTCTAAAAATTTGGAGTTTTTTAGAAATTCAGAATTCCATGCTAACATTTCCCATTTAGTTCAGAATTTGGAAATTAAGATAATATTTATAACATTTTCAACAAATGATATAATCAAAATGTCATACTTAAATTTCGGAATTTAAATATATACAAAAAATTCATTAAATTTTTTTTTTTAGAAAATAATCAAAATTGTTAAAAGTCGTAATTAGGAATTTTTTAATCTTGAAATTTAAATTTTAAATTTCCTTTAAATTTAGAAATTCAGAATTCCTTGCTAACATTTCGGGTTTAAATGGGAATTTTGAAAAATTCGACAAACATCATTTTTTTCAAAAATTTATAAACTATAATTTTTTATTTTTAGGAGTTCATTTTTATAAAGTGGGAATTGTTCAGTCTGAAATTTAGGCTCGATTGTATGAACTAGGATAGATGATTAATTGTCTGATTTATCGTAATTTGCATTGTAAGAACGTTGCTAATTAAGAAAATTATTCGATGATTTGTGTTATCATCTCTTTTTGATGACTGAATCAGAGAGTAAAATTATTTTACTCTCGCAGATGGTAAAAAAAATCATCGAATAATTTTCTTAATTAGCGCCTATAATCATTCAATACAAATCATTTCAAATCATGATTTACGAAAATTATTAAAATTCGAGACCTCCCAAATTTAAACTTTTGTGTTTATGATAGTTTCTAAAAATTTGTAATTTTTTGATCTTGAATTTTAAATTTAAGAATTTTGAATTTAATGCATATTATAAAAATTTCTTTTAAATTTAGAAATTAAGAATTAAATGCTAACATTTAAGGTTTTAATGCGGATTTTAAAATTCAGCTAACATAATTTTATTTTTAAGTTTGATTGATTCTTTGACTAGTTTTCGAAAATTAATAAACTTAGGTTTTTGATTTTAGGAATTCATTTTTAAAAATTGAGAATTTTTTAATCTGGAATTTAAAGTTGAGAATTTGTAAATTAAGGCAATGTTTTAAAAATTGGTGGCCTACACCTGAATCTACTAGTATACTCTGATTAATTAGTTGAACATGCTAAAATTTTGGAGTTTAAAATGCCAAAACTTCATTAAAATTTGACTTTCAAAAATTATTGAAATTCGAGACCCCAAATTTAAACTTTTATGTTTAGGATCGTTTCTAAAGATTTTGATCTTGAATTTTAAATTTAAGAATTTTGAATTTAATGCATAATATTAAAATTTCCTTAAATTTAGAAATTCAGAATTCCATGCTAGCATTTCAGGTTTAATGCAAATTTTGAAAAATTAATCAAACATCATTTTTTTAAAATTTGATAACTCAAATTTATTTAAAAATTAAAAAACTTAGGTTTTTAATTTTAGGAATTCGTTTTTAAAAATTGGAAATATTTTAGTCTGGAATTTAAAGTCCAGTTCAGGCAATATTTTTAAAATATGTGGCCTACTCCTGAAACTTTCAATATATTCTTGTTGAATACCCTTACATATCTGTAAATTTAATAAATTTCAGAATTTAAAATGCGAAAAATTAATCAAAATTTGACTTTAGAAAATAATCAAAATTGTAAAATTCGATAAGACAAATTCGTATTCGAAAACTTTTTAATTTTTATATTTACGAATTCATTTTTAAAATGGCAAATTTTTTAATCTGGAATTTTTAATTTAAAAATTTGGAAATTAAGGAATAATATTAAAATTTCCTTTAAATTTAGAAATTTAGAATTACATGCTATAAAGGTTTAAATGCGAATTTTGCAAAATTCTTCAAAATTTGTATTTTAAATCGTAGAACACTATTTAAAAAATTCGTAAATTATATCGGAATTTTTAAATTATTCACGTCCATTCCGAATTTTAATATTGTTTGTATAATAGGTTTTCTAAAATTTTAAATTTTCCTCCAGAAGTTAAATTTACAAAAATCGGGTTATAAAATTTGAAATTTATAAATTGGGTTTTTGGGAAATTCAAATTTTAATAATTTTATGAATTTTTGAATTTTTAAATGAGAAACATCAATTAAGCGACGTTGTTTATAAGTTTATTTCCCCAAGTTTGAATCGCATTCCTACTTACGTGCACTGTTCAATCCTTCTTGTGTGTCAGATTCAAAAATGTGTCGATTACTCCACACATTTAAGGTTTTGGCTTTTGCGAAGACTCAATTATTAAATCTAACTAGAATGCCCACACGACACGGGTTACAGATTAATTAAAAATAATCAAAACAACTTCATGAATTTCAAACAAATTTAAATATTTACTTAGAAACCTATGCGCCATATTAATAACTTCGGTGAGGATTTTCTGTTTTCCAGTGTGCTCAAGTGATTAAACAAAAAAAAAAAAAAATCAAAACTCAAGTAATTTTCCAGCTATCGACCAACATAAAAGTAAGCAAAAAAAAAAACAATTTAATGGATTTTTGCTTTTCCATTTTTTATTCCATTTTGTTGGGCGGGTATTGGTGTGAGCGTAGGTAGTTAAATTCAAAAGAGTTTTTCCTTTCCTTTCGTTTCCTGAGTGTATTATGTGTAGAGTACAAAGCATAAAAAGCAAACAGTATATGTATAGGAATACAGCAAAAGAAAAATTGTTTCCTTGAATTTTCTTTTTACAATTTTAAAGTAATTTTAACTTTTACACATACATACATACACACAAAACGGAAAAATCCACAAAAACGATCTTTTTTTTATTTTTATTTTTTATGTGTGCGACTACGACGAGTATGTGAAAAAAATTGCTTTGTGTAACAGAGGTTTTCAAGTAAATTGAGATGCATTTTTCAACAAGTTAAAAACGTTTATTTTTCTTTTAATCAAAAAATTCTAGTAAATTATGTGTGCATACGTCTCGATTAATGTATGTATACGTTAAAAAGAATTTCTTTTTGAGACTTTTATTCTATAAAAAATGTGTGGTTTTGTTTAAAGTTTTTCATCACACAAACACAGGATTATGTCATACCATAAGCATAAACGCAAACCGAATAAATTTTATTTACGTTATTATTCACAATAAATTTTAGGGTGCCTATAGAAACCTAAGCAGGAGCCATTCTCACATTTTTTTTTTATCACAATTTGTAAAGAAGCTGAAAAACTTTAAATTTAAAAAAAAAATTCTGTAAATTAAATATTTAATTTAGTTACAAAAATTATTTTATTTTTGTTCACACACAAAATATTGAAATTAATTTTCCAGAATACGACGACGACGACGACGATGACTTGAAAAGAATAAAAACAGAAAAGTTTGAATACTTACTTTTATTCATACACTTAACGAGACGAATAAATGAACTCTTTTGTTGTGTGTGTGTGTGTGTTTATAAATTTGTGTACATACTATATGTTTCACCCAATTTAAGAAGACAACATAACATATATTTTATGACAAAGTTCTACTTACATCTTTATATAGATAGATATATGATATTTTGTGCTACCAAGGCAACCAGTAGTTCTGAGAAAAACTTCAACTGCCAATTTTCTAATATTTCATGATACATTATGTAATGTATAACGAAAATATTTTGTGTTCAACTTTAAACACATACTCCCACACTACCCGTTCGCAACATCGATGAGGGAAAATTGGCTTTAAGCTATCTGAACCAGTATAGAAAATATATTTTTCAAAAGAAACACAAAAAACTAATAGAATCAAACGGAAAAAGGAAAACTTCCATTTTTTTTCTTTTTTTTTTAAAGTATAAAACTTTTATTCTTACATTCAAATAAATTTTATTTTTTATGTACTTTCGGAATTTCTAAAAATGTTCATTCATTTTTTGTTGTTGTTTGTTTTTATTATGAAATATTTGTGTTGGCCCCCATGGTCAGAATTGCTGGAATTTATGAGTGGTGGGTTAGAAATAAAAAGGTTTTCTGGGAAATCATTATAGGCTTAGAATATGTCGTAGGTTATTTATAAGCTTACATAATATTTAAATAGAATGAAATTCTGTGACAGTATCATCCTTATTTATGGTACACTTGTTTTGTCTGCATAATATGTAAATGGGTACTATGTCAAGAACATTGTTTTATCTCACTACATATTTTTAACGTACAATTCAAAACCATTTAGATGCAATGGACAGTCGCAACCATATTTTCATGAACAAGCCGTTTCCATAGTACAATTCCATTGGTTACAAAATTTATGCATAACTCATAAAATCATGTGGAATATTTTATGTGACTAGGTGTTGGATTTCTTATTTAATGCGTCACTTGCATTTGATTATTTTCTGAATATTTTAATTGGTCTTTATAGTGACCCTACATAAATTTTGTTTAGAGACCACCCCATAATTACACAATCTATCTTGAGCAGGAGCTCATTCATTACAGATTGTGTAAGATGCAGTGGTTTAACATGTTAAAAAATAAAAATAAGTGTGCAGCTTCACCGTTCGTGATCACCCATCCACCCACACTCAAGCCAGTGGTAACCCTCTGTATTGAGAGGCTTCGGGGCCCTCCGAATAAATCTAAGTAGCAGTCTTTGTGTGTTATTCGATCTAATGTCGTCCGTAAATACTATCATAAGTAACTGGCAATTAAATATCATAGCTTGTATGTAAGCGCAAATCAGATCATTCCCTTTATCTTATATACAAGAAGCATTTTTATTTCCAGCCCTTTCAAACCGCCATCGTCTTTCAATATACGCCAGTATAAACTTTTTTAAGTACTCCTACATTTTCAACCAACACATTATCCGATATTTGAAGAAAATTTGCACAAATTCAATTTAGAAAAAAAATCCATTAATTATTTTTGAATAAAGTAAAAATAAAAAAATAAAAATTACGTCTGCTTGACTCGAAAGTTAAAGCCTAATTTTCCTAATAAGTGGGAGCATCGATCTAGGGCTGTTTGTCGACATGACCAAAGCTTTTGATAGAGTGGACCATGCGGTTCTTTTAAGGAAACTTTTTTGCTGTCGATTTCGCGGAATGATTTACAGCTGGTTGTGTAGTTTTCTCTCTGGTCGATTCCAAGTAGTGTTTGTGAATCATCATCTAAGTTGTGAACTATCAATTCCGACAGGAGTCCTCAGGGCTCGGTGTTGGGATCCCTGTTATTCCTTATTTACGTGAATGGAATTTTCGGTCGTCCTTTTGCAGGCTCCCTGACCGCTTTTGCTGACGATTTTTCGTTTGTGTACTCTGGTGTAAGCAAACAGGTCAACAAATCAGGGATCGAACACGATTTAATTTTACTGGCGGAATAGCTTAAAGCCCACAACTTACTTTTGAGTGAGAAAACTAAAATAGGATTTGCCTGATGCTCTATCTTACCATGGTTTTGGCTGTAACAGAGCTCAGACTTGTTCTTCGTTTGGATGTTTTAAGATTAGTGTAGTGATGGAAATTAGATATCTGGGTATTTTGATTGATTCATACCAAAATTGGAAGGCCCACATTGAAGAATTGAAATATAAACTTTTACTAGTTTCGAGGAAGATGTATGTCTTACGCCTCTTTTGTCCGTTATACCTACCTAGGTTAGTTTTTTATGATTCTATTCTTCTCTATGGGCTAGCGTGTTGGGGTGGTGCCTGTAAAACACTTATGAATTCGCTTTTGGTTCGACAGAAACATATTATCCGGTTAATGACGTTTCATGATGCGCTGTCTCCTTCTTGGCCCATCTTTCGGGCATTGGACATCTTGCCTCTGCAACACATGTTTGTCTTTAATTTCTTAAAGATTTTCTATATCATTAACGGATATAATTTTATCTCTTGCTCTGGCTATAGGCTTCGATTGAACTTGTTATTTTTTAGTTTTCATTCTGTCGTGATGATGATTTTTGAGTTGTGTCCCTCTTCTTGTGCATCGACAGTAAATTGAATGTGACAGAATAACCTTGAGTAACTTGAATTACAGTGTTTATTTCTTCAAATATGTGTTTGTCATTTTAAATAATGATGATATTGAAAATTAATTACGAGACTGACGGGTATGTTCTCGGGGAGTCTCGAAGGTATATATGTATACCCAATGCCAAAATCAGTTTAGGCCAAAGAAGGGATCATCGGATTAGACCGAATTCTTTCGATAGCCGAACAACTGCATATGAATTGTATTCATTTGTAGAGATGATCTTTAAAACGGATATTGAGCACATCTTTATTGTCTGTACAGAAAAAATATTTTTGTCTTTCACAGAGGAAGTTGGAGCCTCAATGGCACTATATGTCCGCTCTTTTAATTCTGCCTGAAAAACGGTACATTGCGCACTGAAGGGCGTTATCACGGACTTCACCGGCATTCGTTGTTATTCGCTTTTATGTAGATTTCCACTTTGCCTATTAATACCAAACCACAAATAGCACAACGGTACATGCGAATATTCGTTTACCCAACATTCTCAATTTACAATTACTATGTATTTGTCAAAAATGATCTTAATAACGCTAAATTTCATTTTGGTCCTAAACATTTTTCTTCGTTTTGTGTTGGTCATAAAATACAATGCGTGGATATCTGCGCTTCGAAAATATGTGCGTTCGATTCATGTAGTACCTAAATTATGTTAAATTTACGCCTTAATGAATTTAGATCGATCATTATATCGATTTCTGGTTTAAATGAAGTGGAAATTTTAAGAATTTGCATATGCCTCATAATTGCATATAGAACATTACAAGGACAAACGGTGGCTAATGAAGCCAAATGAGGACAGGCTACCACAAAATGGTAACATATGAAATTATCGTTCGAATCAGCGATTTTACAAAACAATTTTGAGGCTCAAACCTACATTAGTAGCATTTTAAAGTTCAACGTGTTTTATTAGATCAGCTCTAGTAAAATTCCAGTGAATTTTCCAAAAAGAGAGTCAAGACAATTACTTAAATCAGTTTTAGACTGATTGAAGTGTATATTCTTTTCAATACACCACGTTTCCACAATAAGTGGAGCAGATATTATTTACCTGAAACTGTAATAATATCAACATCACAGCACTGTGGCAGAACAACATTCTGTGGGTAGCCTCTGGTATTTTAACAAAAACACTAACGGTAGATTTGATCCATTTAACAATAATGCGATCGATAACAAGACTTATACCAATAAATCCTGCAATATTCAGGAAAGTACCCACAAGAAATTCTTTATTAGTAAGGAGTCTTTCAATCCTAGTGAAAAGTTCATTCATTAAAATTGGATCTACCAGCTTTCGGGATAAACACTCCAAGATTGTGGGAAAAGGATTGTGGATACGAAAAGTAATACCCTCTCGGAGGAGGAAGAGCTAGTATTCCTGAATGTGAAGAATAGTCGTGCATTTATTTGGTGAGGAAGGTGCATAGGATTACAAGCTTCAAAGCCGAACATCGTATATGAATAGCTTAGCTTTGGTAGATGAATAGCATCAAGCTACAAATATCGTTTTTAGCCAATATTTTACTCAGCTCAGAGACAATGGATTTCATACAAGTTATCCACGAAGTTCTTTGATCATCTCTTAAATTACTTGTAAAATCCTTTACAGCCTCTAAGAAACTATGTATGTCGGTCAATCCGTTGGTTCATTTGTAGGGTTTCTTTAAACTAAAATATGTTGATCCTTTCTGCGCATTGCGGGACGTTTTGAAACTTCTATTTATTAGAATAAAATTAAAAAAAAAATTAAGGAAAATCTATTTACTGACTTCAGTGGCGTTAGATAACAACTTAAAAATATCTAAATCTGTTGAAAAGTACAAAAATCTCGAAATCTCTAACAATAGCAATAGTAGGTTCAGTGGATGTAAAAGAAGCAATCCACAACGAAACCCATGATTGTTTATACGTGATACGTGATTACCCATGATTGTTTATTGTTTATACCCATGATTGTTTATAAGCAAAATTAGCAACGGAAACACTATGTTTGACCTGCCAGGGTACATAAGGCTTTGTCGAGATGTGCATTAGATAATTCGTCCTCTCTGCGAAACAGCGATGGTACACTAACAAAAACATTCAGGGAAACTTTGGAGGTTCTTATGAAGATTCACTTTCCAGAATGGACATTTGTAGGAAACCAGATAATCGAAGATAAGCCAAAACTAAGGAAAGAAAAACTTAGGAATGATTTTTGCAACCACGATATATATCGGCTGGACTTGATGAAGTATTTCCGGTACAACTTCAAAAAGGAAGGGAAACACTAAAGCAACGTTTATCTAAAATGTTTGCAGCAAACCTAAATTATGACTGGCAAAAATATCCTCTAAAGACGGAAGTGAATAATATTCCATATGAATAAACCGATAGGATAACTGATGATACTTACCCCGCTCCGGTTCAATTCGAATTTCAATTCGACTACCACGCCTTCAATGACTAAATTGATTACTGCTGATGTTAATAGATTATCGACGAAATTAATAATTTTAATTTGATTATTCACACGTCTTTAATAGCGACATACTTTGGTTGTATGACCTCTTAGAAGGCCGACTTGTATGGTTGACTTTATTTATTTCCAACGGCTTAATTTATTTCCAATATTTAAGAGGCATTTCCATATTCATTACAACTTCGACACATTTATCGAAATTATATCATAGTTATCGTTATTTAAGAAATTTTGCTAAATTTGATCATTACGAAGACCAACTGTGAAACAATCCGTTATAGCATCTTCTAAGGCCTTTTTTTTATTGGTAGCATTATTCAAAAATTCACCAAAATAACAGGTTTCTGCTTGACTTCTTAACCTTACCGCAAACTCTTTTAATGAATGGTTCCCCAGTTTCTTTAACGATTTTTTGCAATTTGAACCGTTTTGCTCGCTTGTTCACTTTTGGTGAATAATAAGCTGTTAACTGCTCAATAATGCTAGTATATGTTTTAGTACTGAATAAATTCGAAACACACCAACGACTTCAAAACTTTGTATGTATCTTGCCATATAAGCGTTATAAAGATAGAACTTTTATTGTTTTTCCAGAAAATATTTCGGCCAGAAAATAGTTTGACTGACATGTCCTTTGTATATTTGAACTGAACAACCTTCTTGAAAGGCAATTCAGTTCAAATTTTTGGATGTTACTGAGTAGTGAATCGTTAAGAACTTTTCGTCTAGTTCAGATGTCACAACAGAGCGAAAATTAACGCATAAACTGTAGAATATGTCAGAATACATCAAAAATTTCACAGTACACTTTTCTTAAAAATAATAAATTTTGCTATTCACATAACAATTTTAATACTGTATTTGTCAGTTGTTACGGATGCAGTGGCCGATATGTCAAATATTCTGTAAAGTGTCTTACTGAGTCCCGTTTAGTCCCAGAGTAGAGCTGGATTTACAAGCAAATGATCAGTCCAAAAATAGCTTATGCTGCGCCTATCTGGTGGAAGAAAACAGCAAAAAACGGTAGTGGCAAAATGGCCACTCGATGGCCAACACGGAAGCATTGGTCAGCTCAGCACTGCTACACATAGCAGTTCAAGAAGAAGCCTTGAAAAAAGTTCTATCACAGAAGGATACAGTCTAAAGGAAAACGATCTAAAGCGACTTTTGTAGAGCCTAAAGAGGCTGATCATCTAGAGGAGGTGACCAGCTTCAGTGATCGAATTTTGCCCAGGATGAACTTCATCCATAAATATAAAACTCATACGTCAGCAAGGTAGGACTGTAACAATAATTCCATATTGCTTCGTTACGATGGTTCACGGATGGGTTAAAAATGGAAGAGGGAGTAGAGTAGGCATAGTTAGTCCATGGTAATAACAAACACATGTCAGGCACGAGTGATAGCAGCACTTTAAGCACTTAGCAATAATTACTTCATATCTATACGAGTGCCAAATAGCCCTAAACGAACTGGCTGACAGGAGTAAAATCGATCGGCCCTTTCCTAAAAGCAAGTTGGGGTGGGGGGATTAGAACTTGGGCCAACACTAAAATCAAAATAGCTTGGGTAATCGAATTCCAAAATTATGATAATCAACTTTGACACAAAATGAGCTACAGAAGCACTAGAGGTAGGCAAGAGGAATCTAAAAATCCTATGTGGAGCACTACTAGGACACGGTCCTTGTATATGCCACACGGAAAAAAATAAACTGGTCCTCAGCTAAGAAAACGGACTTTTAATTCAAGAAAATGTACTTTTTCTTGATTTAAAAGCTAATTTTCTTATTTCTTTCGATTTTTTCTTCATTTCAAGAAACACAATTCTTACATGAAGAAAATCTCGATAGAAATAAGAAAATTAGGTTTTAAATCAAGAAAAAGTACATTTTCTTGAATTAAAATTCCGTTTTCTTAGCTGAGGACCAATTTATTTTTTTCCGTGCACCTCAAGAAGATGGGTAAGCTGGTAGATGACACATGCAGGTTTTGCTGTGAAGAGATGGACACCTCTCACGCATTTTCTCACAGAGTGCCCAGCTCTACAACAACAAAGAAGGAAGCACCTAGGGAAGTGTAGGGCCTTATCAACCAAAAGAATTCTGCAACTTCTTAAAGAGGTGGAAGTTCTTTGAGTTCAAGGAACGGGGTTCGGTACTTAGGTATAGAAATACAGAGGCTGGCTTGTTCCTTAGCCCGGTTTCATTATCATAATTATTACTATGTTTGACCATTGTTAATTAAAAAAATCGAATATTGTGATAAACGTCTTTTTCCAGTGTATAATTAGGGCGTGAGAAACTCATTTAAAACCGTTTTCGATATGGAATCTTCAAATGACATCTGCCGGAACGTTTGAACTCTAGATTTTGTTGCTTTGAATAAAATTCACAATGTACGATTTTGATGGTGTTATTCTAATTTTGGTTCAAGTAGTCCAAAATTGTAACTATGCCACCGGGCCAACTTTGGCTTTGATTTTTTGCATTTAACTAGAGGGAAGGGGGAATTAATTTACTATGTATTATCTGACGCGGGACGCCCTTTATATACAAACAATAACATGAATTATATTGTAATCCAACGGTGTAAATGGGCCGTGAATATTGTGAAGTTGGACAGCGCTGTTTTAGACGATTTGCATTTCGTCATAAAATAATTTCAACTTGCTAAGTTCGTTTTTTGTTAAAATTGCATTCAACAAGAAAAAATAGGTGATACTCGTACATTGGTTTAAAAATAGAAACCGAAACCTTGTTTATAAATTTATACCACATGTTATAAATAACATGTAATAAATAAGAGTTTAGATAAACAACATCACACAAATGCGTAAATGTAAATATAGAAAATTACTTAAAATCAAAAATCACAGAAATGTCATTTTATATTAAGCGCAGCAAAAAATTGTTCATCACAAATTGCGATGACGACAACCAAGATTAAAATACAAAATTCAAATTTATTCACATACCTTAACTATAGAGCAGATCAGAGCAGCATACTGACTATTATAGATGATTCAATAAAATTTCCTTTTAAAGGGAATTATTTATTATTGTCGTCGTCGATGTCGTTGTTGTTGTTGCTGTCGTCTAACTAAAGTCTTAAAAAGTAAACAAAATACATGATTGTTTTTTTTATTTGTACATAATATTATACGTATATTATACGGAAATATGTGATTGTGTGTGTGGTATTAAATGCCATACTAATCGTAAACGAATTATCTTACGTTGAGCTGTGTTTTTATATGTGGAAGTATGAGATTTTTTTATTTGGAAATTCCGCTTTCGAATAAAGGTCAGGGATTTTCGTTGTTTTACAACAAAAAAAATAAAAATTTGTGTAATTTATAGATTTTGTGGTATGTTTTATAAAAATGTGGAACAGGGTGAACGACTTAGTAATCCCAAAGCATTTAAACGAACTGAATTTTTTGATTTAAGTAAAGATAACTTCAAATTTATCTACATCGGTGTGATGCTCCGATTTAATGTCTTCCGATATATACTTACTACTCTAAGAAAATGATTAAGAAATAGTATTTTAAACATAAATTTAACTAAAATGTCATTAAATCAAAAACAATGAGAACATTAATTCAATGCAAAATAACATTACATATATGTATAATATCAAAAATATTTAGTCTAGTCAAGCAAATTAAACTTTATACATCCTGGAAAATCGGGTTGCACAAACACAAAAAAAAATAAATAAACAATTGAATACACTGGAACCACACTATCAAATCCAGTGAAACAGCAAAAAAAAAACAATTCTAACGATAAAACTAGCTGGTGCCAACAGAATATTAATTTTAACTTTTCGAAATAAATTATTTTCAGACATTTAATATTCGAATTTTTTTCTCGTTAGAATCGTAAATATTTGGCCAACCTCCAACTGCTGAATAGTTTGTTAGTATCCATATTTTATATATTATGTATGTAAATTCGGTAAAATAGAGCAACATAATTTTTTCGGAATCACTGTACTTATGTATAATAATTTGCGTTTCACTCAGCATCGTGCTTTTTTCTTCTTTTTAGAGCTGATCTACATTTTGCTTAGGTGATTGATAGTCTAAAATAAATCTTTTATAAATGACGTTTTGAAAAATACGAAATATAAAATAAATACGTGTACTTAAAGTGTGTGTGTGTGTGTGTGTTTCGAACAAAATCAAATAATTTGATACAAAACACACGTATATAGTGAACGGATATCGCGATACACGCACACTACCCGAAAAAATAGATTTAATTTCAGAATGAACCAATTTTTGCGCGAAACAAACCATTCATTCATTGTTGATATACATAAGTAGATGCGAAAATAATTTGCCACTGCGCGCTATCTGTAAATTTTGTGTCGTAAATGTATTTTACATTTCTTGAAATTTTAATCAAATCAACATGATGATGATGATGATGATGATGGTTATATTGATAATGATGATGGTGATGAGAGGCGCACATTCTGGAAATGTCAATCGAAACGAGTCGCGAGTTCAGACGAAATATGTTAATTAATCTTTAGGTTATTTGGTTTTTTGTTTATATTTTTTTTATCTTTTTGAATATTGAATGTATTTCTTATAAATACATAAATATAAAGCGCGAATTAATAAATAAGAATTATAAATATATAAAGTAATTCGGTTTTTTTGTGAATGAAAAATGTGGAAGTAAGTTTTCGTTTTCTTTGTTTTACTTTTTAATTTTAATTTGTTTTTGCTAGAATTATAAAATAAATTAGTGGATGGATGAAGTAATTGTTTTTTTGGAATTAAGTTGTATAAACAGTACAGTAGTAAGTGTGAAAATTAGCATCTTATATTTTTTTAGGTGCGGAGTCTCAGTAATGTGTTGTGGTACTTAAGACAAATCGAGAAATTTACAAGAATAATCGGTGATGATAAATATTAATCGTTTATTTATCCACTAAGCTAAATATATAAATTCGGTTTTAATTCCTTTGCTATTTATTTATAATTCAGCGGCTTAAGTTTGTTGTTAAACAGTCAAGACATTTCCATTGGAACTCTTCCTACTTCCAAGGTATTGTTTATTGCTATTATTTTGTATAATTTAGTTTTATACGATAAATTACGAAAACTCCTGTTAATCCGAAAATAAAAAATTAAAAATTTGTCGTAAATATTATTTTTATTTTTAATTATTTGACGTTTCATCAGCTGTTATGTAAAATTACTAAAATTATTTTTAAAATAATTGAAATGCTACCATCTATTGTTGAAAGCTATAATAAATAATGTTTATCGTAGTTTTAAGCCTTTATAAAAATTTAATTACAAAAGTTGAGTTTAAATTACCTGCGCTAACTTATCATAAGCGGTTGAATTAACCAATGAAAAATTGTCACCATGACCGCTAATGTGTAAATTATACATACATACTTATGTATTTGTTATGGTTCACTAACTTAGGTGGACTTTTTTTTAAATATTAAGGCTGCGGACCAATAGTCGGGTAAATTGATCTTTTACGTACATTTTATCAGTGTACAGGGTAAATTGAACTACTGTTCTAAGAAATTGCGCAAAATATGAGAAAAAAAATTAATGACGTTGCTGTTAACTTTTTGACGTTTCGGTGATTTTTGGTAACATTTCCACGTTTACATTATAAATAACATACAAGAGGTGTATAATTCCAAGACTGGACATCTGTTCATAAAGCCGTTTCAAGTGACAAAATATGTCGAAAGACTTAGCAAACCGTAAAATCTTCAATAATTATCAGTTTAATTTGAACTAATATGTTTATTAGTTCTATCTATAAATTTTCAGTAGTTTATCCTAATATGTTTTAGAGTAAATGATGTTTCAAAAAAACAAAGTTCGGTTTTGCTATAAACATTTATGTTTGGGCAGTTTTGACATAATACTAAAAAATAAAGTTAGTTTTGGAAGAACAAAATAAAAAACAACTTTATAATAATTAAATTTCCATTTAATAAATTTCAAATTTATTAAGTTATTTTAAAATAATAAAATTATATGACCCGAATAATTCAGGTTTTTTAAATAAAAATCTCAATTCTAAATACAAATTTCTTCACACGAATCTTGACGTTCGTTAGTTAATTCTTGGTGGCCCTAGTACCAGTCAAAATTCTCTCAATTTTTTTCCATTCGTTGAAGCACCTTTCTCTTTTTAAGTACTCCGCGATATTGGCCCACATCACTTCTGTATCATCTTCTGTATGACAATGCCACATGTAGCCTTCACAAACCGTAAAATTGCACGTGTAAAACTGTCGTGAGTAAGCAGCTTGGTCAGCTACTTTTGGTAAAACAAATTGTTCTGGCAGTCGTAACTCAAGTTCACTTCCTTATCACGTTGGATTTTTAATAATTCAAAAAACGCTTTTGCTCGTAATTTATGCAGCCTTAATTCGCACATCAAATTATTTTTTTGTACTGACTGAATTGGAAGCAACTTTAATTTTTTCACGCGACGATATATAAAACCAGCACGCATCAGTCGCAGGAGCTCCAAATCCAATGTTATACGAGGTATTGAAAATTTTGCTAAAGAAAGAATGCGTTACTTTATGATTAAGAGTATCTGATTCATTGTACATTCGCCATAGTTTGCTGATATTTAAATCACTTGATAAATATCGTTAAACTTTCAATAAAATTGTTTACTGATTTTTTTTATCCTCGTACTTATGACTTTCTGTATCGCCTTCACGTTTTTCATTTACTGGTTTTCCAGTTTCCAAATGAACTCTGTACTTGGAGACGTTGATAACGGCTAAAAACACTTTTCTGCATACAGGAACGGCAGACTTTTTCCCCGGTTGCTACAAACCTTTTTTTATGTTTTTCACGCTTTCCAGAAGCTGAAATTAATTGTTTCCTCTTAGGATTAAAGGCCTTGGTGTACTTTAGAATAAGGTTATCTTGTGCAATTTTATCCGAATTATAAAAAACTGACTGAACTGCTGGACATCTCTTCTGGTCAAGCTAGGACATGCCAACGATTTTGAATTGTGCCCACAAATTGGTAATAATAAAGCTGATTTCACACCCATATATGTCTATACAATGGAGAATAATTTACCTAATTTATTAATCTTCATTCTACACATTCACGTCAAGTTATGGAATATCAATTTTAAAAAGGATTTATTTTGCTGAGTTGATGACCAGTTTTGCTACAGTCAATTTATAAACAGTTTTGGAATAACATCGGATGATTGAATAAAATTTTAGCGCTAATGGAGCATAGTTTTGGTATAGAATATTTTCCAATTTGAAGCCGTTAGGGTTCTCTTCAATATGCCGCATCTAACTCATTTTTTTAAATTATCGAATGTCCAGTTTTGGAATTATACGCCTCAATATAGTCATACATATTAAAATAAATTTTACTTTTATTCTATGAAAGAAAAAAAGAAAAGATATTTGGCGTTTATCCTTTTGCACCTAACAGTCAGCGATTTCAACCCTCCAAACCATAATTTATGCCCACCAAACCATTTTTATTTCTAGAGATTGGTTCGCCGGAGTAAATGTGTACTAAAATTAAAATTTACTGTACTAAATAATTTACCCGACTATTGGTACGCATCCTAAGTCAGTTTTTTTTGTAATCAGTTTGATTTGGTATTTTGGCGAAGTATAAGTAGAATTAGAACCGTTTACCATCTGTGTTTTTATTAAGTGAACATTAGTCAAGGGTGCGTTTTCTATTAAGTAAAAATATTCGTTTTGGTACCGAATAAAGTTGTTTGAGGAAAATACACCAGCCACCGACCAACACCATTCAGTCTATCGTCGTATTGTATATTCGCTTATTTTTATTTTTTAATGCTTTAATTTACCAAATAAATAAAATACATACAGCAAATGGATTAATCGCAAATCGGTTTATAGGTCGGCTTAAAGATTTGCTGCTCGGCGCATTCTATTATAAAACCGGCTAAGTTGATTCTTTTATATTTTGTAATAATGAATCGATTTGAAACAACAATTGCTGTCACAATAAAAAAATATATGATGGCAAACAAGTTAAGTGATTAATTATTTACATTTAAATTTGTATTGCGCTGTTCATTAAGTAAAGAAAAATAATTGGCGTTATTAAAGTGATTTTACAAGATAAATATAAGTTTAATTATAATATAAATAAAATTTGTTATGTAATTCAATTTTAATTCACTTATTCTAGCTGGCTATTCATTGCATCTCCAATATAGGAGCACCGTTGCCAACTCCAGTTGTTAACTACAGTGGTACCTCGCTTAACGAAATGAAACAAGGAATAATATTTTCGGCCAAAAATAAATTTATTTTTCAACGTAGTCGCCTTTTAGCTCGATACACTTAGTCCAATGTTTTTCCAATTTTTCGATCCCTTCCGAATAATACGATTTCTCCAATCCTTCAAAATAGGCTTTAAGGCCTTCAATAAGGTTACCCTTCATCCACAGTTAAGTATGAAACGACGCAAAAATTCCTTTAAACTCCTTTTTATTTCGCTTGAACATCGCCAAACCTGTCGCGGAAGTTGTCACACGTATGCGTTTTTGGTCGATTGTAAGCAAACGCGGCACCCAACCCGCGGATAGCTTTTTCATATTCAAATGTTCATGAATCAGTTGTGCTTGTACGACCACAACGGAAATCAGTAAACCACTTGTGAATCATTTTAATCGATGATGAAGAGTCCCCATAATATTTATTGAGCTTTGTTTTGGTTTGCGTAATGGTTTTTTCATGCGAAAAATATTGTTTATAATTAATACACGAAATTCACTTTTTTCCATGTTTGCAAAAAAACAATGGGTTATCTGTTTTCAACGGCTGTCAAAACTGAACTAAATAACAGATCTGTCTGAAAATTTTAATTTGGTCTTTCCACATGATGGTGTTGCCACATGACATCTGATATTTGCGATTGTGGCGCCCTGTGTTGCAATTTTACCAGACTTTTCACTCCGCCCTCGTAATTCGTCCCAGGATCTTATTCGTGAAGTTTGTTTTTTAAATAACGAAATACAGTCCCTTAGTAAATGATAGCCGCACCCCTAATTTAAGATTTATTTCATTTCAAATAAATTCATTTAAAATTCTTCTTATTCTAAAATAATACTTTTCACATTACCAATGTGTGCTATAAATAGAAGTCATTATTTTTTGAGGGGTCATGGAAAATGTAAGGACAACCCTCATTTAGTATGGTAATAAAAGATAGCCGCACACAATATTTTATTGTTTGTAATAGAAAATAAATATAAAATGCACAATTATAAAAATGATTTTTTATTTCAATTAATATCTTGTGTGTCCACCGTTGTTTTTTATTACTTCGAAAATTCTATTTGGCATACTTTTGTACAAGTTGTGTACATATTCATTTGAAATATTAGCCCATTCATGTTGTATTGACGCCTTTAGCTCATGAACGCTGCTGTACTGCCTTCCTTCAGCATACACAGCTCTGCTGAGTTCACCCCACATGTTTTCAATGATGTTAAGGTCGGGTGACCTTGCTGGCCATTTCAAAACTGGTATCTGAGCCTCGGTAAACCAGTCATTTAGTATCCCGGCTGTGTGAACGGCTGCAGTATCCTGCTGGAAGATAAAGTTTGGGCCGCCAATTTGTGCACCAACAACTGGTAATATTTCGGCTAGCATGGATTTATACCGGTTGCTGTTAATACGACCGGAAATAAACTTCAGCTGCGTTCTTCCTCCATAGCCAATTGCACCCCAAACAATTAGCGATCCTCCACCTTGTTGACGTTTCGATAGCATAAGAGGTTCTTTTCGAAGGTCATGAAAATAGTATTGCCAACCATCAGGGCCATCCAAATTAAATTTTTTTTCGTCACTAAATATAACACGCTGCCACTTTTTCTTCCACGACATATGTTCCTTCGCGAAACGCAATCTGGCGTCTTTATGATTTCGTAACAGTTGTGGTTTCCTCTGAAGTTTTTTTATTTGTATGTTATCTGACTCTCTTAACACTTTCTGCACATTAAAAATCTTTGCATTAACACCAGCTTTTAACGCAATTTGCCGCGCAGTGCCAATAAAATTAGACGCGGTTCGTAGAATTGACCGTTTTTCTCTATCAGTAAGTGCTGCCGGCCGGCCTGTACTTTTACGCGAACCGTATAATTGCGGATTTTTTAAATAATTTCGAATTACCTTCTCACTCCGACCAATATTTTTTGCGATTAACCGGTTACTCATATTATTTTTCTTAAAAGCGTCAATTTGTCCTTTTTCAAACTCGTTTAAACTACTTTTTCTACCCATATTTAACAAAACAACAAAAATATTTAACACAATAATACTTTAAGACACAAGAAGATGTTTGCACGTCAACAAGTTCGAATAGATATTGATATAGTGTTCAAAAGAATTTTAAAGTATACCTGCGGCTATCTTTTATTACCATACTAAATGAGGGTTGTCCTTACATTTTCCATGATGCCTCAAAGAATAATGACTTCTATTTATAGCACACATTGGTAATGTGAAAAGTATTATTTTAGAATAAGAAGAATTTTAAATAAATTTATTTGAAATGAAATAAATCTTAAATTAGGGGTGCGGCTATCATTTACTAAGGGACTGTACATATGTATATGTACTAAGCTCACATTCCTGATCTTCCCCTCTTAACGTCGCTCGTTAAGTGAGTCATTTTTTTGCAATTTGTTTTGCTTGTTATGCGAGGTGCTTGTTAAGCGAGGTATCACTGTAGGTACATATTTGGTAACTTGCATACTTTGACGGTTGGTCGCTTTATTGTTGTTAATGTTGTTTTAAACAACCCGAATTAATCCATTTGCACCAATGCCCATTTGCACGATGGTAAATTGTCTTCTTTAATTAACACTAAATCATTCATTTTAATGTTATTCATCCTTTCAGTTCATTGAAGAGAGTTCAAACATTCCACGTTAAATCGCTTCCAGAAACCCTTAACTCTTTGTTGTATTTGCTTCCGTCGGGATAATCACGAGATTGGTAGGTATTTCGGATATTTCGAGTCATTCATTTTTCTAATCTTCCTCCAACTCTAAGAAGCCCATTCTCATCTATAAATGGTGTGAGTGGCAAGAAAATTTGTTTCTGACATTTGTTATGGGTCTATTAATAAAACTTAAAATTTTTATTAATTTATTAAAAGAAAATTTATGGTTAATTTATACTTTGTTTCTCCTTTTCAAATTCATGTTTCGTTATAGATCGACAGTATACGTTGTTTGGCCTTTTCAACAGAATCTGCTCCTGTAATAAAATCATCCATATAAAATTCGTTTCTAATTACCTCAACTATGTTTGGAAATTGGTTTTCTATATCAAGGCAGATTGAAGAAGCGCTCTTATGGCTAGGAAGGCTGAGCTGGCTATTCCAAATGTCACTGTGGTAAGCACAAAATGTATTAATGCTTTACTGTCAGACTTATCCGTATTTTGCGTCTCTGATTGGCGTTCAATTTCTTTCCAAGTTGTAAAAATGTTTTTCCGCAATTGCTATGCAACTAGTTTGCTAATTTAGGTGTCGTTTCTCTGAAATGGACCCTCTTTATCTCGCCTGAAATTAGATTTGAAATGAGTTTTGCATTTTTTTCCATTTCCATGAATGGCTGGTAGTTTGGAATTTCTTCCAATTCCCAAAATGTTCGCAACATTTCATCATTATTCACTATTACATGAAAATTGTAGATCAGGAAGATTGCTTGTGTGAGATTCGAAACATCACATTTTAAATCCCCATTTAGGCGTACAACACATCGAGCGCGAACTGCGAATTGTGAATAAATTCCACAATGCGATATTCGTAAATAGACGCGCATAGAGCGTGGCGCGAATTAAATAAACGTCAAAATATAAAAAATCTTCTGAAACTTGACATTTATTAAATTTGTGCCGCGCTCTATGTGCGTCTATTTACGAATATCGCGTTGTGGAATTTATTCGCAATTCGCAGTTCGCGCTCGATGTGTTGTACGCCTTAATACCCATTTTTGTGCAATGTTGCATGCTCTGCATTTGTCACATTTAAAACGCGACAACAATAATCACAAAATCACTTATTATAATATTTGCTTAGTTTTACTGATCACTTATAGTTTCTACATATATTGCACAAAATCACTCGGTTTAATCTTTAGGCTTTCGCGTTCCAACTACGAATAATTCAATTTGATTTGAGTCGCCTTATTACTCAAACCAAACTTCTAGAAGTTTTACGATTTTTCCAGTAAAAATACTCTGGTATAACATGTAGAAAGTTGTAGCATGGAAAATTTTCATTTTAGTACAGTAAAATTTTGCGCTATCAATTAATTTATTCTATTCTAGCCTAGGTGTCACCGTAACAATACATTTCAATTTTTGTAGATGTATTGTTCCACTTTATTAGTTCTAGATTTCTTTCATTTGGCGTTTTAATTCAGCTGGGCTAGAAATAGCGCTTAAGGCGTTAAATAAATATAGATTAATATGAATAGTATTAGTACGTATTAAAACAAGTAGTTTTAGTATGTACATTTATTGCATATATTTTTTAGTACTCAAAGTACATATATTTTTAGTACATATATTTTAGTTGTTTAGTACATATATTTTTTAGTACACAAAGAAAAATTGTTTTTGTACTAAACATTACAAGTATTAAATAGTTTATGTACTAATTTTAAATAAACGAATCCAAATTTATAATGCCCTGAGAGCTATTTTTAGCATAAAATAGAAATCGTTTTTTCTGAAGATTTATCTAAAGATACATAAATAAATTATTTCTAATTTTATTACAAAGCTATAATTTGCATTTTGTATGCACCTAATATTTAGGACAACATTTTTAAACATAATACTTTCGTATGGCCTCCACATTAAAAATGTTTTTCGGGTTGTTCTTTCGGATGGTCTTCGGCAGGCTGTGGTACCTGTATTTATAGCGGAAAAATGATCAGTTCGACTGCAAGTTGCATTGATTGTAACTGGAAAGTGACTTCGAAGAAGTGTCGTCTATTGTCATCTTCAATTAGGATTGGATGTGGAACGACCTTGTCGTGACCTTGAATTACCGTACCAGACTGATAGAAGCTACTGTTGCAGAGCATAAGCTTAAAAAAGATCGCATCCCCATCCTTACATTTTTGTAATCTACGCTGCATTGGGGAGTGTTGAAGTGCACCTTCATTTCAACATTTGCCCTATAAACCGTTTGATTATGGATGGTTCAACTCGGCTGTTGTTGAAGATGATAGTTTCGCAGATGTCTTAATGTGCGAACGAGTGGACACACAAATGGTTGATCGTTTTAAACAAAGTTATACTCATGGTTAATTTTCTTAACTG